>JAECWM010000276.1:2400000-3600000 GCA_018150695.1 Drosophila oshimai
ATCTCTCTGCAACCAGGAATTCAGTTCAGGAACGTCTTCCGAGCGAGCCTTCAAGAACGCCATGAAATTGGAATTTTCGTCATTCTTGTCTCCTCTAAAAGGCAAACCCTGTTTTGCCAATGTTTTGAGGGTGCTAAACATTTTCAGTAACGCCGTTCTATTCTCCATCATCTGTTTCAAGTGAGCCGACGATAACGATTGTGCAACGTTCACTTTTCCCAGGTTTGCCAGTGCTTCGGTGCAATTGATGTGTAGAACACTTGACGAATGTTTCTTCATCCGATGTGACCCATGCTTCCAGTTTGAAAATCCATCATTGACCCAGGCTTGTTTTGCTTTCAAAGCATGCGAGTCGAAATTAGCGATTAATTGCCGTTCACACGCTTCAGTACAGACGTTGCAAATTGCGGAAGAGTTTTTGTTGAGTTCAAGCCACGGATAGGTTTTTTGCCACTGTTTAAAAGTTGGAGGCACCGAAGTGTTTGTAACAGGCGGTTCTTAAATAATCATATAAAAATATATCTTTATTATTTTAGTTATATATTCATCATACATTTTATGTTTACATATAGAGCTCCATGCATTTTGAAACTTTGATGAAATATAAATACATTACACAGAAACGAGCAAAACTTTTGTAGTTTTGTCGTATTCTTACGTTATTTAGAAGAATCGTTGTTGTTGTTGTTGTTGTTGTTGTTGTTGTTGTTGTTGTTGTTGTTGTCGTCGTCGTCGTCGTCTCGATTTTGACTATAATTATCTGACGCTCGAGGAGACTCGGTTTTCGAGGATTTTTTCTCGATCGGCTGCTGGTCATCGTCTACGCAATCCTCTTTCTTCCTTTTCAACCGCACTACGAATCTATCCATCTGTCGTCTCTTTGTAAAGCACGCACACTCGTTTCGTTTTTTAAACGCTTTAAGTTTCACTTGTGACTGGCTGGCTGGCGGTGGCGTAACACTTTTTGGTTTGCATGCAGGCCTGCCAACTTGTTTTTTTTTACCGATAGTGTATCGATATCAATAGAAGAGCGCGCTCTTTTAAACCGGAAAGCGTTTTTTTAGTTTTTTGAAACTATTCATATTATTCTCTTTCAATCTCTGCTTAAAGCACATACGAGCGAGAATGAAACGAATATAAACATATGGTTATACACAGCTGTCGTTGGCATGAATGTGTGTTATATGTGCACGACTGCACGTACACCATGCGCATGCTCCGAGCGCGCAAGTTTCCCGCGTGAAATTCAAAATGTGTAAATCGTCCAAGTTGACGATATATGGTATTCGATTATTTCGAGTGGGTAATTTTACTACTCGGGATTTCTCGAGTGGGTCTAGCTACCCACTCAACCCACTACTGATGCCGGGCCTGTTTGCATATTCTGCCGGCTCACATTGTTTACCTTTTTTTTTTTCTTTTTAGGTGGCAAACTGGACCCCGCATCTCGTTTTGTTTTCCTTTTTTTTTTATGTGAAGTTTTAATGCCCAAATTATAAAAGGGTTAAGTGCAAATTAAATAAAGATTTTATTCATAAACCCTTATGCCCTTTGGGCTCACCCGTACACGCCACTTGCGTGCACCTCTCTCCACCACCACACACCTCTTGCCCCCTCGTCGCCTTGCCTCTCTCACCGTAGCTGCCTCCTCGATGTCTTCTGGCCACTGCGCTTTTGGGATCTCCCTCCAGGTTCAGTGGGTGTGGACATAGCCTTTCGGCCTTGGCTATCCATCGGGTCCGGCCAGACCCACGGTTCCTGACGAGACGAGGACGATGTGCTTGCTGTGGTTTTCGGAGTTGGTGGCGTTGCTGTTGGTGAGGGCGTCGGTGTCGGTGGTGGCTGGAACTGACGGCCGAATGCTCCCGTCGCCGTCTCCTCGCGTCCTGCTGGCCACGTCCAAGTGACCACCTGCTGAAACCACCTAACCCCATCCGCCACGAAGGAGTTCAGCTGCTGCTCAACGTGGGCCACCGGGATCTCCATCCTATGCTGCTGCTCCTGCCTCGGTGGTGCTTCCGGCGGCGGCTGGACGTGGGGGGGCGTCGCGTGTGCTTCGTAGCGGGGGGTTTGGGGTATTGGGTTCCACCGCGGGGGTGACGGTGGCACCTCCTCGGCGTAGACCTCTGGCTGGACTCTGGGACATGCCGCACGCTCCTCGTAGCGGGGAGTTGGGGGTAATTTATACCACCGTGGGGTTGGTGGTATTACCTCTCCGACGCCTCGCTGCTCGTCCCTGGGATCCAGGTCCCCTCGGGGAGTGCGTGGCACTTGGGTTGCCTCGGGTTGCGGCACCTCTTCCCACATCATGGGGCTCTCCCATAGGGCCTTCTCTTCTTCCTCGGCTGTCCGTAGACGCTCCTCCCACTCAGCGGCTGCTGCTGGGTGAGCCTGTCGGCGCTCCTCCTCCTTCTTCTTCAGGTCCTGGAGCCATCCTTCGAGTCCTTGTCCTCGCTGTTCGAACTTACTCATGTTGCTGCTGCTGCGGTTTTTCTAATGGGCTGTCGGCGGTCCGCCTTGCACCATGAAACCTCGGTTTCTCGCCTTCCTTTTTGGCCGGTACCGCAATTTCTTTCTGCTTTCCTCTTACGGTACAGCTCCTGCTGTACCGTCTCTTCCCTTTCTTCGGCGAATTGGACGTTGGCTTATTCTTTCTCACTCCCACACGCCTCTTCCGTTGCCGTTACATCGTTTGAATTTCCCGCTGCAGCCGTTGTAACAGAATTTGAATTTTCGTTGCTGGCGTTAGGTTGCTGCTTCAGATCGCTGACATGTGTGACCCGTATTTTGTTGCTGCCTTGTCGGCGTATCTTACAGATAACTGGTGATACAAAATCGGTAATTTGGTAAGGTCCGTCATACCTGGGAGCTAATTTTGCGGCAAATCCTTTAGCCGCTTTTGACAGGTGATGCTCCTTGGCCCAGACCACATCGCCTACCACTGGATTCCACTCTCGTCTCCGCAGATTGTAATATCTAGCCTGGTCTTGTGCAGCCTTTTCCATGTTCCTGCGCACGATCTCGAATATTTCCTTGAGCTTTCCAGCGGTATCATTTGGCGTTTCTACTTCTCGTCCTGTGCCGATTGTTTCTTGGTCGTACAGAGCGTTGGGCAATCGTGGCTCTCGACCTTGCGTGAGAAAGGCCGGCGAGTATCCTGTAGATTCGGATACGCTCGAGTTTACGGCCAACATTATTTCCGGCCACCTCTCATCCCAACATCTCTGATTTTCTCCCGCAAACTGAGCTATCATCGTTTTGACTGTACGGTTGGCTCTTTCTGTCGGATTCTCCTGTGGCGTATACGGCGCCGTAAATTGTTGCCTGATTCCCATTTCAGTCAAGAATCTCTTAAAGGCTTTACTGGTGAACTGCACTCCATTGTCCGTGATTACCACTTTCGGGGCCCCAAACCTCGAGATGATCTGTTCTCTAAACGCCTTCTGTAGAGATTCGGCCGTTGCTGCGCGTAAAGGCACCAGCTCCGTCCACTTTGAAAACCTGTCAATGAGCACCAGCAGCATCTGGTTTCCATGCTTGGATCTGGGTAATGGTCCGACAAAATCGGCACAAAATCGCTTCCTGCTCGGTGGGGAATGTGACGGTATACGTTGTCGCCTTCCATCACGTAATCCGGGAACTTTTGTGGCTGCGTTTTTATTTTCTCGCGCATGCTGTTGATCCAGTTGCAGCTCTCAACGTTCTCTGCTGGTATGTCCTTCGCTCGTCGCAACTTCTCGGGCAGTGGCTGTCTTGACAACGCGTCTGCTACGATGTTTAGCTGTCCTTTTCTGTATGATATTTCAAAATCATACTGCTGCAGCTCCAACGCCCATCTAGCGACCCTTCCTGATGGGCTTTCAATACTGTTCAGCCACTTCAGCGCCATGTGGTCGGTCACCACCTTAAAATGGTACCCCTCAAGGTATGGCTTCAGCTTCCTTACCGCCCACACGATGGCTAAACATTCCTTCTCCGTGGTTGAGTAATTCTTCTCCGCTCCGTTAAGTGTTCTGCTTGAGTATGATATCACCTTCTCGCCTTCTTCCGTTGAGTGGGTTAAAATGGCACCAATTCCGTAGTCGCTAGCGTCTGTTTGTAGCACGAACATTTTGCTGAAGTCAGGACAGGCTAGCACCGGGTCGACTACTAGCCTGGCCTTGACTTCTTCGAATGCCTGCTGGTGTTCCTGTGTCCATGCCCATTTTGTGCCCTTGCGAAGCAGGTCGTTGAGTGGTTTCACAATTCGTGCGAAGTCTGACACAAATCTCCGATACCATGATGCGACGCCTAAGTATTGCCTAAGCTCGCGAACCGTCGATGGCGGTTTGAGTTCGGCTATGGCTGCCACTTTTTCGGGATCCGTGCCTATTCCCTGGTTCGTGACGCGATGTCCTAAGTACAGCAGCTCGCTCCTGAAAAATTGGCACTTATCTGCGTTTATCCTTAAGTTTGCTTGTTTCAGGCGTCGGAAAACCTCTCTCAGGTTTTGTGTGTGCTCTTCCAACGTGCGGCCGATTACTATGATGTCGTCCTGATATGCGAACGCGTGTGGAGACATTTCCGGCCCAATCACTTGATCCAGTGCTCGTTGGAAAGTTGCTGAGGCTGAATGTAAGCCAAACGGCATCACCGTCCACTGGAAAAGTCCCTTTCCTGGCACCGTGAAGGCCGTGAATTGCCTGCTGCCTTCTTCCAAGGGGATCTGCCAATACCCATCTTTAAGATCCAGACTGCTTATGAATCGTGCTTCCCTGAGTTGGTCCAAGATATAGTTTATCCTGGGCATGGGGTATGCGTCCTTTATCGATTTAGCGTTAATCTGTCTGAAATCGACACACAGTCTCCACTGGCCTGTTTTCTTTTTCACCATCACGATTGAAGAGCTGTATGGACTTCTCGAGTGTTCTATGCAGCCCATTCGGAGTAGCTCGTCGACTTTCGTAGCTCTCTCCTTGTACTCTCGGGTTCTTTGGGTAGTATCCTTGTTTGATTGGCTTATCGTCCTTCATTGTTATTCGGTGGACGGCTACGTTGGATGCTCCGCTCATCGTCCGGAATTCTGCGAGCTCGGACTCTAGGAATTTCTTGGTGTCGTTCTCCTCCAGTGTCTACTGCTACCGACAACCTTTCCTCTAGCCATCCGTTGTACCTTTTCCTCTCTGGGATTATCACTGTGTGTCCAGCACACCTTAGCTCGGCTCCGACTCCTGTGAGGAAATTCCATCACAATACCAGCGAGTCGACCACCCCTGGTAGGATCAGCAGGTTCATGGGCAATCGTTTGTTGCCGAACGCGATCTCTACCTCGAGCTGCGTGTTTATCCCGCTGCATCTGCCGTCTGCCAATCTAACTTGCCGTCTCGTCCTTTTAATCGTTCCTTCGTTTGCCAGTGTGTCCGCTAGCTCCTTGCTGATGAAGCTTGCTGTGGCTCCGGTATCTATTGTGGCTTTGTATGGGTTTTTCCCAATTACTACTGCCGCGGACAACTGCTGCTCCTCTTCGATTAATTCGCCAGTTAGTTGTGAGAGACGGCACCGTGCGACCCCTGCTCGCCGTTCGTTGGCAGCACTCCGTTGTTGCTAAGCCACACGCCCAACAGAACAGCAATCGTTGGTTCCGGCATCCCATGGCCCAGTGTCCGTGCCCGCCACAGCGGTGGCACGCCTGCTGTGGGTTGACGATATGTGTCGGGTTTCCGTTCACCCCTTGTGCTTGGCCTTGTTGGGTTCTCTGATAACTGCTCGGCGGTCTCCAATTTGGGTTAGTTTGCTGTCTCCATTGCGCAGCACTTGGTGGCATCCACTGGGCGTTTTCCGGTGTAACTTGATCGTTTGTTTCTTCGCACCTCCTGCATGTGACGTTTGCTGCTTTCCCCGCTCCGTTTCGGCCACATTTGTTTTCCTCGACAAATTCTTCTTTCTCCTTCTCCAGCTCCTTATACTCGTCGGCCAGGTTCATCAGCATATTCAGGTCCTCGATCTCGTATGGTCTCAGCGCAATTCGAAGGTTTGGTGTGCAATTGTCCCTGATTCGGCTCAGTGTTTTCGTTTGCGAGATCCCGAGCGGCCTCATCAGCGTCTGCATATCGATCATATAGTCCTTGAACGACTCTCGATAACCCTGCTTCCTTTGCTTCACCTGGTCTGCCAACTTAAAGTATCCTCGGGGCAAAAAGAACGTTTGAAAGCTTTGTAAAAAATCGGCCCATGTTTTCCATAAACAGTTGTTGGAAATGAACCACTTTAGGGCTCTGCCTTGTAACAGCTCTGGCATGGCTCGGGGAATCATGTCTATGTCCAAACCGTATGTGTTGGCGGACCATTCGATTTGTTCTAGGAACTCCAATGGTTTCTCTGTTCCATCGAACTTAAAGGACCACCTCCCACCTTTGCGTAATCGGGCGTGCTGGTTGGTGGCGGCGACGGCCAGGCTGCTGGTTTCTTTTGATTTGCGCGCCTTTCCTTGCTTGTGTCCCTCCGTCTGCCTTCTTCTTGTATGCTCCTGCTCGTCGACTTTCAGGGCTGGTGTTGTTTTAGTAGCATAGTCTGCTTCTAGTTCGGCCAGCTTTTGTGCCAGTTCTGGGTTGTTCACCGCCTGGTCGACCAGCTCCGACAACGTCTTTCTTACGTTGTCCACGCTGCCATCTAATTGAATGCCCAGTCTGGCCGACACATCGGCAAATTCCTCCTTCTTGAGGTTCTATATCCAGGATTTCCCCATTTCTGTTTCACGCTTACTTCTCTGTCAGGATGATCACGTTTATGGGCGCCAGATATGACGAACTGATTTTATATGTCTGCTCGCAACTGAATTGTGCGGCTAGCTCAGAAGTTAATGTGTTCGTCCCACCAAATTTAAATTACAACGTGACCCCTGACCAGAGAAAACGCACAGAATTTCAGGGTATCTATTCCGATTTATTCTACTATGGCCACTGGCCACGAGCTCTACAATTTCCGGCGTTCTTGCTCTGCTACCTCGTCGCTCTGGGCTCGACCACTGTCGGCCGCAGGCGCTCCTCGTAGTCCTCGACGCCTCGCTGTTGGCCCTGCGTGATCCTTGTCTCGCCTTGCCGCTGATCCCGGTTGCTCACGGGTCTCAGCCTCGTATGCCTGCTCGTCCTGGCCGCTCTCGATGTCCTCGCCGTGCCTCGTCGCACGTGCTGGGGTTCCTCGAGGTCCTTGCGCCTGCTCGTCCTGGCCGCTCTCGATGTCCTCGCCGTGCCTCGTCGCACGTCCTGGGGTTCCTCGAGGTCCTTGCGCCTTCTCTGCTCGTCCTGGCCGCTCTCGATGTCCTCGCCGTGCCTCGTCGCACGTCCTGGGGCTTCTCGAGGTCCTTGCCGCTCTAGGACTCTCGGTGGTCAGCCTTTGGCTTCCAAAGCATTCGCCTTTCGCCTTGTGCCTTTGCCTTCACGTCCTTCTTGACCATCCACACCTAGATCGCCTCAAGCCCGTAAGTCTCTGGGGCCGATCTGGTTCAAGGATTCGCTTCTTCGAGCTCTGCCTTTCTAACTACGGAACATCCGCACCAGGATCGCCTCAAGCCCGTGAGTCTTTGAGGTCGACCGCTGATTCTAGGATTTAATCCTTGTAGTCCCTGATCACTGCTGTCTGCTGCCGGTTGTTCGTGCTCCTTCTGCTCCCTCTGCACGGGTACTGGTCCCTTCTGTCTGGGCTGGGCCTCCTTTTATAGGCCGATCTTGTCCTGTTAATCCTCGGCGTCTCCCTTTCATCAGGTCCAAGGTCCACGTTTTACCGTAAGTCCTTGTTTGACCTCTGCGGACGGCACCACACATTTCTATCCTGGTACCGTTATTTCTCGGCGCCTACTTATGCCTGGGTCCAAGGTCCATGTCCCTACCGTTAATTAGCGGCGCCTCCTTACAGCCGTATCTTCGGCCTGAATTCGCCGCATATCCGGTATCTGGGTTCGCCCGGTGTGAGCAGCGCATTTTGTTTGTGAGGAGCTATTTAACTCCTCACAACTTTTAAGCCAATCTGCCTACATTAAAAAGATTTTGAATAAGTTCAAAATTAGTGATTGCAAATCAGTCAGTACTCCTCTAGCCACTAAGCTTAATTACACAGGGCAACACTAAAAAAAATCCACGGATCATTTGCACGTTTTCATAGCATTTGGGTTCTCCTGAGTTCAAGTCCCATACAAAATTATTTTCCATCACCTATAGGTTCCGCGGTATAGCGACGAATAGAAAAGTAGCATGTTGGACGACAATATGAATTATGTCGCCTTATCCATAGAAGTTACCGTGATATTTTTAGCTGGATTATACACTCAAGACACCACTGCACTGAACAAAAATTGCCCCCGGCTTGGACATTTGTCCAAGCCGTTGGAAGGAAATGAAATTGACAGGAAGAGTACAACGGGGTTTCAAAATGTTTAACCAAAATCTTATATGCTGGAATACAAAAAGCCAAATTCAGTGGCTGCTTCATCGACCGAGGCCGAATACATGGCCTTGTGGTTGAAATCCCTATTAGAAAGTTTTCATATCCAATTTGAAAGACCTATAAATTTATATGAAGATTATCAGGGATTTATTAGTATAGCTAATAATCCCTCATGCCATAAAAGATCTAAAAATATTGATATCAAATATCATTTAACAAGAGAGCAAATAGAAAATAATGTTATTTGTATTGAGTATATTTCCACAGAGAACCAACTTGCTGACATTCTAACGAAGCCGTTGCCTGCCCACGCTTTGTGGATTTACGTGGAAAAATGGGACTGGATGGAGAAGCCAAACTACACGAATAACTTGTTTCATTTTGTTAAATTTTTGTTCTATAACTATAACTATTTAGTTCTTAACAGTGATCTGAGTGTGTTTTTTTTGGGTTTTCCCAATTTACAATTTGGAATTGTATGTTCCCAATAGAAAAGAAAAGAAGATAAGCAAGCACAAGCCACATAGATTAAGTTGAATATGTAATTTTAATTTTAATTTTGATTTCGTTTATAATGCAATTTTTAAGGGGGCGTATTGAATATGCACTAGAATATCCCCATTATAATTTAGAATATATTAAAAAGAGCATTATAACATTATCGATATCTGGTAACACTAAAGTGTAACCCGCGCGGATAATCCCTCTATTACTTCCGTGATCTCTTAACGTGTGGTTTGTTGAGCTGTGCTAAATAAAGAATAATATAATTAAAACTAAATAACATTGATTGAACTTATTCAAACGTAGAATCCCAACAGTTAGGTTAGGTTAGGTTAGGTTAGCGCGGCGGCTGACACAAGGTCAGCCCACTTAGGCCATCACTGGCCCATTGTGATACTGCAATGGATCATAAGTACCCCTTAAACCACGAAGTTAGAAAGAGTCCCAGCCCGTTTCTCTAATGAAACCTGATATTTTCTTCGGGGGAACAGCTGCTAATTCAGCTAAATTGTCAAGGAAATATTCTCCTATATACTTTTTCCTGCGCCTGATAAGGGCCACACAGGAGCAGAAGAAGTGCTCTACTGATTCTATTTCTTCCTCGTTTTTGCAGCTTCTGCAGAAGTCGTTGCTTAGGACGTTTAGTCGGGATGCGTGGGCTCCTACGAGCCAGTGACCTGTAATTGCTGGAATAACAGCTGAGCACTGTGTGCGATGTAGACTGAAAAGCCTTTTGGTACGTTTGGCGTCAACCTTAGGCCATGTTTGGCGACTGATGTTGCTGTGAGTGGTATTGTCCCATGTTTCTTGTTCAAGAGATCTGAAACCCTCCCTTGTCCTGAGCTTAAAAGTGGCTAGTGGCATACGGAAGTCCTCCTTGTCTGGAAGGAGAACTGTGGTAGTGCCGCGTCTGGCCAGTTCATCAGCTATTTCGTTCCCCTCAATATTTTAATGCCCTGGCACCCAGATTAGGGAGATAACGAACTGCTGTGCCATCTCTTGAAGAGAATTGCGGCAGTTGTTCACTATCGTCGAGTTTGAGGATAGCGCGCGAAGTGATTTTATTGCTGCCTGACTGTCTGAGTAAATGTTAATTGCTCCGTCTGTAAGGCAAGAGTGGCGTAGGCAACTCGCTTATGGCGAGAATCTCTGCCTGAAAAACGCTGCAGTGGTCCGGAAGACGGAAATGTATTTTGATATTAAGTTGTTCGCAGAAGACTCCTCCTCCCACTCGATTGTCGAATTTGGAGCCGTCTGTGAAGAAATTTATACATTCATTTTGTCCAAAGGGGCGTGCCGCCCAGTCCTCCCTAGAGGGGAAAACTGTTTTGAACGTTGTATAGGTGTGTTCTACGGGTGTGCAATAGTCCGTTAATTGCATATTTGCGTCTTCTGGTAAGATGAATGAGTGTCCGTATTGATGGACTGACCAGCAGTTTGCGTCCCTCAGACGTCGTGCTGTGATGGTGGCGATTTCTTTTGCCACCAGAAGAATTGGGGATATGCTAGTAATAGCGTTGAGCGCTTCACTAGAGGTTTTTCTAAGAGCTCCTGTCATGCATAGTTGCGCTACCCTTTGCACCTTGTTGAGTGCCTTGAGTTTGGAACTATACTGGGTCTTACTATGGCGCTGTATGACATTCCCCATTTTTGCAGGTGAAGAGTGCAATGTTGGCTTTACGCACTCTATCCGCTATAGTGAGATTCCAGTTCAGTTTCTTGTCTAGTACAAGCCGCAGGTATTTTGCACTGTCGCTAAACTCTAGAACGGAATCATTTAGTTTTGGGGCAGATAACTTAGGGATCTTATACTTCCTGGAGAAGAGAATAAGATCGGTTTTACTTGGGTTTATGTTAACCCACTTTCAGATGCCCATCTTGACAGTTTTCTTAGTTTGACTGTCATAATGTCACACAGCATGACAACCACATCGTCTGCATAAGCAACAATCTTGCACCCCCCATCTTCTATGTCGCGGAGCAGCGTGTTTACTGCTAGGTTCCATAGAAGCGGAGAAAGTACCCCCCCTTGAGGAGTACCTCTGCTGACATGCCTGCACAGAGTAGATGCTCCCAGCGAAGAGGTCACTTTTCTGCTTAGAAGCAGCTGTGTGACTAATATCACCAACTGAGCATCTACTCCAAGGCTCAGCATAGCATTGGTTATTGCCCTTGAGTCGATGTTATTGAAGGCTCCTTCTATGTCCAAGAAGGCGGCTAAGGTATATTCCTTGTTTTGCAGGGATTTTTCTTTACTGGATATGACAGAATGAAGTGCTGTTTTGCCTTTACGGTATGCATGCTGTGATTCAGATAGCAGAGACGGATCGATTGATGTTCTTAGGTGTAGCCCTATCAATCTTTCCAAGGTTTTCAGAAGAAAGGAGGACAGGCTTATTGGCCTGAGATCCTTCGGTGTTGTGTGTGAGGCTTGGCCGGCCTTGGATGTAAAAACTACCTTGGACGTTAGCCAAGAAGGGGGAATGTGGCCTAACGCCATGATGTTCGTGAAGATGGCTTTTAGCCAAGGGACAGCAAGATCTTCCCCTTGCTGTAATTATGCCGGGAATATCCCATCGGGTCCTGGAGATTTGTAGGGAGCGAAGCTCTTTATAGCCCATTTAATGTTGGATTCAGTCATGATGCTGTCCAATACTTTGACCGGGTGGCATGGTTGTGGGTCGCTTGTTTGGGGACCTAAGGTGATTCCTGGAAAATGCGTATCTAGTAATAGTATTAGTGTTTCTTCGCTTAAAGAAGTCCATGAGTCGTCCTGTCTCTTGAGTTAGCCCAAATTCGAGGATGATTTTGAGAGTACCTTTCGTAATATTGCGGCTTCTGAAGAGGATTCAATTCCCGAACAAAATTTTCTCCAATCTCCTCTTTGTGCCTGCCTAGTGAGCTTTTTGAATTGACCTAGACTGTGTTTATATTCTGACCAGTTCTGTTCACAACTTAGTCTTCCTGCTCTATTGAAGAGTTTCCTACATTCTACCCTCAGCTTGTCTATTTTTTGTTTCCACCATGGTGGTCTCCATTTGCCTCTCGGCTTGCTGATTGGACAGGATGCTTTATATGCATTGTTACAGGCTTCAGTGAAGGCTGTCGTGAGGTAAGTGAGATGTTCCTCCGATGGAGGGATCTGCTCTGGAGGAGCTGGTAGGGCCTTAGCCAGTCTATTTTTGAAGGCTGGCCAGTTGGTTCTGCGGGGGTTTGAGAACGTTACAGGGTCAGGATTGGGCGCACAAAATTTTGTGTCGATATATTTGTGATCTGAGAAGAAGTGTTCTTTAAAAACGCTCCACCCTATAAGCTGGTCATGCATGAAGTTTGAAGTAAGGGTTAGGTCTATGACCTCCTCCCTGTCCTTGATTACAAAAGTGGGGTCGTTTCCCCTATTGCAGTTATTTAAGTTGGTGGAGAGAAGGTATTCAAAAAGTAACTCACCCCTCTCATTTGTGTTGGTACTGCCCCACATCTCATGGTGGGCATTTGCGTCGCATCCGATCAGCAGGCCAGTGCCACGATCTTCGCAAACCTTTACGAGTTCCCTCAGCTTGCGACCCGGTATTGGGTCCATGATGTCGTACGCCAGGTATGCTGACACTACACATTCCTGGAGCTCCAGACTTATCGCTGTAGTGTCCGCATCGCTGTAATTATAAAGCATAAATGCACTAATGTGCCTTTTAGCTAAAATACAAGTACGGGTTTTACCTTCTAGTTGAGCTACGAGTAGCTTGTATTTTAGGGTGCTGAGTCCGCATATCCTATTGGATACAATCCAGGGTTCCTGGATCAGCACCAGGTCGGCTTCGTCTCTCGCTAGACGAAGCATGAGGGCAGCGGAGGCTGCTTTACAATGATGGAGGTTTATCTGCACGACTCCCAGAGACATCGTGCAGATTCGCTTCCACCACCGTCGCGTCAGCGTCCAGGTCCTCAGCGAAAACTTCGCTCATGGAGTCAGTACTCCCGTGACCCAGCTTGCTTAAGCCCTGGAGAAGGGATGCTTCGGATATCACCGACTCGCAGTCCTCCTCCTCTCTGCCTGGCTCCTCCATCTCGGTGGCCAGCACCTCTTCAACACCAGGCTCGTCCTTCTGCTTGGTGTCCGACTTGTACACCCTGATGCGCACCGAGCTAAAACCGAAGTTTAGCTCTCCGTGCATTGCATCAATGGGTGCAGCGGAGTCCTTTGGTGGGGGTCCAGGGTCCGCTTCCAGCACCTCGAAGCATTGTAAAGCCAGTGCTGCTTCAACCCACTTCCACTGGCTTCTCGGGATTCTACTCTCAGCATCGCCTTGGCCCAGGACTCCTAGAAGGATCTTGTCCTTTGCCATTTCTGCGAAGCTTTTGCTCGGCACGACGGGCACGTGCGTACGAATCTTCTTCGGGCCATTTTGAGCCGCACTTTCCCTGGGAGCGTTGCCGTTTAGGATTTTTAGGGTCCTCCTTCGGCCTCTCCAATACGAAATTGGGCAACACAGACTTAGCCCAATCCAATTTCTTTAACCACTCCGCTGAGGGGGTGGTAATGTTGCTGTGTGCTTGTCTTTTAAGGATGGCCGCGGCGGATTTCCTCTCCCCGTACCTATCCATCTTGGCCTTGCTTGTGGATGACCTTCCCTTCACCCCTGCACCCGACTGAGCTGCAGCTGCGCTTGTGGTAGCACCTTGCTGGTCGCTCGAGGTGACAGGAGTGTCGGTTGCGGTCACCACCTTGTCCTGACCAGGGGGCGATTGAGCCCAGTTGGCTGTTTCGCCGGGGTGGAGTTGACCTTAGCCCCAGTGAGCTCTGTCATTCCTCCTGCCGTTTGGTTGACCTTAGGTTCAGTAACCTCTGTCTGTGGACCCTCGGTCCTCGCCGGATTTATGGGAGTGCCGGTCTCCTTCTTTGTCTTTTTATTTTCTGTTTGGTACATAATTGTTCCCACGAGATGCGGAGAAAGGGTGGTCCACCTCCCGCAGAGATCCGCGCTACGGGATGGCGCCAGGTATCCGGATGCTCCGTTTGCGACTGGGCTATTTTTAAAGGACCCCCAGCCAGGTTGATCATCGGCACGGGTCGCATGACACCTTGATCCAGCCCTTCACCTTAGCCATGATAAGAGATCGCAGAAACCTGTGGCATGGCTATGGAGAAAGCTCCGCCCCAGTCTACGAATCCCAGATCTTAGCTGGTGCCGTCCCGAGGGACACTGGAGCACCATTACCAGTTGGCACCCTCGTGGAGGGTTCAGCTATAGGATTTTTGCCAACCATATGGATACATTGTTAATGCAATGTATGTTGCGTGAATTAGAAACAAGGTGGAAAACAGCATTAACGATTGTCATTTCGGGTGTCACCATGAATCAGTTACCTTAGTTACGGCGCTGTTTATTTTTTTGTCTTATCATCTGCGACATAGCATTATTTGTTTTTCGGCCGTGCAGTGCATTTCAGGAATATAAATAATTAAAAAAATAATCATAATCAAAATGTCCAGTAAGTTTTTTTTAAGTAAAATTTAATGCTGAATACGAATATTGTGTTGGTTTATCGATATTTTTGCTTTTGAAAAAAATATCGACACCGACATTAAACATGTGCTTGGGGGCACCATAGGTCAGCTGTCTGGGGGCACTATAGGTCACTACTTTTTCAGCAAAATGGTGCGTCATTATGTGCGAAAAACGCCGAAACAATATAAAGAGAACATAAAAAACGCAATCGCGGCTGTTCGAGGTGTCGCAAGTACAAAACTAGACGAAGCCGCTGAAAAACACGTTTTTCCAACATTTTCTTCAACAATTTCATAAATTTTCCCATCATTTTCGACATTGACATTTTTCACCTAAATGGTGTCAATATACACCCTTCAATATTAGTGTTCCTTATGTTCTTGACATCTGCTGTATTTGTACTCTTTAAATAAAAGTTGAATCGCTGATTTTTGAAACGTGTATATTGTTTTATTTCACCTCAAACACAGTGACCTATCGTACCCCCCATTTTCAAAATATCAAAAAAAAGTACTTTTGCCTTATGGGCTCCAACTTGCAAAATATCTAGCTTGACGTAAAGCCAGTATGACTCAAATGTTGCCAGGTAAATAACCTTTCCAACGCGTGCTAATTTATAAAAATCGGTGCAAAAACACCATTGCACGAGCTCTCTACAAAAAACCGACCTACTTGACCCCCTTCTACTCTACAAGTAACCACATCATCAAAGACACTCAAGCAAATTCAACCATGATAGGCTCAACTTCTGATCAAGGCAAAAAACTTACTCACATGAAACTGCCAAAGATTAGTGGGGAGTATTCTGAATATAAAAACTTCATTGGACTTTTCGAAAACTTCGTTGAAAATTACCTTTCTCTTTCAAATGTTGAAAAATTCAACTATTTGTTGTCTTGCTTAGAGAATGAGGCTTTAGGCACGGTGAAATCGTATAAAGTAACCGATGCTAATTACCCAAAAGCGTTAGCTGCCTTAAAAAACGTTTATGATAATAGTTGTCTTATTGTTTTTGAAAGCGTTTCGAAGCTATTTGAACTCCCGAAAATGCAAGGCCCTGCTTCATCCTCACTGCGTTCTTTGATAGACACAGTAAGAGCCGTGTAGGAGTCATTGTTGTCTTTGGGAAATGACAAACAGATTTCCAACGCTATGCTCATACACTTAGTTATGAGCAAGGTGGATTCTACGACACGGTCAAAATGGGTGGAGAATTTAGATTATACAAAACTGCCACTTTGGGATGATTGCGAAAAAGCCCTTAATAAAAGGTATCAGCACCTCTCTGCTGAAGAAAATTCTTCAGGAGGGGGAGCTCTTAGAGCTCAAAAATATGCGCGTAATGGTGGCAAAGCCAAATGAACAACATAATCCAAGATGCTCGTTTTGCAAATCGGATGACCACTATATACAACCTTGCTCTTTTGCTGCTATCCCATGCAATAATCGTTTTAAGTTCGTTAAATCATTTCCTCTGCGTATAAATTGCCTACGAAAAGGTCACACAGTTACAACCTGCAAGTCGAGCACTTGCAGAGTATGTTCAAAGCCGCATCATACTATATTGCACAGGTACGCAACAGAAACTCAAGTGGAATCCACTAGACAAGCTCTACCAGCACAAACTTCGACATCTAGTCAATTATCATCCGCTAATCTCGCTGCTAGTGATTCTGATCAAGTCATATTAGCTACGGCAATAGTAAAAATAAAGGATCAGTTAGGATCTTACCACATGGCCAGAGCGCTCTTAGACTCTGGGTCTCAGGTCAATTTTATTACCGAAAACCTTCCTAATATTTTGAAATTACCCAAATCTCGCAAAAACATAAATTTAGTAGGCAAAGGCAAGACATAACCTGCCATTCGGCATGCCGTTCAAACTGATATTGCCTCTCGTTTGACTTCCTTTGAAACAATGACTGAATTAAGTATTTTAAAATCTATCACGTCCTATCAACCCGAAAGGCTTGTGGAAAATGTTAACATTCCAAGTCATATTGATCTCGCTGACCCCCTTTTCCATAAGCCGCAACGTGTAGACTTGCTGCTTGGAGCAGACACTTTCTTCGATCTTCTTAAAGATGGGCGTCTGAGGTGTAAACAAGATTCTTTAACTTTACGTGAAAAAGTTTTTAGTTGGATTGTGTCTGGTCGTTGTAAAACCCCACCAAATGAGAATGCTTGCTCAATATCGTTATTAAGTATAACTGGTGAATCGTCGTTATACTCAATTGTTAAAAAAGTTCTGGGAGTTAGAGCAAACTCCAAATACATCGAACCCAAATTTTTATACCCCAGAACAGCTTCTTTGCGAGCAATCGTTTACTGAATCTGTAAACAGATTACCCTCGGGCAGGCTGAGTGCTAAATTGCCGTTTAAATCTAGTCTGACTTGTCTTGGCTCGTACTTCGAGACAGCTAAGAGACGATTTCTTGGCTTGGAGAGGCGAATGGGAAAACAAGCGGAAGTCCGTGACATGTATATCTCCTTTATGAAAGAATACATTTCAATCATTACAGTGCAATCAATAACACAATCCCGTGTGAGCCAGTGTGTGCTCAGACCGCAAAGCTCTTCAACAAAGTTGCGAGTCGTTTTCGATGCGTCAAGCAAAACGTCATCACAAATGTCGCTTAATGATACTCTTATAGTTGGTCCAACGATACAACCATCTCTCTATGCAACTTTGCTTCGTTTCCGTTTACATCCTAACGCAATTACTGCTGACATCACTAAGATGTACCGTCAAGTCGAAATTGACGAGACCCAGAGATGTTTTCAATAAATCATCTGGAGAGAGAACCCGAAAGATCAATTGCAAATTTATCAATTAAATACGGTTACATACGGCACTGTGTCAGCACCTTTTTTGGCTATCCGGTGTCTGAAATATTTGAGTGACAAACACGCAACATCGCATAAACTAGCATCGAAATCACTTGCTAATGATTTTTATGTCGATGATTTACTAGCTGGAGCAGAAACGCCAGAGGAATTAGGATTGTTGCAGCAGGAGTTGGACTCTGTATTAAAACCATTTGAATTTGGTTTAGCCAAATGGTCATCAAACTGCCAACAATTTCAAGTTTCTGATGCCATTGGGTCGCAAGATGACACCAAAACTTTGGGTTTAATTTGGAATCCCAAAAGTGATGTGTTTAAATATTCCGCATACCATCTTTCACTCGATTTCGTGCCGACTAAAAGGTCTATTCTATCGTTTGTAGCACGCTTGTATGACCCACTTGGATTATTGTGTCCAATTGTCACTCGTGCAAAAATTCTTATTCAAGAAATCTGGCTGCATAAGTTAGATTGGGGTGAAGCATTGCCCACAGATTTACTTGAACAATTAAAATCGGTGACTAATTGCTGATCAAATCTAGACTCACTCAAAATACCTCGTCATATTGGAATAGCAAAAAATATGAAATACCAAATTCACGGATTCGCCGATGTGTAAAAGATGAAGCATTGCCCACAGATTTACTTGAACAACTAAAATCGGTGACTAATTGCTGATCAAATCTAGACTCACTCAAAATACCTCGTCATATTGGAATAGCAAAAAACATGAAATACCAAATTCACGGATTCGCCGATGCGTCAAAGAGAGCATACGGCTGCTGCATTTATGTCAGGGTGGAGCATCAGAAAAGAACGTTTACACGATTGCTCACAGCAAAATCGAGAGTAGCACCTCTCAAAACTAAGTCGGTGCCTCGTTTGGAGCTCTGCTCTGCTCACTTACTGGCATAATTATGGAGTGAAATCAGGGATATGTTGAACTCACCAGTGGACGACATTTTTTTGTGGTCGGACTCTGAGGTGGTGCTGTATTGGATTAAGAAGCACCCGTCATACCTTAATACATTTATTGCGAATCGTGTATCAGAGATTCAAGAATTGACTTCGCAAGCTGTCGTGTCATATATGCTTCGATTTATTAATGGAAAAGCGAAATTGCAAACCTACAAAAATCATTGATTTTACAACCATCTTATCAGAGACTTAATCCATTTTTGTATCCTCATCAAGCTGGCAAGCATATGTGGTGCCTGCTTAGAGTTGGCGGTCGTTTGCTGAAAGCGCCTGTGCCACACAATGCTAAATTCCCCTTACTCATGCCAAAAGATTGCCGTTTCGTTAAATTATACCTACAATATTTACATCATTCAAATTGTCATGCAGGTCCACGTGCCTTGATGGCTATTCTTCGGCATCAAATTTGGTTGGTTAACGCTCGTCAAGCTTGTAATAGCATTGTACGGAAGTGTTTACATTGTTTTCGTTATAAGCCAGTTTTGGGAAACCCAAATAATGGGAAATTTACTTGCTGGTCGTTTCATGGCAATAGACCGTTTGAGATCAGTGGAGTGGACTTTTGTGGTCCAATTTTGGTAAACTTAGGAATTAGAGGGAAGTCAGCTGTAAAGATGTATATTGCCATATTTGTTTGCTTTGCCTTTAAGGCTGTTCACATAGAACTTGTTTCAGACCCCACTTCTAAATCATTTATTATGTGTTTGTCTAGGTTTGTTGGCCGGCGTGGGCGGGTACAGAAGATTTTCTGCGACAATGCCACAAATTTTGTCGGTGCCTCTCGGATGCTTCAAGAGTTCAAGGATCACTTCGTTGCCAACAAGGATGCCATAATGGAATTCGCTGCCACGCGGGGAATCACTTTTTCGCTTTTCACTCTGGGAGGCGGCCGTAAAATCGGCCAAAGGATTAATGATCATGGCCGTGGGCAGTGCAGTGCTCCGGCAGGACGAACTGAGCACCGTGCTGGTAGAACCCATTTTAAATTCGAGGCCCATGGTCGTGGACAGCTCCAACCCCAACAATGGCGAAGCAGTAACCCCAGCCCATCGGTTGGTCGGGACAACGCTCGTTGCGCTGCCATTCGTGTTCAGTCAGCTAGTAACAGACGACAAACTGAGCTACTTAAAGAGATGGCAACTGATATCCCCCATCAAGCAACGGTTTTGGGTAGATTGGCAACGCGATTACGTCCTGAGTCTGCAGCAGCGGCAGAAGTGGCTGAGCGAGAGCCACAACATCGAAATCGGAACTATCGTCGTGGTCCTCGAGGACAACAGTCCGCCGCAGCAGTGGCTGCTAGGAATCATCAAGGAGGTGATCAAAGGCGCGGATGGAAAAGTTCGAGTGGCAGTCGTCAGATCTAAATCCGGCGTTTATAAGCGTTCTGTTCATCGGTTAGCTCCTGTACCAATTAAGGAATCTTGAAGCCCCGCAGTCGTTCAATGTTTAGTCATTTCATTTCATTTCAATTCCTACTGTTTTGATATATTGAGTTATAACTTTAATAATTGCTCTTATAATGCGCAGAAATTAAAGATCACTTGAGAATGAGAACTGAACAGAAGCGCATCAAGTTTAGTTTAGTTTAGTTTAGTTTAAGTTGCTTGTGGCACAGGACCACTTTAGAAGGACGTTCCCGTTTTGGACATCCAGTATTCACTTATCAAAACAAACTAATATTACTAATAAACATTAAAAATATATTCGGGGGTGCCACAGAAACCGTTCCTCCCGAAGTCCGCCCAAGTTCCAACCCAAGGCAAAACTGTCGGTGCCACAGAAAACTCTATCATTTCCCCCGTGTTTTAAGCGACAGTTTTATAAAATAAGCATACTTGCACCTTTTTATAAATAATGAACATTTTTTTAAAACAACGTTAATGAATTGTATGTGCTATCTGCATACAACATTTTTTATGTTTTGATCTTTTTTATATTTTAAATTAATAAATCTCCAAAAACCGTCACCTCAAAAATTGCTTGTGTGATTCCGGCCAAATTCCACCCGAGAAACCAAAATGCCAACTTGCTCCAAATAGAAAATGCCAAATTTCGGAGTAATTTTCATATTTGAAATATGATTGTTATAATTGTTATGGTACGCTATACTATTGTTTATGACTATAACTATAGCGTGTCAAAATTTCAAGTGAAAATAAGTTGTACTTCTTGTGAAATTAATAAAACAAATCCTTGCATTGCACTTAAGTGTGACCGCGCGTGGCAAAAAATACCGGCTTGGGTAAAAACCCTAAAAAACGACGAAGGAGAAGACAAATTGATTGAAAATGTCAGTGAATTCAACAAATTTTAAATATTATTGCCTAAATGTTGTTAAGTTTTAGGGGAAAGCATAGGAAATCAAAGCAAGCCACCGTGCTCTTGATTTTTATAATAGAAAACGCCGATTTCGCAAAAGCATTCGCTCTGGGGGACTGATTTTATGTAGCGGCCTCTCATAAGAAGCCATGTAATACAGGGATGGCTTCTGTTGTTTAGGGTTGGCGGTCATTTTAAAATGTTGAACTATTTTGTTCGTTACGATTTATGTGTAGAGTTTTTTTTAGTTGTTGGTATTGTCTTGCAAAAATAAGTAAAACTTGGCTTGAATTTATTGAAAAATAGCAAATAAATGACAAATAAAAATAAGAAGTCAGCCCTGTCTTTTTTCCGAATCGTTAGTCCCAACAACAAGTTCGAGACGGTTTCTGTAGCACCGACGATTTTTTTCCGAATTTCCGAAAAATTACTCCCCAAAACCGTCGACGGTTTCTGTGGCACCCCCGATTAAAATTGAAATTGCTGGGAAATGTTTGGCCGCTGGGCAGTCGACAATGTTGTCGTCTTCACTTTGGATCACTTTAGGGCGCGGAGTGCGGGGCCTGTCGCTGATGGGATTCACTGCATAAACGTTCTCGTTTTTTGTTGCTCAAACATGGATTTCGGGAGCTGTGATTTGATGAATACGCAACAGCACTTGACCAATACATAGAGCATGATCGTAAAAATGCCGACCGACACAAACGTTACAGCTCCTCTAAGTTGTTCAACTTTGTTGGGTGCCTCGCTCGGCGGCGGCCACGACTTCTCGAGATCACTCATATTTCATATGCTCTGGGTCTCCTGTTGTTTTGGTTGTGGACGATAAAATCCTTTAATTTGCTTGGAGTCATTTGTGAAGTTCTGGCTGTTGTTTTGGTTTTGCATTTTGCATTTGATGTTTGGCGTGTACTTTTGTTTGGTTTAAGTTTTGTAACTTAGAAATTGTTACAGACATTAACTATTGGTACACAGTTTTTAAGTATGTTGCTTTTGAGTTTATTCAAAACTTTGTATTGGGTTTAGAATTATCATAGTTTTTTTTATCTTGTTTAAACATATTTAATTTAGTCAGAAGTTTATTGTTTTGGTTGTTTTAATGCCAGTCGGTCCAGTTGGCTGCCAGAGTGACAATTTTGTGTAACTCGTGTCCTTGATCACGGCGACTATGGACCGAACGCTTGTGTAACCGAGGGCTTTCAGTATTAATAGGATTACGAATAGTCCGGCAATAAAACAGAGCACGTTATACACTTTAGAAATTTCGTTCATGTGGTCCACAATTTCTACATTGTTCACTACGTTAGCGGTGTTATCGGAAGCCTTAGATTTTGTGTAACCCATGATGGAAAAAGGATTTAAAGCACAACTTTCAAGATATTGACTTGGGTGCCATACGGGTAGGATTCTAGGCTTTACAACTGAGTGTTTTAGTTGAGTGTCGTGGTGCCGAATACAGGTCTTTCTGCGTTAACTTCCAGGCTCTTAACTATCTCTTCGTACTCCAAATTGGGGTCTTTAATACCCATGACCGTGTCAAAATTTGCCTATGGGTCACCGGAATGGAACACTAAGGTGTTCCCACTTAGGTGCATTGGGTCCCCTCTGTAATTCAATTGGCCAAGTCGTATTTGGGGTTATCGGCCTTCGAATACCTGACAGTTCGATCAATCCGGCGGTGCTGTATTCGACCGAGCCAAATTCTTGTGTAGTTGTTGCCTTAGTTCTTATGGAGCGTGTGAAAGCACATTGTGCATTTTGAAATTGGCTCCCTGCTTGGTTTTCTTCTACCCTAAACTAAGCTCTTAAGTCGGCCCTAATCGGCGTACGTAACAGGCTCGATGTCGTCGATGCTGGTATAGCATGGAATGACCTCTCAAAAACAAATCTACGTAATGACGGTTAGGTGGTTTTTATTCTCGCCCAACGTGGGCCTCGACCCATACCCTGAGTTCCATGAGTCTCATGTTTCACCAACTGAGCTTGTTGGCATTGCTTTTCCGTTGTGTTTAGACCGGATCGGTAAGGCTCAGAGGCCTACAAGAGAAAAGTGTTTTGTGTTTTTTTTTTGTGTTTATTCATGTTATTCTCATTATTGTTGTGACTTTTACATTGTGGTTGAGACTTTTACATGGAGCCACTGCGTTTCCCTTTCCAATAAAAGAACTCGCGGAGCAGTTCTTCAACCCAAGGCCGAATCGGCGCTTGATTACTTCCCCGAACGACAGAATCCCTCGCCGTTTCGGCCTTTTGTTTTTTTATTTTTTTTGCGCGTAGTCCCACGGCCTACTTACCCGCCCGACCGACCGGGGGGGGTGCAGCCGTGTATCGTACGGCACGATTCGCGAGAAGATAGACGCGATTTTTAAAACTATAGGCAAAAGTTTGAGGAAAAAAGTAGGATCTAATTTTGTGCTAACGAAGTTAGTATAAGTCGTTTTAAGAGCGGCAGAGAGTCAGAATTTGAGATTATAGGATAAAGTCTATTATAGTCAGAACACAATACTCTGAAAGGCTCATGCAAGTCATAGTTAGATCTACAATGGTTTAATATTAAGGGTATATAATTTCTAGTAAATCTACTTGGCAAAGAAAAGCTAAGCCGACCTACCAAGTCGGCGCTGTCAATATCACCACGAATAAGATTATAAATAAAAATAGTACCAAGCATCGTTCTACGGTTAGCTAGGGAGGGTAAATTAATTCAAAATAACCAAATCATCTTTTAATGAAACCAAGCACTCCCCTGGTTTTGTTAACCATGGACGAAATGTGATCAGTAAACTTAAGTTTTGAATCCAAAAGGACACCAAGATCGTCAACCATAGTTATTCTATCCAAAGATTTCCCACTTAGTGAGTAAGTTGCAAGTTTTGGATTGACTCGGCAAAAAGTCATCAGCTTGCACTTAGACCCGTTTAAATTAAGTAAATTATCACGGCACCAGTTTTGAAAATTGTAAAGATCGGATTTTAAGTCAGAATGGCTGGAAATATCCTTATACTGCAGGCATAACTTAAGGGGTTAGGTGGGTCTACCGGGCAAAAAAAAGGCACATTTTCAACAATTTTTATTTGCGATACTCGAAGAGTAAGCAAATACTGTAAACGTTGCAAATGTCTGTCTGTCCGTCCGTCTGTCTGTCCGTCCGTACAAACGTCGAGATCTCGGGAACTATAAGAGCTAGAACCACCAAATTTTGGCCAAAGTTAGCCAAGTTAGCCAATCAAGTCGTATTAGCAAAGCGCAAGTTTGTTTCAAAACCTGACCACGCCCCTTTTTACCCCCACAAACCGGAAAAAACTCTGTGGCCCTTACAAATGTTGTTCGTATTGAAAATATCTACCCAAATATCTAAAAATTTTTTAAATCTGACCATTTTTAAGAAATTGTGTATACAAATGCGTTGAAAATTTTTATTGCGCTCAAAAATAGGCAAAACTTTTTTTTTTTGAGAGGGCGCTTAAAACTGATTGCACATGAAAGTAGGCTACACATAATTGAAGAGGGCTAGCTAGCTGTTTTTAAAGAGGGCAATGAGTATCGCAAATCTTATAGTCGGGAAACCCGACTATAGCGTTCTTTCTTGTTTTTTATATAAAAAATGAAATATTTAATAAAAACTTTTAAGTTTCTTACATATATTATATAAATATATAATAATAATAATAATAATACTTAAATAATAGTTTTTGAATTAAATAAAAAAAATATTCAGCGGTCAGCCATTGTGACGTCATTTCCGGTGACCCCTCAGAAAAAAGGTGCCTTCGCGTTGTCAGCACAATTCCTGACAGGATCATCGGAAATTAAAAAACCAAATTTTTTCTTTTAGTAGAAACCTAAATCTCGTAAATGAACGAAGGAAAACCAAAAAAAGGTGAAAATTGGATTTTTTGGGAGACTTTTTTCAAAAAAATTAAAAAATTTGGTGAAATTTTTTAACAATTTTTATTTTTAAATAGTTGTTGTCAACGTAAAGAAAAATCCTTCGTTCATTTACGAGATAATCATATCTCGAAGGCCTGTGCAAATTTCATCAAAGTCGGTTGAGTAGTTTCCGAGAAATCTTCACAACCGACTTTGAAAACACAGTTTTGAGAAAACGCATTTAAAGTTTTGATAAGCAGTGCACTTGGCCTCGCGCGTGCACATTCTAGGACTGTATCTCCGAAACTATTGTTCGGATCGACTTAAAACTTTGGGACAATAATTTTGAGATTGTATATTAATTTATGAGACAATAAAAAAAAAATCGATTTTTTTTTTGCGAGACCCACCTAACCCCTTAACATCATCTGCGAACATAGGTACGCGAGAATAATTTTTAATTAATGGAAGGTCGTTAATGAATAAGTAAAACGAAGCGGACCAAGGTGACTTTCTTGTGGGACGCCGGAGGTAACTCGGAGAAGACCAGAAAGAGAATTTTTAAAAAGGACTCTTTGTGTCCTGCCATTCAGATAACTTAAAATCCATCTAAGAAGATCAATTGGAAACCCTAACAAGTCAAGTTTCCGAACTAAAAGTGAGTGATTTACAGAGTCAAATGATTTACTAAAGTCAGTGTAAATGACATCTGTTTGAAAGCTACTTTTAAATCCCTTTATCACGAATGAGGTGAGCTCCAAAAGGTCAGTAGTTGTTGATCTTCTTTTCATAAATCCGTGTTGACACGGAGATATTACTGACCTAAAATGGTGCTGCAAATGAGGAGTAATGACATTTTCGAAAAGTTTAGGGATAGCCGACAACTTAGAGATACCTCAATAATTGCTGACATCCAATGGCGCCCAAAAACCCCACGGAGGGGAGAGAGACGGCGTCCAACATTATTATTTCATTATTATTATCAATATTATTATATCAGGTTTAATCATTATTATCAACCGTATTATTATATAGGTATTTAATCAACATTTTCATTAGTAATACTTTGTTATTGACATACCCAAGCCCATGGAGGGGCGGGGGAAAGTTTTGTTATTAATTACTTTGTTATTCTTACTACTTTATTATTATCACTACTAGCCCTAAGAGAATCTCTTGAAGTCACATTAGTTTAAAATATAATAATCATAGCCCTAAGAAAACCCATATGCCTAAGTCTGTAAATATATCGTAGGGGAGTGAGCAAGGGAATAGGGAATAGGCAAAGGTACAGTCGAACCGTCGCGCAGCTGCATAAAGAACGGCGAGAGAGAGAGAGCAGAAAAACTCACAATGACGGCGGCACAGCCGGCGCCAGACGTAGCGAGAGGCGACGACGACAAACGAACGACAAAGTCGGGCGACAAAACGTACAGCGGCGACGGCGCAGCCGACGTCAGACAGAGCAAGAGGCGATGAGAAGCCACGTAGGCAAACGGAAAAGCTCGCGACGGCGTGTGAGCAGGCAAGCATGCGATCGGAGAGCGTAGCTACAAAAGCTCACCTCGGCGACAGCGCGTAGGCATGCGCCGTGGCGTGGTAAAATACGCAAAAGCTGCGGCTGCGAGGGTCGAAGGCAGAGGGAAAGACGCCGAGAAGTTAGTCTAGCGCGAGCACTGAAACAGATCGGAACGTCGTCGAGAAACCGGGCATAGTGATAGTGAAGCAGAGACACGCGACCGTAGGGTAAGCACGTGGTACAGTCTACCACTAGCAATGATCTGGTGCAGCAGAGAAAGTCTCGAGAAAGAGCAATTTTATAACAATTTCTCTTTCTCGAGAAGAAAATACGCAAGAAGCGAAAGAACAAAGTGAATAAAAGTGGAACTAATTAATATAAAAATTGATTAACGTGTGTGTTTCTTTTATAAAGTTTGGAATAATATCTGCTTATAGGCGCCCTGTTAAACAAGTGTAGAAAATAACAAAAAATAATCCGTAACATAATCCCGGCGGTTGAAATCAATAAATAACAAATAACTTAGAGCTAACAGTGAATCGGTTTATGACCTATAGCCCCCCCAAATTTATAACCTAACTCGACCTGTATTAATTATTGTAGTTAATAAAAAGTTCTGGGTTCGCCCGACTTTAAACAGTAGTTAATAAAAAGTTCTGGGTTTGCCCGGCTTTAAATAGTAGTTAATAAAAAGTTCTGGGTTTGCCCGGCTTTGAATAGTAGTTAATAAAAAGAACTGGGTTTGCCCGGCTTTAAATAGTAGTTAATAAAAAAAGTTCTGGGTTTGCCCGACTTTAAGTAGCAGTTGATAAGAAGTTCTGGGTTTGCCCGGCTTTAAATAGTAGTTTATCTGGAAGTTCTGGGTACGCCCGGCTTTGTAAAGTAGCTAGTTATAGAATTCTGGGTCCGCCCGAATTTTATGTTGATAGCCCCAGCCCACACCCATTAATACAGTAGTTAGTTGTAGAATTCTGGGTACGCCCGAATTTTATAATTAATATTGATACCCTAGCCCCACCCGTAGTAGATTATAAGGATCCTGGGCCCGCCCGGATTTTATAATTGATATTGACCGCCTGAACCCGTAACCTATAAACCTGTAGATACCCTGGGCCCGCCCGGATTTTCCGTAGTTAATTCCAAAAGTCTAGGATCCGTCCAGATTTTACAATTAACGTCGAGAACCCTAGCCTGTCCGCATTAATTTTGTAGTAAAAGCACAGGTATCCTGAGGCCCGCCTGGATTTTCCGTAGTTAATTCAAAAGTCTAGGATCCGTCCAGATTTTACAATTAACGTCAAGAACCCTAGCCTGCCCACACTAACTTTGGTAAATATCTTGGGGCCCGCCCAGATTTTCCCGCAGGTGATTCTAAAGTTGTGGGTCTGCCCGAATCTTACTATCGACCTCTGTAGCTCTATCTCGCATGTATCTATACCATTGTCCGGCATAGTTCTTGGGATCGCCCGAACGTTGTCGTTAGTAACTCTAAAGGTTCTGGGTCCGCCCGAATTTTTAGTGTAGTGCCTTGACAACCCCGAGCATGTTCCAGATAATACTGTAATCAATATTACCCTATAGGCCCTCCCCGAGTCTCAAGTTATTAATTCTTAGACCCTCCAACTCTACCTATAGGCCACGCGAGGTATCCTTATTCGGCCCTGAGCACGCCCGGGTATTTTACTAGAGATTATAATTGACACGGGACCCTTTCCGAGGTCATATTCGTACTACCCTGATTACTCGACCTCCCTTACCTCAGCGATCACGCCTGTAAATGCACTAACTGAACCCACATCGTCCACTGTAAGTTTATAAATTTTTGTGGAGACCCTGGCCAAACCCCCCTGAACCTACCCCGGCTGGGAAAACGTCTTTACAATGGCGCCCGAACAGGGACTTTCGTGGGTCTGATCGCGAGTGATCAGAGTAAAAATATCAGGCGGATTAAAGTCCCGCAAAGTGCGAGGTTGATCAAAGATAGGTAGGGAGTGAAAATTCAATCGACGAAGAGATATAACAAGAACCTATAATAACAAAATCGGAAGAGGACACCGAAAACACTACGATGGCAGACAACGAATCGGAGGAGAAGAAGATTGCTTCGGGTCCGACGGACGGCCGGCTAGGAACACGCTGGATTTATTCATTAAGAAAGGACGAACTTATTATTTTTGCCTTAAAATTTGGATTCGACGGCACAGGAAAAGTAGACGAGATGAGAAAACGGTTTGCCGAGGTGATTAAAGCAGGTGAGCTCTCTCCAAATCAAAAGGCCCGATTGGCCGAATTAGAAGTTAGCTATACGACTGGGGGGTCCACTTCCGGCACCCAACGAACGGACGGAACCGACCCCGATCACAGGTCAGTCCAACTGCACGTACCTGGATTCTTTACCCCCAGGGGTGGGAGCCCCGTCGACAACGAACGGGCCCACGCCGCAGAGAAGGGCACAGACCGTTACCAGAATCAAGCGGGTGTAACGGCCCATGGAAGTATGTACGGGCGGCCTACGGTACACGTCGCCGTAGCCGAACAAGTTCGGAAATGGGGACTTAAATTTAACGGCCACACCGACCCCTTGGCGTTCCTAGAAGAACTCGAAGAGAGGGCTACATCGTACGCTCTTCCTTTTTCTCAGTTGCCCAGGGTGATGACAGAAACGCTCACAGATAGGGCTTCTCGGTGGTTTAGGACAAGCCAATTACAGGGGACCACGTGGAAAGTATTCCGTCGGGAGTTTTTAGACTTCTTTTTACCGCCGCATTACTTCCGCCGTTTGGAAGACGACATACGGGCCCGATACCAACGAGAGGGAGAAGGCTTCAAGGATTACGTGATCGAGATACGCACCCTGATGCGTCACGCCGGTTATGATCAAGTCCAAGAACTAGACAGGATTTACGAGAATTCTCTTCCGGCGTATCAGATGTATGTTAAACGAAGCGACTTCGAGACCCTGAGCCAACTTTCACAATTTGCAGTCGAGTTTGAAAGTATTCAGTATCGCGACCGCATGCGAGAGACCCGTCATACCGAAACCCCGGCCGATCGCCTGGAGGTGTCCGAGAAACCCTACAGTCACACGCGCCCTTGACCCCCACCCAAGCGCGCAACCCTTTCCGTAACAACCCTCAAACTCCTCCACAAGCCCAACAACTGGCCCCGACTAGAGGAGAAATCTCGAACAGAATGATAAACCAAGGATAGACGCCGGCAGAAGGGCAAATATGCTTCAACTGCGGCGTAGAAGGTCACTTCGTGAGAGATTGTCAGAACCCCCGACGGCTAGTGTGTTGGGATTGTAGGCGGGAGGGGGTTAGGACGATCGATTGTTGCAGACGCCCGGGGTCGGGAAACGACCAGCGTCCCCGACAGGCCCGGGAACAGTCGGGGACGAGAGTAACAGAGACCCGAGAATAGGCGCGCCCTTGCGCGTAGAAGACGGGAAGATCGTGGCGCAAATAAAGATCGCAGACATCCCGGTCTTGGCCACGGTCGACAGCGGAGCTACAAGGAGTTTTATTAACGAGACGCTCCTTGGACAGCTAGAGGCGTCAGTAACGGTTAGAGAAGTATGCACTGGCATACGGCTGGCGGACGGGACCAGCGTCAGTATCACGGGGATGGTAGTCGTCAATCTACATTTCGGAGGACAGACAGTAGAGATAGCACTGTTAGTTATGAACTCGATGTTAGATAAAGTCATACTAGGACTCGACTTTCTCTGTGCAATCGGTACTACCATACGGTGCGGACGAGCACGCCTCAACCTTCGGGAGACCATATTAAACCCGAGACCCCAAGCAGAAAGTCAACCGATCATGGCTAGTCTACGAGGGTTAGAAACAGAGAGGACAACAGAGAGAGCTGCAAGCGACACAAGGACCGAACTGGGAAATGATCGGGAAAGGCTGGAAAAACTAGCAGGAAGTAGCGTACACCTGCAGCAAGAGGAAGACTGGCCCCCCGCCGATCAGGAATATATCGACCGGTTCCTTGAACGAGAACTCGGTGGATTCGAAGGGATGTCAGGGGTGTCACACATCTCGCAGCATACTATCACGATGCGAGACGAACGGCCGGTGAAATAACGGTACTATCCGAAGAATCCCGCGATGCAACGCGTCATCGACGAACAGGTGAACGAATTGCTAGCCGCAGGACAGATAGAACCGTCCAAAAGTCCGTATAGCGCACCCATTGTCCTCGTACGCAAGAAGAACGACGAGTGGCGTATGTGTGTCGATTTCCGACAACTAAACGCAAGGTCGATTCCGGACGCGTACCCGACGCCACGAATCAATTATATCCTCGAACGACTTAGCCAGGCCCGAGTTCTGTCAACACTAGACCTGAAAAGTGGCTATTGGCAGATACCCATGGCACCGGATAGCAAGCAATATACGGCCTTTACAGTTCCTGGCCGAGGTCTTTTCCAATGGCGCGTCATGCCATTCGGACTACATTCTGCAGCAGCTACGTTCCAACGCGCCCTCGATAGTGTCATCGGGCCCGAACTAGATCCTTTTGCGTTTGCTTATCTAGATGATATAGTGGTAATCGGGAGAGATTTAGCAGAACACGCACGAAACCTCCAAGAGGTATTCCGAAGACTCAGAGCGGCCAACCTACGGATTAACAAGGAAAAATGCTCGTTCTTCAAAAGGAAACTCAAGTATTGTAACGACCCGAAAACGGGCCGTACAATTTTCGACCATGTTCCATACTATATTACTATATATTTATAATTATTATATTTTTCTAATTACTAGTTATATCGGCTAAACCCATTTTTATTATTAATACCCTTTAAATTAAGTATCAAATGAAGTATCGCGATAGTATAAACGCGCCACCACTAGGTGCGAATAATGGAAGCAGGCCATCACTAGGCAGCCGGCGTGGACAAGGAATCGCCGAAAACCAACGGAACCTAAGCAACGAGAATGGAAGACCAACCGAACACGCCATAGGAAAATTCCACCGCGTACATGCAAAGGCATGGCAAAGGGGCGACGGGGAAGGCTAGACACCCGCGCAGCTGCAGACGCCAAGACCGAGACAAAGCTACCGAAAGGGCCACCTGCGGCTGAATACGCAGGCGCAAGGGAGACGAATAAACTTCGCAGACGCCGGCAGAGGATGCAGCAGAATCGAAACTTTAGGCGATAAGGAAACGGACGCCGAGTATTGAAATTAGTCTTTTTCGGGAGCTGAAGCTGATCGGTCGACATCGCGAAAACGTCCTAGTCTGCCGCGAAGGCGGGAGGGCCACGCGCCCCCCGCTGCAGTGCCTCTTGTTGGCCACCGTGCCTCTTGTTGCCCACGTGCCTCCTTCGACCGTGCCTCTTGTCGACCACGCGCCTTCTTCGACCGTGCCTCCTGTTGACCACGCGCCTTCTACGACCGGGCAACTTGCCGCCCACGCATCTCGCCGCCCACGCATCTTGTCGCCCACGCATCGCATCGCCCACGCATCTCGTCGCCCACGCATCGCATCGCCCACGCATCTCGTCGCCCACGCATTTCGTCGCCCACGCATCTCGTTGCCAGCAGCCACGCGCACCGCAGAGCCAGTAACAAGTCCGCAGTCATCCTGCCTGAGCAAGTAGAGCTACATTAGGAGTGCGGTATAGGCAAGCCAGGGAACAGGTTTATAAACTAGGATTCCCCCCAACTTAATGAAATAAAGCTTGTATATCGTTAAGGTTAAACCCTGTGTCCGTTACTTGACCGTTACGTTTTCCAGCAGCCCAGATCGAAGTACGACGTAGGTAACCCCTTCCCCCTCTTGCCCTACAACCGCTAGGCGTACCCGCCTCAGTTGTACCCTCTCCCCGCTCGCCATGCAACCGCTAGGTGTACCAGCCTCAGTTGCCGCCCGCTCCCGCTCGCCCTGCAACCGCTAGGCGTACAGCCTCAGTTGTACCCTTTCCCGCTCGCCCTGCAACCGCTAGGCGTACAGCCTCCGTTGTACCCTTTTCCGCTCGCCCTGCAACCGCTAGGCGTACAGCCTCAGTTGCCGCCCGCTCCCGCTCGCCCTGCAACCGCTAGGCGTACCAGCCTCAGTTGTAGCCCGCTTCCCGCGCGCCCTGCAGCCGCTATAGGCGTCCCGCCTCAGCTGCAGCCCGTTCGGCCGATTTTTCCCAACAACTCAAACGTGAGACTGACCACTTCCACCTTAGTCATCTCTCTCTCTTACAGTTTCCACCAGTCCCATCTTATAAATTTTCTGTAAGCGACCCCTGGACAGACTGAGACATACCCCAGCCAGGATCACTACTTTACAGATGGCGCCCGAGCAGGGACTAAGGGAATCAGGATAATTAGAGAACAACATCCTTCGTGACTTAAAAACTCACCAGAGTAATTTTTAAAATTTTTGAAAATTTAAAAAGTTTTATATTTTTTGAAAATTTGCCAGGGAAAAATCGATTTCTTACGGGCCTAAAAAGCATGCGCAGGACGATAATGGAGAATTATCCTTGCTAGAAATTATCATTGTCTTAGAAAAAAAAACACGGTCTCAGCTTAGGAAAATCACTGTCCCAGCTAGGGAAATCTCAGCACAGAAAAGAAAACACGGTCTCAGCCTAGGAAAAATCACAGTCCCAACTAGGGAAATCTCAGCTTAGAAAAAAATCATTGCCTCCGCCCAGGGAAAACCACCGTCCAGCATAGGAAAGTCCTGTCCGAAAATTCAGCGTCACACACTGCCCGCAACTTGCACTAGCCGCACGCCGAAATATTAGCGCTAATAACCGCAGATCACCGACGACCATGGGGAAACAATGGATTTATGAAAACCGGAAGGAACATATGGAGGAAATTCTGAAGGAGTTCGGGTTATCCCCGGAGGGCACCCTGGCGGACCTACGTAAAAGGTTGTCCACCTTCATGGATCAGGCGGATCTGCCCAAGGAACGCGTAGAGCGCCTGATGGAGCTGGAGCTCCTTTCCAAATCCCCGTCCCACGATCTGTCACCCAGCCGTTCAGCCTGCGACTCCAAAGACACACCCCGGAAACTGGAGCGGGAACAAATGCCCGGCCATGTCCTACTTCAAATCCCACCAGCGGGAACCCGCGGAAATTCACCTGGCAGACGTAGAGAAATCTTACTGCTGGAATATCCTCTTCAAATGGAAGGAGAACGAGCCCATCAGTTTGGTCTGGCGGACAAATTAAGGAAATGGGGTATACTCTTCGACGGCGAAACTGGCGACCCGCTGCACTTCCTGGAACAGCTCGAGGAGCGCGCAGACGCCTATCAGATTGATAGGGAACAGCTACCCAGACTCATGTCGAGCATCCTGCTGGGCCGAGCCGGAGACTGGTTTCGGGTCAGCCGACTCCAGGCCGCCGCGTGGGAGGAATTCCGCTCGGAATTCCTGGATTTCTTTTTGCCGCCACGGTACTTCCAGACCTTGGAGAACGACATCCGCGGAGGGACGCAACGGCCGGATGAAAGCTTCAAGGATTTCGCCTTAAGCCTCCGCTTGATGATGCGCCGGGCACACTACAGCGGGGATCAAGAACTGAACCGGATTTATGAGAACCTTCTCCCGGAATATCAGTTGTTTACGAGACGACACGAGTTCGAGACGTTGACCAGGTTGACGCAGCTAGCGACCAACTTTGAGGTCACTCGGGATCGGAACCAGCAAAGATACACCTAGCTGATGACAGCCCCCGGGACCCAGCCGGGCTTGGTCACAAGGAACCAAGCATTTACACATCGAGCCATCGAAGAGCCCGCAGACAGACACCCACCACAGACAGCGACTGCCCAGGTACACCGCTCCAGCGGGGAACGACGCACCGAACGCGGAGTGCGTGGCAGTTCCCCCTGGACACACTGACGAGCGCAGAAAATGGACCGCAAGAAGCGACGCACCGAACGCGGTGTGCGTGGCTGCTTCTTCAACCATTTTTTTGCGTTCGAGCCCAGCCCCGCATCCCGCAAATAGCACACAAGCGCAGCAGCCCTGTCCAGCCCTGCATCCTGCCCTGCACCCTGCACCGACGACGACACAGGCACAGCCCTGTCCTGCCCTGCATCCTGCCCCGACGACACAGGCACAGCCCTGTCCTGCCCTGAATCGACGTACCGACGACAGCACAGGCGCAGCCCTGTCTAGCCCGTATCCTGCCCCAGGAATATATGCAGGCCGACACGCCCAGGCGGCCCCATGTCACACGGACCGATGCGGCGCAGCTCCTGGGTACCCATCCCAACCAACTGGCGGATGCACCCGCCGCAACTCCAACTACCGGAACACGTCGTGGAACGTCTACAGGCCCGGATGGCCCGTAATCTCCACCAGAACATCCGAGTGTTGGAGTCGGACAACGACCAGTTTTACCGGGTACGGATTGAAACCATCGTCACCGTCTCACTTCGCCCGGGGAAGTAAAGGGGGGGTGTAACGACCCGAAAACGGGCCGTACAATTTTCGACCATGTTCCATACTATATTACTATATATTTATAATTATTATATTTTTCTAATTACTAGTTATATCGGCTAAACCCATTTTTATTATTAATACCCTTTATATTAAGTATCAAATGAAGTATCGCGATAGTATAAACGCGCCACCACTAGGTGCGAATAATGGAAGCAGGCCATCACTAGGCAGCCGGCGTGGTCAAGGAATCGCCGAAAACCAACAAAACCTAAGCAACGAGAATGGAAGACCAACCGAACACGCCATAGGAAAATTCCACCGCGCACATGCAAAGGCATGGCAAAGGGGCGACGGGGAAGGCTAGACACCCGCGCAGCTGCAGACGCCAAGACCGAGACAAAGCTACCGAAAGGGCCACCTGCGGCTGAATACGCAGGCGCAAGGGAGACGAATAAACTTCGCAGACGCCGGCAGAGGACGCAGCAGAATCGAAACTTTAGGCGATAAGGAAACGGACGCCGAGTATTGAAATTAGTCTTTTTCGGGAGCTGAAGCTGATCGGTCGACATCGCGAAAACGTCCTAGTCTGCCGCGAAGGCGGGAGGGCCACGCGCCCCCCCGCTGCAGTGCCCCTTGCTGCCCACGTGCCTCACGCTGCAGTGCCTCTTGTTGGCCACCGTGCCTCTTGTTGCCCACGTGCCTCCTTCGACCGTGCCTCTTGTCGACCACGCGCCTTCTTCGACCGTGCCTCCTGTTGACCACGCGCCTTCTACGACCGGGCAACTTGCCGCCCACGCATCTCGCCGCCCACGCATCTTGTCGCCCACGCATCGCATCGCCCACGCATCTCGTCGCCCACGCATTTCGTCGCCCACGCATTTTGTCGCCAGCAGCCACGCGCACCGCAGAGCCAGTAACAAGTCCGCAGTCATCCTGCCTGAGCAAGTAGAGCTACATTAGGAGTGCGGTATAGGCAAGCCAGGGAACAGGTTTATCAACTAGGATTCCCCCCAACTTAATGAAATAAAGCTTGTATATCGTTAAGGTTAAACCCTGTGTCCGTTACTTGACCGTTACGTTTTCCAGCAGCCCAGATCGAAGTACGACGTAGGTAACCCCTTCCCCCTCTTGCCCTACAACCGCTAGGCGTACCCGCCTCAGTTGTACCCTCTCCCCGCTCGCCATGCAACCGCTAGGTGTACCAGCCTCAGTTGCCGCCCGCTCCCGCTCGCCCTGCAACCGCTAGGCGTACAGCCTCAGTTGTACTTTCTCCCCCTCTCGCCCTGCAACCGCTAGGCGTACAGCCTCAGTTGTACCCTTTCCCGCTCGCCCTGCAACCGTTAGGCGTACAGCCTCCGTTGTACCCTTTCCCGCTCGCCCTGCAACCGCTAGGCGTACCAGCCTCAGTTGCCGCCCGCTCCCGCTCGCCCTACAATCGCTAGGCGTACCAGCCTCAGCTGCCGCCCGCTCCCGCTCGCCCTGCAACCGCTAGGCGTACCAGCCTCAGTTGTAGCCCGCTTCCCGCGCGCCCTGCAGCCGCTATAGGCGTCCCGCCTCAGCTGCAGCCCGTTCGGCCGATTTTTCCCAACAACTCAAACGTGAGACTGACCACTTCCACCTTAGTCAGCTCACTCTCTTACAGTTTCCACCAGTCCCATCTTATAAATTTTCTGTAAGCGACCCCTGGACAGACTGAGACATACCCCAGCCAGGATCACTTCTTTACAGTATCTAGGACACATGGTAAGCGAAGCCGGTATTCACACAGATCCCGACAAAGTAGCAGCGGTAAAAGAGCTACGGCCACCCACACCCTTGAAAGAACTTAGACGATGTCTAGGGATGGCCTCATGGTACCGGAGATTTGTACCCAACTTCGCGACGATCGTACAACCTATGACGAAGCTACTACGCAAGAGTACTAAGTGGCATTGGGACGCAGAAGAACAGTTGGCGTTTGACGAACTAAAGGACCGGCTTACGAGTGCCCCCACTTTAGCTTGTCCAAACTTCGACCACCGATTCACGGTCCAGACAAACGCAAGCGACGTTGGATTAGGCGCGGTATTAACCCAGGAGACGGAAGGAACTGAAAGAGTTATCGCCTACATCAGTCGTAGACTAGAGAAAGCCGAAGAAAACTACACCACGACTGAGAAAGAATGTTTAGCAGTCGTGTGGGCTATACGGAAGTGGCGATGTTACCTCGAGGGATATGAATTCACAATCACAGACCACCTTGCGTTGAAGTGGTTGAATTCAATCGAAAGTCCATCCGGCCGAGTAGCCCGATGGGCCCTCGAGCTACAGCAATTCCGATATTCAGTGACCTATAGGAAAGGATGTCAGAACGTCGTCGCGGACACCCTGTCCCGCCAACCCCTGGCCGTACTCCAACGAACGGAAGAAGACGAGGAAGGATGTAAATGGTGGGTACAAAAACGCGACTTCGCTTACGAGAATGGACAAATCTATCGCCGTCTTGGGACTCGACCAGACGATGCGGATTTCGTACCGTGGAAGCTATGCGTACCTCATCGTCACCGGAGACGGGTATTGGAGGAGTGTCACGATGCCCCGACAGCTGGCCACTTCGGAATACGAAAGACAATCTTACGTGTCGCCTCGAAATATTATTGGCCCGGAATGTACCGTGACGTCAAGAGGTATGTACAAAGCTGTCTAACATGTCAAAAGTTCAAGGTCAACCAGCAAAAGCCGGCAGGTCACATGCTGACCCGGCGCATAGAAGAACCCTGTTCTGTCTGGTGTGCCGACTTCGTGGGACCCCTGCCAAAATCAAAGGCAGGTAACACCATGCTGTTAGTATTCTTCGACGCGTTCTCCAAATGGGTCGAACTCGTGCCCCTCCGGAAGGCAACCACGACGACTCTACTCAAGGCATTCCGCGAACGCATTCTCGGACATTTTGGAGTCCCCCGAGTGTTCGTGTGCGACAACGGAACACAGTTTACGAGCCGTACCTTCAGGAAATACATGCAAGAACTTGGATGCGAACTACAACACACGGCACCGTACTCACCTCACGAGAATCAAACGGAGAGGGCGAGAGTTAGGACCGTTTCCTTAAGATAAGACATCTTTCCCCTCACAGGTACGATTCAGACTCCACTGAAGAGCGGTTCGAGGACGATGACGACGACAGGTCCATGTCTAACCAGGAGCCTATTGATCTCACCACTGCGGATAGCAACGGCAGCGACGAGCGAGTCGACTCGGAGGTCGAAGATTCGTCCGACGAGTTCGACGGAGACACCTCACCCTGGCCCGAATCGTTCGGGTATACCTCACCACAGTCGGACCAGTCGGTAGGGTTCTCCCCAGGCCCGGCGTATACGAGCCACCCCTCTCCCGAGGCCGACCGGCGACATTCACACGTTGGGACTGAGCCTGGAGAAGCCTACGAACCCTGGCGAGAAGACTGGGCCCCACCAGGAGGACGCTCGCGCGACCCTAGAATCGGACGGGGCATCTATCAACACCGAGCGGAGACGACCCTGGACCGATGGCAAGGCGAAGAAGAATCTGACGAAGAAGACGAGGAAGACGGAATGTGGACGGCCAGCTTCATACGGGAGAGAGAGGACTACCACTGTGGGAGGCCACACGCATAATCCGACGACGGAAAGGGCTATGACGGACGACGAGGGACAGCGGGATCCAGAAATAGCGGAAGACAAGCGCGGAGGCAACCACCGTAACAGGCGCCGGCAGAAATACTGCACCTGGGATTCGGCAACATCCGAGGAAGACGAAGACCTGACCGACGGTCAAGCTATCCTCCGCCGGAGATACATAGAGTCTCCCGTAGACGACTGGGAGGTGGATCAGGACACGCAGTTCCCGTCGTTGAGCCTACGTCGGCGAACGCCCCGAGCCCCGACTGCCGAACCCACAGAAGCCCAGTCTCCCCAGGAGGAGGAAACCGGACCATCGCAGGGAACGGAAATCCAGTCACCGGAAATCCAGTCAACATTATTATTATATATTTAATCAACATTATCATTAGTAATACTTTGTTATTGACATACCCAAGCCCATGGAGGGGGCGGGGAAAGTTTTGTTATTAATTACTTTGTTATTCTTACTACTTTATTATTATCACTACTAGCCCTAAGAGAATCTCTTGAAGTCACATTAGTTTAAAATATAATAATCATAGCCCTAAGAAAACCCATATGCCTAAGTCTATAAATATATCGTAGGGGAGTGAGCAAGGGAATAGGGAATAGGCAAAGGTACAGTCGAACCGTCGCGCAGCTGCATAAAGAACGGCGAGAGAGAGAGAGCAGAAAAACTCACAGTGACGGCGGCACAGCCGGCGCCAGACGTAGCGAGATGCGACGACGACAAACGAACGACAAAGTCGGGCGACAAAACGTACAGCGGCGACGGCGCAGCCGACGTCAGACAGAGCAAGAGGCGATGAGAAGCCACGTAGGCAAACGGAAAAGCTCGCGACGGCGTGTGAGCAGGCAAGCATGCGATCGGAGAGCGTAGCTACAAAAGCTCACCTCGGCGACAGCGCGTAGGCATGCGCCGTGGCGTGGTAAAATACGCAAAAGCTGCGGCTGCGAGGGTCGAATTCAGAGGGAAAGACGCCGAGAAGTTAGTCTAGCGCGAGCACTGAAACAGATCGGAACGTCGTCGAGAAACCGGGCATAGTGATAGTGAAGCAGAGACACGCGACCGTAGGGTAAGCACGTGGTACAGTCTACCACTAGCAATGATCTGGTGCAGCAGAGAAAGTCTCGAGAAAGAGCAATTTTATAACAATTGCTCTTTCTCGAGAAGAAAATACGCAAGAAGCGAAAGAACAAAGTGAATAAAAGTGGAACTAATTAATATAAAAATTGATTAACGTGTGTGTTTCTTTTATAAAGTTTGGAATAATATCTGCTTATAGGCGCCCTGTTAAACAAGTGTAGAAAATAACAAAAAATAATCCGTAACATAATCCCGGCGGTCGAAATCAATAAATAACAAATAACTTAGAGCTAACAGTGAATCGGTTTATGACCTATAACCCCCAAATTTATAACCTAACTCGACCTGTATTAATTATTGTAGTTAATAAAAAGTTCTGGGTTCGCCCGACTTTAAATAGTAGTTAATAAAAAGTTCTGGGTCCGCCCGACTTTAAATAGTAGTTAATAAAAAAAGTTCTGGGTTTGCCCGACTTTAAGTAGCAGTTGATAAGAAGTTCTGGGTTTGCCCGGCTTTAAATAGTAGTTTATCTGGAAGTTCTGGGTACGCCCGGCTTTGTAAAGTAGCTAGTTATAGAATATGGGTACGCACGAATTTTATGTTTATAGCCCCAGCCCACACCCATTAATACAGTAGTTAGTTGTAGAATTCTGGGTACGCCCGAATTTTATAATTAATATTGATACCCTAGTCCCACCCGTAGTAGATTATAAGGATCCTGGACCCGCCCGGATTTTATAATTGATATTGACCGCCTGAACCCGTAACCTATAAACCTGTAGATACCCTCGGCCCGCCCGGATTTTCCGTAGTTAATTCCAAAAGTCTAGGATCCGTCCAGATTTTACAATTAACGTCGAGAACCCTAGCCTGTCCGCATTAATTTTGTAGTAAAAGCATAGGTATCCTGAGGCCCGCCCGGATTTTCCGTAGTTAATTCTAAAAGTCTAGGATCCGTCCAGATTTTACAATTAACGTCAAGAACCCTAGCCTGCCCACACTAACTTTGGTAAATATCTTGGGGCCCGCCCAGATTTTCCCGCAGGTGATTCTAAAGTTCTGGGTCTGCCCGAATCTTACTATCGACCTCTGTAGCTCTATCTCGCATGTATTGCGACGCCCCGCGTCGCAAATATATCAATATCAATAACCACTTAGAATTAATCACACAAATAATCATAGACTTAATAGGAATAGCTTGTAAGAAAACATGAAGTCATATTATTAATTTGTTACTATATTATTAGGTAAGGCAAACTGAAGCCACATTATTAAGTTGTTATTACATTATTATCCTTTGTATTAAATAAGTAAGGCACACGAAGTGCGGGAATTTTGAATTAAATAAACAGGGCGCGCAATTCAAATAGCGCGCCTCACTCTCCAACCCTACAGCAAGCAGCCCTGGGAAAAGACTCATCCCTAACTATCGGCAAGGGCCGATAGACAAGAATCAACACTGGGCCGTATCGATAAGAATGGTACGATTATTATCGAATATCGAACATCGAGATCCACGGATATAAAAGGCGGTCAGATCCAGTGGTCCGGTCACTTGTTGCCGAGCAGCTGAACCGACCGGACCAGTGGTAAATGACTCCAATGTAACCTTGATCTTAGATAGAAGTAGCATAGCAGAGCTTGGCTTATTCAGTCGACTCTAAATTACCATAGTAGAGGGTACCAGAGCCGGGTCTATTCGATCTCCTCTGACTACCTGTAGCAGGGCTTGGCTTATTCAGTCGAACCCAATAACCATATTAGAGGGTACCAGAGCCGGGTCTATTCGATATCCTCTGACTACCTGTAGCAGGGCTTGGCTTATTCAGTCGAACCCAATAACCATATTAGAGGGTACCAGAGCCGGGTCCATTCGATCTTCTCTGACTACCTGTAGCAGGGCTTGGCTTATTCAGTCGAACCCAATAACCGTAGAGTACCCGAGTGGAGTCTATTCGACCCGCTTTGCTACCCAATAGCATAACGCATCCAAGCATGATCGGTCCAAACAACCGGTAGTAATTAGGTAACACAGGGTATCACAGCATGACCAACGGCGTCACCTTGACCTAACGAAGACAACAGAGACAGAACGCGATTATTAACATCGATTACAGGGTAGCACTACATCAACTAACATCGAGTACAGGGTATCACAGCATGACCAACAGCGTCACCTTTACCTAACCAAGACAACAGAGACAGAGCGCGATCACTGACATCGCCATCGATTACAGGGTAGCACTACATCAACAACAGCGTCACCTTTCTTCTTCGGAACCACGAAGATCACGGATCCCACAGAGAATCCAGCGCAGCCATCCGAAGACCACACGAGCAACGGAATCCACGCAGGAGCTCCCAAAGAGAATACAAATAAACATAATTTACTCACTTTAATCCTATTAGCGTTTTCTGTCTGGGCGGGGGATTCGGAAATATAGTAGAGGGGCCCGAAGATAGAAATTTCTGTCACGAACCCCGGACACGACGAGATATCCCGTGCAACCCGAAACAGGGTCGTTACAGTGGCGCCCGAACAGATTAGAAAGGGCCACCTCTTCCGAAACCCCACCAAAACAGAAAAATCTAGGAAAGTGAACAATGGCAGACCAAGAAAAACTAACCCGAGGATGGGTAGCCCACGTCAGCAAGACTATGTTAGAAACATATGTAAAAGACTTCGGAATGGAGCCAGAACTCACAGTGGAAGGTCTACGACGACAACTATCGGAATTTATTAAAAACGGAGAACACACCAAGGAAAGGCATGAACAACTAAAGACACTATCACAGAAACACGCCAGGCAACCGTCACCGGCACCGGATTTTAGGATAACAGACACAGGGCGAGACGAGAAACAAGCAATACAAGAATTCCGCCAACAACAAATGGAAACAAAAAAACAAAGCGAAGAGTTACCCAAAGATCTAAATCACCACGGAAAACCAACGGAAATCATTGGCGTAGGACTAAAAACAGACACAGCCGAAGAGAAGACACAAAGAACAACACAAAACGATCTGGCCACACGAGCCACAGCAATCAATATAGCCCGAGGATGGGGTCTGAGCTTCGATGGCACAGGAAACGCATGGGAATTCATTAGCCGAGCGGAAGAGTTGGCAGCGGCCTACGGAATGGAACTAGATCACGTAGCGGGAGCGATGGTATTCCTTCTGAAAGGGAACGCATTAGATTGGTGGCATACAAACCTTACACAGATGCCAGACTGGAGAACATTCAAAACCGAGTTCGAACAATACTATGTCCCAGCAGACTACCAAAGAGGGCCATAGAGCAAATCACACACCGGCACCAACAAAGGGGAGAAAAAGCGAGAGAATACGTGCGAGAAATACGAAACTTAATGCGATTCACAACACTCAACGAAGAACAAAAACTAGAATGGACATACAGAAACAGCAGCATAGAGTTTAAACACTACGCAAAACGCAATGAAATAAAGACCCTAGGAGAATATTTCAAACTAACAGAAGAGTTTGAAAACCTCCAGCCGAGGTACCCAGCTCAGGAAGAATGGAACCAAACAAGAAGAGGAATAAACTACCAACAGTTTGCTGGAGCAATTGCTAATAACCGCTGCACCCGATGCAAAGGCATAAACCATAAGGCTCGATTCTAGACAAACCCCCCTCGGTTATTCTGCTGGATATGTGGCCAAGACAATATCCGCACAATACATTGCTGCCGAAGAATAGAGGGAAACGGAAGAGGCCCCAGGGATCAGGTGGAATACCCAGGGGCCCAAACAAACAACCCACTCCACCGACAAGCTTAAGATGCGACGGACGTCGGATAATTGCCCGAGCAAGAGTGCATGGATAACAGATAGAAGGAGCAATCGACACAGGAGCCACCAGAAGCTTCATAAGTCAAGCATTGGCAACCAAACTCAATAAACTTGGGAAAACAACAACAGAGGAGGAAGTCATTAGACTGGCAGATGGAACAAACATGACAGCCACCGAAGCCATAGAACTAGAGATTGAATTAGGGAACAAAAAAACCTCAATAAAACTTATAATACTAGAAGAAGTTATCGGAGACATATTGCTGGGGGTAGACTTCTTATCACAAAGCGACACAACGATACAATGCGGTGGCCTGAGCACACGGATCTACGCAAGCACACAGAATCACACACAAAATAAGCGAGCAAAGTTGGGCACATTAATTACAGATGAACCCACAGACGAGGAAGTAAAAGCATTCATGGAAAAAGAGCTAGCAGCTATGGATCAGATTAAGGGAACAAGTCACATAGCAAGACATCAAATATACATGAAAGACGACCGACCACTGAAGCAAAGATACTTCCCGAGAAACCCAGCTATGCAAAAAATAATACACGAACAGGTCAAAGAACTACTAGACCAGGACCTGATAGACCCATCACACTCGTCATACAGCTCACCAGTAGTACTGGTGCGGAAAAAGAACAACCAGTGGAGACTATGCATAGACTACAGACAACTCAATGCACACTCCGAAAGAGACGCGTATCCAGTGCCACGGATGGACCACATACTTAACCAGCTACGAGAGGCCAAATACATCAGTACACTCGACCTCAAGAGTGGATACTGGCAAATCCCGATGGACGAACAAAGCAAACAATATACGGCATTTACGGTCCCAGGACGAGGTTTATTCCAATGGAAAGTAATGCCATTTGGATTACACACAGCACCCGCAACATTCCAAAGAGCATTGGACTCGGTAATAGGACCAGAAATGGAACCATTCGCGTTCGCCTACCTAGATGACATCGTAGTCATAGGAAGAACAAAACGGGAGCACCTAGAAAAACTTAGAGAGGTATTTATCAGGCTACGCCGAGCAAACTTGCGGATAAACCAGGAAAAATGCCACTTCTTCAAGGAAAAGTTAAAGTACCTAGGGCATGTGGTCAGCGCACAGGGAATACACACCGACCCGGAAAAAGTAGCGGCCATCAAAGACATGCCAAGCCCAACGACAACAAAACAAGTCCACAGCTTCCTCGGAGTAGCATCATGGTATAGACGATTCGTTCCCGGCTTCACGGAGACGGCTAAACCACTATATGAGCTAATAAAAAAAGGAACAAAGTTCACATGGACTGAAGAACACGAGAATGCAGTGAACTCTTTTAAAGAAGCTCTGACACAGGCGCCGGTACTTACGTGCCCGGACTTCTCGAAAACATTCATACTACAGACAGATGCCAGTGACTGTGGACTGGGGGCAGTCTTAACCCAAGAGGGCGAGGAAGGAGAACACGTAATTTCATACGCAAGCCGAAAACTACACAAAGAAGAAGCAACTACTCGGCTACAGAAAAGGAATGTCTAGCGATTCACTGGGGCATCCACAAAATGAGAATGTATCTCGAAGGATACCACTTCGTCGTAGTAACAGACCACCTGGCACTGAAGTGGCTAAATTCTATTGAATCACCCTCAGGACGAGTCGCAAGATGGGCTTTAGCACTACAGCCATATTCATTTGAAGTCCGATACAGAAAGGGAAAATTAAATGTAGTAGCAGATGCATTATCGAGACTACACAGCGAAGAGGCACACGGCGCCACACCCGAGGAAGACCTATGGATCCGGGAAAAGATACTAGCAGTACAGAAATCGCCGGAAGCATGGCCAGACTACACCATCGAAGGAGGCAAATTGTACAGACATCTACCCTCATGGGCAGCCGACGAAGACATTCAACCATGGAAGTTGTGCGTAGCAAAACAGCAGCGAACAAGGGTCTTAGAGGAAAACCATAGCCAACCAACAGCTGGACACCTCGGAATTCGAAAAACAAAGCATAGAATAGCAACACAGTACTACTGGCCGGGGATGCACAGGGAAATAAAGAAATTCATCGGAGCATGCAAAACATGCCAACAATACAAAGTAGCTCAAAGGCAAGCCACAGGAAAGATGCTCACAAAACTGGCGGATGCACCCTGGGAAAGAATCTGTGTGGACTTCGTAGGACCATTGCCAAGGTCAAGCCACGGAAATACCATGTTACTGGTGTTTATAGACAAATTCTCCAAATGGGTAGAACTTTCCGCAGTACGGAAAGCAACAGCAGACACAGTACTAAAAGCCTTCAAAGAGAAAATCCTAGCACGAGCCGGAGCACCAAAGATATTGATTTCGGACAATGGGGTACAGTTCACAGGGCACAAAGTGAAAACACAAATGGGCAAATGGGGAATAAAACAACAATTTACAGCCCCGTACACGCCACAAGAAAACCCCACCGAAAGGGCAAACCGCACGATCAAGACAATGATCGCACAGTTCATGGGATGACGCGCTACCGGAACTGGCATTGGCATTCAATAGCAGCCGATCAGAGTCTACAGGATACAGTCCAGCATACCTACTATATGGAAGGGAACTCAGACTGCCTGGGAGTCTGTTCAACGAGGTAACCGAGGGATCAGCAGTAAAAAACGAGACCAACGAGGAAAGATGGACAAGAATCCAGGAAACATGTGAACTGGCAAGGCAAAATATGGAAAAAGCAACGCAAGACCAGGCACACGCATACAACCTACGGAAACGAAACTGGAAACCAAGAAAGGGAGAAACAGTCTGGGTACGACAACATCCATTATCAAAGGCATGCGACAAGTTTACGGCAAAGTTAGCACCGAAATTTGACGGACCATTCACGGTTACAGGTTTTATATCTCCAGTAATAGTAACAGTAAAACACGTAGAGTCAGGTAAAACACAGAAAGCATACGTTAACCATCTAAAACCAAGTAACCAAGACTAACGGAAAGGTGGTTTAGGTACTAACCCAAAATCAGTCACCAACTAATATGACTTCTTATCATAACTCCCTACAGTGTGTGTGTGAGCGGGTGAACAAAGAAGAAAAGACGCAATGGAGAAGTTCGAACGCACAAAACTGCAGTTCAAGGCAAGGATGAAAGATTTGAAAGCCAAACAGCGAAGGCCCATCTTGCTGAGAACGACAGTCACATCGAAACCCAGACCACGGCTGAGCATATGCACAACACCGGTGGCGAAGCAAATCCCACAACGCGCAAAAGAAGCAAGCTCAAGCAGCGAGTGACACACGCCTCAACCGGATGCAGAAGCAGGGCATCACCAACCGACACCACGGAGACGACAAGCGCACAACGTAACAACCCCGGTTCGAAGCCCACCACCAACAGCGTGCACCACAACAAATCCGGCCAGGAACACTACAACAAACACCCCGGAGGCGAACCAGGCACCTCTGACGCACGGCGCGACGAAACGACAAAAAATACCCAATACAACAAACAACCAGGGAAAGCGGAGCAAGCCAGCGGAAGTTCCAGCGGGAGCTACAAGCAGCAAAGCACACGAAAGCCAGACAAAAAGAAGCATGCTGATAGACAGACAGGTAGAACAAATACCATGGAGAAAACCTACGCGCCTGGACGACGACGACAACGCTCAGACCTGGGAACCAGCAGAAAACTGGGACGAAGAGCCAGGACAACAACAAGCAACAACCGAACCGGCAACAGAAAACCAGGAGAACGTCCTAATCATTGACACGGAAGAGGCATGGGTCATTGATCTCACCGACACACAGGACTGGAATAGCACCTCGATCCCAGAAGAGATCAAAACGATCGCAGAGCAAAGCCGAACTAGTTTCTTGGATGGAAAAACAACAGGACGAAATAAACAGAAGAGGAGGACCTTCCTACGAGAGCTGAACTGAAAAAGCTACCAAGTGCAGATAAGCCGCACAGGGGAGATTAAAATAAAACAAGTACATCGCTCCTCCTAGGAAACGAGGGGGGAGTGCGACGCCCCGCGTCGCAAATATATCAATATCAATAACCACTTAGAATTAATCACACAAATAATCATAGACTTAATAGGAATAGTTTGTAAGAAAACATGAAGTCATATTATTAATTTGTTACTATATTATTAGGTAAGGCAAACTGAAGCCACATTATTAAGTTGTTATTACATTATTATCCTTTGTATTAAATAAGTAAGGTACACGAAGTGCGGGAATTTTGAATTAAATAAACAGGGCGCGCAATTCAAATAGCGCGCCTCACTCTCCAACCCTACAGCAAGCAGCCCTGGGAAAAGACTCATCCCTAACTATCGGCAAGGGCCGATAGACAAGAATCAACACTGGGCCGTATCGATAAGAATGGTACGATTATTATCGAATATCGAACATCGAGATCCACGGATATAAAAGGCGGTCAGATCCAGTGGTCCGGTCACTTGTTGCCGAGCAGCTGAACCGACCGGACCAGTGGTAAGTGACTCCAATGTAGCCTTGATCTTAGATAGAAGAAGCATAGCAGAGCTTGGCTTATTCAGTCGACTCTAAATTACCATAGTAGAGGGTACCAGAGCCGGGTCTATTCGATCTCCTCTGACTACCTGTAGCAGGGCTTGGCTTATTCAGTCGAACCCAATAACCATATTAGAGGGTACCAGAGCCGGGTCTATTGGATCTCCTCTGACTACCTGTAGCAGGGCTTGGCTTATTCAGTCGAACCCAATAACCATATTAGAGGGTACCAGAGCCGGGTCCATTCGATCTCCTCTGACTACCTGTAGCAGGGCTTGGCTTATTCAGTCGAACCCAATAACCGTAGAGTACCCGAGTGGAGTCTATTCGACCCGCTTGGCTACCCAACAGCAAAACGCATCCAAGCATGATCGGTCCAAACAACCGGTAGTAATTAAGTAACACAGGGTATCACAGCATGACCAACGGCGTCATGACCAAGACAACAGAGACAGAGCGCGATTACTAACATCGAGTACAGGGTATCACAGCATGACCAACAGCGTCACCTTGACCTAACGAAGACAACAGAGACAGAACGCGATTATTAACATCGATTACAGGGTAGCACTACATCAACTAACATCGAGTACAGGGTATCACAGCATGACCAACAGCGTCACCTTGACCTAACGAAGACAACAGAGACAGAACGCGATTATTAACATCGATTATAGGGTATAACAGCATGACCAACGGCGTCACCTTTACCTAACCAAGACAACAGAGACAGAGCGCGATCACTGACATCGCCATCGATTACAGGGTAGCACTACATCAACAACAGCGTTACCTTTCTTCTTCGGAACCACGAAGATCACGGATCCCACAGAGAATCCAGCGCAGCCATCCGAAGACCACACGAGCAACGGAATCCACGCAGGAGCTCCCAAAGAGAATACAAATAAACATAATTTACTCACTTTAATCCTATTAGCGTTTTCTGTCTGGGCGGGGGATTCGGAAATATAGTAGAGAGGGCCCGAAGATAGAAATTTCTGTCACGAACCCCGGACACGACGAGATATCCCGTGCAACCCGAAACAGGGTCGTTACAGTATCTATACCATTGTCCGGCATAGTTCTTGGGATCGCCCGAACGTTGTCGTTAGTAACTCTAAAGGTTCTGGGTCCGCCCGAATTTTTAGTGTAGTGCCTTGACAACCCCGAGCATGTCCCAGATAATACTGTAATCAATATTACCCTATAGGCCCTCCCCGAGTCTCAAGTTATTAATTCTTAGACCCTCCAACTCTACCTATAGGCCACGCGAGGTATCCTTATTCGGCCCTGAGCACGCCCGGGTATTTTACTAGAGATTATAATTGACACGGGACCCTTTCCGAGGTAATATTCGTACTACCCTGATTACTCGACCTCCCTTACCTCAGCGATCACGCCTGTAAATGCACTAACTGAACCCACATCGTCCACTGTAAGTTTATAAATTTTTGTGGAGACCCTGGCCAAACCCCCCTGAACCTACCCCGGCTGGGAAAACGTCTTTACAAAGTTATAAAACTGTTTTGGGTCCTGCGAGAACTGGACCTTACAACGATTTAAATAATTTTTATAGCACTGCGCGTTAAGCACGGTAAATCTTGACCGAGCACTTAGATATTTTGAAAAAACAGATTGAGAACCGGAGTCTTTATATTCCCTATTAAGTCTGGACTTAACATTTCTTAGGTGTGGCAACTCTTTACTAAACCAAGGTGGTTTACTGGAGATAGCCGGATAGTACATCGGAACACAAGAATTAAAAAATTATTTAATTGCAGTATAAAAAATATTTAGGGCATCAGCCATATTATTGCATGAGTAGAGATCGGACCAAATAAAGCCAGATATAATGTTATTAAGCCTAGAAAAGTCTGCCTTATGAAAACAATGTATTCGTTTAGTGAACCTTTCTGTTTTTTCTTCTATCACGATACCCGTGTCGACTGTCACATCGAAAGTAGGATGATATGGATCTTCAGGTTGCGTAAGTGGTGGAACCCTAGATAGAAACACGTCTTCAGGATTTGAGACAAAGCACAAGTCCAGTAAGCGGCCTAGTGAGTTTCGAACATGGTTTACTTGACTCAAAGACATGTCAAGCAAGCCGTCAACAAAATCATGTTGTGCAATAGGTAGTAAGACATTTGATTTTTCATCTGTGGACCACGTAGCTCCAGGTATGTTGAAATCACCTAGAACTAATTACTGATCCCTATCGGACAGCCTATTTGAAACGGACTGTATCGCAGAAAGATGATTCAAGTATTCTTGGAGTTCAGAAGACGGCGGAACATAAGAGCAAGTGATATATAAAAACTTTCCCGGAAAGGTCAGCTTTATACAAATAAATTCAATATTATTAGATTCCTCAACACATACCTCTTCCGACGTAAGGTTGGAGTCCACGGCAATTAAGACTCCACCTCCCCGTTTGGAAAGACGGTCAAGCCTATATACTGTGTACTTACCGGGAAAAACTTTGGAGCTAAGAATCTCCGGCTTTAACCAGGTTTCTGTAAACACAATAACATGGGATGCAAATGAAAAGGTATCAGAATTCCAATTAGTTAGCTTGCTACGCAATCCGCTTGCATTTTGATAGAAAAGAAGGAGGTTTCTAGTTGGTTTTTTGAAAAGAAGTAGAAGAGGAAGATGGCACAATGGTCTAGCCACGACTGGGAAGTCTTATTCCCGTGGGCCCTTTCTTTTTTTTCTTAGCTTCGAACTCCTTTACCACCAAATTATCCGGCAAGAATTTGGCAGAGCATATGGTAGCAAAGTGTGTATCAGGATGTTTTAATTACTTGTCGTTTCTTTTATTGAATCTATAGTTAATTTTAGCTTAGTTTAGATTAAGTTAAGATGTAGTTTAGATTTAGTTTAGCACTCTGTCTTTTAAGTTCACGTCTTAATCTGTTCCGCTCTCGCTCCCAAGTCCTCTGCTGCTCCCAAGCAGCGTGCTTTCAAAGAGAGGCGCTATCTTACCTGCTCTCTCGAGAGAGCGTAACTCGTCGAACAGTGTGACCAGAGTATGCTTATATCAATTGGCCTGCTACAAGTGTTCGATTGGGACAGTGATATTAAAAGATGAAATATCCCTAGCATAAGAGAAGTTAAATTTTTCCACCTTAACGTTTTCGGCTTTTGTTTTGTCTTGTATATAAGACAGTACATCAGAAAATGTTTGATCAGGGGAAAGCCGAGAAACAAATATTTGTTTCTTTGGTGGAAGCACTGAAAGTCCGGTAGTCCGGACCCATTACTCCCTTGTGGCGGTATGTTAACTAGGTTTGGTGGATTCACCAACTGTGAAACCACTACGGACAAATCGGAATTTTTAGGATCGCCTATTTGCATAAACTCCGCTGATCGGGCTCTGAATCTTTTTTTGCTGCAGATCTTAGCAACATTTGAGCGGTTGCTGAGTTCGGCTGCTGATCCACGGAAGTGCTCTGCTGGTCACCTGACGGTGGCTGCGGGGTGTTCCCCTTTGGCCTACCACCAGCGGCTTTTTTGCGCTTTGGAGACTCCTCTAATGATTTAATGTGTTACGTCTGACTAGTCCGAAAGGACCCAGAGCTCTGCCCAAAATTCTACTGGACGAAAATGGACTTATTATATCTTAAAATTTTCGTCAATTCTTACCCTTTCGAATAAAAAGTGGCGTTTTGAAAATTCAAAATGGCGTCCTTACTGTGACTCTAAATGTACAAGTATTTGTGGACTTAGCAAACAAATATATTAAATACTTTATGAAAAACAGTATATCTCGATGGATATTGACTGATTCTTATAGTTTTGAGGTTTCTGATTACGAATCTGAAGTCAGATTTTTAAAATTCAAAATGGCGGATAATTTTTTTTTTTTTTTTTTTTTTTTTTGCGTAGGATGTGAAAACCTGCTCTCAGGTACCCTGTAGCCATGCTTCATAACCCGCATAACCCTGAAGCATGGCTACAGGGTACCTGAGACCAGGTTTTCACATCCTACACAAAAAAAAAAAAAAAAAAAAATTGTTATCCGCCATTTTGAATTTTAAAAATCTGACTTCAGATTCGTAATCAGCAACCTCAAAACTATAAGAATCAGTCAATATCCATCGAGATATACTGTTTTTCATAAAGTATTTAATATATTTGTTTGCTAAGTCCACAAATTGCATTTAGAGTCACAGTAAGGACGCCATTTTGAATTTTTCAAAACGCCACTTTTCATTCGAAAGGGTATGAATTGACGAAAATTTTAAGATATAATAAGTCCATTTTCGTTCAGTAGAATTTTGGGCAGAGCTCTGGGCCAGTTGACGTGAAACGTCCCATATATATATACATGCGCCTTTAAAAAGAATTAATTGGGTCACTTAACAAAAAATATGATATAATTCTTATGCACTTATTACGACATTAGTTCCATTTATTTGTGTTTTTTGTTGGAGTTTTGTCATCGGCTGGTTCACTGCTCCCTTGCGGCGTGTTGCTGGGTATTGTATTTCGTTTTGTTTATGGCTTGCATTTAAATGCATTAATTGTTTTCGTTGGTTTTGGTTGTAGGGGTCTGACTGCCAGACAATTTGTGTAACTTGAAAATTATTGTTATTTCGGAGCACATATTTTAAAGTATATTGTTTTTAAAAACATGTTAGTTAGTTTAAAGTTTTAAAGTTCTTGGTTTTATTTAAAAACCTTGAATTGGGTTTCGGAGTTTTATGGTTTTTAAGTTGTTTTAATTAAGTCACAATTTTATTGGTTCTAATCGCTTTAAAGCCGATCGGGCCAGTTGGCAATTTTTTTTAACTCGGGTCCTTGATCAAGGCGAATCGGGACCAAACGTTTGTATAGATGAAGGATAGACGAACTCATGGTGAAAAAGGATGTGAAAACACCACTTTCAAGGATATCTTTAGTTTGGTTTTTTGTGCCATACTGGCAGGATCTGAGTTTCGAGGTGCCGCGTCCAGGTCTTTCCGCGAAGAGTTTCAGGTTCTTGATTCTCCTCTGCTCTCAAAATTTGGGGTCTTTTATACCAGTGACCGTGCCTAGCTTCGCCTATGGGTCACCGGAATGGAACATCAAGGTGTTCCCACCTAGGTGCATCGGTTCCCCTCTGTATTCTAATTGGCCAAAGTCTTATTTGGGTCATCTTTGTTCGAGTACCGGATAGTTCGATCAACCCGGCAGTATTTCGTTACCTATGAGTGCATGGCCCTATTCGTCTAGTTAAGGCGGTGTCATTTTGCTTTTGACCGAGCCAAAGTCCGGTGAAATTTGTCATCATTGTTCTTATGGGGCATGGGAATGCATGACTCAATGTACGTATATTGTGAAACGCTCCCCTCTTGGTTTTCTCTTATGCCCTGAGCTAAGATCTAACGTTGGTCCTAACCGGCGTACGTAACAGGCTCGATGTCGTCGATGCTGGAACAGCATGGAATGACTTCGCAAAAAACTCTACGTAAAGGCGGTTTTGTTGTCTTTTCCTCGCCCAACGTGTGGCCTCGACCCATACCCTGTGATAACGAGTCTTCAGCTCGCCGGGCATTGATATTTTGAAAGCACTCCATAAGCCAAGAAAATATATATATATTTAGTTTTGTTCTGTTTTTGTTATTTTGTTTTTAGGCTGCTAGTGCTCCATCGTTGCTTACGACCCGGCGTTCAGTTCATGTTGTTGCAATTTCTACTTAGACAGCAAAAATATCTTTCGCATGGTAAACCCCAATGCTCTTTCCAGCGGTGTTTCCTAGCTCGTAAAGTGCATTGCCTTTCCGTTTGAGTACTACACAGCGAATTCTGTTCGGGCCTAATTTGGCATTATATCCCTCGGCTCGATTACTTTGTTTAAAATTCTTTCGGTAGACTACTTGTCCTACCGAGAACTCTACAGCCCTACTACGGGTGTTATAAGCCTTTTCTGCCCTTTCATGAGCATGGTCTAAACCCTGACTCACTTTCTGCCTGATTAAATCCATTTTATCAGGTAAACTGATTTCTTGGTCAGCAGCTAGCAAGTCATTAAGCTGACGCAGGATGGGATATGCTGTTCCGTGGGTAATCATTCTGGTACCAAACATGGCGTAGTATGGTTCCATGCCAATTGATTCATGCCAACCACTCCTTAGAGTACAGGCAATTCGGCTTAGATTCGTATCCCAGTTCCGCTGTTCTTTATCCATCGTTGTTTTCAACGTTTGCAGTATTGAGCGATTTACTCGCTCAGCAGAATTGCTGTTTGGGCTATAAAACGCAGTTTTGACGTGTCGAATATCGAATTTTTGAAGCAGTTCAGTGAACGCTTGAGATACAAATTGTTTTCCGTTATCAGAATGGATGAACTCGGGAACGCCAAATTGGTGAAAAATTTGGTCTTCGAGGAATCGAATGACTTCCGTAGTTACGGCCCTTCGCATTGGTTGTAGCCACACAAACTTGGTAAAATGATCCAGGCATACAAAGATGACTGTGTTACCATTTCTTGTTCGTGGATATGGGCCCATAAAGTCTATGAATAGCCTCTGTACCGGTCGATTAGTGATCCGTTGATTTCCCATTGGTGGTCGGTTTGTCCTATTGGAGGTCTTGCTGACCTTGCAAATTTCACAATCTTTTACTACCTTTTGGATGTCGATGACCATTGATGGCCAGTAGTAAAACTGTCTCAGTCTTGCAAGAGATTTATGTATGCCTCCATGTCCTGCGGTGGTGGCATGATGTGCCCGCCAAGCTAAATCTGCTCGTAGTTCTGTGGGAACCCAAAGTTTCCATGCCCTTTCTTCTTGGATAGCTTCATTGGTCCTGAAACCCATGCGTTTATAGATGTATCCGTTAGATACCTGAGTATCTAAAATTTTCTCCCCGTTTTCTTCAATCGACTGGATTAACGATTTATAATCGGGAGATTGAAAGGCGGTGGAACTTAGATCTATTTGCAGCTCCATCGTATTAACTATGTCGGTTCTCATCTCGTCCATGTGGATTCTTGATAGTGCATCCGGCACCACGTTAAGTGATCCCTTGCGGTGCTCTACTTCGAAATCGAATGCCTGTAATTTCAAACTCCATCTTGCTAGTCTCCCGGATAAATCCTTCTGACCCATCAGCCATTTTAGACTAGCGTGATCAGTTATTACTTTGAAAGGCATCCCTTCTACATACGCCCGAAATTTGCTGATACTAAGAATTGCCGCATAGCATTCCAGTTCCGTAATGCTGTAATTTTTCTGGGCATTATTCAGCTTTGCAGACATATATGCAATTGGATGTTCACCACCTGTGTCGTCAGTTTGGAATAAGACACCCCCACACCTGTTGTGGACGCGTCGCATTGGATGGTAAATGGCTTTCTGAAATCGGGTGTGATAAGGACGGGGGCAGACACCATGCTGTTTTTAAGCGTTTCGAAAGCTTTAATTGCCTCTTCGTGTAATTTGAAGTTCTTTATGCGGTCTTTCTTTAAACAGTCATGCAGTGGTGCTGCGATTTGAGCGTAATTTTGAATAAACCGGCGATACCATCCAGTCATTCCCAGAAACCTTCGCATCTGTTTGGCTGAACTTGGCTCTGGAAATTCTTTGATTGATTTTACTTTTGTATCATCGGTTTGGATGCATCCTCCACCTACTACATACCCTAGATATCTGGCTTGGCTGTAGCAAAACTTGCTCTTTTCGACATTAATTGTAAGCTTCGCCTTTTGTAAACAGGAACTGACCTGTGCCAACATTTCTAGGTGCTTTTCAAAGGTAGATGAACATACGAGAAGATCATCTAAATACACAAATACATTTTCCCTCAGCGCTGCTGGTATAACTTTGTCCATAAGTCGGCACATTCTTTGTGCTGCGTTGCACAATCCGAATGGCATAACGGTGTATTGGTATAGTGGCCTGCCTGGGACCGTAAAAGCTGTTTTTCTCGGCTTTTGGCTTCTAAAGGAATTTGCCAAAATGCGTCTTTCAAATCTATGGCAGAAATAAAATACGTATCTTGCAGCCGGCTCAATAATCCTTCTATGTGTGGTAGTGGATATGCATCTTTAATAGTTCGAGAATTAACCTTGCGTGCATCGAGGCAGAGACGATTCTTTGTCCCCTTTTGCACTAGTGTTACTGGTGAACTCCAGCTACTATTACTTTCCTCAATCACGCCTAATCCTAACATACGATCTAGCTCGTCATACACCAATTTTTTGTTTGGCTGGGGATATTGGGTAGTGACGTTGCTTAATCGGTATGTCTTCATCGGTGACGGTAATAATGTGTTCCTCTAGTCCGGTTTTTCCTAATCCTTTTCGACGCAGGATGGATAATTTTTATGACCTCTTCTAGCTCCTTAAGTTGTTTAGGAGTGAGTTGATGTGGAGTATAAGCAGTTTCTGGCTTCGGGGTTTCCTCATCTAAGTTGATTTCATGGACAACAGGTTTTGGTTTTATTGAGTCATACCGTTGTCCAAGCAGTGGTAATCCAAATGTGTCCCAGAATTCGATTCCGAAATAAAATGGTTGTGTCAGTCCGGGTACTAACAGAAACTCAAGGTCTTTGACTTCTCCTTCCCATTCCACTGGTAATGTGATCGCTCCGTCAACTTGTGTTTTCCCACCGTTTGCGGTCCGCACGGTTTCTTTTAATTTTTTTATTCTTTTGGTGCGGCCCTGTAGAAATATTTCTGCCCCTTTACCTATACAGTTTGCATTTGCTCCAGTATCTAATAGTGCTACTACTTCTTCTCCATCAACTCTTGTTTTGGCAAAGATACGATTATCGTTTTGCATCTTTTTGTTTGAGCCGTTGTTCATCTGCTCGTCGCTCATATAATTTTTGTATTCTAAAGTGTTCGCGGGGTGTATTAGCTAGTTTTTCTGAGCCTCTAAAAATACGCTCCCTCGCTTGGTCATACTCCTCCTGTCTTTGTTCAAGGTTTTTATGCGAGGAGATTTGTTTTGGTTTAGGGTTTACATACTCAGGCTTGTGTTGGTCTGCTCGGGTTTCCCTTGGTTCCCCAGCAGACTCTGCTGTAAAAACGGTTGTGTTGATGACTCCCGGCATAAGCGGCATATAACATTATGAAAATTGGAGTCACATAATACTTTACCCGACGAGTGCTGCTGGTAGAAATCTGATTTCTTTCCACATTTGTAACAGGTCAAAGAATGTAGAGGCGCCGTGCAATTTTGTTTTTGGTTTTGCTGTACTTCTTGGCCTGTTCCGTTTCTTCCTTGGGCTAGGTTATTCTGTCCGTTATATTTATCACGCCGTATTTCTGGACGACGATTTCTTTGGAACTCTTCGATCTGTATACCGAAATCTTGTAATTCTTCTATCTCGTTTACCTGCCTTGGCTTCCATCTTCTTTCCTTTAGCCAACGCTCAATGCGTGTGCCTTCGCTCTTAAATTTTTTAAAGCGTCTTTATCGGCGATGCTAGGAGGAATGCTCCTATCTGTGCGTTGAGGTTCTCCTTAAGGATGTCAATCAGATTTTCCTCAGGTATCTTTTGCTTCAACTTGAAATGAAGATTGTGCATTGCCGATATATAGTCCTCAAAAGATTCGTTAAATCCTTGACGCCGTTCCATTAGTTCTTTGATGGTCACGTAATCATTCGTTGAGGTTGAAAAAGCTCTAGTCATCTCACATGTGAGTGAAAAGTAGTCAAATTCTGGATCATCGGCTTTATCTTCCATCAGTTGCCAGTACCATTTAGTAACTGCGCCTGTGAGTAGGCAGTGGAATTCTCTGAGTACTTGTCTACGAGATAATCCATAAAGTTCTTGTAAGCGTTCCACTCGAAACAGAAAGCTTTCAACTGTCATTCCTCGTCCGGTACCATCAAACTTGACATTCCATTTGTCAAGGCGAACTCCTCTTGCATTTGGTAATTGTGTTGACAATGCCGCTACTTCCTCTGGATGCCACATAGCCGTGCTATTGGCCTCTGGTCCAGTTGCTGGGGAACTTGTTGCATTATTTGTTCCTTGGGCAGTACACAAGGGTACTGTTGGTGGAACTGTTGGGTTGCTTGCATCTTGGGTATTACGTGGTGTAGCCACCGGTGGTCGGTGCTCGCTTAACGCTGTGTGCGGGAGCTGGCTTATTGAAGGGGTTGGCTGATTTGCCCAGAAACTATTTGAAATTCTGTGCGTTGGTGCGGGCGCCTGTTCGACAAGTCCCTGATCCCTGACTTTCCGCCAGTGTCATCTGCGTTACACGATCTTGCAGACCGGTAACTGTCATCTTTAAATCATTTATTTCCTTGTGCAGAGTTGACTTGATTTCATTGTTTTGCATTATAGTGCAGACCAGCATTCTTTCGATTCTGTCTTCTGGTTCCGGGTTATTTACGGGTCCAGGGAATTGCCTTAGCGGTGGAACAATTGTTGATCGCCCTCGGGGTTGAAACTCTGGGCCAACTCCTCCCACGGCTCCTTGGGTTTCATTTATATCTTGTTCACTCATATTTTCTGTATTCTCTTCCAGAGTTCCTAACTGGTCAAGTTTACTGTTGAAGCTAAGACTCTGGTCTTCTCCTCGGTTACTTTCTTCTCTTAGACTCTGTTTTACGTTTAAAGTTCTACGTCTGATTGCCGCAGCTTCTTCGAATCGCTTGAGAGCTGCTGATCTGGTCATACGACTTGACGGTGTTAACGAGGGTCTTTTTTCTTAGCCACTGGCATATTAGGTTTGTTTATGTTTACAAAAAAACTTCGTTAAACCCCCAATAATTGTATAAAAGAAAATTCTAAAGTGCAATTATAGAATCTATGATTGTATGTTTGTGATATTTCACAAAAACAATTATCTGTGTCTGCCGAATAAGTATATTTTATAATTCAAAAATGTGTGATAAACGATAATGCAAATCGTATGTAATCACGTTTGTTTTCTGATCAAAATGTTTACTATTCAAACATTAATAGTGGGTTAATGCTAACACGGCAAATTTATTTGTAAATAAATGAAATATAAATTCCGGGGTGCTGATTTGCTGCGAGTTATTTTTCAGTCAAGAATCGTCCGATTTTTTAAGCCCCAAATAAAAACAAAGTCCCTATACAGTGAATATAATATGTGCCTGGACTTACATGAACCAGTACACACACCTTTCACTGTCTTCTTTCATGTGGCGTGTTATAATTTTTTCCCAGAAAGGTTCTGTCCGAAGCCCCCTCCCCCCTGTCGTCGGAAATCAGGCAAGAGTCTCCCAGACTGATTCTCTTAACTTGTTTATATTTTATATTATGCGCCTGGACTTACATGAACCAGTACGCGCTATTGTTATGATCAGCTGAGCTGCTACAGCAGTTTCCTATTTCACTGGACACGAGCCTCACAAACGACCGGGTACTGTGCCTAATACGTCGGCAGCATCGGCCAGAGAAATTAAGTCGTCATCCCACCCAAGTAATTATGAATGCCGTACAACCGAGCCTCACAAGAAGACCTAGCATAGCCTGGTGCAACCGGCAGCATCAGTTGTACGTATCCGGTCAGTCCCCTTCCCCCCTGTCAGTCCTGGATCGACAAATAAGAAACGGATCCGCTACCCCTGACACCGCCAGGTGATGCGTCGCTCTTAATCTGCTCTCCCGCTCTTTCTTAACCGAGCCTCACAAACGATCGTGGTAATTTGCCTGATACGTCGGCAGCATCAGTTAGAAAGCACGCTAAATAAAAATTTTACGTTAATTAAAAAAAGTCGTCTGCACGTTTTAATTAGTTTTTAATATTTTCCAAAAAAGAATATTGATTTCGAAAGGTTCCTAAAGTCAAATACCAATTCTAAAAACTACAAATTTTAGACTGAAAGGCCTTTTCTAATTCTAAAATTGCCTGTCTTTGAAGTTGGTGACTTTAAAGGAAAATGTAATACTTTAAAAATCAAAAAAATTTTAAAAATGTTAATTTTTACAACTGAAGTCAACTATATGTTGGTCCTTAAAAAGGATAACTTGGTTTTATGCATTAAGCACTGTCTGATACTAAAATAATTTTTTTTTTTATAACCAAAATTCTATGAGAAATTCTTTTAAGAAAAATAAATTTTTGGCAAAAAGGATCTAAGGATATTGCCAACGTTGGGCGCCATCTGTTACGTCTGACTAGTCCGAAAGGACATAGGCCGAAGGAGTAGCTACCTAGGTTCGGCACGAAAGTCCTGGTGCCGGCATAAGCTCGTCGTATTTGGGGTGGGTTCTTTGGAAGCCACTCACTTCTCAGACAATAACTAGAAAATTAAATCGTGCCTAGGAAAAATAGTAGAAGCAGTTAGTTAGTATGTCGTTCTGTCCGCACCGCCGCAAGCTTGCCAGCTTGATTGTATTTCAATCGCGGTGTTTGGCCGTATTCCCTCCTCGTATATGCAAAAGCATATCCAATGGATCAGCGCTGGCCTTGCAATCTGATCCCCTATTGTGTCTGTTTCGTTCGTCAAAAGTTATGTCATTATTTTTGACCTACTTCACTCTTCGTTCTCAGCACCCCCGAAAGATGGTCTCTACCAACACATGGTTATTTTACTTTCCCATTTAAATTTTATTGATAAAATATAATTGTTTGGCTAATGCCATGTAGATTGTTAAAATTAACATTATTAACATTATTATGGTGATACAAAAATATAAAAATGGAAATTAAACTAGGGACCCAAAATATAAAGTAAGAATTTAATTTATGAAGTGAATCATTGAAAGTATAAAATGATAATAAAATTGAATAAAAAGGAAAAAAGGAATTAATCATATATATATGGAAAGTTAATAAAATGGTTTGAAATAATTAAAATCGTCAAACTATCATTACAGAAAACTAGAATATGTTTACTAATTTATGTTTATTTAACTATTCGTGGTTTTAAGTAGTCATTGTCAATGCGCATAAATGTATATATGTCATTTAATAATGGTAAACTTACCCCTTTTTTATCCGGCGATGAGATCTCGACGCTTGGATTCCTGGGTTTTGAGTAAAAGAACAACATACATATATATATACATGCGCCTTAAAAAAGAATTAATTGGGTCACTTAACAAAAAATATGATATAATTCTTATGCACTTATTACGACATTAGTTCCATTTATTTGTGTTTATATGGCTATTGTTTTTGTTGGAGTTTTGTCATCGGCTGGTTCACTGCTCCCTTGCGGCGTGTTGCTGGGTATTGTATTTCGTTTTGTTTATGGCTTGCACTTAAATGCATTAATTGTTTTCGTTGGTTTTGGTTGTAGGGGGTCTGACTGCCAGACAATTTGTGTAACTTGAAAATTATTGTTATTTCGGAGCACATATTTTAAGTAGGTATATTGTTTTTAAAAACATGTTAGTTAGTTTAAAGTTTTAAAGTTCTTGGTTTTATTTAAAAACCTTGAATTGGGTTTCGGAGTTTTATGGTTTTTAAGTTGTTTTAATTAAGTCACAATTTTATTGGTTCTAATCGCTTTAAAGCCGATCGGGCCAGTTGGCAATTTTTTTTAACTCGGGTCCTTGATCAAGGCGAATCGGGACCAAACGTTTGTATAGATGAAGGATAGACGAACTCATGGTGAAAAAGGATGTGAAAACACCACTTTCAAGGATATCTTTAGTTTGGTTTTTTGTGCCATACTGGCAGGATCTGAGTTTCGAGGTGCGCGTCCAGGTCTTTCCACGAAGAGTTTCAGGTTCTTGATTCTCCTCTGCTCTCAAAATTTGGGGTCTTTTATACTAGTGACCGTGCCTAGCTTCGCCTATGGGTCACCGGAATGGAACATCAAGGTGTTCCCACCTAGGTGCATCGGTTCCCCCTCTGTATTCTAATTGGCCAAAGTCTTATTTGGGTCATCTTTGTTCGAGTAACGGATAGTTCGATCAACCCGGCAGTATTTCGTTACCTATGAGTGCATGGCCCTATTCGTCTAGTTAAGGCGGTGTCATTTTGCTTTTGACCGAGCCAAAGTCCGGTGAAATTTGTCATCATAGTTCTTATGGGGCATGGGAATGCATGACTCAATGTACGTATATTGTGAAACGCTCCCCTCTTGGTTTTCTCTTATGCCCTGAGCTAAGATCTAACGTTGGTCCTAACCGGCGTACGTAACAAATGCTATTAAATTGGGTTTCCAGAGCTTGGAGCAGATCATGTGTCCACAATTTTACTTAATCGGACCACTGAGCGAGCCGCTAAAAGTAACGCAAAAGTGCAGATAACAGAACGTTTAGAAGTTTCGAGATAAAGAGCGAGAGAGTTAAAGAGCGCAGTGCAATGCAGTTGATGTGCATTCAAACAGAGCAAACTGATACGGAAAATAGTAAAGGCTGGCAGGTACACCACCAACCAAGCTATCAGGGACGCTAATAAAGTAGTCACGGTAGAGGAGACCTACAACGCTGCTAGTGCCAGAATGGCTGCATCACTGCTTCAGCATCCAAACCCGGAGGCGCAAAGGCTCATTACTGAACCTTTTGTGCCCCAGAGACTGTAACCCTGCAGACCCTTTAGGGCGACACCCATGGCCAACAACCCACCCGTCGGCCAAGTCGGCCAGCTACTCTGTTTCACACCCACTGGATGGCCGTAATTGTGTGACTGCACCCACATGCATTTCAGTCATGCAATTACTTTGGCTGTCCACTGGCCTTATGACGACTCCTAGGCGATACTGGAGATCTGCAACAAACTCGACAACTTACTCAGCTGTTAATCCACTGGAGGCAGGGCGTAGCAGCAGCTGCACTCTCATACGCAGCCCTTTGTTGCAGCCACACGTTGCGGCCACAGGTCGCCTACTAGATGTCCACCGCTGCGCAGCCTGCCAATGGTGGAAAAACGCCCACCGTAAATCCACAAGAACCAGGAGAAGCTGAACACGATTTCTATGCTCATATATCTTTATTATTTCACAATATGATTATAATTTGCCAAGTTGAAAATGTAAACAGCCCAATTGCTAATAATTGAAAATGTAAACAAACAGGGAGTTGCCAGCACAAAATTGTTGGCAGCTGTGAATTAATCTAGCTAGTTTCCCGCTGTTAAATTAAAAGCCATGTTATGTTATGGTTCTGCTGTTATACAGCCTTTATTGTCTATTTGTATAAGTGAAATGTTAAACTTTATATAAATTAGTTTATTTGTAGATCCGTGGGTGACTTCTAGCCGGTTGGCCGAAGGTGTCTTGTAGATCTGTGGGTGATTCCTAGCCGGTTGGCCGAAGGTGTCTTGTAGACCTGTGGGTGATTCTAGCCGGTTGGCCGAAGGGGTCCTAATGTTGATTTTATGACGATTAGGATGAAGGGGTGACTGCCCCTCTTCCTGCTGGTCTATGGACTCAGTCAGGGAATAAATTATACGAAATTAACGGCCGATGGCCGGAGTTAGCTTTATGAGCGATTGCTCTTTATTCTTTCGAAGTCAAATCTAAACTAAACTTAAAGCTAACAAAATTGAACTTCATAGCGGCCACTCCAATGGGCAGTGCTTGCCGGCTATGCACGAGCATCCGGCCAGACGCTGTGTCAGCAGTTTGGCCGGCGCGATGTTTACGTAAACTGTGGTCAACAACTTTGGTTTTGCTGGCCACAGTTAACTACTCCCCTTTTAAGTTAAGGCCGCCCTCGGCCGATCCTAAATCTGCAATCACTTCTTCTATTTGGATGGCGGATCTTTTTGCCCTACTAAGTCGCTGGTAAGTGAGACCAATGCAGATGAGCGCACAGCATATTGCTCCTACAATAATTGCTGCGGGATGTATTTGGTTGTCGTCGATCTCGTCTCGGAACTCCTTGATAAACTCCAAATTTCGTTCACTCAAGCGGTGAAGGTACGGGAGGCTGAGAACATCTTGGTTGGCAGTGATGTTCAATAGGGGGAGCTGGCTGCCCTGGAGTTCTCTTCTGGGCGTTGGCGTGGTTGATGAAGAGGGTTTCATTTACCATGGCCTGTTTATCGAAGGTGATGAGGTGAGTGCCATGTATCCAGACTTCTGTCCCATTGTCCACTCGAACCTTGGCTGACCTGTCATTGATGATTACGATCCCTTCGTCCACGTATGTGATTGGGTGCAGGTCGCTCTGTTGTGTTCGACAATGCGCCATCCCACCTGCATGCAGTTCTTTGGCGCATGAACTCTCTGATGCCAAACGGCAGAACGTGGCTCCCGGTGACACGGAGCAGTTTTTAATGGCGCGAATTTCTCCGCCGCATTCCGCTATAATGTTGTCTATTATCTGCAGCATTGTCTCACTATGAGCGACTGGAAAAATTGTTATTTTTTTGCATGCTAATTTTATTTTAGGAAATTTTATGATAAAGTGTAAAACGTTAACGGATTGCAGAATCTTCACGGACGAAACGGACAAAAGGTCCCCTATGGGAGTGTTGGTGGGTTCCTCAAGCCAAACTGATTTTAGGTCTTCGTGGTCTAAAATGTTCGGACTAACAATATTTATTTTGGCAAGGGTTATTGCAAGCATTAAATTCTGTAATTCCATCATCAACATTCTGTTTCTAGCAAGTAGTGTCTCATACAAGTGTCCAGTATCTACTTGTGAATTTTTGGCGGATCTCAGAATTTGATTAACGGTCGATGTTAGCTGATTAATTTGATTTTGAATTTTGGTGTTTATTTGAATTTGTCTATTGCTTGACTCAACTAACTTCATTTCGGTGAATCTGATTTTCTCTAAATCGCCGGCGTCTGGTGTCCCTGCTACGACCTTTAGCGCTGACCCTAAGAAGTCTAGACTCCTAGCTACTCGATGATGAATGCCCAGCGACTCCAACAAGTCCTGGAGGTGGGCGGTATCTACGCTTAGAAGCTTCTTCATATGGGATAGTGGAAACATGTTTATCATGTTTTCTGTTTCTTCCACCACGCGCGCATACTCCGAGAGGTTCGCTGTATGAGTAACGAACGCGAACTCTTCCCACACTAGTATTTGGCCGTCAACGATGGGGATATACTTGGCCTGGGAGTAATCAGTTATGTGAGCCGACGCCAAGGATAGGAAAAGATAAGGTATGAGTCCGAACCTGTGGAATTGAACTTTAGCTATTTTTTTGTTCACCAAGAGGTATCCCACCACCAATGAAATAATCTTAAATTAAAAGGTATGCCGGTGGCAATGAAACTTATAGCTAGTAGGAATTTGCGCCAAGTGGCTTAAAAGTGTAATACAAATGATTAAAGAAGGACATTATCTGATTATACTATTTAAGATTGTCCTTGTGGACCACCCCCCTTAATGAGGACCGTGGTCCCCAGGTCCGCTTCTACAGCTCTTTCCTCACACAAGGGTGTGAGTTTGTTTCCCTAGCCTTTTATTGGACTTTACGAAAACTTTTTCTCCAACCTCAAAGACCCTATTCTGCCTAGTAGCGTTCTCCCTGTTTCTTAGCGCGTCCTGGGCGCTTTTTATCTTTTCCCGGACTTCTGTTTGTAAGTCGTTCGAGTCTGCCTGTACAACATCAGCTGGTCTTTTGTCAATGACCGTGTGAATTGATTTATTGTACCTGGTAGTGGCTAATAAAATTATTTCCACGGTGTCGGTTATTCCGGTGTCGATTTTTAAACAACGACTGAGCTCCGATAGGGTACTATGGAACCGTTCTACCTGCCCGTTTGAAACACTATGTAGAGGCGGTGCATTTGCAATGCTGACGCCAAAATGATTACTGAGCAAGGTTGAGATTGTCTGCGACTTCAACGATGGTTCGTTGTCGCAATAGATTACCCTAGCTTTTGGGAAATAATTCATTAACTGAAGTAAAGCTGGTTTAAGATCCTCAATGGTCCTCGAGTGGACGTGTTGCACGACAGCAAATTTCGAAAATTTGTCGATGCAAGTGAGGAAATATTTCCTGTCGGTGGAGTATATGTCTATGTGCAATATTTCTCCTATATGAGAGGGGATTGGTGTCTCACCCAGCTCCTGCTTTTTGGATGTCTGTCATATTTGGCTCTCGCGCATGTCTTACAGTTTGAGACGATTTCGCTGGCCAATTTTGCCATCTTCGGGAAGTAGTACTCGGAGAGCACTTGCTTCACATTTTCCTGGGCCGATCTATGGGCCCTATTATGCTCAGCTGTGATAATTTCCCGCCTCTCAGCAACTGCGAAAATGTCTGTTACTTGATTTTTGCAGTGCCAAAATTTTGTTGCTGGAAATTGTCGAACCAGCTGGTCCTGTACCATGGCCAACGTGTGTAGGTCACAATGGATGGCGTTTACGCCATTAGGAACGATAATATCTGCGATTTCTCGGAGCAATGATTCCTTGCACGAGAAGCTAACTAGGTGACGCCTTTTGTTCCCAAACAGTATGAAGCTGCGTTTTAATGGGGAGCGTGCCTCTTCGAGAACTAATTGGTTCTGGAAGCAATTCAGCGGTTTGTCCGTAGAATTAATGGTGTGAGTCAGGAGAGTTCGCTGTGTATCGTGGCCATGCATGATTCAGCCTCCTGCTCTTCCATGGCATTGAGTTGTTGTCTGGACAGCGCGTCCGCGACCAAGTTTTCTTTGCCAGGCTTATAAAAAATACGCGCACCTGACTCATCGATGCGCGCCTTCCACCTCTTGATTTTAGCGTTCGGATTCGACTCCGAGACCGCAAAGGTTAAGGGTTGATGATCAGTAAAGATATTTATGTCTTTTACTGCGTACAGATAGTGCCGTAGTTTGGCCAATGCCCAAATAATAGCTAACAATTCCCTTTCATTTGTAGCATAATTTATTTCCCTGTCCTTCAATGTCCTTGAGATCATTGTGATTGGACGACCCTCTTGGGACAATACCGCGCCAATGCCATAGGCCGATGCATCCGTCGTTAGATCAAATGCTTTTTTATAATCGGGGTATCTTAGCATGACGTCCTCAGATGCCAAGATATTTCGCAGCTTCTGAAACGCTTGTTGCTGCGCCTCAGAGAACTGGACCGAAATGTTTCGTGACCTATGTCTACTAACAGTTCCGTTTTCCCCTTTTAAGATGTCCGAAATGGGTCTTGCTATTGCTGCAAAATCCTTTATGAAACATCTGTAGTAACTTGCCAGGCCAAGGAATGATCTGACTTCAAACACGGATTTTGGTTCCGGGAAGTCTTTAATGGCTTTGACCTTCTCTGGGTCAGTTGTTGCACCATTGCTGGTGACTATGAATCCCAAAAAGCCTACGCTCTTTTTGAAGAAGCGTGATTTTTCTACAGACACCCTCATGTTTGCTTCGTAGAGGTTCTTTAGAACCCAATCTACGTGTGTGACATGTGATTCTTCATTTTCAGAAAAAATAATCACATCATCCACGTATACGTAACAAAATTTCCCGATTTGCTCTCGCAAAATGTCGTCGATTGTCCTTTGAAAAATGCTGGCAGCATTTTTCAGACCAAAAGGAGTCTGCGAAATTCGTACTTCCCTCCGTTTACCGAAAAGGAAGTTTTTTCGCGGTCACGCTCTGCGAGCATGATCTGGTGGTATCCTGACTTAAGGTCCAATGTTGTAAAATATTTGGCCTTCCCTAGGTTCCCCAATATCATGGAGATATTTGGCATGGGGTACTTGTCAGATACCGTTCTTTCATTTAGTTTGCGAAAGTCAATTACTAGTCGCATGTTTTTGTTGCCTACCTCATCCGTGCCCTTTTTGTCCACTACCCATATTGGGTTGTTGTACGGAGACACAGATTTTTGGATTATGCCGTTGCCCAATAGATTTTGGATTTCCTTGTTAACAAAATCGGCCGCCCCATGGGGTACGGATACAGTTTTGCATAAATAGGTTCTTCGTCTACTGTTCTTATTGTGGCTACCACCGAAGTGTTATACGGTAGCGCCTCATTGGGGTCTGCAAATGCCCTTTTTCTGCTTTTAAGCATTTTTATAAAGGCATCTTTGATTACAGGGGGTGCGTCAGAGCAGTCTACGTTAGTAAAATTGACATCAGCACAGGTATGGAAGGAAATTTCTTCGACTTCCGTACCCCATTTAAGACTCCCAGATTTTAAGCAGAGCGATGCCCCAGCCTGTGTTAACAGGTCGAGGCCGATTATCCCATCGAACGTTGATATGTCAGATAGAATAAAGAATGTTGCTCGTATATTGAAGATCGAGACGAGGCATTTCTGTGTTATTTGGGTTGTGCCATGGATTGAATGAATATTGAAAGGGGCTTCTACTGGACGGACGCCTTTTAGCCCCTTGTAAGGTCTAATAAAGTTTTTGGAAGCGCCCGTGTCTATGAGAAATTTCATTGAAGCCCCCGCTACTCTTCGTCTGAGGACGGGTAGCAGGGATTTTCCCCTAAAAAATTGATGGCATCCGAATCATATTCTTCAAGGGCATCGTCATCAATTTTTGCCGCTGCACTGGAGGCTGCGTTAGAATAATTTTTGTCGGCCTGCTCGCCGCTTTGAGTGACATGATTAACTCTTTGCCTTTTAATGGGGCCTGAACGGCCGGACGTAGCCGGCTTCCCGTTTTGGTAAGCCTGCGCTTGGGTCGGTTGTACAAATTTAGAAATGGATGAGTCAACAACCATTGGCTCCGGAGTATCATTTCGCGGTGCGGAATGTACTTGGGCCTTATGCTGTTTGCTAAAGTGCGGGTTTTTACCGGCACCAAACTGCTGATTTGGCTGCGGGAAGGGCTTGTCCTGTTGACGATCTTGTGGCTTTGGATTTTGCCGACGATCTTTGTCCTCCTGACTTCTTGCAAACGTAGTTGCGAAAATATACCTTTCGTGGTTCGATTCCACTTCCTGTGCCAGGGCCAAAGCCGATGGCATGTCTTTCGGCTTTGCCGAGAAGAGCACATCCGTGAGGTTTCGCTTGAGGCCTGAAATGAACACGCGTAAGGCGTCCTCACGGAATTTGGCACACAAAATTGTTGCCATTGACGGGTCGTATGACATATTGACTTTATTTGTCAATAAGGTGAGTTTTTTCTCAACCTCATCGTAATATTGTAGAAGGGTCATGCCACCCTGTCTTAGGGTACCCAGCTCCTGCTCAATGACATGCATTGGTCGCTTGTCACTGAACGTGAAGTCAAGACGACTTATTATTGCGTCAAAATTTAGTACCGTGCCGAACGAGGACAGCACAGCGTCGGCAGGGCCCCTAATCTTACTTCTAATAATGATAACTGCCTGGTAGTGGCGCGAGCTACCATCATACCGTCTGAAAATGTGGTAAGCGGCCGTGGCCGCCTGCCGCCAGGAGACGTAAGTTTCCTGTGCACCCGCAAATTCGGGTAAGCATTTTACAGCATCTAAAGGTTCGCTACATTGTATATTGTCATTTATTTGAATGGCCGTGTATGTTTTTATTTCCGCGGCCGTTGCTGGTGAAGTATTTATTGCTGCCACCCTGCCAGCCAACTCCTCGATTTGTTGCCTTAGGCCCTGCTCTCTTATGTTGTTTTGAACGGCCTGTTCTGTAAGGGCATTGGTAACCGCTGCCTGTATAACGGTCCTAAGTTGCTCGGGATCCATGACTTTTGTAGGAGGGACGGGGGGCTTTCGTTTTGGGGTTGAGGCGTGGACTGGCCCTATACTCTCGGACTCTGAGTCACTTGAGTATTGTTTTCTGTTCCTATATTGGAGAAACGGATCACTCATGGGCAGCTGAATTTAACTGCACAGAAACCCGTGCACGTAAGCAAAAGCGTTGCATAAACAAACACAAAGTCGAAAGACTTTGGTGGTCGTATTTCCTTTCAGTATGCGGGACAATAAAAACACCAACAATGTCTGCAGGGTGAGGGAATGTGCGGCCGCTGCATAAATTATATCAAGTACACAGTGAGAAAAAAAAATCACCGAAATTTAGGCTAATAAGTGAAGCGCTGTTACACAGAAGGAAAAATTATGGGGCATAATTTTAACTAATAAATTTATTATTTCGCATAGAAAATTTTTGTTTTAATTTTTTGTTTATTTAAGATCTGTAAAACACACCAAAAGAAATAATTTCTCTTGTAATAAATTGTTTACTGGAGTTATTGAGTAAATTTCCTCCACTATACACCGTAAAAAATAACTTAACTGTGGTTGTTAAATTATAAATTATAAAATTCTAAATACTGAGATTTTCCAAAATTCACTTTTCACTCGTTTATTTATATATTTTATTTTCTTTCTTTTTCTTTTTATATTGTTGTTACAAGAATTTAATGGACAGAATTAAATGCTCACTTTTCTTGAGATATTTGTCCGAATTATATAAATGATTGAAGACGTAAAAGTTTTGACCGAAGGGCCCACTTACATGTTTTGTGTTTTGTGAATTGTTTTGCAGCTGCGTTTTTTCCCGCGCCGCTGTCACTTTCAATTTTTAGTTTGGTTTAATCCAGTTGGGTAACGTGTTACCACTAGTTGAGCGCCAATTAGTTTATTTGTAGATCCGTGGGTGACTTCTAGCCGGTTGGCCGAAGGTGTCTTGTAGATCTGTGGGTGATTCCTAGCCGGTTGGCCGAAGGTGTCTTGTAGACCTGTGGGTGATTCCTAGCCGGTTGGCCGAAGGGGTCCTAATGTTGATTTTAGGACGATTAGGATGAAGGGGTGACTGCCCCTCTTCCTGCTGGTCTATGGACTCAGTCAGGGAATAAATTATACGAAATTAACGGCCGATGGCCGGAGTTAGCTTTATGAGCGATTGCTCTTTATTCTTTCGAAGTCAAATCTAAACTAAACTTAAAGCTAACAAAATTGAACTTCATAGCGGCCACTCCAATGGGCAGTGCTTGCCGGCTATGCACGAGCATCCGGCCAGACGCTGTGTCAGCAGTTTGGCCGGCGCGATGTTTACGTAAACTGTGGTCAACAACTTTGGTTTTGCTGGCCACAGTTAACTTATACACAAATAAAAAGAATGCTATATTTTTATAGCAGTCGTCAATGGTGCTTGCTCAGGCACAGAAAGGAAAAAAAAAACACTACAAGCCGGAGTATATCCAGAGATTGATTATGTCCCCGCTTCTGCCGCATGAATATCCTCCGCCAACTCCAGAACAGCAGCTTGACGCTGGCCTTCTTAGGCTGAAACTGTACCTGGAAAAAGATTTGTTAGACTCAGATGATACTGATATATCTGAGGGGGTCCAAAAAATCATGACCCCCTCTGCTAATTCTACTTATTCAAACTTGCAGATACAACCTGACGACTCCTTCTTCCTGCTTCCACGGACGAGCGCCCCGGTCGCTGCGCCCTTGAGGGATGATGAAGCTGTAGCTGGGCTGCCCGGTCGCCCACAGGTTGATTGGCAGCTGGCTGCTCAACAAGTGGCTGCTGGCCCGGCTGCAGTTGCAAATGCTGTTTCTAATCCGGTGGAAATCCGGCGACCGCTTGTCCACCGAGTTGCCGCCAGCAGAGCTACTGCTACCCCGGGCAGCCGACCTGGAAAGAGAAACTGTGTTACTTTTATGCCGCATCTAACGTTGGCTGCTACATTGATACTCGCCGGGCTATTTCCGCATTCTGGTCTTCCAGTGGCGACTGCCTCGGCCTCTGATGAGCCACTCTTCAGCAACCTGCCTGCACCAGTTACCAACGCTACCCGCCGACAAGCTCGCCGCTGTGGACGGGGTGCGCACAGAAAGTCTCTGAAGCTTAAAAGATGAAATTATGTTAAAACTACTCAAATTTTCTGCGAATTTAACTCTACTAAATGTAAACAATGAATAGTGTGACCAGTTATTATTGTTATGGGAAACACTATTTATTGTCAGTATTTTTTCACATTTAAAGTCATATTTAGTATTTTTGGTCTATTTAATAGCCAGTTTTTTTTCGCTGTCAGATATACAGTATTTTTCACATTTAAAGTCATATCCAGTATTTTGTTTATTAACTAGCCAGTTTTTTACCGCTGTTAGATTTATAAGGCATGTTATGTGTTTTATGGCTCCGCTGTTATACGGCTCCTATGTTATATTAGTATAAGTGAATGTTTTATATTTACACAAACTAATAAAGTAGACTGTTATGCTTTTATAGCAGTCATTATTGGTGCCTGCTCCGTCAGCACAGTACACGAAAAAAATTTTTTATAGCAGTCGTCAATGGTGCTTGCTCAGGCACAAAAAGGAAAGTTGAAAATATAAACAGCCCAATTTGCTAATAATTGAAAATGTAAACAAACAGGGAGTTGCCAGCACAAAATTGTTGGCAGCTGTGAATTAATCTAGCTAGTTTCCCGCTGTTAAATTAAAAGCCATGTTATGTTATGGTTCTGCTGTTATACAGCCTTTATTGTCTATTTGTATAAGTGAAATGTTAAATATTATAAATAAAATGACTGCTATATTTTTATAGCAGTCGTCAATGGTGCTTGCTCAGGCACAGAAAGGAAAAAAAAGAAATCAACAAACAGTTCTTAAAAATCGACAAAAACGACAGATGCAAAATGCAAAAGCTGTGGCAGCTAACAACCAAATTAAAAAGGCAGCCGAAGCCGAACTGGCCGGTCAAAAAGCCAGTCAGTGGGGGTGGCAGAGACGAGGGTACATGGACTAGGAGCGAGGAAGAAAAGGCAGAGGTGTTTGTGGCCCACCTCGAGCAAAGATTCAGTCCAAAACTCAGCATGACTGAGGAATGTAGGAATACAGTAATTAGGGAGCGACAGGAGATAGAAATAACCAAGAAATATGCTACTACGCCAACCTGGCTACAAAGGCAGAATAAAGGGCCGGGTTACGAAGGTATTAGACCACCATTTAGACCCATTTCCCCAAATGAGGTCATAAACGAGATCAAGCGGTTGGAAAATAGGAAGTCGCCTGGTATAGATCGAATTAATGCCAGGGTGATTAAGGCCCTCCCACTCAAGGCAATAATACTGTTGTCAAACATATTTAACTGCATTATAAGGCATGGCCACTTCCCCGCACAATGGAAGTGTGCCGCAATCACCATGATAAGAAAACCTGGCAAGAGTCCGCATGACGTCGGGTCGTATAGGCCAATCAGCCTGCTGTCAGGTTTTTCAAAAATATTCGAGGTTCTCCTAACAAAACGTCTCTTCGAAATTGATGAGTTCAAACGGGCTATTCCGGCCTATCAATTCTTGGCCCACTTCTCTACACAATTTATACGTCTGACATGCCTCTGCCGCACCTGGTGGAAAATCAAAGAAACAGAATTGAGGCAAATGTAGAAGAACCTCTCTTGTCTACTTACGCGGACGATACTGTAATTATGTGTTCAAGAAAGGAGGCCAGAATAGCCGTCAGAGACATCCAGAGGTATCTCCATCATATTACCTCCTGGGCAGCCAAATGGGGAATTTCCCTCAATGTAAACAAAACAGCCCATGTTTTGTTTACGAGGCGCTCTACTGCAGGTGGCCTGTGTGATCTGTCGCCAAAAATCCATGGTTTATCCAAATATCTTGGGCTGATGATGGACAGGGGCCTCGTCCTGCAGACCCACACAACCCAGCTGGCAGCCAGAGTTAGGACAGCGTCCGTGAGGCTGGACTGGCTAATCGGGCAGCAGAGCCGACTACCTAGAACTAGCAAGGTCATTATTTATAAACAAATCATAGCTCCTATCTGGCAGTATGCCTTGCCTGTCTGGGGTGCTTTGGTGTGCAATACACAATTTAGCAAAATAGAAAGTGCACAGAGCAAACTGATACGGAAAATAGTAAAGGCTGGCAGGTACACCACCAACCAAGCTATCAGGGACGCTAAGAAAGTAGTCACGGTTGAGGAGACCTACAACGCTGCTAGTGCCAGAATGGCCGCATCACTGCTTCAGCATCCGACTGCTACGGCCAAGATACTTGGAGCAGCTAGAAACACACATTCGACCGCTGCAGCGACAGCTTCCGCAGCCCATAATACACTCAGTACAGATATTGCCTACTTTAATCAGCCAGCAGCAGTATGAGTTGGATCAACAGCGCCGTCAGCGGGATGCTCAAGAAGCTGAAGCAACGCGAGAAAGGCAGCGCATTGAAGATGAACGCCGACTGGAACGTGGATTGCCACAAGAAAGACCAAATATGATCTGGGTCACCGGAATGCCAGGAGGCAGCTCAGATTATCAGTTCCAAGCCCGAGTATATTCAGAGGCTTATTATGACCCCGCTGGAGCCTCACGAAATTCCGCCGCCCACTCCCGAGCAATTGCTGGACGGACACTTGAAAGCCCTGCAGCTGCGACTGGAGAAGGAGCTGGACGACGAAATGGAAGCAGCTTTCGCCGCCGAAGTTACCAACCCGTCACCCGTACGAGTCGAGCGGGCAAATCTGGCTATTACCCTAACCGGAAGGAGAAAACACGCTAATAAAGCCAACCTGGTTGGCTACAAATCTGTTTATAACTCTTTACAGGCAAGCAACACAGCTACTGAGGACCCTGCAGACCCTTTAGGGCGACACCCATGGCCAACAACCCACCCGTCTGCCAAGTCGGCCAGCTACTCTGTTTCACACCCACTGGATGGCCGTAATTGTGTGACTGCACCCACATGCATTTCAGTCATGCAATTACTTTGGCTGTCCACCGGCCTTATGACGACTCCTAGGCGATACTGGAGATCTGCAACAAACTCGACAACTTACTCAGCTGTTAGTCCACTGGAGGCAGGGCGTAGCAGCAGCTGCACTCTCATACGCAGCCCTTTGTTGCAGCCACACGTTGCGGCCACAGGTCGCCTACTAGATGTCCACCGCTGCGCAGCCTGCCAATGGTGAAAAAACGCCCACCGTAAATCCACAAGAACCAGGAGAAGCTGAACACGATTTCTATGCTCATATATCTTTATTATTTCACAATATGATTATAATTTGCCAAGTTGAAAATGTAAACAGCCCAAATTGCTAATAATTGAAAATGTAAACAAACAGGGAGTTGCCAGCACAAAATTGTTGGCAGCTCCGAATTAATCTAGCTAGTTTCCCGCTGTTAAATTAAAAGCCATGTTATGTTATGGTTCTGCTGTTATACAGCCTTTATTGTCTATTTGTATAAGTGAAATGTTAAATTTGATATACACAAATAAAAAGACTGCTATATTTTTATAGCAGTCGTCAATGGTGCTTGCTCAGGCACAGAAAGGGCAAAAAAACGCTGCTAGTGCCAGAATGGCTGCATCACTGCTTCAGCATCCAAACCCGTAGGCGCAAAGGCTCATTACTGAACCTTTTGTGCCCCAGAGACTGTTACGGCCAAGATACTTGGAGCAGCTAGAAACACACATTCGTCCGCTGCAGCGAAAGCTTCCGCAGCCAATAATATATCCAGTACAGATATTACCTACCCTAATCAGCCAGGAGCAGTATGAGTTGGATCAACAGCGCCGTCAGCGGGATGCTCAAGAAGCTGAAGCAACGCGAGAAAGGCAGCGCATTGAAGACGAACGCCGACTGGAACTTGGGTTGCCACAAGAAAGACCAAATATGATCTGGGTCACCGGAATGTTTCGCGCCGTCAGAAACGGTGAGCTCTCTCGCCAGGAGGCTGCTCAGATTATCAGTTCCAAGCCCGAGTATATTCAAAAGGCTTATTATGACCCCGCTGGAGCCCCACGAAATTCCGCCGCCCACTCCCGAGCAATTGCTGGACGGACACTTGAAAGCCCTGCAGCTGCAACTGGAGAAGGAGCTGGACGACGAAATGGAAGCAGCTTTCGCCGCCGAAGTTACCAACCCGTCACCCGTACGAGTCGAGCGGGCAAATCTGGCTATTACCCTAACCGGAAGGAGAAAACACGCTAATAAAGCCAACCTGGTTGGCTACAAATCTGTTTATAACTCTTTACAGGCAAGCAACACAGCTACTGAGGACCCTGCAGACCCTTTAGGGCGACACCCATGGCCAACAACCCACCCGTCGGCCAAGTCGGCCAGCTACTCTGTTTCACACCCACTGGATGGCCGTAATTGTGTGACTGCACCCACATGCATTTCAGTCATGCAATTACTTTGGCTGTCCACCGGCCTTATGACGACTCCTAGGCGATACTGGAGATCTGCAACAAACTCGACAACTTACTCAGCTGTTAATCCACTGGAGGCAGGGCGTAGCAGCAGCTGCACTCTCATACGCAGCCCTTTGTTGCAGCCACACGTTGCGGCCACAGGTCGCCTACTAGATGTCCACCGCTGTGCAGCCTGCCAATGGTGGAAAAACGCCCACCGTAAATCCACAAGAACCAGGAGAAGCTGAACACGATTTCTATGCTCATATATCTTTATTATTTCACAATATGATTATAATTTGCCAAGTTGAAAAGGTAAACAGCCCAATTGCTAATAATTGAAAATGTAAACAAACAGGGAGTTGCCAGCACAAAATTGTTGGCAGCTGTGAATTAATCTAGCTAGTTTCCCGCTGTTAAATTAAAAGCCATGTTATGTTATGGTTCTGCTGTTATACAGCCTTTATTGTCTATTTGTATAAGTGAAATGTTAAATTTTATATACACAAATAAAAAGACTGCTATATTTTTATAGCAGTCGTCAATGGTGCTTGTTCAGGCACAGAAAGGAAAAAAACATAGTGAAGATGCGATCGGCATCCTTAGTCAAAACATATATAATGCAGCGGCGGTGGCCACTCCGCCTACAAATCTGCACCATCGGAATCATAGTAATACATTGCGACTGGGTCAAAACACCCTCGCACTACTGAGAATGAAAAAGCTCAAAAAACGCGAGCATATGCAAAGGAAAACCCAAATGTCGCGTAGAATATATAATGCCATAAGTAATCAAGTTAAAAAGGCACTTCCCAAGGAGAAAATAAAACAGATCAACAAGCTATTCACAAATATCGATAAGACCGACCGATATAGAATGCAAAAGCTGTGGCAGCTGACCACCAAATTCAAAAGGCAGCCGAAGCCAAACTGGCCGCTCAAAACGCCAGTCAGTGGTGGTGGCAGAGATGGGTGTACGTGGACTAGGAGCGAGGAGGAAAAGGCCGAGGCGTTTGTGGCCCACCTTGACCAAAGATTTAGGCCAAAACTCAGCATGATTGAGGAATGTAGGAATACATTAATTAGGGAGCGACATGGAGATAGAAATAACAAAGAAATATGCTACTACGTCAACCTGAATACAAAGGCAGAATAAAGGACCGGGTTACGAAGGTGTTAGACCACCATTTAGACCCATTTCCCCAAATGAGGTCATAAACGAGATCAAGCGGTTAGGAAGGGGCACAGTGCTGAGCAGCAGCTGGCCCGAGTCACGCAGTACGTCTTAAAAAGCTTCGAAAACCAGTCGTTCTGCTCTGCCGTCTTTATAGATGAGATCAAAGCAAGGAAACGTCTGCGCTGGTGTGCCTCAGGGCAGTGTCCTTGGCTCGCTGCTGTACACAATATTCACGTCCGACATGCCTCTGCCGCACCTAGTAGAAAACCAAAACAATAAAGTTGAGGCAAATGTTCAAGAAACTCTTCTATCTACTTACGCGGACGATACTGTAATCTTGTGTGCGAGAAAGGAGGCCAGAATTGCCGTCAGGGACAATCAGAGGTACCTCCATCATATTACTTCCTGGGCAGCCAAATGGGGAATTTCTCTCAATGTAAACAAAACAGCCCACGTTTTGTTTACGAGGCGCTCGACTGCAGGTGGCCTGTGTGATTTGTCTCCGAAAATTCATGGTGTGCCAATAGCAAGCAAACCTAGGCACAAATATCTTGGGTTGATGATAGACAGGGGCCTCGTCCTGCAGACCCACACGACTCAGCTGGCAGCCAGAGTCAGGGCAGCGTCCGTGAGGCTGGACTGGCTAAAAGGGCAGCAGAGCCGGCTACCTAGAAATAGAAAGGTTGTTATATATAAACAGATCATAGCCCTTATCTGGCAGTACGCCTTGCCTGTTTGGGGTGCCCTGGTGTTCAATACAAAATTTAATAAAATAGAAAGTGCACAGAGCAAGTTAATACGCAAAGTTGTAAATGCCAGCAGGTACAAATTGTAGAAGCTGAAGCCACGCAAGAGAGACAGCGACTGGAGGAGGAGCGTCGACTGGAGCTTGGATTACCGCAAGAAAGACCATCCATGATCTGGGTGACTGGTATGGCTATGGCCGTTATAGGCGGTGAGCTCTCTCGATGGGACGCTGCTCAACGGATTCGTACTTACCCCGAGTACATCCAGCGACTAATCATGACTCCGCTTTTGCCGCATGAATATCCTCCACCAACTCCAGAGCAGCAGCTTGATGCTGGCCTTCTTAGGCTGAAACTGTGTCTGGAAAAAGATTTACTTGATTCAGATGATACTGATATATCCGAGGCGGTCCAAAAAACCATGACCCCCTCTGCTAATTCTTCTTCTCGAAACTTACAGATACAGCCTGATGAATCCTCCTTGCTATTTCATCCCCAACTGGCTGCTGTCTCGGCTACAATTGCCACTACTGATTCTAGTCCACCTGTTGGGAGTAATAAAACTCCAATTAATAATCGGCGATCACTGGCTCGCCGACTTACTGCTGACTCTGTGGCAAGCTCCACCGCCGCTCCTGAGCTGGTGGATGGTGTTGCCGCAAGCTCTACAGCTGCTCCGGGACCGACAGACGCATCTGCGACCACTGCACCTGCTGCCACCAGTCACTCTGAAGGGGCTGAGAAGGAGGTTTTTGATATCCGGCGGCCACTCGTCCACCGAATTGCCTCCAACAACACTGCTGCTGCTCTGGACAGCCGCTCTAGAAGGAGAATTCGCGTTACTTCTGTGCCGCACTTAACACTGGCTGCTGCACTGATACTCACTGGGCTTCTTCCGCAGTCTGATTTTCCAGCGACGTCTGTCCCGGCCTCTGACGAGCCACTTCCTAACCTGTTGCCTGCTCCAGTTGTGAATGTTGCCCGCCGACACTCCCGTCGCTATAAGGAGGGCATGCACAGGAAATCTATGCCGTTGAAAAAGAGGAAAATATGCTCAAATTACTCAAATTCTTCAAATTTTTCGACCTACCAAATGTAAACAATAAGAATAGTGTTACCAGATTCATTGTCATCGATAACACCTTTCTATTGTCAGTATTTTCTCATTCTAATTCGCATTTAGTATTTTTCTCTACCAACTAGCTAGTTTTTCCCCGCTGTTAGTTTTTAAAAGTCATGTTATGTTTATGGCTCTGCTGATTACAGCCGTTAGTTTATATTAGTATAAGTGAAATGTTATAAATTCATGTAGGGGAGACCGGGGCTAGTTGGACCCTTTTTCACTTATGAATTTTTTCTGGTTAAATGGCGAATGTTAAAAAAAAATGGAAAGCACCATAGTATCAGATGAACATTCAGCTTCATAAATGATTTTTTTCAAACCAATCTAAGCAGTCCTTCAAGAGTGGCAGACTATTTTGTAGGGTGTTGTCATAAGGTCCAACTTGCCCCAGGTACGGGGTAAGTTGGACCCTTGTGCGGGGCAAGTTGGACCCTTTAAAAAAAAAGACTTCTACTTTGGATAAATCGTTTTTATAACTGTACTTTGGTCAGTAATAGTCATTTATACGTTGATAAGGGATAAAACCATAAATTTTATTACGGGTTCTTCGGTTCTTCTATTTGTTTCTTTTTGAAAGTTCTCATCAGTAAAACCAGTTTGGGAAGTTTGTATTTCACGAAATTTTAGTTTCAAAAATAGTAAAAGAGTGTAATTATTGTAAATCGGGATAAATTTTTGTTTGTTCACACAAAATCAACTGACTGGCACACGCAAAGGAACAAATCTAGGGGACAAACTTACGCCATTGAAAAAGGTCCAACTAGCCAAAAAAAATTTTAGCTGAAAATTACGGTTTTCCAAAGTCCATATGAAATTTTTTTGCATGACGAAATCAAGTATGATTCTTCATAACACTAGTTTACAGCCTATCGCCTCCCAAGCCAATGATACCAATTTCTGGTAGAGTAGGACTTCTAGATTTCGAAAATACCATTAAAAATTTTTTCTATGGAACAGTTTTTTTAAAGATTTTTTAAAGTTAAAAAAAAAAATTCGGCTGTCTCTTTAAATTTTCATTTATATCTCAAGTTTTGGCCAACCGATCCCGGTGTATTTTACAACATTTTACTACCAATAGACCAATCTTTAACATTGTCATACTAAACAATTGGATTGGATAAGTCATTTATCTGCAAGAGCTCGACAAACACAAACTTTGTGAAAATTTTGGGCTGTTAAACGACTGTAAAACGGCTGCTATACCCTTAAAAACTCGAAAAAAATCCGTTGAAAAATCACTATTGGCTTAAACTGAATTTCGGTAACCGAAATAATCGGACAAGCTAATCATGCAAGAAATTCATTGAAATTTAGATTTCTTGTGGATTTTTAAAGTTTGGCATTTTAGTTTTTTTCGGCCGTTAAGCACTGACTTTGAACTATATCTCAGTAGGCTTATGAACTGTAAACTGTTAACAGTGTTGTCGGATCAAAAAAAAAAAGCTAGAAAACGCCAATAGAAATAAAGATAAACAAATATTTATTTTGTATATTTGTAAAGTTCAATTACGATTTAGCAAAAGCACTTGAGTGTGTTAAGGCAATATCTAAAAACAAAGGGAAACTCAGGATAATTTTCTATTTAGGAAAAATCAGTAAAAATTTACATATTAGAAAAATACAAAATTTGCTACAATTTGCTAAAATTACAACTCAGTGTTAAACTAAACCATTTAAAATATAAAAAATCAAATGCACATTTAGATATAGTGTTTCTTCTTAAAACGTAAGAAAGATTTCATATTTACATCGCTTTTTGATGGTGTAACTTACACTTACACAGCTCGTGATTATTTAGCTTTTTCAATATTAAGTTCAGCTTCTTTTTATATCCGAAAGTTGCCAACACTGCCTACATTTAACAGTCCTGTAAGCGCTGAGCCTACTGGGATATAGTTCAAATTCAGTGCTTAACGGCCGAAAAAACTAAAATGCCAAACTTTAAAAATCCACAAGAAATCTAAATTCCAATGAATTTCTTGCATGATTAGCTTGTCCGATTATTTCGGTTACCGAAATTCAGTTTAAGCCAATAGTGATTTTTCAACGGATTTTTTTCGAGTTTTTAAGGGTATAGCAGCCGTTTTACAGTCGTTTAACAGCCCAAAATTTTCACAAAGCTTGTGTTTGTCGAGCTCTTGCAGATAAATGACTTATCCAATCCAATTGTTTAGTATGACAATGTTAAAGATTTGTCTATTGGTAGTAAAATGTTGTAAAATGCACCGGGATCGGTTGGCCAAAACTTGAGATATAAATGAAAATTTAAAGAGACAGCCGAAATTTTTTTTTTAACTTAAAAAAATCTTTAAAAAAAACTGTTCCATAGAAAAAATTTTTAATGGTATTTTCGAAATCTAGAAGTCCTACTCTACCAGAAATTGGTAGAATTGGCTTGGGAGCATTTTTTTTTTAAATTTTGTAAACTAGTGTAATTAGTTAGTTTAGGTCTCTAGCTTTACACAGATACCCATATGTCCAAATAATATGCACTAGTTCGGTAATTATAAGCCAAAAACAAAACTATGCCCACAACCCCCAAAAGATAATCTTTTATATCCGTCGAAATAACGGTACCATTTCAATGAAACTTTGTTTGTGAGTTGGTATTCACAGTGCACATACACCATAAAAAGATGGCAGCTCTAGAGTAATAATTTAAAGTAATTAAAAATGAATTTTTTCTACTTGCCCCAGGGTCCAACTAGCCCCGGTCTCCCCTACACTAATAAAATAGACTGCTATTAGTTTATAGCAGTTGATATTGGTGCTTGCTCCGGCACAGTAACAAAAAAAAAAAAAAAAAAAAAAATAGGGGGACCAGCAGCCGATCTACACAACTTAATAATTTATTCGCGGTTCAAACACGATGCACAAAATTGTGTCTTCCGCTCAAACACGTACTTACAAAAAGTTTTCCCTAATAAAATCTAAGACTACCAACAGATTTATCTAAAAATCGGCAAACTTGTTTAGAATCGTTAAAGACGAGCTTTCAGAATATTTCAGCTTGATAGCTTTTACACAACCCGAGATGTTTACACGCAAAATCGAAATGGAACAAAAATTTTCCTTCCGCTCACACAAGGGTTAAAGAATAAAATGAAAAGTACCTTTTGTTTGTTAACTAGTAGTAAACTTTAAGTTGGTATTGAACATCGATTTTTGAAATATATATTTCTTTGTAAAGATCCGAATAAGATTTTACTGGTTTTCTCTTAATCCTAGAACTAGTTTGGTTTTAAATTTTCAAGAAAAATATTTTTAGACAAATTTGGATTATTATTATTGTTCCCAGAATATACGACTGTCCGAATAAGAAATATTGTAACACTAATTAATTTGGCTAATGAACCTTATGAGGAGGTGTGTGGAAATAATTATTTCACAAGCAAAAGATCTTTGACCAAACACAATCTGGTCACATAAAAACTGTACCTTTTGTCTCTCTCTAATCTTTATCCTGCTTATTGTCTTGACTTGTTTTTTTGAAGTAATACGGACCAGTTGTTTGTGGGAGTCAAGCTATTTTCCAGACTGGCAACTCTAGGCTCTCATAACATAGTGTTTCGCAGTGCTGTTAAGCGCATCCATTTCACAACCTTTCGCTAATCGAGGATCCGATCCTGGCAAATTACAATACTTATTCGGTATTCTGGTATTTTGTTGCCCCCGTCGATTTTTACAAACTACTTCCATACTGGCCTGATCAGCGTCGTTTCCGCTAGCTTCGTTCTCTTTTCTGGATACTTCAGTCGAGTACGGCTCGTTCGCTCCCTGAAAACCGGTAAAATAAGTCCGTGTGCATCATTCAACCACGCTGTCCCTTTCTGAGAAGACTTTGCTGTTTACCATAGTTAATATTGTGCCCGATATTGTGTGTTTGGCGTCCCACTTGTGTTTTATAAGCTAAAATAAAAGTTTGGAACACGTGCCCAGGCTTTGGCACGCCTCGTGGCCAAAATAACTCTGAATCTAGCCAGTGAAATCACCCCGAGCAATTGGATTGCTGCTCCATAGTTCGAACTCCTGGAATTTTCTGATTCTCGAGGTCAAAGCGGATCTTGTTCTTCCCGTTGCCGTTGCCCGTTGCGAATTCTACGAACTCAGCCCGGACCAGAACGCTGTGTCTTTTTCTTTTTCCTGCCAAACGCAAAGAAATTGTGCGTCTCCCTCGTGGAACTGCTGCAAGCAAAAGCAGTTTTCCGCGCACAGCTTAACTGTGCGTCTTCCCTCTGCATACCCCCGGATTTATTAAGAAGCAGCTAGTCGCATAATTCATCACCTGTGCGCCTGTGCGTCAAATTCTGCGTGAGCGTTGCGACACGTTCATGCCTGTTCATTCTTGCGCCCGGACCGGAATTTGTAAACGAATTCTGTTTCGATCATCGTCCTGCAAGTCGACTCGTTGCGTGGAGCAACAGCGACACGTTCACGCATGCCCATTTGTGTGAACATTTCTGAGTATCAGTAGTTTATAGTTGATTTTTTTTCTTGTACATCTAAACTTTTAAATTTCTACGATCCTCATTTTAGTCGATGTAAATGTGTGTGCCATCTTGACATTATATATATGATGTACATTTATCAAGTTTAATTAAGATCTACAGCAACAAAAACTTCAGTCATCAGGCCTGCTGACGTCGACGGATGCTTCGTAAGTAGGGTAGACCGGGGCAGGTTGTCACACTGGGCACGTTGGCACAACGGCCTTTTTGAAAAAACTAACAACGAGATGGCCCGTCATACCATACACGTGCGTGTGTGTGCCCATCATTTGACTGTGTAAAGTGTTGACATTGCCGCAAGTGTGTTCCCGCAATTTCACGAAAACATTTTTTTTTGAGCGTAAGTTAAATTTTATAACCTTACATTTAGCGTTCCCGACAAGAAGCCTTTTGCTTCACAGTATTGAACCTTACATTTCCTTAAAGTACGTGCTTTTACGAATCCAATACCATATCTAACCTCTCAAACATCTCAAACGCGTCGGCCATGAGACCGCTGGAAGTAAAAAAGGACCCTCGGGGCAAGTTGTCACAAATGTTATTTCTTTGTACTTTTCATGACTTTTTGTACTTTTCATCAATAAAACTTTTGTTTCTGCACAGTATTATGCTTTTTTATATTCCACCAGGTAATAATCTTTCAACTGTAACGATATACACACTTCGAATAACATTTTTTGCGTAGTTTCAGAAGTTGTGACAACTGACATTGCGTCACTTATCTCCATGTAACAACTGTTGGGTGACGATTACACGGAATATCTATATGTCATAATGTAGCTGAATAAATTGCCGATATTTTGGTATATAACACTACACTAAAGTGTCAATAGAAAAAAGGAAAAAATTCCAGAAAAAAATGTGTGACAACATGCCCCGGTCTACCCTACGGCACAGACGTAAATATTTGATACATGTGTATGTATTTACATCCATATTTTTTGTCACTGATTGCACAACCCTTGATATACACATATAATCGACACACAATAACGTAATTCCAATTAAAATATTGTTAGAATTACTCCGACTTGAATTTGAAGTAATGGAATTCTAATAAGAACCGTTCAGAAATCATTTAAAAATTATTATTTAACCTAATAGTGGTCTAAGTGCCTTTGCTTTCATATCTTACTTTCCGACTAGAATAAATTTAAATAAATTTTTAGAAATCGTGTATGCACATGTATCCCATTATTATCAATATTCTAGAATTATATTATGCTTAAAATGAATTAATTGGAAATATTTTGAGGGCTCCTTTGGGTATGTAGCGCAGCGGTTGTATATGGGTGGAGTCTGATTAGACTTCACAGGTAGGGTGGGTATAGAAGGAGGCCAACAACATCTGGACCTCCATCTTCGATAGGTACACTTTCTTGTCCGATTATTAACCGTTTGGTTTTATATTTCATTGATATCGTCTCTCCGTCTACTAATGTTAGTTCTGTGACACTCTTGTTCCCTCTTAACACAAACCCACGCCACTCTCCTTGAGCCTGCCGGTCAAAATGTAGACAGAGCGTGTTGTGGTGGTACAACGCTCAATGAGTGTGTTCGTTACATGTTATAATCAAAAGAAGAAATTAAAGTGAAAAAGTAATCATAAAGCTAAATGAAAAACTTGTTTTTATTCAGTAGTGATACACGGTGGTGGTGGTCTTTGCTTTAGGAACGCTAACTGTAGGTGGTGTTGTTTTTTTTAAACGTTGTATACATGTTTATAAAAATGGTTCCTAACAAATAATAAAATTAGTCAACAACCCTTAAGCAGCAAAGCGGGTCCGCTAGTTGGGTATAAGACTTCAATAAAATTGTTTATAAAACACATCGTTTAAATAAATTGTTGTCAGATTTACTGTGAATATTTTTTCAGACATTTCAAACTTAATCACCAAAAAAGTCTGTCCTAAATTCGTGTGACAAATAATTTAATTTTCAATAAGCTTAGCACGCAATATAATGGCATTCTCAACACAGAAGGAATTTTTTCATTTACCGTTCTTAAAGGAAATGTACGACTTTGACTGCACCGGAATATGCGTAAGGCTTAAAACATTTCCGTCCACTCAGAAAGATCTGTGTTGGTCGGCGAACGACAAAAAAAAATCGCGCTTCGTGGCTGATCTCATAGCTTGTAACAATCCGGTGTTTAAAATTCAAGTGGATAAAGCTGGGAGTAGGAGTAGCAGGAAACCAGACACAGACCACGAACATAAAGGTTTAAGTCAACAAACCGTTAACACATTTGGCCGAAAGCGTGATCCCATGACAAGGAACAAGGAATCGGAAAAGAGCACTGATGTACAACATCTCCAAAGAAAAATCGGTAAAATGAACAAAGAAGTTTTACTACTTCAGCAAGCCGAAGATATGCTTCTAAGGAAGTGTGCCAAAATGTGTGGCGGTGCCTTAAGTGGTGGTAATGCTTTTAGTGAAAACGCATTCTCTCTTGAAAAAGATATTTTAAATATACAGAAAATTCTGGAGGACCGCGATGCTTTGCGTAAAAAATGCAAAAAATTTGAAGTTCTTAATGAAGAGTATAATCTATTAAATAGAAAAGCAAACGAGGCTGAACACCCTTACGGAGAGCTTCAGGACAATCTTAGCAAGCAGAGCCAATACATAAAGCAGATACAGCAGGAGATGCAGGACATGCAGATCTACTATGAAAATGAAGTGGACAAGGCCAAGGAAAACGAGGAAATACTTAACGTAAGTGGAATAAATAAATCTCAAATTTTGGAACAGTAAATGTTGAACGTGCGATCTTTACTAACTAACTTGTTTAATTTTTAACTGCAGGTGTTTTTGTTTGATATCGAAAGTTTTTTTTTTAAAACCAGAGAAGGAAAGCTAACTGCGGCAAAGCGAAGTTGATATACCCTTGCCGGTAAAGGATAAAATATTCTGATTTTGACAAGCTCAAGCTAAGAGTTAAATTTTTTGTATAAAAAAGGTTTATTTGAGAAGTTTTAATCTATAACTTTTTCACTGAGCAAAAAAAGTTTTCTGAAGAGAAAATTAGCCGAACATTTGTATGGCAGCGATAGTATATTAGTGCTGAATGAAACACTTCCATTTACACGGAACATAAATGACTTATTTCCGAATTTGAGTGACCTGTAACAATTATTTTTCACGGTTTTATTATGCTTTAAAAAATCTTGGACGGAGCGCGACAAAAAATACTAAGCCAATGTGAAAATACCTATCGTTCAAAAATACAAAAAGAATTTAAATTAATTACATCCCGGTCGCGAGTTCACAACCGCACTTATCTAAACAATTAGTGTTTGCATTTCTTCGAAGCAGAGTTTGCATTTGTTTGAAGCTAGCATCGTCTTTCCAACAACGCGACGGTGCAGTTTGACGGAACGCACCGATGACTCCCACATGAGAGAAAGGTGTCTGTGCTCAGGTCAGTGGCCAATTCCAGGTGTATGGCTAATTTTACTAGGCACACAAATCGACATATATTGCCCTTAGTTTTATCTAGATTGCGTCCTCACAGCCTAAGTGCTAAAAGGAAAGTGCCTCTGTTATCCAAATGCCTGGTATATCAGCCATAAATTGGTGCGCTGAGTAATTACGCTGGCGAAAGCATTTTATGCAGTCAGCTGTCCACAAACTCCTAAGAGGCCATCCATGCATAAAATCGGTGAGCGTTTGAGCAGATGGGAGCGGCTTCGAATTGGCTTGTTTTTCAGCTGTTGTGTGCGAGCAGCTCTAATCTCCTGGCTAATCTCCTAATCTTTGGCTAGGACGAGACTCGCTGCACAAGTGCTTCCAGCGGTGAAACTGAGTCGGTTTCCTGCGTTGTCAGTGCGGTGGTCTTTACTTTCTCTTTGCCATAGTTTTCTAAAAGGGAAGAGCACAATTTGGTAGAGCTCAATTTTACCACAAGTTTCTCTGGATCTTGCAGCAATTAAGGTCCCATCCACCAAAAATCAAAATTGAGCAAATTCTTCGTGTTTACATTATGCCATGATTTCGCGGTATAGCATCGATGGTTGAACGATCTAATTTTGTAGAGCTACCTTGATCGATAATACGGCTCAGTAGCAGAGCGACACATACTTCGAGGCGCGGTTGTGATTGCTGCTGCAGCGGAGCCACTTTGGGTTTTCTTGCAATGAGTGAAAAAGAAACGGTGCGATTTCCATTTCCAATATGCTGTAGACGACTGCAGAGTATGCCTTGATGGAGGCATCCGAAAATCCATGCAGACGAAGTTCGTTGAGTACATCGAGATCGTTCTAGCATTTCTTCATCAGTTTTTCGAGGAAGTTCCGTATCCCAGATATCCAAGTATTGACGATTGGTGCTGTCCGGATTCGATTAAATCAAACGCTGTAGGATAACGTATCGTGTTCTGGATCCCAGTGGATGCCAAAAGCCTTTGCTTTTGTTTTAAATACCATGTCTTGAGTTGTAGTAAGAGTTCCGTCAGAAATGCGTGATGAATTGGAGACCCATTTGCCAAGCTCCATGCCTGCACGTTCCCACGTTAATCAACTCATCCCGATTGCAAATAAGATCTTGCTTTGTGTATGCTCCTGTGAGAACGTCGTCCATGTATAACTTCTCCGAAAATCGATAGTAGAAACTTCAAAAATAGAAATCGAAAACATCGAAAAGCAGTCGATTTTTTTGCAGCTCTAGCTCCGAGTAATACTTTAGAACCGAAAGTGCTTGAAAGTGCAAGTTTACTGACCGCTGAAAACCAGAGAGCTAGTTCTTGAACGCCCGCCCTCCTTTTCACCGCTTAAACGCCATGGAGTCAGCAAGTCTCCAACAGAGCTTCTGCCACCTAGCGCAACAACAACAGCAACTACTACGACTACTACGACGGTCTCTGTCGCCAACATTGCAATAACGACTCTACTCTCTTCTTCTGCAGCGGGTAAAGCAACAACACAACCAAAAATCGGTGCAAACGGCAAAAACAAAGCTACGGTAGAAGAAATGACAATTCCTCAAGTGGGTTCGGTAATTAATATTTCCAAGCGAAAGCTAACACCTCCAAAAAAATCTGACGGCAATAAACCCAAAATTTACCGTTCCAGCAAAGGCCCAGAAAATCCCGGGCCATGATGAAAATAGATTTTCCATTCTGGCGGAGCCTGAAACAAACCAATCGGAGACTGAACAATTAGCCCCAAGGAAACTAAAGCCCCCACCTATCTTTATTTGGGCGAAGATCTCGAATGCCCTAGTCAATAAAATAGTTGAGCTTGTCGGAAAAGATAACTTTCATGTTATTCCGCTTATGTTATATGTAGCTTGTGGAAACTGCCACGGCGCCGAAACCTGCCCTGCCAACAAGAAAGACTCTCTCACGAAAAAGTGTGTAAACTGCCAAGGAAACCACACAGCAAACTGCAGAGGCTGTTCATTCTACAAGGAGATGAAACGTCGGATGCAACGAGCGACAACGGCACGCTCCTTGAACACACTAAACACTTACATGAGATCACAAACGACACCGGAAGTTTTCTTCGTAAAATCAGCGAGATCATCATTTGGCCCTTCAATTACCACCAACGGCATTTCTTACGCCGGTGCTCTAAGATCAGGCACAGCTCACATAGAGCCGAGAATTGACAACACCCATCAGGCCACAAAGCAAGATGGAAACTATGATGATCACTTTGCAACAAAATATGATGGAATTTATGTCCTTCATGAAAACCACCATGGAAACCGTAATGCAAAACCAAATATCTTGTTACAAATGCTTGCAGCTCAGCAGTCTAAATAAACCATGCCTAGCCTTCGAATAACTCTGTGGATCGATGGAAAATGTTCAAAACGTTATACACGAGCATTAAGTTCGGATACAATTACAGGTGACGACGGATACCCGTTGTACCGACGTCGGTCACCGGATGATAATGGCCATACAACAATAATTAAAATACGTAATCAAGACATTAATGTTGATAACACAGGGCAAGAAAATCGAACTTTTTGAAAAATAAAAGACAAATCGCTCTGTACTTTCAAAGTGAACGGCCGTGTTTTTTTCTGCGCTCCGATTTTTACCTATTTATCTGTAAACCCAACGGTGGGAATAAATAAAAACATATAAATCGCCTTTTTAATTAATATACTTTAATATTCCGTTCGCTTCGCGAGTGAATCTTGTCTATTCTGTGCATAACAATAAATTAATCAATTTAACCCTTCTGTGAGCGGAAGGAACATTTTTGTTCCATTTCGATTTTGCTTGTAAATATCTCGGGTTGTGTGAAAGCTATCGATCTGAAATTTTTGACAGCTCGTCTTCAACGATTCTAAACAAGTTTGCCGATTTTTAAATAAATCTGTTGGTAATCTTGGATTTTATTAGGGAAAACTTTTTTAACTACGTTGTTGAGCGGAAGACACAAATTTGTGCATCGTGTTAAAACCGCGTATATCTTAAAAACCTTTATTCAGAAAATTTGAAATTTTTACTGAATATTTATTAACTCAAAATCATTAAATTAAAAATTTAAATTTTTAAATTAATCCTACACTAAAAAAATTTTAAGTTTTACCTTGAAAAAAAAAATTGCAGGTTAGATTAATTACGTAAAACTCGCAAACTGATCAAACAATTGAAAAACGTGATATACTACGTTATAGGGCTTTCAATAAGCTTTCCAAAATGGTCAAATATGTTATACCCTTTTTGGTAAAACTATAAGAAAAACAACCAATATTGTAGAAAAATTACATTTATTTTATACAAATTTGATTAATAATACCACAAATATACTAGAAAACTAGTATTATTATTATTTCAAAATTGTTATTCTTATAAAAATAAATTGTTTTAATCCCATAATTATTACTATAAATGTCCAAAAAGTGGTATTTGTGGTTTTAGGTACTATTGCTAATAAAAGTAACGGTCATAAATCACCGAAATCATTTATGACCGCCGGTGCAGCTGCCGACGGCTCCTTTTGGAATGACCCAAAAAGGGTTGATGGTAAAACAAACTACCTGCAAACATTTTTGCACGTTTTTAGACCTTTGAACTACTTTTATAGTGACTTCTTCTAAAGAAAGGTATGACACATTTGACATTTTTGGAAAGCTTATTAAAAGTCCTATAACGTAGTATACCACGTTTTTCAATTGTATGATCTGTTTGCGAGTTTTACGTATTTAATCTCACCTGCAATTTTTTTCCAAGATAAAACTTAAAAGTTTTTTAGTGTAGGCTTAATTTAAAAATTTAAATTTTAAATTGAATGATTTTGAGTTAATACATATTCAGTAAAAATTTCAAATTTTTCTGAATAAAGGTTTTTAAGATATACGCGGTTCAAACACGATGCACAAATTTGTGTCTTCCGCTCAACAACGTATAAAAATCTTCCGCTCACAGAAGGGTTAAACTTTTAGTTTCGCTTGTGTTTTTGTTGTTGCATTCTATTTTGTCTTTCTTTTGTGCTTTATCCGTCCCACGCAGGGCCAATCGCTATTGTTGTTTTTGCATGCACATCAATTGCATTGACTGCGCTCTCTCTCTTTATCTCGCTCTCTATATCGAAACTTCTTATCGGTAGTTATCTGCGCTCGCTCTTGCAGTAATTTTAGCTGCTCGCTCAAAGTTTCGATTTCATTTCATTTGGTACAGTGGTCCGATTAGTCAAAATTATGGACACATTTTTTGTCTGTGTTGATAAAAAATGCCAGAAGGCAATCAAGGGTGACCAGCCTAAAATGACTTGTTGGCGGTGCCAACAAATGGTGCACACCAAGTGCGCTGGTTTTACTGGCCGAACAAGTGATGACCTAAGTAAGGGTAAAAATTTGCAGTTTTGTTGTGACGCCTGTCTCGAGGTTGTCTCGAGGTTGAGGGCTGATCACCTGTTTTGCCGGAGCTAGAGATAGTTTTCGCAAGGCAGATGATCTGCTCCAAGCTCTGGACACTCAATTTAATAGTATAAAACTATTAGAGGAGTCTCCAAAGCGCAAAAAGCCGCTGGTGGTAGGCCAAAGGGGAACACCCCGCAGCCTCGTCAGGTGACCAGCAGAGCACTCCTGTGGATCAGCAGCCGAACTCAGCAACCGCTCAATGTTGCTAAGATCGGCAGCCAAAAAGATTCGGAGCCCGATCAATCCACAGCGCAGTGTATGCAAACAGGAGATCCTGAAAATTCCGATTTGTCCGTAGTGGTTTCACAGTTGGTGAATCCACCTAACCTAGTAAACATACCGCCACAAGGGGATACTGAGTCCGGACTACCGGGCATTGGTGGTTCTGCAGACGCACAACCTGCACCACCTAAAGCTCTTTTAGTGGTTCCACTAAAGAAACAAATATTTGTTTCTCGGCTTTCCCCTGATCAAACATCTTCTGATGTACTGTCTTATATACAAGACAATTCAAAAGCCGAAAACGTTAAGGTGAAAAAATTCAACTCTCTTATGCTAGGATATTTCATCTTTCAAGATCACTGTCCCACCCGAGTACTTTGCTACCATAAGCCAAATTTTGGCCGGACAATTTGGTGGTAAAGGAGTTCAAGCTAAGAAAAAAGAAAGGCCCCACGGGAATAAGACTTCCTAGTCGTGGCCAGACCATTGTGCCATCTTCCTCTTCTACTTCTTCTTCAAAAACTAACTAAAAACCTCCTTCTTTCCTATCAAATGCAAGAGGCTTGCGTAGCAAACTAACTAAATTGTATTCTGATAGCTTTTCATTTGCATCCCATGTTATTGTGTTTACAGAAACCTGGTTAAAGCCGGAGATTCTTAGCTCCGAAGTTTTTCCCGGTAAGTACACAATATATAGGCTTAACCGTCCTTCCAAACGGGGAGGTGGAGTTTTAATTGCCGTGGACTCCAACCTCACGTCGGAAGAGGTATGTGTTGAGGAATTTAATAATATTGAATTTATTTGTACAAAGCTGACCCTTCCGGGAAAGTTTATATATATCACTTGCTCCTATGTTCCGCCGTCTTCTAAACTCCAAGAATACTTAAATCATCTTTCTGCGATACAGTCCGTTTCAAATAGGCTGTCCGATAGGGATCAGTTATTAGTTCTAGGTGATTTCAACATACCTGGAGCTACGTGGTCCACAGATGAAAAATCAAATGTCTTACTACCTATTGCACAACATGACTTTATTGACGACTTGCTTGATATATCTTTGAGTCAAGTAAACCATGTTCGAAACTCACTAGGCCGCTTACTGGATTTGTGCTTTGTCTCGAATCCTGAAGCCGTGTTTCTATCCAGGGTACCACCACTTACGCAACCTGAAGATCCATATCATCCTACTTTCGATGTGACAGTCGACACGGGTATCGTGATAGAAGAAAATCAGAAAAGTCAACTAAACGAATACATTGTTTTCGTAAGGCAGACTTTTCTAGGCTTAATAATTTTATATCTGGCTTCAATTGGTCCGATCTCTACTCATGCAATAACATGGCTGATGCCATACAAATTTTTTATACTGCAATAAAATCATTTTTTAAATCTTGTGTTCCGATGTACTATCCGTCAATCTCCAGTAAACCACCTTGGTTTAGTAAAGAGTTGTCACACCTAAGAAATGTTAAGTCCAGACTTTACAGGAAATATAAAGACTCCGGTTCTCAATCTGTTTTTTCAAAATATCTAAGTGCTCGGTCAAAATTTACCGTGCTTAACGCGCAGTGCTATACAAATTATTTAAATCGTTGTAAGGTCCAGTTCTCGCAGGACCCGAAACAGTTTTATAACTTTGTTAACACCAAGCGTAAATCTACTTCTTATCCTTCCTCGCTTTATTTTGAAAACATGACGGCTACCACAGATCAGGCAATAGCCGATCTTTATGCCCAGTTTTTTCAAACGACTTATACTAATTCAGCACATCCAATAGAGCCTTATTCTTACACCATGTCCACCTCGAACCTTATATTCAGTCCTACTATAAACGAAAGCCTATATTTTTGGATCTTCAACGTGTTAAGCCTGTTTACTCTCCAGGTCCCGACGGAATTCCTGGCTGCGTGCTTAGGAATTGCGCGGAAGCCCTGTGCAAACCCCTTCTCAAATTGTTCACCTTATCTTTAGAAACCTCCCAATTTCCCCTTATTTGGAAGGATTCATTTGTTATTCCTCTCCACAAAAAAGGTAACAAATCGGATGCCAGCAATTATAGAGGTATCTCTAAGTTGTCGGCTGTTCCCAAACTTTTCGAAAATATCATTACTCCTCATTTGCAGCACCTTTGTAGGTCAGTTATATCTCCGTGTCAACACGGATTTATGAAAAGAAGATCAACAACTACTAACCTTTTGGAGCTCACCTCATTCGTGATAAAGGGCTTTAAAAGTAGCTTTCAAACAGATGTCATTTACACTGACTTTAGTAAAGCATTTGACTCTGTAAATCACTCACTTTTAGTTCGGAAACTTGACTTGTTAGGGTTTCCAATTGACCTTCTTAGATGGATTTTAAGTTATCTGAATGGCAGGACACAAAGAGTCCTTTTAAAAATTCTCTTTCTGGTCTTCTCCGAGTTACTTCCGGCGTCCCACAAGGTAGTCACCTTGGTCCGCTTCTTTTACTTTATTTATTAACGACCTTCCATTAATTATAAATCATTCTCGCGTACTTATGTACGCAGATGATGTTAAGTTATGCCTGCAGTACAAGGATATTTCCAGCCATTCTGACTTACAATCCGATCTAAACAATTTTCAAACCTGGTGCCGTGATAATTTACTAAATTTAAACGGGTCTAAGTGCAAGTTGATGACTTTTTGCCGAGTCAATCCAAAACTTGCAACTTACTCACTAAGAGGGAAATCTTTGGATAGAATAACTATGGTTGACGATCTTGGCGTCCTTTTGGACCCAAAACTTAAGTTTACTGATCACATTTCGTCCATGGTTAATAAAGCCAGAGGAGTGCTTGGTTTTATTAAAAGATGGTCGAAGGAATTTGACGATCCCTACGTCACTAAGACCTTATTTACTTCGCTAGTCCGTCCGATTCTAGAGTATGGGTCTCCCGTCTGGAGTCCCCAATACGGAGTACATATAGATCGCATTGAATCTGTACAGAAAAACTTTTTAATTTTTGCTTTACGGCGCCTCAACTGGGATGCAAACCTTAACTTACCTTCTTATACTAGCAGATTACTTTTTAATTAATTTACCCTCCCTAGCTAACCGTAGAACGATGCTTGGTACTATTTTTTATTTATAATCTTATTCGTGGTGATATTGACAGTGCCGACTTGGTTGGTCGGCTTATTTTTCTGTGCCAAGTAGATTAACTAGAAATTATATACCCTTAACATTAAACCACTGTAGATCTAACTATGACTTGCATGAGCCTTTCAGAGTATTATGTTCTGACTATAATAGACTTTATCCTATAATCTCAAATTCTGACTCTCTGCCGCTCTTAAAACGACTTATACTAACTTCGTTAGCACAAAATTAGATCCTACTTTTTTCCTCGGACTTTGCCTATACTTTCATAACTCGCGTCTATCTTCTCGCGAATCGTGCCGTACGATACACGGCTGCGCCCCCCGGTCGGTTGGGCGGGTAAGTGGGCCGTGGGACTACGCGCGTTTTTAACAAAAAAAAATAAATAAACAGGGCACCGACGAGTCCGGCAAACGGAAAATGCGTTTGTTTTTGGACTTTCGCAAACTGAAGGAGAGAACAATACCTGACCGATACTCCATGCCCAACATCTCGATGATTTTAGGCAACCTAGGCAAAGCCACTTGCCTTACACATACCCTGTAACCATGGCTTCGTCTGTGGCTCCATCTAACAAGCGTCTGCGTCTAACAGCAACAACAACAACTGCAATGGAATCACCAACGAGCGTGTGTCCGATGCGCCGTCACCTCAGCTGCTAGTGATGCTCAACTTGCGTCTCCAAGAGCAAATCCAAAAAAATCACTGGCCTTGTCCAAGACGCGGAGCAGCGTATTCTCGTTGGCCTTTTGACTCGTTTGGATGGAATCGCAGCTGATCTTAAGCTAGTGGGAGAGAGGGTCGCGAGCGTGGAAGCTGAGGTGGCCGTGATACGATACGACAGAGACAAGGCGAACGAGCGCGTTGACAAGTTGACAATCTGGATGCGAAGGTCTGCGAACTGATCACTTTGAAAGAGAGAGTAGGCGAAATGGAAGCAAACTTACATCTCAGCAAATGGCAACTCAGGCCTGCGAATTGCGCATGCATGGAATTCCTTTCTTAGAGGGTGAAAGTCTTTAAATCCTCTACAACAAGCTTTGCTTTTCGCTGCAGCTCACTCCACCGCCAAAATTTACCGACATTTTTTGGGCCAGAAAAACACAAAGGTCTTCTGTGGACCCGGTGGTCATTATAAAAATGGAAAACTACCACGAAAAAATCACTCACCAATCAAGCGCATGGATGAGCTTTCAGCGCTCTCTTGTGATCTGGGCTCTCGCTCTTTCCCGCTCTTCATCGTCTACATCGCCTACAACTCTGCTGCTTCACCTGAATCGCTTGATAGGGCTGGTGCTCTTAACCGTATTTACTTGTAGTTTTAATGCCTTTATCTTTGTTAACTGTTCCATAGCTTCCTTAGCTAAGCACAAAAAGGGTATTAAGGTCGTCCATATTAATGCACACAGTCTCATGAAGAAATTTCATGAATTTAGATACTTCTTTGTTCAGTCTAATGTTTATGTTATATGCGTGTCTGAAACCTGGTTCTTGTCCGATTTTAGTGATCTGTCTATTGCGTGTGATGATTATGTTGTTTATCGTGCAGATCGTTTTAGTCATGCTGGTGGTGTCGCTATTTATGTAAACAAAAAATTGAATTGTACCGTTAAATGTAAGCACCCAATGGCTGTTCACGCCATGTAGGCGCTTACTTTTGAGCGGCAGTGTCGAGCTGCAGTTGCCTCCACCAACTAACTTTTCTCGGATTTCACCGATCTTGTGCCCAAGCGGAGATCAAGCCACCCCACCTTTCTTCGAAAGCATTGATTGGATGCATCTACCTGCCGAATCGTTATATTGACTTTGCTCCCTTGTTAAATGTTTTATGTGAAATATCTGTTGACTATACAAATGTAATTATTACTGGTGACCTGAATGGCAATATCCTAAGGAAAAGACATCTGCTCGATAGTTTCGAATCTATTGGCTTGTCGTCCGTTAACCTACAAGCTCCGACACATTTTACCAATACCTGTGATACTCTTCTTGACCTTTTCTTTGTTAATGTCCCTATTAAGACTGTATTGTATGACCAAGTTATCTTATCTGTCTTTTCCTTCTGATGTATGATATGACCTTAGCTTATAATTCTGACACTTTCGAACTTACGGGCTATAAAAATAGTATCTACACTGAACTTGAACTAGGTTATTACAATTGTGACTGGACATCCAAATATATGTCTCCTAATATCAAGCATCAAATGAATATTTTTTACAGCAACATTCATTACCTATATTACAAACGTGTATTAAAAAAACAAAAGACTATCCATCCGAAGAGAAATCCCTGGCTTACCCATAATATTAAGAGAAACGTAGCGATCCGTGACGCATCCTACAATAAGTGGAAGCGATATAAAACGGAATTTTTTAGAATACAACTTTTGTGGGTTATAGAAGGAGGCCAACAACATCTGGACCTCCATCTTCGATAGGTACACTTTCTCGTCCGATTATTAACCGTTTGGTTTTCTATTTCATTGATATCGTCTCTCTGTCTACTAATGTTAGTTCTGTGACACTCTGGTTCCCTCTTAACATAAACCCACGCCACTCTCCCTGAGCCTGCCGGTCAAAAATGTAGACAGAGCGTGTTGAGGTGGTACAACGCTCAATGAGTGTGTTCGTTACAGAATTAATTGGCGCCCAACAATGGAGCAAGCTCGATGCCTGATTAGGCATCTGTCGTTTGACAGCCGAGCTTCCCGAATTTTTCAGTCCATCCATTTTTGTAAATTGTTGTTTCAGTAGGTATTTCATTTCTGTTTTGGATTTGATGGTACTCTGGATAGGTCCGGAGCCATACCAGCAGAAATTTCATACGTTTGTAATTATGTTTTTCTATCAGTTTGGAAATATTCGAACATTATAGTTAAAGACATTCCACTTTGAGTTATTGATACTTAGGATTTATAGTTCTGATTAGGTCGGTTCTATACCAGGTAATCATTATTCGAACAAAAACCTTCTTTCCATTTTAAATCGAGATTTGCTCTAGCTGAATAGATTCGGCTAGTTCTTCTTTTAAACAATTAGACCTCAAGTCACTAAGTTGTTTAATAGAATCAGTTTTCAATGCCAGTTTATATTATGTACCTATCGAATTAAACAACCTGCTGCTGCTTACTACTCAGGACAAGCCCCTCGTTATCGTATCGTATTATCGCATTCCCTGTTCGAAGATTTCTTCTCATTGTTTAATAATATTATCGTATAACTTTTCTTATCGTTCGATCATTGTTTAATGATATTATCGTATAACTTTTCTTATTGTTCAATCATTGTTTAATGACATTACCGTATACCTTTTATCTTTTTGTTTGGTCACTATTTCTCATATCGCTAATTACATCAATATTTATCGCTGGTAAGATTTTGAATAAGATTTGTTCTGTCACATTTTACACTTGACTTTTATTTTGATTAACTTTGCCTAGACTACAAAAGCTTCTAAAATGCCAGTTAGACGCAGTAACGAAAACTTAGTAGATTTAGGGACTGACGAGTCGTTGATGTGCAGCATTTGCAACGGTGCAATTTGCAATGCGGATTTAATTGAAACCCCTTGCAAACAGGCTTTTCACAAGGTTTGTTTAGAAAATTGGCTTCAAAATAATGACAAATGCCCTTCTTGTGCCCATCCCTGTTCTCAGTCTGAGATGGAATTTAATTCGTCTCCCAACACAAATTCTCAAGGTAACAAAATAGTTACCAGATCAATTTCTCGAAATGCAGCGAATCAGAACAGTAATCTTGAAATTCAGAATTCTAATCAGAGTTCCATGAGTTTCTAACAAGGACAACTCATTCCGGCAGTGTATCGAAGACCGTGTTCAATTCATCAAATGAAGCAAGGATGACCCAATCTGTAGCAGACCATCTCGCGTTGAGTTGAATAGATCTTCATTCATTAATAATGATCAGATGGAGCCGCAGCCAGATTTGCGAAATAATGTAGGTCGAGCTGGTTCTGAAACATATTCGGCACCGAATAATAGTCAGCGAGTTAGAACTTCTCCAGATTTTCACAGCGATCGTAGTAATCTTTCCGTGGATCGTCCTGACAGAACTTCCAATATCATTTCAAATTGGCGTATAAAATTCTCTGGTTCTACCAACGACATTGCAATTGAGGATTTCATATATCGAGTTAATTGTCTAACTTCACAATGTCTGAATGGAGATTTTGATCTTTTTTCCCAGTTCGCTAATTTACTGTTTGCAAGTCCTGCTTTATCTTTTTATTGGCGTGTTCATAGGGCGGTAGACAATTTAACTTGGAGTGCATTGTGTAGGCGTTTAAAGGAAAGATATCATGATCAGAGGTCGGATCGCGAAATCAAAAGTGACATGCGTCGTCGTAAGCAGGGTAGCAATGAGAGCTTCGATGATTTCCTAGATCAATGCTTTCCATTGCAGATTCCCTTTATCTTTTTATTGGCGTGTTCATAGGGCGGTAGACAATTTAACTTGGAGTGCATTGTGTAGGCGTTTAAAGGAAAGATATCATGATCAGAGGTCGGATCGCGAAATCAAAAGTGACATGCGTCGTCGTAAGCAGGGTAGCAATGAGAGCTTCGATGATTTCCTAGATCAATGCTTTCCATTGCAGATTCCGTTCGAGAACCAATGCAGGATAGTGACATAGCCATTGAAGCTCGTCATAATCTCAAATCGGAGATCAAGCATGAACTGTTGCATATTGACACCCCGGATTTGGCAACACTGCGTAAGGAGTGCCATCGTCATGAGCAATTCTTTCGTAGCACTCGGACCAAACCAGTCCAACGTGTAAATCAGAACAAACGTTTTGTCAACGCAATTCTTCATGAAGATGATTCGGAAGATCAGTCTGAAGAGGAACCGGATGTTGAGGACGAAGTTTGTGCTGTTAGGGCCCTTGACAAGTTTAAGTGTTGGAACTGTGACGAAACAGGCCACAGGTACCAAGATTGTCTTAAACCTCGCCGTGTTTTTTGTTATGGTTGTGGTACACCAGAGGTGTATAAACCCATCTGTGCAAAATGTAAGTCGGTTTCGGAAAACTCCAAACAGGACATTCGCCGTGTGCAGAAAGTGGATGTCCGCCGTTAGCTTCGGATACATTAACAATCCCTTATTCTTCGGCAATTGATGCCTTATCCATTTTACCTTCCAATCAACCTGATGAATCGGTTACCCTATCTTTCAACCCATATCATTTGCGGTTGCAAGAATATATTAAGCGTAGGTCTAAAATATTTACCATAAGCTCTGTTGTAATTTGCAAACCCCGTTCGTCTTTGCGCATTCGAAAATTTTGGATTCGCAAACGATTACACAGGCCGACAAAATTTTGTTGACTAAATGATGGTAGCCGATTCTTATAGGATTTTCGCCGTAGAATCCGATTCTGGCCTTGAAAATATCCGATTGGCTCTAGTTTTCGAGCAACATGAGGTTAAAGGTGCAAAAAACTGATTTTTACACTTTTAAACAGCTATAAATGGAAAAAGCGATGAAAGAAAATGGCCTATATAGGATTAAAGAAAGCTTAGACATTACTCTTTAATGTCCAATATCAAAAAAGTGGATACATGATAATTTAAGCAACTGGGAACAGTATATGTGTAGGGGAGATTGGGGTAATGTGAATATACTGTATCACATCAAAGGCAAAATATTTCCGAACTTGTAAAAAAAGTATATCTTGAATACTTTCCCTTTTTTGATATTGGATATTAAAGAGTAATGTCTAAGCTTTCTTTTAATCCTATAAAGGCCATTTTCTTTCATCGCCTTTTCCATTTATAGCTGTTCAAAAAGTGTAAAAAAATCAGTTTTTGGCACCTTTAACCTCACGTTGCTTGAAAACTAGAGCCAATCGGATATTTTCAAGGTCAGAATCGGATTCTACGGCAAAAATCCTATAAGAATCGGCTACCATCATTTAGTCATCATGAAGTTGTCGAAATTTTGTCGGCCTGTGTTACTCAACCGTTTCACTGTTTCATCAGTCTTTCAAATAATATGAATAGTTTAAAAAAACTAAAAATAACGCTTTATAGTAAATCCAACCAAAAAGTAGAAAAATAATGTTAAAAATGTTTAACGATAAAATTGATAGATTCCCTGTCGGAAGAACGGGTCGGCAGAGTTGATGGTGTTTAAAGCGTTGGGATGCAATAAATCTGCGTGCTGGAACATAATTCGCACTATATTGATGCACTAAATCTCCATGATGGAATACAACTCCCACCATATAGATACACTAAATTTACACGCAGGATTATAATTTGTACTATGTCAATGCACTAAATCTGCATTTTAGAGTACACATAGCAAGAAATTATCTTCATTTGGCATCCCAACGCTTTAAACACCATCAACTCTGCCGACCCGTTCTTCCGACAGGGAATCTATCAATTTTATCGTTAAACATTTTAAACATTATTTTTTTACTTTTTGGTTGGATTTACTATAAAGCGTTATTTTTAGTTTTTTTTAAACTATTAATATTATTTTATACTTTTTAGTTTTAATTAGGTGGTAGGTACTGATAAAAATTGCTTGTTTAAGATAGTTTTCAAATTATTATTTATTTACTTTATAGTTTTGGTTTATTTACAAAGCGTATTAACAATAGGTACTTAATACTCAAAGGCATTTAAAGCTATAGTGAGTTTTTACATTATCTTACAATTTATTAACATTATCACAATTATAATATAGGATGTGTACATGTCCAGCATTTAAAGCTATAGTGAGATTTCTACATTTTCACCTTATATATTAACATTATCACATTTATAATAGAGAATATTTGCATTTTCAGACACGGCGTAGTAGATTTCATTACTACTCGGTTCCATGCCGTAGTCTTATCATCTCTTTCAAAGCTTCTTCGTTACAAGCAGGGACCGAAAATAACTCTTATGAAGTTGAAAAAAATCATAGGCTTAAAAGAAGTCTACATAAAAGAGGAGGTCACAAAATATTTTTTTTTGGTTTAGCGACCCATTAACCCCATAAACTTTTATTCTTGATTTTTATAATAAAAATTGTAAATAACTCTTATTATTTGATTTTTATGAATAAGTAGCAGTTATTCCCAATTTTTAAAATAAAAATCAGAAATAACTGTTATGCTTTGATTTTTATTTTGACATAACAGTTATTCATGATTTTTATTATAAAAATCAAGAATAAAAATCAAAAGGGAATAACTTTCGAACCAAGTAAAAATAAAAAAAACGGGAAATGCACTTTTGATCTACGGATCATTACCTTTCATCTGATATATATATTTATATATAAATATATATTTCAGATTTTTTTTACTTATTGCTCGCTACTTATTTGTGCAGCTAGCTCAGTAGAGTTTGTGTGCTCGTCCCACCAAATATATGTAAACGTGAATGCCCAACTAATTAATGAAAAGGCACAGAATTCAGGTTTAATGGTGTTTATTTATTATATTTATATTTTCTCTTAAAAATCGGGTTGTTTATCTTGTTTAAATCTTTGTATCTCGCAGGCCTCTCGCTTGTGCCCATAAATACAGTTTTTAAATTGGCAGCCGTTCTTCTAATTTTTATACACTTGAAACGTGTTACCTTTTGTTGCCATTTTGTTGTACTATTTTTCTCGGTAAATAAAAGGGCAGCAAATAGTTGTATAACTCTGGCCGTTTATAGGTTGGCCGCGCCAGTAGCATCCTGCTCATTCTCGATTGTACCAGTTAGCAAAAGTACTTCACTGCGTACCAGCTACGCAGGTTAGTGTGGAGAGGGCGTTCTCTGCACTGAAGTTAATCGTGTCTGATTTGATTTGCAACTTATCAGACGACTCAATTAAAAAACTTCACTTCAAGTTTAGTATCCAGCCAAATTTTGTAAAAATCTCCGAGGTAAAGTTGCCCACTGCAAATCGGACAGCTGCATGTATTTGGACAGGTGCTCCTCGGAAAATTCCTTAAACTTGCAAACGCTTTGAAGCATATTGTAGGTTGAGTTCCATTTGGTTGATACGTCTAAATAGGGTTGAGGTAGCCCGCACTTACGTATTAAAAGCCTTTAAAAAACATAAATAATGAGTAAGATATAACATATAGAATTTTTTTGGTTACCTGTATGTTGGAGTTCTCAAAATTTTAATCAAAGCTCTTACTTTTCGGATCAGAGCGTCGCGTACTTCATTTTTTAAGAATTCTTTGACTGCCAACTGCAGCGAATGGGCGGCACATTTGATAGAAGTAATGGAATGAATGCTTATGTTCCTACCCAAATCTTCATCATAGCTGTCGTCAAGATCATGTTCATTTAACCAATCGATTGCTTTAATCATGTTAGTCCCATTATCAGTGGTCATTGTAAAAACTTGAGACTTTGCAATGGAAAAATCTTCTAAAATAGACTCGATTTCATCACTTATATTTTTCCCGGTGTGTCTTGTTTGCAGCTCAATTATACCCAAAGTTTTTATAACAATTTTACCGTGTTTATAAAACTGCGCATTCACGCCAAGAACTCCACGGTTTTGCCTTGAAGCAATGTCAACTTTAAGGGACAGCATGTTATGGCTTAAAAGTTTGATCAAATTTTTTTTCTCGAGGTCATATTTCTCTGCGATATGTTGCATTACATTTTTGGACGTGATGGGGTTCATTTTAAGTCCAGTGAAAATTTGGTTAGTCAGTTGTTTAAATCCAGTGGAGCCCAATATAGCGAAGGGCATATTTTCTTCTGTGACCAATTGAACGCAGGCCCCTTTTACTTCACTCTCGGAAATCGTGATAGTAATTTTTTTGTTTTTTTTCATTGGCTCAGTAGATTGAGCTTCCTGCATTTCAGATTCTAAATATTCTTCATGAAATTCGTGCAGATGTCTTTTTAAATTTGTAATATACGTTCCTTTAAAAGTTTTGTTGCATAATTTGCACTTGGAACCGGCTTCATTTGCTTCGAAAATAAAAAAGCTCCGCACAAAATGATTGCCCTTTCTACCCATTTTTTTTGTTAGTTAAAAATTTAGAGACCAGCTTCGACGAAATGAATACACTCAATGAATATTTCACAACTGCCGTGATCCGAAGGACAAGTTCATATACATTAGACGCAAAGGCAACTGGTGCCTTAAAAATTCACTGTAACACTTTAACAGGTAAGGGCATTGTTCATGAACCGTTATTCTACGTAACTGAAGAAAGTATAGTAATTCAAATCGAATGTTTTGCAATTAAGAACATTACCAAAAAAATATAGTTATTATTGAGACAAATTATATATCAGATGAAAGGTAATGATCCGTAGATTAAAAGTGCATTTCCCTTTTTTTTTATTTTACTTGGTTCGAAAGTTATTCCATTTTGATTTTTATTCTTGATTTTTATAATAAAAATCATGAATAACTGTTATGTCAAAATAAAAAATCAAAGCATAACAGTTATTTCTGATTTTTATTTTAAAAATTGGGAATAACTGTTACTTGTTCATTAAAATCAAATAATAAGAGTTATTTATAATTTTTATTTTAAAAATCAGAGCTTAACTCTTAAATCATGATTTTTATTTTAAAAATCATAACTGTTACGGTCCCTGGTTACAAGGCACCCTGCCTGTTAATTTAGAGCAATCCAGTTCTTCCATTTGAATCCCTTCAAGAGATCGTGCACGGCTTAGTGCTACATAAGCCTGTCCAGCAGCAAACAGCCGGGAACTCAGGTAAACGACTGCGGTATCTACTGTACAGCCTTGCATCTTATGCACGGTTGATGCCCAGCTCAGGATTAATGGCAACATTCGCCTTTCCGCAGTACCGTAGCTGAATTTTGCAGGAAACTGTATCGATATTGGCTTAATCAGGTGTATACCATCTGCGCCAAAATCGACTTGTACTGACGGTATATCTTCTTCATAGATTTGGCCTCTGCGAAAATTTGGCCAAACTATTTCTGTTATAAAGCCCATATTTCAATTAACTAGACCTTTTGCGATGTCAATGTTTGATCGCAACATGACTTTAGCTCCCACGAATATTTTCAATATTTTAGATAAACCTCCTGTTTTGTTGATGTCATCAGGTATGACCGAGTCCAAATCTTTATTATTGGTCAAATTTCGTGTAGCGTCAATCAGTTGGTCTTGTGCTCTTATTGTGTGAATAGCCGTTCCTTTATTTTCAAAGTATTGGAGAACTTTATCGTTATGACTAGCAACTTGTTGATTTGTTGGATAAATTCTCAACGCTCTTTCAATAGAGAATTCATTTATGTCATCAGTTGAAACATTTCCAAGTAGAGTTTCAAGGTGCTTAGACGAAAGCTTTCCAATTCTAAGGGCATTCAGGACATCTATGAATGCAGTGTCTCCTTGTTGGCGCATGTTGTGTTTAAGCTCAACCAACTGGAACAGCCGCCACAAATGTGTAGCTGGCTTCATGTGCTCCGGTTGTTGAAAAACTTGATGGCCTCGAACAGGAGGCAACTGCATCAAGTCACCAAACAGCAGAACATTTATTCCTCCAAAGAAAGCGTCCCGATCTTTTAGCTGCCGCAAACGAGAGTCAATCATGCAAAGCATCTCATATGGCACCATTGAAATTTCGTCAATGAACAGAAACTCAACGTCTTGCCATAGTTGACACATGACTCTAAGAAAATTGCCAGTTAGCATTGGCATACGGACAAGAACTCCGTCTTTCTGTACTGGTAGCTTTAGCAGACGGTGTAACGTTGTTCCACCCACCAATCGTGCAGCGACACCAGTCAGAGCAGCAACTTTTACAACGGATTTTCCATAACATCGGTTAACTTGGTTTCTTAACAAATTAAAGAGAAAAGTTTTCCCAGTGCCTGCTCCACCAGTTATGAAAATTTTCTCTCGGCTCATGTCTCCAGGAGCTGGAGCACCTTCTGGAGCACCTTCTCTGCAGCTGCCCGGCACTTGCAGCACAAAGACAGCGTTACTTCGAAAAACCATGGCTGACATCGCCTGAGGAAGCGAGTCAACACGGATACAAAACGCTCTTGGCCTTTGCCAAACAAACTCGCATACCGCAGGACGTCAATAGTTAACTCGGTCCAGAGATCTCACAACTCCCGGTACCACTAAGGACCAAACTGGTCTATGTGCGGCTCCCCAAAAGGAGCCGGCCGGTCTAACCTAACCTAACCTATGTCTCCATTAAGCTGGTTCTCAATGCTCCGTGTTATGAGAATGAACAATTGTCTTTGGTCAACATTCATGGCCTGTTGTGCCCTCTGAAATTGATCATCTCTATTTCAGGTAATTCTTCTTCCTCAGCTTCAGGATTTATAAGTTCTGGCTGCTCTTAAATTTCAAAAGCATGGATTTGATTGAATGCAGTTTCAAGCTGTTGGTCTCGTTCTCGAAATTGACACATGTGTCTACTCATTTGCTTCAGATCGTTTTCTCGAGACAAAAAGGCCGCTCTTGCATTTTCAAAAGTTTCTAGTAAATCCGATTCCGAACGGTAAGGCATATATTGAACCAACAAACTGTAAAAGAAGTTTTCTGGATCTGATGATGCCGTAAAGTAGGGCACTCTCACCACTGCTGGAACATTCCTCACAACCATTTTGCTGCCATCAGATAGCGTAATGAATGAGCGACGAACGCCTAGCTGTTCCTCATAATCATCAATGCTTTCTTCGGTTTCATTTGTCATTAGAAAGTTTCAAACAGCATTGCAAACTCAGTGAGACTCATGTTTGGAAAATCGTAATCACGATGATGCAGTGGACGTTTTTCATACCTTTCAAAGATATTGTCATAATACCCAATAGCGTGCCCAGTATTATTGAATTGAACTCTATACCGCTGTTCTGGCTTTCTTGTGTTAAGGAAAATACATCTACGGGAACTATCACGTAAAGGAATGTGACATAGTCTATATGCACATTCGGCAGCAGATACTTGTCGTTCATGAATAATCTTCATACAAATCTTGAAAAGCTTACGAGAGATATCTGATTCTTCGCGTTGTATTTGTTGTATTGCCTGCGCTATTCCAGCTTCCAAGCCTTCAGGCTCTGCTTTCGATAGGTACTTGGCGATATAATATGCTATCGCTTCGTTTGAGCCGCAGGGCTGAATGTCCATATTACCTGTCCATAGCCTCAATAACTCTGGGTGGTAATTATTTACACAAACGTCTTCTCTGCGACGCTTAAGTAAACAAATTCTTCCTCCGTTACGAATGAAATCGTCTGAAGAATGAGATACTATCCGAGTCTCATCACATACTTGACGCGGAAAGTTGAATCGACATCTTCCAGAGGTATTATTTTTCTTACAAGTTGGCGTATGCCGATGAATTTGACATTTCTTGACAAGCTGGTAGAGTTCCGGATCTTCTTCCATTGTAGGCATTTTACAGGAACAGTTGCGATCAAGCAGAAGTTTTCCTTCCTGGGTGTCAAAATCTGGATGATGTGCGATCCAAACTACCATATGAAGGTGAGGACTACCACGACTCTGGAATTCGATGCGCCACCAATGATCTTGAACTTTTCCACCAAAAACTTCGTCATTGCTTTTGATATATTTCATAAGAGCATTTACTCTAACCATAAAATGTCGACTCAAAATTACTGGATATTTTTCTATTAGTTGTTGAGTCTCATAAATATCAATTGTACTTGGGTCCACATCGGGTTTGTTATCAGCAATTAACAAGGCCTTTCTTTGATCTAACCAGTTAAGATCATTTGATCTAAATGTCAAAAAATATGTAGGAGGCCCAAGACACCTGATTTGGGCTAAAAGCTCATTTAAAGCAGATCTCCAATAAGCCGCAGAGCCTCGCAAGTTCTTAATATAAAGGTGGACGTCCTCGACAGCTTCATCTCGATTACGGATTTTTTTACCACATGCTGATATTGAACTTTTGACTCTGTAATATTCAAACAATGATAGGGCGTAAAAGAGATAATCGGTTCGGACTCTCTCTGTATTTTGTTGTGTTTGGACTTCTGGTTCGATAGAGTTATGTATATCAGAAACTTCAACGTCAACATAATCAAGCGTAAACTGCTGCTATTAGTATGCCTCCATTATGATCTTCAAATAACAAGCTGATACCTTGACGAAGTGTACGACCAAAGTTATCTTGGTTGACACGATCATTCAAGCTACCGTATATGTTGGGTTCTTCATCAAAGTTGATATGGAACCCTTTGTTGAATGCGACCAAATCATCTTTGATTAAATTAAAATTTCGTACCAGCAAATATCCATTCGCCTCCATAGGATAGGCTCCTAAATTTCTCTGATTTTTGGCCCTTACATCACTATAAATTTGATCGCCTGTTATTATATTAAAGTTAAGGTCGTTTGTGGACCAATAATGTGGTGAAAGAATAGAAGCTCTGTAAAGTAGTGATCCTGGCTGGGGTATGTCTCAGTCTGTCCAGGGGTCGCTTACAGAAAATTTATAAGATGGGACTGGTGGACACTGTAAGAGAGTGAGCTGACTAAGGTGGAAGTGGTCAGTCTCACGTTTGAGTTGTTGGGAAAAATTGGCCGAACGGGCTGCAGCTGAGGCGGGACGCCTATAGCGGCTGCAGGGCGAGTGGGAAGCGGGATACAACTGAGGCTGGTACGCCTAGCGGTTGCAGGGCGAGCGGGAGCGGGCGGCAACTGAAGCGGGTACGCCTAGCGGTTGTAGGGCGAGAGGGTAGAGGGTACAACTGAGGCTGTACGCCTAGCGGTTGTAGGGCGAGAGGGGGAAAGGGTACAACTGAGGCTGTACGCCTAGCGGTTGTAGGGCGAGAGGGGGGAAGGGTTTACCTACGTCGTATTTCGATCTGGGCTGCTGGAAAACGTAACGGTCAAGTAACGGACACAGGGTTTAACCTTAACGGTATACAAGCTTTATTTTATGAAGTTGGGGGGGATCCTAGTTGATGAACATTTTCCCTGGCTTGCCTATACCGCACTCCTAATGTAGCACTACTTGCTCAGACAGGATGACTGCGGACTTATTACTGGCTCTGGGGTGCGCGTGGCTGCTGGCGACGAGATGCGTGGACGACGAGATGCGTGGGCGACGAGATGTGTGATCTTTGTGGCGAGGTGCGCGGTGGCAGGGTGCGCGGGGTCGGCAGGCTGCGCGTGGTCGGCAGGCTGCGCGTGGGCGGCAGGCTGCGCGTGGGCGGCAAGAGGTGCGTGATCTTTGCGGCGAGGTATACGGTGACAGGCTGCGCGTGGTCGACAGATGCACGGTAACAGGAGGCGCGTGGGCGGCAAGAGGCACGGTCGTAGAAGGCGCGTGGGCGGCAAGAGGCACGGTCGTAGAAGGCGCGTGGTCAACAACAGGCACTGCAGCGGGAGGCGCGTGGGCGATAAGAGGCACTGCAGCGGGAGGCGCGTGGCCCTTCCGCCTTCGCGGCACACTAGGACGTTTTCGCGATGTCGACCGATCAGCTTCAGCTCCCGCAAAAGACTCCCTTCAATACTCGGCGTCCGTTTCGTTGTCGCCTAAAGTTTCGATTCTGCTGCGTCCTCTGCCGGCGTCTGCGTAGTTTATTCGTCTCCTTTGCGCCTGCGTATTCAGCCGCAGGTGGCCCTTTCGGTAGCTTTGTCTCGGTCTTGGCGTCTGCAGCTGCGCGGGTGTCTAGCCTTCCCCGTCGCCGCTTTGCCATGCCTTTGCATGTGCGCGGTGGAATTTTCCTATGGCGTGTTTGGTTGGTCTTCCATTCTCGTTGCTTAGGTTCCGTTGGTTTTCGGCGATTCCTTGTCCACGCCGGCTGCCTAGTGATGGCCTGCTTCCATCATTCGCACCTAGTGGTGGCGCGTTTATACTATCGCGATACTTCATTTGATACTTAATTTAAAGGGTATTAATAATAAAAATGGGTTTAACAGATATATGTAACTAGTAATTAGAAAAATATAGTAATTAGAAATATATAGTAATATAGTATGGAACATGGTCGAAAATTGTACGGCCCGTTTTCGGGTCGTTACACCCCCCCTTGACTTCCCCGGGCGAAGTGAGACGGTGACGATGGTGTGAATCCGTCCCCGGTAAAACTGGTCATTTTCCGGCTCCAACACTCGGATGTTCTGGTGGAGATTACGGGCCACCCGGGCCTGTAGACGTACCACGACGTGTTCCGGTACTTGGAGTTGCGGCGGGTGCATCCGCCAGTTGGTTGGGATGGGTACCCAGGGGCTGCGTCGCATCGGTCCGTGTGACATGGGGCCGCCTGGGCGTGTCGGCCTGCATATATTCCTCGACCACGGCGTTGGTGGCTCTGACAGAGGGTTCCTCGGGAGCAGTGGTGCGTACTGCTGTGGTGCCAGGGGTTCGTCTGGTTCTTGCGTCTAGCTTCCGAGCATTCTGGGGCAGGATACGGGCTAGACAGGTCTGCGCCTGTGCTGTCATCGGTACGTCGATTCAGGGCAGGACAGGGCGGTGCCTGTGTCGTCGTCGGTGCAGGGTGCAGGGCAGGACAGGTCTGCGCCTGTGCTGTCGGCGGTGCGTCGATTCAGGGCAGGACAGGGCTGGACTGGTGTCGTCGTCGGGGCAGGATGCAGGGTTGGACAGGGCTGCGCCTGTCCTGTCGTCGGTGCGTCGATTCAGGGCAGGACAGGGCTGTGCCTGTGTCGTCATCGGGGCAGGATGCAGGGTTGGACAGGGCTGCGCCTGTCCTGTCGTCGGTGCGTCGATTCAGGGCAGGACAGGGCTGTGCCTGTGTCGTCGTCGGTGCAGGATGCAGGGCTGGACGTGGCTGCGCCAGGGCTGTGCTTGTGTCGTCGTCAAGGCAGGATGCAGGGCTGGACGTGGCTGCGCCTGTCCTGTCGTCGGTGCGTCGATTCAGGGCAGGACAGGGCTGGACCGGTGTCGTCGTCGGGGCAGGATGCAGGGTTGGACAGGGCTGCGCCTGTCCTGTCGTCGGTGCGTCGATTGAGGGCAGGACAGGGCTGCGCCTGTGTTGTCGTCGGTGATCTGCGGCGTTATTAGCGCTAATATTTCGGCGTGCGGCTAGTGCAAGTTGCGGGCAGTGTGTGACGATGAATTTTCGGACAGGACTTTCCTATGCTGGACGGTGGTGTTCCCTGGGCGGAGGCAATGATTTTTTTTTCTAAGCTGAGATTTCCCTAGCTGGGACAGTGATTTTCCTAGGCTGAGACCGTGTTTTTTTCCTTTCTGTGCTGAGATTTCCCTAGCTGGGACCGTGATTTTCCTAGGCTGAGACAATGATATTTTTTTTCCAAGACAATGATAATTTTTAGCAAGGATAACTCTCCATTATCGTCCTGCGCATGCTTTTTCCTACGCTTTTTGGGCCCGTAAGAAATCGATTTTTTGCAAACATTTTTTTCAAAAACATAAAAATTCTATATATGTTCAACAAAATTTTAAAATTACTCTGGTGAGGTTTTAAGTCACGAAGGATGTTATTCTCTAAATATCCTGATTCCCTAAGTCCCTGCTCGGGCGCCATCTGTAAAGTAGTGATCCTGGCTGGGGTATGTCTCAGTCTTTCCAGGGGTCGCTTACAGAAAATTTATAAGATGGGACTGGTGGAAACTGTAAGAGAGTGAGCTGACTAAGGTGGAAGTGGTCAGTCTCACGTTTGAGTTGTTGGAAAAAATTGGCCGAACGGGCTGCAGCTGAGGCGGGACGCCTATAGCGGCTGCAGGGCGAGTGGGAAGCGGGCTACAACTGAGGCTGGTACGCCTAGCGGTTGCAGGGCGAGCGGGAGCGGGCGGCAACTGAAGCGGGTACGCCTAGCGGTTGTAGGGCGAGAGGGTAGAGGGTACAACTGAGGCTGTACGCCTAGCGGTTGTAGGGCGAGAGGGGGAAAGGGTACAACTAAGGCTGTACGCCTAGCGGTTGTAGGGCGAGAGGGGGGAAGGGTTTACCTACGTCGTATTTCGATCTGGGCTGCTGGAAAACGTAACGGTCAAGTAACGGACACAGGGTTTAACCTTAACGATATACAAGCTTTATTTCATGAAGTTGGGTTGCATCCTAGTTGATGAACATTTTCCCTGGCTTGCCTATAGTGCTACATTAGGGCACTACTTGCTCAGGCAGGATGTCTGCGGACTTATTACTGGCTCTGGGGTGCGCGTGGCTGCTGGCGACGAGATGCGTGGGCGACGAGATGCGTGGGCGACGAGATGCGTGGGCGACAAGAGGCGTGTGATCTTTGCGGCGAGGTGCGCGGTGGCAGGATGCGCGTGGCCGGCAGGCTGCGCGTGGGCGGCCAGAGGTGCGTGATCTTTGCGGCGAGGTATACGGTGACAGGCTGCGCGTGGTCGACAGATGCACGGTAACAGGAGGCGCGTGGGCAGCAAAGGCAATGCAGCGGGAGGCGCGTGGTCGACAAGAGGCACTGCAGCGGGAGGCGCGTGGGCGACAAGAGGCACTGCAGCGGGAGGCGCGTGGCCCTTCCGCCTTCGCGGCAGACTAGGACGTTTTCGCGATGTCGACCGATCAGCTTCAGCTCCCGCAAAAGACTCCCTTCAATACTCGGCGTCCGTTTCGTTGTCGCCTAAAGTTTCGATTCTGCTGCACCCTCTGCCGGCGTCTGCGAAGTTTATTCGTCTCCCTCGCGCCTGCGTATTCAGCCGCAGGTGGCTTTGTCTCGGTCTTGGCGTCTGCAGCTGCGCGGGTGTCTAGCCTTCCCCGTCGCCCCTTTGCCATGCCTTTGCATGTGCGCGGTGGAATTTTCCTATGGCGTGTTCGGTTGGTCTTCCATTCTCGTTGCTTAGGTTCCGTTGGTTTCGGCGATTCCTTGTCCACGCCGGCTGCCTAGTGATGGCCTGCTTCCATCATTCGCACCTAGTGGTGGCGCGTTTGTACTATCGCGATACTTCATTTGATACTTAATTTAAAGGGTATTAATAATAAAAATGGGTTTAACAGATATATGTAACTAGTAATTAGAAAAATATAGTAATTAGAAATATATAGTAATATAGTATGGAACATGGTCGAAAATTGTACGGCCCGTTTTCGGGTCGTTACAGCTCTTAAAATGTGTGCCAATACCATCGCACAACATTGAACACCAGCGAAACCTGATATAAATATACTATCATCGCCTTGATGCCACGAAGCGCGTACAATTCTTGAAAATTGATTAATTTGCATATATGCACTAGTAACCTCTAAAGGCTCGCCATTGACCTCTAGAGCTTGTTTTGCCGATGCTTCTTCTACTCTTATGATATCCTCTTCGTTGATCAAAACGTTTTGATTAATAACAACGTCTTTGTATAGAGGATTGTTTGCTACCAACCAATACAGAGCATCATACACATTTTGCCTACTTAGGGTAAATCCGGGACATGTGCCCCGCCGGGACAAGTGCCCCACTTTGTTTATTTTTATCATGCATCGATAAGATTGCAGCGCCATCTCGGGAAAACTTGTGTTTAAGTGTCAAAATGAAAAACTTGTGTGGAAAATTCGTACTTTGGTAAGTTAACTATTCACAATTTATGAAATCCATACGCAGTAGGTCAAAAAACAGGCGAAAATTTTTTTTAGCGATTCAAAAATGTTTGTTATTTTATCGTCAAAATGTCAACAGACGTCAGATGAAGTATCATAACCTTCCTATGTAGCAAGATCATTTAGCAGATAACTATTTTTACATTTACTGTTCGCCAATATTTTTTAATTAATAATTTTCATATGCTATGCAATCGGGACAAGCGCCCCACTTGTTCTCGGGGACAAACGCCCTACTGATAATCTGGTTTGAGCACTTTATGTTGTAAACGTTTGTTATTATTTATTAACAAAAATATTCTATATGGTGTTTTTACATAATTTACAATTGTTTATTAATGTTTTTTTTGTATAAATAAAATTTTTCGTATTGTGATTCAATTTTGGTACCTCGATCGACAAATTCAGTCTTTTATTTTTATTATCTTTAAAAACCAGATCTGTTATTTTTATCATTATTATTAAGTGTTGATGTGTGTTAGAAAGTACCGTAGAATCAATGTAATGGCTTTTTTTCGCGAGTTGTTGTTTGCAAAATAATTTAAATCCTAAGCATAAAAGCGGGGCACTTGTCCCTGAAGATTTTTGAACTAGCAAATTTGCTACTTTTTATTAATCATCCCACAGAAAGCTTGTAACGTAAAATATTGATGAATAAAATGATGTTTTTACTTCTGGATATACTACTCGACCTACAACAATCACAAAAGCCCTCGTAAACATATTTGTGAAACAACCATTTCGATTTTCAAAAACGTGGGGCACATGTCCCGGATTTACCCTATTGAAAACTGCCGCGTTACATTTATGTTCTCTAGCCGCTCAGTAACGACAACAATTCCAGCATCATGTGTTGATCTTGGAAGCGTATTTGGCAAGTTTTCGATACCTTCGAAAACATCTTGAGCAAACAACACCGCTTGGCCTCGAAAACTATACTGCCCAAAAATTCCACTTATCTTGATAAATGGAATAATGCGTGAAATCAGCCTTTGTTCAACTTGTGATAAATTTGCAATAACTTCAGGAATGGAGCCTGGATCCATATTATTCCATTACGCCTTGGATGGTGCCAATGTTTTCTTTGACCTTAAATGAGTTTTGCAACGGCTACAAACAACCACAGAATTTCGTTGCTTAAGTTCGTCAGGCAAATACAGTGCCGTTTGAGGTAGTATAACACACTTAGAAATCTGATGTGGATAGCAGCGTTTAGTGCAAACTTCACATATATTATCACAAAATGTGTTAATTGCCTTCATAAAGCTTACCATGCTGGCTTGACATGATTTTCTTTCTTCTGCACAATGTTGCCGTTTTCTCTGCAATCGAGCTGTTCTGTCTCCTTCTGATTCTGAAGCTCGAAATTCATCATCATATTGACGCTTTTGCTGCAAGCGAGCGGCTCTGTCTCCTTCTGATTGTGAAATTCGAAAATCGGCATCATACTGACGCATTTGCTGCAAGCGGGCTGCTCTGGTTTCTTCCGATTGTGAAGTTTGAAATTCAGCATCATATTGACGCTTTTGCTGCAAGCGAGCTGCTCTGTCTCCTTTTGATTGCGAAATTCGAAAATCGGCATCATACTGACGCATTTGCTGCAAGCTGGCTGCTCTGGTCTCTTCCGATTGTGAAGCTCGAAATTCACCATCATATTGATGCTTTTGCTGCAAGCGAGCGGCTCTGTCTCCTTCTGATTGTGAAATTCGAAAATCGGCATCATACTGACGCATTTGCTGCAAGCGGGCTGCTCTGGTTTCTTCCGATTGTGAAGCTCGAAATTCCGCATCATATTGACGCTTTTGCTGCAAGCGAGCTGCTCTGTCTCCTTCTGATTGTGAAGCTCGAAATTCAGCATCATATTGACGCTTTTGCTGCAAGCGAGCTGCTCTGTCTCTTTCTGATTCTGAAGCTCGATGCTTAACGTAATTCTGACGCTTTTTTGCAGGCGAAGTGCTCTATCTTTTCCTTTTTCTAAAGCTCTATATCTTTTCATATAGAGTCGCCCTGTATTCAATTTTTCAGATAATTTATCGCTTGTGGTATTCATTGTGGTAGATGTCAACACACGGCTTAGATAACACACGAAACACACGACTTAACAGTTATGCTCAATTTTTACGCACCAGAACGCTGGCTTTAACGCGCTTTAAACATTAAACTTTAACAAAACTCCTGTACTAAATTCAAATATCTTACAAACAAAGCTTTTCAAATTAAATAGAATTTCTAAGAATTCCAACCGTTTTATATATTTCACAGCAACGCACGTCTTACTTGAACTTTTGCTCAAACTTGAATGCAAATCTCGCAGCTGCAACTCGTATTTATATACTCCCACTCAAACAACAGAAACTTCTAGAAAAAATTTCAAGAAGGATCTACAAAATACTATGCGTACGCAAATGTTCTAGAGTTTTTTAAAGCGTTCTTAAAATTTCTAGAGTGTTCTACAGTGTTTCAGAAATTTCTATATTATATTCTAGAATTTTCTATAGTGTTCTAAAATTCAAATAAATAGTTGAATTTCTGATTCCGGTTTAAAAGAGCGCGCTCTTCTATAGATATCAATAAATTATCGGTAAAAAAAACAAGTTGACAGGCCTGCATGCAAACCAAAAAGTGTTAAACAGCCAGCCAACAGAAACTTCTAGAAAAAATTTCAAGAAGGATCTACAAAATACTATGCGAACGCACAAAGGGACATGTTCTAGAATTTTGTTAAGCGTTCTAAAAATTTCTAGAGTGTTCTACAGTGTTCTATATATCGTATGCTTAGCCAGATAGCCAGATAGCCACAAGTGAAACTAATATAAAGCGTTTAAATACAATTTGTTCTTTTTCTAAATCTTTAAACTTTAGTTATATTTCAAAAAGTTTTTTTTTAAAAATGTGGTGTCGTGTTATTAATAGCGGACATTGCTGGAACTACACACGTTGCTGTCGCCATCTATCTTTGGCTGCGAAAGCTTTCAAGAGCTTAGTGGTGTTACGCAGCCAGATAGCCAGATAGCCACAAGTGAAACTTATATAAAGCGTTTAAAAACAAGTTGGCAGGCCTGCATGCAAAACAAATAAATAAATAAATAAATAAATAAAAAGGGAGGACTTTCGCCCCTTTACTCATATTCAGATATTTGATGAGTCGTCATTGGTGGTGAGCTAGCGCAACAAATATTAGCAAATAAGTCATTTAATAAATTTAAGTCTGTAGTTCGTACTGCTGATGGCCAAACGCAAGCAGTTGCTGGAACGATTACTATTCCCCTGACATACAATTCTATCGAAAACAACTTTGAATTCTTAATAGTACCTTCCATCAAGCAAAGCGTGATTTGCGGAATGGATTTCTGGAATACTTTTGGTATTTCTATAAAGCTATCATTCTCTATTAACGAAATCGATTTTGAACCAGAGGAAGACTCCACTCGTATTCGTTTGTCTGACTTGCAAAAATCCAAGTTACAGAAAGTCATCGACTTTTTCCCATCGTTTGAGAGTGAAGGCTTAGGTTTGACTAAACTGATAGAGCACAACATTGACACATCTAACGCAAAACCTATTAAGCAAAGATTCTATCCCTTATCTCCAGCAAAAGAAAGTCTTTTGTGTCAAGAAATCGATCGCATGATCAAGATGGACGTTATTGAAGAGGCTCCTTCATCGCTTTGGTCTTCTCCAGTCACTTTGTATATCAAGCCTGGCAAAGTACGATTTTGTCTTGATGCAAGAAAGCTCAACGCAGTCACTGTGAAAGACGCGTATCCGATTCCCATTATGGATGGGTTGCTTAGTCGCCTTCCTCCCGTGCATTGCATTTCCAAGATTGATCTAAAGGATGCCTTTTGGCAAATTTGTTTGGATCAAGAATCTCGTGCCAAAACTGCTTTCATTGTTCCGAATCGTCCGCTTTACCAATTCAAAAGAATGCCTTTTGGTTTGACCAACGCTCCACAAACGATGTGTCGTTTAATGGACTTTGTTATACCCTATCAGTTGAAGTCACATGTGCTAGTACCTATATCTCGACGATTTACTTGTTTTGTCGAACAGTTTCGAAGATCACCTTCTGCATCTTTCTGAGGTAGCTACGCAGCTGCGGAAAGCAGGATTGACAATTAATGTTCAGAAAAGTCAGTTCTGTTTAAAAAGGGTAGACTATCTTGGTTATCTGGTAGGCGAAGGCACACTGCAAGTAAATCACAACAAGATTAATGCCGTTAGTGAATGTTCAGGCCACGAAGAAGCACCCGGTATTCCCGGCTTTCCGCTCTCCCCATCTGCTCTCCGCTCTCACGCAGCTTCCCTTTTCCCCACCACGAAGTCTCCATGAAGTCTCCACTGCGCTCTGAAGAGCATTAGAATAAGTTAGAATAGGCAGTTCGATTTACATAGCGAATAAAAGTGGTTGCGCCACACCTCTACCATCGAAAACCTACGACTTCGTCATTTTCTACTCCAGGACCTGGACACCTTTCAGGACCCTCCACAGGACTCGGCCACCCTACTACGTTCATTTTTGATCCTTCAGCCGGATATTTTTCCTTTGGACCCCTTCGCTTCGGTGGCTCGATCCTCTTCAACATACACAGCAAGATAAGTACGAAATAAATTATTAATTGCCGGTCTCCAGTAAGTGTTTCGAATATACAATTTCGTCTTACTTTCTGGATGATATTCATGTCAAATCAAATTCCGATTTCAATCCGACATTACGGCAATCAATAACTCAAATTTTCACTTTTCAACTTGCAATTTGTGTGCGGCCATCTTAATCGTTCTCCCCTTTGTGCATATTAATGTACAAAAATTCTAAGTCCAGTTGGCCGTACATCATTCATACATCAACCTGAAATTTTTCAAAAATTCCTACGTATAAAATTACCAACTCCTAAATTACAAAAAGTGTTAATTTTTTGCGCGTGCCACAGTGAAAAAATATTACAATTTTCAATTAAAGTGTTCCGGCAATTTTGGCCCTCATTCGTTTTTGTTCTTTTTCACTGTGTAGAGCCTCCGCTGCACAAAGTTACATTTTACATTCACATTTACATACATTCTACAGTCCACTAATCTCCAAAAACAAAAAATAAAATCACAATTACAAACAATACACATACCCGCCGGCAAGAAATGTTAACTATTTTTCACCTCCCCTGGTAAAATTACATGCAACCATACATTTACATTTTCCCGTCGGCGCTGCAAATAAAATACAAAATTGTCCAATCGCATTTTTACTTACATATTGCTCTCTGATCTACTTACATTTTATTCCCTGAGCGAAAATACATATAATATTTACAGAGGCTTCATACTTACATATTTTTCTCTGAGCGAGTATACATACTTACAGAGGCTTCATACTTACATATTTTTCTCTGAGCGAGCATACATACTTACAGAGGCTTCATACTTACATTTTATTCTCTGAGCGAATCTACATATTTACAGTGCAGCCTCTTACATATGGTTATTTGACCAAAATACATATATTTCATATAAATTTCAGCAATTCATGGGCGGAGGTGCAGAAAGGAACAGGGGGCTTATGCACAAAATCAATATTGGTTTTTTCTCGTCTGGTTAATTGAAAAATTCCAATTCCAACATTCCGGAAAAGCCCGAGTCCATAACATCTCCGAAATACTATTTTTTTCTTGGGCGGAAGTGCAGAAAGAAACAGGGGGCTTATGCACAAAATCAATATTTGTTTTTTCTCGTCTGACTAATTGGAAAAAAATTCCAATTCCATCATTCCGGAAAAGCCCGAGTCCATAAAAAACTCCGAAATACTATTTTTCATGGGCGGAAGTGCAAAAAGAAACAGGGGGCTTATGCACAAAATCAATATTTGTTTTTTCTCATCTGGTTAATTGAAAAATTCCAATTCCAACATTCCGAAAAAGCCCTAATCCATAAAAACTCCGCAATACTATTTGTTCAAATCGTTTCACACACCTACAATTCTGCATTTTTTTACATCCAAACTGACACAACTTAAAAATACCATTTTTTCAAGTAGCGTGTTCCATTCCAATCGTTCCACACACCTACAATTCCGCATTTTCATCCAAACTGAGTCCAAACAACTCAAGAATACCATTTTTCAAGTAGCGCGTTCCATTCCAATCGTTCCACACACCTACAATTCCGCATTTTTTTCATCCAAACTGACACAAACATAGTGTGGCGAGATCCACAGCTATTCGCTTGCGTTTTTTGGTCTTAGTATGCCCGGTGGAGACGATAAGAAAAAGGTATCTGCTTCCCCTTGAGCAAAACCAAGTCCACGCTCTCGCCGCTGGCAGCCAAAAAGCTCCAAGAGCCAACCAAGCATCGTGGTGAAGCCGGCTACGCCAAAAACTCCAAGTTTACTAAATCCAAACACCAAACCCGCTACTTCCAGTTCAAGGGTGACTCGATCCATACACAAAATGGCTTCAACTGCTTACGAGTTAGCGTTAAATAAGTTCATTGCGGTCTCAGATCGTCTAAGCGATCTCGAGAGCAGAACCAACACTCCTGGGAACGAAACTCCAAGCGTTTCCATGCTCCAAGTCCGTCGAGAGCAAGTCCGAGTGTTATGGGACAAGGTGGAGAAAGAGTTCGACGTATGCTCAGAGTGCATTACGGCAGCAGGCGAGGATGCAGCGTCCACATTGCCCATTCTCAAGTCAAAGTATAACTACTGTTATACAGTGTATGAGAGATACGCCGCTCAACTCACAGATATAATCCAACAGGGCACGGCTCCGCCAGCTCAAGCTCAAGCCCCTGCCCAGAACTATATCTCCTCTGGCTGTCGGCTGCCTCCGTGCGACACAGAGGTTTTTTTTTTTTTTTTTTTTTTTAATACGCGCGTAGTCCCACGGCCCACTTACCCGCCCAACCGACCGGGGGGCGCAGCCGTGTATCGTACGGCACGATTCGCGAGAAGATAGACGCGAGTTATGAAAGTATAGGCAAAGTCCGAGGAAAAAAGTAGGATCTAATTTTGTGCTAACGAAGTTAGTATAAGTCGTTTTAAGAGCGGCAGAGAGTCAGAATTTGAGATTATAGGATAAAGTCTATTATAGTCAGAACATAATACTCTGAAAGGCTCATGCAAGTCATAGTTAGATCTACAGTGGTTTAATGTTAAGGGTATATAATTTCTAGTTAATCTACTTGGCACAGAAAAGTTAAGCCGACCAACCAAGTCGGCACTGTCAATATCACCACGAATAAGATTATAAATAAAAATAGTACCAAGCATCGTTCTACGGTTAGCTAGGGAGGGTAAATTAATTAAAAGTAATCTGCTAGTATAAGAAGGTAAGTTAAGGTTTGCATCCCAGTTGAGGCGCCGTAAAGCAAAAATTAAAAAGTTTTTCTGTACAGATTCAATGCGATCTATATGTACTCCGTATTGGGGACTCCAGACGGGAGACCCATACTCTAGAATCGGACGGACTAGCGAAGTAAATAAGGTCTTAGTGACGTAGGGATCGTCAAATTCCTTCGACCATCTTTTAATAAAACCAAGCACTCCTCTGGCTTTATTAACCATGGACGAAATGTGATCAGTAAACTTAAGTTTTGGGTCCAAAAGGACGCCAAGATCGTCAACCATAGTTATTCTATCCAAAGATTTCCCACTTAGTGAGTAAGTTGCAAGTTTTGGATTGACTCGGCAAAAAGTCATCAACTTGCACTTAGACCCGTTTAAATTTAGTAAATTATCACGGCACCAGTTTTGAAAATTGTTTAGATCGGATTGTAAGTCAGAATGGCTGGAAATATCCTTGTACTGCAGGCATAACTTAACATCATCTGCGTACATAAGTACGCGAGAATGATTTATAATTAATGGAAGGTCGTTAATAAATAAAGTAAAAGAAGCGGACCAAGGTGACTACCTTGTGGGACGCCGGAAGTAACTCGGAGAAGACCAGAAAGAGAATTTTTAAAAAGGACTCTTTGTGTCCTGCCATTCAGATAACTTAAAATCCATCTAAGAAGATCAATTGGAAACCCTAACAAGTCAAGTTTCCGAACTAAAAGTGAGTGATTTACAGAGTCAAATGCTTTACTAAAGTCAGTGTAAATGACATCTGTTTGAAAGCTACTTTTAAAGCCCTTTATCACGAATGAGGTGAGCTCCAAAAGGTTAGTAGTTGTTGATCTTCTTTTCATAAATCCGTGTTGACACGGAGATATAACTGAACTACAAAGGTGCTGCAAATGAGGAGTAATGATATTTTCGAAAAGTTTGGGAATAGCCGACAACTTAGAGATACCTCTATAATTGCTGGCATCCAATTTGTTACCTTTTTTGTGGAGAGGAATGACAAATGATTCCTTCCAAATAAGGGGAAATTGGGAGGTTTCTAAAGATAAGGTGAACAATTTGAGAAGGGGTTTGCACAGGGCTTCCGCGCAATTCCTAAGCACGCAGCCAGGAATTCCGTCGGGACCTGGAGAGTAAACAGGCTTAACACGTTGAAGATCCAAAAATAAAGAGCTTTCGTTTATAGTAGGACTGAATATAAGGTTCGACGTGGACATGGTGTAAGAATAAGGCTCTATTGGATGTGCTGAATTAGTATAAGTCGTTTGAAAAAACTGGGCATAAAGATCGGCTATTGCCTGATCTGTGGTAGCCGTCATGTTTTCAAAATAAAGCGAGGAAGGATAAGAAATAGATTTACGCTTGGTGTTAACAAAGTTATAATACTGTTTCGGGTCCTGCGAGAACTGGACCTTACAACGATTTAAATAATTTTTATAGCACTGCGCGTTAAGCACGTTAAATTATGACCGAGCACTTAGATATTTTGAAAAAACAGATTGAGAAACGGAGTCTTTATATTTCCTGTAAAGTCTGGACTTAACATTTCTTAGGTGTGACAACTCTTTACTAAACCAAGGTGGTTTACTGGAGATTGACGGATAGTACATCGGAACACAAGATTTAAAAAATGATTTAATTGCAGTATAAAAAATTTTTATGGCATCAGCCATGTTATTGCATGAGTAGAGATCGGACCAATTGAAGCCAGATATAAAGTTATTAAGCCTAGAAAAGTCTGCCTTACGAAAACAATGTATTCGTTTAGTTGACTTTTCTGATTTTTCTTCTATCACGATACCCGTGTCGACTGTCACATCGAAAGTAGGATGATATGGATCTTCAGGTTGCGTAAGTGGTGGTACCCTGGATAGAAACACGGCTTCAGGATTCGAGACAAAGCACAAATCCAGTAAGCGGCCTAGTGAGTTTCGAACATGGTTTACTTGACTCAAAGATATGTCAAGCAAGCCGTCAATAAAGTCATGTTGTGCAATAGGTAGTAAGACATTTGATTTTTCATCTGTGGACCACGTAGCTCCAGGTATGTTGAAATCACCTAGAACTAATAACTGATCCCTATCGGACAGCCTATTTGAAACGGACTGTATCGCAGAAAGATGATTTAAGTACTCTTGAAGTTCAGAAGACGGCGGAACATAGGAGCAAGTGATATATATAAACTTTCCCGGAAGGGTCAGCTTTGTACAAATAAATTCAATATTATTAAATTCCTCAACACATACCTCTTCCGACGTGAGGTTGGAGTCCACGGCAATTAAAACTCCACCTCCCCGTTTGGAAGGACGGTCAAGCCTATATATTGTGTACTTACCGGGAAAAACTTCGGAGCTAAGAATCTCCGGCTTTAACCAGGTTTCTGTAAACACAATAACATGGGATGCAAATGAAAAGCTATCAGAATACAATTTAGTTAGCTTGCTACGCAAGCCTCTTGCATTTTGATAGGAAAGAAGGAGGTTTTTAGTTAGTTTTTTGAAGAAGAAGTAGAAGAGGAAGATGGCACAATGGTCTGGCCACGACTGGGAAGTCTTATTCCCGTGGGCCCTTTCTTTTTTTTCTTAGCTTCGAACTCCTTTACCACCAAATTGTCCGGCCAAAATTTGGCAGAGCTTATGGTAGCAAAGTACTCGGGTGGGACAGTGATCTTGAAAGATGAAATATCCCTAGCATAAGAGAAGTTGAATTTTTCCACCTTAACGTTTTCGGCTTTTGTTTTGTTTTGTATATAAGACAGTACATCAGAAGATGTTTGATCAGGGGAAAGCCGAGAAACAAATATTTGTTTCTTTAGTGGAACCACTGAAAGAGCTTTAGGTGGTGCAGGTTGTGCGTCTGCAGAACCACCTATGCCCGGTAGTCCGGACTCAATATCCCCTTGTGGCGGTATGTTTACTAGGTTAGGTGGATTCACCAACTACGGACAAATCGGAATTTTCAGGATCTCCTGTTTGCATACACTCCGCTGTGGATTGATCGGGCTCCGAATCTTTTTGGCTGCCGATCTTAGCAACATTTGAGCGGTTGCTGAGTTCGGCTGCTGATCCGCGGGAGTGCTCTGCTGGTCACCTGACGGAGGCTGCGGGGTGTTCCCCTTTGGCCTACCACCAGCGGCTTTTTGCGCTTTGGAGACTCCTCTAATAGTTTTATACTATTAAATTGAGTGTCCAGAGCTTGGAGCAGATCATCTGCCTTGCGAAAACTATCTCTAGCTCCGGCAAAACAGGTGATCAGCCCCTTCAAGCCGCCTTTAGTTTGGCGCATGAACAATTTCATCTCGTTCGCAACCTCGAGACAGGCGTCACAACAAAACTGCAAATTTTTACCCTTACTTGGGTCATCACTTGTTCGGCCAGTTAAACCAGCGCACTTGGTGTGCACCATTTTTCAACATTTTTTTTAGCCAAAAAGTCATTTTAGGCAGGTGAGCCTTGATTGCCTTCTGGCATTTTTTTATCAACACAGACAAAAAATGTGTCCATAATTTTGACTAATAGGACCACTGTACCAAATGAAAATTAAATCGAAACTTGTAAGCCAGCCGCTAAAAGTACCGTAAGAGCACAGATAAATGCCCGCTTAGGAGTTTCGAAATAGAGAGCGAGATAAAGAGCGAGAGAGTTAGCGCAGTGCAATGCAATTGATGTGCATGCAAAACAACAACAACGATTGGCCCTGCGTGGGACGGATAAAGCACAAAAGAAAGACAAAATAACACGCAACAACAAAAAACACAAGAGAAACTAAAAGTTTAAATTGATTAATTTATTGTTATGCACAGAAATAGAAGAAATTCACTCGCGAAGCGAACGGAATATTGAAGTATATTATTTAAAAAGGCGATTTATATGTTTTTATTTATTCCCACCGTTGGGTTTACACGATAAATAGGAAAAAATCGGAGCGCACAAAAAAACACGGCCGTTCACTTTGGAAGAACAGAGCGAATTTTCTCAGGCGATTACCTACGCTGGCCCACTTTCCGGGACCTTTTTACAGCGATATACATAAATAATCCAAGGCTCACGCCTGTGGAAAAGCTGTTCCACTTAAACGCTAAAACGAGCGGTGACGCGCATGCAATAATTGCAAATTCCCCTCTCACCAACGATGGCTTTCGCTCAGCTTGGGATAACCTAACTGAGCGGTTCGACAACAAGCGATTGCTAGTAAATAGCCAGCTTAAAATCCTTTTCAACCTCCAGTCGATTTCGCAAGAATCTGGGGCAGCTCTAAAGGAACTGCAAACTACGATTCAAGGCTGTCTAAACGCCTTGGAACTGTCCGGAATCCTGATTACGGATTGGGACTGCATTCTTGTCTACATGTGCTCGTCAAAGCTCCCCAAGCTTACACTTTCCTTATGGGAGCAGTCCTTGCACGATAAAGCCGCAATTCCAAAATGGGTTGACTTGAACACCTTCCTCACTGAGCGCCATCGAACCCTCGAGGCCATAGATGACGTGCGACCTTCTGGGTCAAGTCATTCGCAGTCCAAAGCAACTAACGGGTCTTTAAGCAGAATAAATTCTTATGAGACTAAGATAGTTCCGAAACCAAGACGCTGCGATCTGTGCTCAAGGGAAAGCCACCCTATACGCACGTGTCAACGTTTCCTCCAAATGACAGTAGACGAGCGGGCCGCCTATATCCGGAACAAGCAATTGTGCTTGAACTGCTTTGCACGAGGGCACCAGCTGCGGGACTGCACAAGCACCCACAGCTGCTTCACCTGCCGCAGTCGCCACCATACGCTGCTGCACCGAAGCAACCCTTTTGCCAGCACTACAAGTCGGTCTGATGTTCCCATGTCACGACCAGCAACTTCGACAGAAGGCTCAGCCGCTTCCGATGACCAGTCGGGAGTGCAAGTTTGTTTTGCGTCAGGTGCAAGATCGGTTCTGCTGGGGACAGCCATCATAAATATTTGCCACCTGGGTTCGAATTTCCAAGCTCGTGCCCTTATCGACTCAGGATCCGAAGCAACATTTGTGACAGAGCGTCTGTTCAATCTTTTCAAACTACCCTTCCAAGTCGTCCAAGCCCAAGTCTCAGGCTTAAATCAGACAGTGTCCGCTCAGTCTAAGAAGCTCTGTCATTTTACAATCAGATCTCCAAGTAGGCCCGCTCTGCAGTTAGAGACGTCAGCCTATGTCCTTCCTCAATTGGCAGGGAATCTGCCTTCCTACCCAATTCCGCAAGACTTTCTTCGAAATCTTCCCGATTTACCATTGGCGGATCCGAAGTTTTACGAGAGCGCACAGATAGATGTTCTGATAGGAGCCGACATTCTGCCTTCGGTTCTCCTAAATGGGGCAAAAACAAACATCTGTGGCTCCCTCCTTGGACAAGAAACAATTTTCGGGTGGGTGCTCACTGGGCCAGTATCCGCTTCCACCCAGAGTCAGATTGCCACCTTCTCTACACAAATTTCCCAAGCGTACGACAATGGCTTAGATAAAATCCTCACCAAATTCTGGGAGGTGGAGGATCTACCAATAAAGTTGGTAAAGGAATCCGATTCCGTCTGCGAAGAGAATTTTCTCCGAACGACCACGAGAGATGCGAACGGCAGATACGTCGTAACCCTACCTTTTCGCGACCCGGAACATCCAGGGTCAGGGTTAGGGTACTCCAGGTCTTTTGCGTTATCTCAATTTTTGAGAAACGAGCAACGCTTAAAAAGAGACATTCCACTAAAGATACGATACGACTCAGTAATTCAAGAATATCTTGATCTGAACCATATGAGAGAGGTCTTTCCTACCCACGATTTCGCCAGCTACTACCTTCCACATCATGCCGTACTTAAGCCTGAGAGCACTACTACAAAGCTGCGCGTAGTATTTAACGCATCCAGCCCTTCTGCGAATGGAGCCAGTTTAAATGATATTCTTCATGCTGGCCCAGTCTTACAGTCCGACCTTACCATTCAAATCCTGAAGTGGCGGTATTTTCAATACGTGTTTAGCGCCGATATTGAAAAGATGTATCGGCAGATCTGGGTAGATCCGAAACACACGCCTTTCCAGCGGATATTGTTCCGTAATCCTGATGGGGACATCCGAGAGTTCGAGTTGAAAACGGTCACCTTTGGAGTCAATTGCGCTCCGTACCTGGCCATTCGCGTGCTTCAACAACTGGCAACTGACGTACAACACAGCCATCCTAAAGCGAGTGATATCATTCGTCATTTTATGTATGTAGATGATGTCCTAGCTGGCGCCGACTCTAAAGAAGACGCTCGGCGCTCGATTCAAGAGCTACAAAGTGCCCTCAATTCCGCTGGGTTTCCATTGAGAAAATGGACGTCCAATCATAAGGATATTTTGGCTCACATTCCGAGTGACCATCTCCTGCGCTCCGATTTTCTGGAGATCGATGCCGAAAGCACGGCAAAAACGCTCGGTGTCCGTTGGAAAGCCACATCTGATGAATATTTCTTTGTTCCGCCCGAATTATCCGATGAATCGTCCCTTACAAAACGCCAGGTTCTGTCACAAATTGCCAAATTGTTCGACCCTGCAGGGTGGCTCGCGCCCTTCGTAGTGCGTGCGAAAATCTTCATGCAGGAGATTTGGCTGCAGGACCTGGGGTGGGACGACGAACTTCCAAGTGATCTGTGTCTGAGATGGCAGAGCTTTCTACAAAGCTATTTTGCCTTAAATCGAATCCGCATTCCAAGGTGGGTCTCCTTCCGACCAGAATTCAGAGTCGAGCATCACGGTTTTTGTGACGCGTCTCAAACGGCATACGGTGCTGCGATCTATGTACGAGTGGAAGTGGGGCATACGACTATGGTGCACCTTCTCACTGCAAAGACGCGAGTTGCGCCGGTAAAAACGGTATCGCTTCCCAGATTAGAGCTTTGCGGTGCCTTGTTACTTGCTGAAATGGCAGCAAGTGTTCTTCCGAGTATGCCAATACTCACATCCGAACTCTTCTGCTGGACAGACTCCACCATTGTGCTCGCATGGTTAAACAAGCCAGCTTGCCAGTGGACTACTTTTGTTGCCAATAGGGTAACCAAGATTACCCAGTCTACAAAGGCCGAGAAGTGGTCGCATGTTCAATCCGAACACAATCCCGCAGACCTGGCCAGTAGAGGGGTAGCACTTCAGGAATTGGTCGACAATCCTCTTTGGTGGCATGGTCCCGCATGGTTGCAAAAGCCACGCAGCCAATGGCCACGTCAGGGCGACAATTCCCCAGCGACCGAGCTAGAGAAACGTCCCCTTAAGTCCCACGTCGCAACCATTCCGTCTGAAGATTTCCTTGACCGTTTTTCCAAGCTCGACAAAGCACTGCGGGTTCTCGCTTATGTCAATCGTTTCATCCAGCGATGCAAAAAACAAGCAACACCCTTTGATAAGCACCTGCTAGCTGCGGAAATTTCCGCCGCCGAACGACTACTTATTCTGAATACTCAGCGCAGAGACTTCTCCCATGATTATCACTGCCTTAGTGAAAAGCGCTCTGTGCCTTCTTCAAGTTCTATCCTGAGCATGAACCCGTTCATAGATCAACATGGTCTGATAAGAGCGTGCGGTCGCGTGACGGCCTCCGACAGCCTTCAATATGATGAACGGCATCCAGTTATCCTTCCATATAGCTGCCCACTTTCTCGCCTACTTGTCCAGTTCACTCATCGCATAACCCTCCATGGCGGCAACCAGTTGATGGTACGCCTCATTCGGTCAAGATACTGGATACCAAAACTAAAGAACTTAGTAAAGGCAATAGTAAACTCCTGCAAGGTATGCGTGATCCACAAGAAAAGGCTACAAACACAGTTGATGGGCACGTTGCCGAAAAACCGTGCGTCGTTCTCCCGACCATTTACGTACACGGGAATGGACTACGCCGGCCCATTCGAAATTAAAAATTATACCGGAAGAGCATGTCTCATAACAAAAGGATATGTGTTAGTGTTCGTTTGTTTTTCCACCAAGGCCATCCACTTAGAGCCTACCTCTGATCTCACGACCGAGAAGTTTCTCGCCGCTTTCGCTCGCTTCGTTTCCCGGAGAGGGTGTCCTCGACAAGTCCAGTCTGACAACGGAAAAACCTTCGTTGGCGCTGCCGCCTTGCTTTCTCGCGACTTCCTTCAGGCTGTAAAAGAGTCTGTGACAGATGCCTATGGTCATCAGCAGCTCACCTGGCAATTTATACCTCCGGGAGCCCCTCACATGGGAGGCCTATGGGAAGCTGGTGTTAAAAGCTTTAAAGCACTTTTCTATAAGTCCACAGCCACTCGAAAATATACTTTCGAAGAGCTTTCGACGCTTCTGGCAAAAATTGAAGCTTGCCTAAATTCCAGGCCACTCTCCCCTATGTCCGAAGACCCTACCGATCTATTGGCCCTGACACCAGGTCATTTTCTTGTTGGAGGACCTCTCATGTCTACCGTGGAACCAGAAGTCAAAGGGGACACCAGGTCTGTGATCAACCGCTGGCAGCATCTTAAGGCTCTCCATCAGCAGTTTCGTATGCGATGGAAGGAAGAATACCTCAAAGAACTCCACAAGCGCAATAAGTGGCAGGCCCCCGCGAAGAACCTTCACGTCGGCGACATGGTTGTCATAAAGGACGAGAATTTACCTTCCAACGAGTGGCGGCTCGGCAGAATTGACTCTGTCTTCCCAGGAGCCGATGGCAATGTCCGTGTAGTAGACATCCGCACGGCACGCGGGGTTGTCAAACGTCCAATAACCAAAGTCGTACTTCTGCCTGTGGAGCCTTCAAAACTTCCACAATAAAATGGCCCACATTTTTTAGTCCTAAGTTGTTATCCACAATTCCTAATATGATTTCCTTTTATTCACCTTCATTCATCCATGATATAGATCAGAAAAATGGCTCCCCGAACACGCACCGAAGAACCCCTGGACGGCAGACGTACTCGAGGTATTAAATCCTACCGCTGCCGAGTCTGCAAGGGAGTCCATCCTCTACGGAAGTGTAGCAGGTTTCTGAAGCTGAGCGCTGAGAAGCGGCTTCGTGCAGTCTTGGTAAACAAGTATTGCTCAAACTGTCTTGCCCACGACCACTCGAAGGCTGACTGTCGTAGTGGAAAATGCAAGAAGTGCCAACGGAACCACCACACGCTGCTGCATATGCATGAGCGGTCTAATTCTGGGCAGCGTTCGCGCCGGCAAAATCCGCCAAATCGCCCAACGCCTGCGTCAAGGCAGCGCTCAGCCTCCCCTACACCAGCTCCATCGCTTTCATCGCTGCTACAACGTCACAGCGTCAACGTCCTTCCGACTGCTTCGGTGATGGTGAAGACCGGAAGCAAGACTTTCGAGACCGCAGCTTTAATCGACCCTTGCACACCAGTGAGCTGCATCGACGCTTCTCGGGCCGCCGCATTTCGGTTGCCAACGACCAGTGTTGGTGACGACAAGGTGTGCAACGCGACGATACAGTCCAAATGCGGGACGACCAAGATGGAGGTGGTGTTCAAAGTCGAGCCCAAGGTGGGCATTCGCACACCGACTCGGACACTCAACGACGCCGTCCGTACCAAATTTAAGGGCATACAGCTCGCGGATGAGCGGTTCTATCTTCCCGCCACAATTTCTGTCATTCTTGGGGCGGACGTGTACCCCAAGGTGATCCAGTCGGGGTTCCTGATGATCGACGAAGGACTGCCGGTCGCCCAGAAGACAGTTTTTGGGTGGATCATTTCCGGCGCCTGCCACCAACCGTAGAAGCCATCTTCTTTTGCAACGCTAGCGATTGCAAGGAGGGCGGAATGTTCAGGCCACGAAGAAGCACCCGGTATTCCCGGCTTTCCGCTCTCCCCATCTGCTCTCCGCTCTCACGCAGCTTCCCTTTTCCCCACCACGAAGTCTCCATGAAGTCTCCACTGCGCTCTGAAGAGCATTAGAATAAGTTAGAATAGGCAGTTCGATTTACATAGCGAATAAAAGTGGTTGCGCCACACCTCTACCATCGAAAACCTACGACTTCGTCATTTTCTACTCAGGACCTGGACACCTTTCAGGACCCTCCACAGGACTCGGCCACCCTACTACGTTCAGTGAATTTCCAATTCCTAAAACCCAAAAACAGCTGAGAAGATTCCTTGGTATGACTGGTTGGTACCAGCGATTCATTTCAAATTACTCTTCAGTCATCTTTCACCTTACAGAGCTACTGCGTGGCAAGTCCCTTATTTGGAATGACCAGGCTCAAGAGGCTTTTGAGAACATCAAAGCCAAGTTATGTTCTGCACCTGGTTGGCAAAAATCCTATAGCTGAACCCTCCACGAGGGTGCCAACTGGTAATGGTGCTCCAGTGTCCCTCGGGACGGCACCAGCTAAGATCTGGGATTCGCAGACTGGGGCGGAGCTTTCTCTATAGCCATGCCACATGTTTCTGCGATCTCTTATCATGGCTACGGTGAAGGGCTGGATCAAGGTGTCATGCGACCCGTGCCGATGATCAACCTGGCTGGGGGCCCTTTAAAAATAGCCCAGTCGCAAACGGAGCATCCGGATACCTGGCACACTCCGGATCAGCCAGCCTTACCTCCCGTAGCGCGGATCTCTGCGGGAGGTGGACCACCCTTTCTCCGCAGCTCGTGGGATTCAGAATGAACCATACAAAGAATAATAATAAGTACAAGAAGGAGACCGGCACTCCCATAAATCCGGCGAGGACCGAGGGTCCTACGACAGAGGTTACTGAACCTAGAGTCAACCCAACGGCAGTCACTGCTACTGGAGGAATGACAGAGCTCACTGGAGCTAAGGTCAACTCCACCCCGGCGAAACAGCCAACTGGGCTCAATCGCCCCCTGGCCAGAGGCAAGGTGGTGACCGAAACCAACACCCCTGTCACCTTGAGCGACCAGCAAGGCGCTACCACAAGCGCAGCTGCAGCTCAGTCGGGTGCTGGGGTGAGGGGAAGGCCATCCACTAGCAAGGCCAAGATGGACAGGTACGGGGAGAGGAAATCCGCCGCGGCCATCCTTAAGCGACAGGCAACCAGCAACATCACCACCCTCAGTGGAGTGGTTGAAGAAAGTTGACTGGGCTAAGTCTGTGCTGCCCAATTTTGTGCTGGAGAGGCCGAAGGAGGATACCAAAAATCCTAAGCGGCAGCGATCACAGGAAAGTGCGGCTCAAAATGCCCCGAAGAAGATTCGCACGCACATGCCCGTCGTGCCGAACAAAAGCTTCGCTGAAATGGCAAAGGACAAGATCCTCCTAGGAGTCCTGGACCAAGGCGACGCTGAGGGCAGAATTCCAAGAAGCCAATGGAAGTGGGTTGAGGCAGCACTGGCTGTGCAATGCTTCGAGGTGCTGAAAGCGGACCCTGGTCCCCCACCAATCTGCAAAGATGCAGGGTGGTACCAGGGTAACGTCAAGGTGATGGCGTGCGAAGGCGAGGGCTAGATCGGCAGAGCTACTGAAAGCGGCCGTATCTAGACTGGGTGAGGTCTACCCGGGTGCCAAGCTGGTCGCTGTCGACTGGAAGGACGTCCCGAGTGGGCCAAGAGCCGTTATATGGGTCCCGTCCTCCTTTAAGGAGCCGGAGAAGATCCTGGCGATGTTGCAAAGATGCAACCCCAACCTGCCGTCCTCCGACTGGAAGGTGGCGAAGGTGGAGGAGACGCTGGGCCCCTTGCGTCAGGTGGTACTCATCCTTAATAAGGACTCCGCTGCACCCATTGATGCAATGCACGGAGAGCTAAACTTCGGTTTTAGCTCGGTGCGCATCAGGGTGTACAAGTCAGACACCAAGCAGAAGGACGAGCCTGGTGTTGAAGAAGTGCTGGCCACCGAGATGGAAGAGCCAGGCAGGGATGAGGAGGACTGCGAGTCGGTGATATCCGATGCATCCCTTCTCCAGGGCTTCAGCAAGCTGGGTCATGGGAGTACTGACTCCATGGGCGAAGTTTTCGCTGAGGACCTGGATGCTGACGCGACGGTGGTGGAGGCAAATCAGCACGATGTCTCTGAGAGTCGTGCAGATAAACCTCCACCATTGTAAAGCAGCCTCCGCTGCCCTCATGCTTCGTCTAGCGAGGTATACTTTTTGAATACCTTCTCTCCACCAACTTACTTATCTGCAATAGGGGAAACGACCCCACTTTTGTAATCAAGGACAGGGAGGAGGTCATAGTCCTAACCCTTACCTCAAACTTCATGCATGACCAACTTATAGGGTGGAGTGTTTCTAAAGAACACTCCTTCTCAGATCGACACAAAATTATGTGCGCCCAATCCTGACCCAGTAACGTTCTCAAACCCCCGCAGAACCAACTGGCCAGCCTTCAAAAACAGACTGGCTAAGGCCCTACCAGCTCCTCCAGAGCAGATTCCTCCATCGGAGGAACATCTCACTTACCTCACGACAGCCTTCACTGAAGCCTGTAACAATGCATATAAAGCATCCTGTCCAATCAGCAAGCCGAGAGGCAAATGGAGACTACCCTGGTGGAAACAAGAAATAGACAAGCTGAGGGTAGAATGTAGAAAACTCTTCAATAGAGCAAAAAGACTAAGTTGTGAACAGAACTGGTCAGATTAAAAACACAGTCTAGCTCAATTCAAAAAGCTCACTAGGCAGGCACAAAGAGAGGATTGGAAAAAATTCTGTTCGGGAATTGAATCCTCTTCAGAAGCCGCAAGATTACGAAAAGTACTCTCAAAGTCATCCTCAAATCTGGGCTATCTCAAGAGACAGGACGACTCATGGACTTCTTCTAGCGAAGAAACACTAACACTATTACTAGATACGCATTTTCCAGGAAACACCTTAGGTCCTCAAACAAGCGACCCCCAACCATGCCACTCGGTCAAAGTATTGGATGGCATCATGACTGAATCCAACATTAAATGGGCTATAAAGAGCTTCGCTCCCTACAAATCTCCAGGTCCCGATGGGATGTTTCCGGCACAATTGCAGCAAGGGGAAGATCTTGCTGTCCCTTGGCTAAAAGCCATCTTCACGAACATCATGGCGTTAGGCCATATTCCCCCTTCTTGGCTAACGTCCAAGGTTGTATTTAGGCCGGCAAAGCCTCACACACAACACCGAAGGATCTCAGGCTAATAAGCCTGTCCTCCTTCCTTCTGAAAACCTTGGAAAGATTGATAGGGCTATACCTAAGAACATCAATCAATCCCTCTCTGCTATCTGAATCTCAGCATGCATACCGTAAAGGCAAATCGACAGAAACAGCACTTCACTCTGTCATATCCAGTATAGAAAAATCCCTGCAAGACAAGGAATATACCCTAGCCGCCTTCTTGGACATAGAAGGAGCCTTTAATAACATCGACTCAACGGCAATAACCAATGCTATGCTGAGCCTTGGAGTAGATGCTCAGTTGGTGATATTAGTCACACAGCTGCTACTAAGCAGAAAAGTGACCTCTTCGCTGGGAGCATCTACTCTGTGCAGGCATGTCAGCAGAGGTACTCCTCAAGGGGGGGTACTTTCTCCGCTTCTATGGAACCTAGCAGTAAACACGCTGCTCCGCGACATAGAAGATGCGGGGTGCAAGATTGTTGCTTATGCAGACGATGTGGTTGTCATGCTGTGTGACATTATGACAGTCAAACTAAGAAAACTGTCAAGATGGGCATCTGAAAGTGGGTTAAACGTAAACCCAAGTAAAACCGATCTTATTCTCTTCTCCAGGAAGTATAAGATCCCTAAGTTATCTGCCCCAAAACTAAATGATTCCGTTCTAGAGTTTAGCGACAGTGCAAAATACCTGGGGCTTGTACTAGACAAGAAACTGAACTGGAATCTCACTATAGCGGATAGAGTGCGTAAAGCCAACATTGCACTCTTCACCTGCAAAAAGGCAGTAGGCCTCAAATGGGGTATGTCCCCGTCTGTAGTTAGCTGGTTATACAGCGCCATAGTAAGACCCATCCTCCTGTATGGGGTATCCATTTGGTGGCCAGCGCTGCTGTATAGTTCCAAACTCAAGGCACTCAACAAGGTGCAAAGGGTAGCGCAACTATGCATGACAGGAGCTCTTAGAAAAACCTCTAGTGAAGCGCTCAACGCTATTACTAGCATATCCCCAATTCTTCTGGTGGCAAAAGAAATCGCCACCATCACAGCACGACGTCTGAGAGACGCAAACTGCTGGACAATCCGTAAATACGGACACTCATCCATCCTACCAGAAGGCGTAAACATACAATTAACAGATTATTGCACACCCGTAGAACACACCTCTACAACGTTCAAAACAGCCTTCCCCTCTAGGGAGGACTGGGCGGCAAGCCCCTTTGGACAAAATGAATGTATAAATTTCTTCACAGACGGCTCCAAACTCGACAATCGAGTTGGAGGAGGAGTCTTCTGTGAACAACTTAGTATCAAAATACACTTCCGCCTTCCGGACCACTGCAGCGTTTTTCAGGCAGAGATTCTCGCCATAAGCGAGGCTCTCAGTTGCCTACGCCACTCTAGCCTTACAAACGGAGTAATTAACATTTACTCAGACAGTCAGGCAGCAATAAAGTCACTTCGTGCGCTATCCTCAAACTCGACGATAGTGAACAACTGCCGCAAATCTCTTCAAGAGATGGCACAGCAGTTCGTTATATCCCTAATCTGGGTGCCAGAACGAAATAGCTGATGAACTGGCCAGACGCGGCACTACCACAGTTCTCCTTCCAGACAAAGAGGACTTCCGTATGCCCCTAGCCACTTTTAAGCTCAGGACAAGGGAGGGTTTCAGATCCCTTGTACAAGAAACATGGGATAATACCACTCACAGCAACATTAGTCGCCAAACATGGCCTAAGGTTGACGCCAAACGCACCAAAAGGCTTTTCAGTCTACATCGCACACAGTGCACAGCTGTTATTAGAGCAATTACAGGCCACTGGCTCGTAGGAGCCCACGCATCCCGACTTAACGTCCTAAACAACGACTTCTGCAGAAGCTGCAAAAACGATGAAGAAGTAGAATCAGTAGAGCACTTCTTCTGTTCCTGTGTGGCCCTTATCAGGCGCAGGAAAAAGTATATAGGAGAATATTTCCTTGACAATCTAGCTGAATTAGCAGCTGTTCCCCCTAAGAAAATAGCAGGTTTCATTAGAGAAACGGGCTGGGATTCTTTATAAATTAGTGGTTTAAAGGGTATAAATGATCCATTGCGGTATCACAATGGGCCAGTGATGGCCTAAGTGGGCTGACCTTGTGTCAGCCGCCGCTCTAACCTAACCTAACCTGTGTTCTGCACCTTGTCTTGTTCACCCCAATTGTGATAAACCTTTTATTCTGCAGTGCGATGCTTCTCTACATGGTGTGGGTGCAGTTCTAGCACAATGTGATGCATTCATGTCCAAGAAGCTTAACAAAGCCCAACGTAACTATACAGTTACGGAACTCGAATGCATGGCGGTAATTTTGGCGATAAAAAAAGTTTAGGATGTATATTGATGGTCATTCGTTTAAAGTTGTAACCGATCACTCAAGTCTTCGTTGGCTTATGAACCAATCAGATCTTAGCGGTAGATTGGCTAGGTGGGCTATCAAACTTCAGGGTTTCTCCTTCGAAATCGAGCATCGTAAAGGTAGTAAAAATGTTGTAGCCGACGCTTTGTCTAGGTCGTTCATGGAAGTTGACGAAATTGCTGCAATAGATCTTGAAGTTCATCTTGAAATCGATCTTTCGTCGAATGCATTCCAATCAGAAGAATATTCTACTCTCAATGACAAGTTTTTTTCTTTAAAATTACCTGACTTTCAAGTTGTAGATGAGTTTATCTATCACCGTGCCGCGTTCCCCAATTCTCTCGACACTTCACCAGATGATTGCTGAGTCTTTGCGCCAAAGCGTAATACGTTCGGCTCATGATCAACCATCATCTGCTCACTGTGGAATGGCTAAATGCCTAGAGCGTATCCGACGTCGTTTCTACTGGCCAAACATGGTTATCAACGTTCGGGATTATATACGTGATTGCGAAACGTGCCAGACCACAAAATATCCCACACATTTCTTGAAACCACCCATGGGTGCTCAAGTTCAAAGTGAAAGGATATTCCAAAGACTATACCTCGATTTTATCGGTCCATTTCCGCGTTCTAAATCAGGAAATATAGGCATACTGATTTTCCTTGACCACTTTTCGAAATTTACTTTTCTTAAAGCAGTTAAAAAGTTCAACACCAAGGTGATTATCAGTATATTGCGGGATGAGATCTTTTCTTGCTTCGGTGTTCCTGAAACAGTTGTGAGTGACAACGGCACTCAATTTAAAAGCCGTGACTTCTCCGACTTTCTCTTGAAATATGGCGTTCGTCATATGTTCACAGGTGCATATGCTCCGCAGTCAAACGCAGCGGAAAGAGTCAACCGTTCCATCAACGCCGCTTTGATCGGTTTCTCGCCCTATCATGTCGTTTTCGGTCAACACATGATTTCTCACGGACAGGACTATAAGTTGTTGCGTAAGCTTGGTTTAATCGCCGAGGGTGACGTCAGCCTTTCAAGGACTGACGAATTTCAGAAGATTCGTTTTGACATTGGCAAGAATTTGACTAAGGCTTATGAGGCAAATCAGAGATCTTATAATCTGAGAGCCAGACCCCGTTCTTTTGAGGTAGGACAGGAAGTTGTTAAAAGGAATTTTGCATTAAGTAATGCTGCAAACAATTTCAATGCTAAACTTGCTCCAGTAGGAATCAAGGCTCGAGTAAAGAAAAAGCTTGGTCAGTCAATTTATCTTTTGGAAGATATGAATGGCAAAGAGCTTGGCAAATTCCATGCCAAGGACACTTGGTAAATGCTTTTGACTCCTTTTTCAGTTTTTATTGTTAGTCACAGAGACTAAAAATCAAAGCTGTGGTTGTGGGAGTCAAGCTATTTTCCAGACTGGCAACTCTATGTTCTTATAACATAGTGTTTCGCGGTGCTGTTACGCGCATCCATTTCACAACCTTTCGCTAAGCGAGGATCCAATCCTGGCAAATTTCAATACTTTTTCGGGCTTCTGGGATTTTGTTCCCCCCGTGGATTTTTACACACTGTGTCCACACTGGCCTGATCAGCGTTGTTTCCGCTAGCTTCGTTCTCTTTTCTGGATACTTCTGCCGAGTACGGTTCGTTAGCTCCCTTAAAACCGGGAAAATAAATCCGTGTACATCATTCAACCACGCGTCCCTTTCCGAAAAGAGTTTGCTGTGTAGCAAAGTTAATATTGTGCCCGATATTGTGGTAAGATTATTTGTGCACAATATCAGCAAATTCTAAGTGCTTTTCCCCCAAATCAGTGTCTGGCGTCCCACTTGTGTTTTATAATCTAAAATAAAAGTTTGGAACACGTGTAGACCATTTTCTTCGCCCAGCCCAGGCTTTGGCACGTCTCGTGGCCAAAATAACTGTGAATCTAGCCAGTGAAATCACCCCGAGCAATCGGATTGCTGCTCCATAGTTCGAATTCCCGGAATTTTCTGTAAGTAGAAAAGGTCGAACTCACGTGTCTAGTAGGATCGACTAATTTAAGTGTTTTGTGCTAGGATTCTCGCAGTCAAAGCGGATCTTGTTCTTCCCGTTGCCGACAGCGAGACGCCGTTCGCCGTTGAACTGGAAATTTCGCATCTTCTTCTTCCGAGTGCGAATTCTACGAACTCAACCCGGACCAGAACGCAGTGTCTTTTTCTTTTTCCTGCCAAACGCGAAGAGTATTTCGTCGTGCATAAGGAAGTGTGCGTCTCCCTCGTGGCTGCTGCAAGCAAGAAGCAGTTTTCCGCGCACAGCTAAACTGTGCGTCTTTCCTCTGCATACCCCCGGATTTATCAGGAAGCAGCAAGTCGCATAATTCATCATCTGTGCGTCTGTGCTTAAAATTCTGCGTGAGCGCTGCGACACGTTCATGCCTGTTCATTTTTGCGCCCGGACCGGATTCAACAAGAATTTGTAAACGAATTCTGTTTCGATCATCGTCCTGCAAGTGAACTCGTTGCGTGGAGCAACAGCGACACGTTCACGCACGCCCATTCGTGTGAACATTTCTGAGTATCAGTAGTTTAGATTTGATTTTTCTTGTACATCTAAAACCCATTACTTATAAATTTCTACGATCTTCATTATAGTCGATGTAAATGTGTGTGCCATCTTGACATTATATATATGATGTACATTTATCAAATTTAATTAAGATCTACAGCAACAAATCTTCAGTCATCAGGCCTGCTGACGTCGACTGATGCTTCGTAAGTTCGGCATAGCCGTGAATATTTGATACATTAATACATCCATATCTTTGTCATTGATTGCACAACCCTTAATATACATATATAATCGACAAACAATAACGTAATTCCAATTAAAATATTGTTAGAATTACTTTGATTTGAATTTGAAGTAATGGAATTCTAATAAGAACCGTTCAGAAATAATTTAAAAGTATTATTTAACGTCATCATGGTCTAAGTGCCTTTGCTTTCATATCTTACTTTTCGACTAGAATATATTTAAATAAATATTTAAGAATCGTGGACTAAATACATAATGTAAGCCACAACCATTAATTATTTAAAGTAAATTAATATTTATATTCTTATTAGCCAGTAATATAAAAAAATCTCACATATATAGAGAGTCCCTTAATGTAAATACCGTCTACTAGTACTAGGAAATTTAGTTTTAATAACATGTATCCCACTATTATCGCTATTCTTGAATTATATTATGCTTAAAATGAATTAATTCGAAATATTTTGAGGGCACCTTTGGGTATGTAACGCAGGGGTTGTATATGGGTGGAGTCTGATTAGGCTTCATAGGTAGGGTGGGTATAGAAGGAGGCCAATAAGATCTGGACCTCCATCTTCGATAGGTACACTTTCTTGTCCGATTATTAACCGTTTGGTTTTCTATTTCATTGATATCGTCTCTCTGTCTACTAATGTTAGTTCTGTGACACTCTTGTTCCCTCTTAACACAAACCCACGCCGCTCTCCCTGAGCCTGCCGGTCAAAAATGTAGACAGAGCGTGTTGAGGTGGTACAACGCTCAATGAGTGTGTTTGTTACACGGTCCCAATTTCAAAATATTTTAATGAAAAAAACATGGCGTGAACTTAACAATATTGGCGTTGGTAAAAGCAAGCAGCTGAATTAACACCTAGTGGATGTCAACGAACTGCACAGGAAATTTGTGCAATTCGATGTATCTGAAGCTACATGCAACAAGTACCTGAATGCCCCTATCCTTACCCATATTACACACATTGTGAACACTGCAATAACCACATCCACCTTTCCCTCCGCATGGAAGTACGCGAAAATTGTCCCGATAAAATTTTGGAATTTATACTTGCGGCACAGGTACAACCCTTTATGGACGTCCGTTACATTATATACATAATATATAAATGGCTGAGCCGCTTACTTCTGCCGAAGCAGCTCTCAGTTTTAGATCCTAATGTATAGCTATAAGAATTGAGTAAAGAAGATTCCATAAAGAACAACTAAATGAAACGGACGTGTTTTCTTTAAACCCTACAATTATAACGTTATTTTTATTACATGGCGACCGTGACCTACGGGACCTAAAAAATTAAAATGTGTTTGAAAATATTTCTAGTTGTTGCCGCAGCAGAGCGACTAGAAAAGAAAAATTATATATGTCGTGGATTAGTTGGTCAAATCAAATTATAACGGCTGTTAGCTTTGGTTTGTCTTTCGCTTCTCATTCGTTTTCATGTGCTTCTGTGCTGCTTCTTCGGCTCTCAAAATGGAGGCAACAGTTTCTGTCGTCAACGTTCGTCTGTGCACTGGTGTGAGCGAGATAGATGGATGCAGGTGTTCGCATCAAAAAGGAATAACGGAATGTTCTCAATGGTGTCTATTGAGTGTGAGAGCGAGAGTAGAATGAAGTAGAGAGCGACGCTGGCAAAAAGGGACGCCAGTAGTTTCTAGAGCATTCGTATGTGAAGAGCCGAAGTGAAAAGATCATGCCACGCGCCAGAAAATGTTTCCGTTTGGACCAGCACGAAGAGCAGCCTGAAGCGGATGACAGTTCTAATGAATCTTCGACATATATAATATAAAAATGAAAACTTAAAGCAATAAAAAATAAAAACAGCTTTATAACAAAATGTTTTTGAAAATATTTCAAGTTGTTACCGCAGCTGAGCAGAAGACTTAAAAAAAAAAATAAATAAAAATAAAATAAAAGTGAAAATTTTAAATACTAAAACAAATACAAAAAAAATTATAAAAAAAAAAAAAAAAAAAAAAAAAAACAAAAAAAAAAAAAAAAAAGGGGGAAAAAAAATATTCGTCTTTATCGAAATCGAAATACAAAGAAACGCAAAGCCAACTGTGTATTTAGATCGGCATTTTTATGGCAAGGCAAATGCAACCACAACAACCGCTTCAAACGACAACTAATCTGAAGAACATTACAAGTCTGTGCGATGACCGGCACCGGCAACGCCTGAGACCATAGGCCACGACAATAGAATAGAATGGAAGCAGTCTTCAAGTACGAGTGACAGCAAGTCACTTGTACCAACGATGGAAATGAACTAATAGCCTGTGCAGCCAGCACCGGTCCCGTCCGGCGCACCAAGCCGGACCACGGAAAAATAATTTGTTTTTTTAATAGGTATATATATAATATATCCTTGCACTGCGCTGCAAATAATAACTAACACAAATTGTACAGACCCGGCAGTTTCTAGCTTTTAACCTTCTTGCTTACTCTTGTGGTCCCCCATTCTGCGTGTATCCTCCTGCAGCTCACTTGATTAAAAATCCAGGAGTCTACCGATTCATGGATTGCCGTAGCTCTTAGGCTTTGCATTATTGCTGCGGCAACTGTGCCCTTACCTTAATAAAAAAATAAAAAAAATAACAATAGAAAGCAAATGAGGCAAATAATTGAATTTGTGACAGTCAGCCACCTTAGTTTCTTGTTGCATATACAAACACTTTCAAAAGAATTTTATACACAACTGTTTTTTAATCTTTCTAACATCGAGAAATACGAAAGTCAAATGTAATAATTTTTGCTGTAATTTCAACATGGAAAAAGTCACTTGTAAAAAGATGAAAAAAAAATTGTTGAACATAACATACCAAATTCCCCATCACTAATGTTATGTACAGCAATAATTACAATAAAAGTATTTTTATAATAAGTTGTGTAAGGTCACACTGAGTTGACATTCTTCCTCTTTCGATCTCGACGTATATGTGGCTGGTTGTGTGCGCAGAAAATAACAAAATTTAAATCGTTTAAAATAAAACAAATCAAACAATATACCTAAACTTATAAACATTGAATTATTATTTCGGGTGATATAGGAGTGAGGCAACAAAGAGTATGTTTCAAAAGGTTATGGGCCCAGGGCCACGCTTTTATAAAGAATTAAAGTGCATAAAAAAAAAACGAAGCGAAACATCAAACCTTTTGATGGCGATAAATATTCTGTGTGGAAGTTTAGAATTCGAGCACTTCTTGCTGAGCAAGACATATTAAAAGTGATTGATGGTGAGATTCCTAATGAAACAGATGAAAGTTGGGTTAAGGCCGAGAGGAGCGCTAAAAGCACATTGATAGAGCATTGATGGCACTAGTGAACCATTTCATTATTTTTGATGAACTAGTTGGCGAACTATTAGCGTCAGGGGCTAAGATAGACGAAATGGATAGGATTTCGCATTTACTGCTTAAATTGCCAGCATCATATATATATATAACAGCTATAGAGACACTTTCAGAAGAAAATATAACATTAGCTTTTGTAAAGAACCGTTTACTAGACCATAAAGTTGTAGCAGGCCAATTAATATAAACATACTCTGGTCACACTGTCGATGAGTTACGCTCTCTCGAGAGAGCACGTTACTCTCTCAAGAGAGCGCCGATCTTGGGAAAACGGGGGTTGCAAAGCACGCTGCCTGCGAGCAGCAGTTCGGTTTGTAACGAATGCGGAAGAGAATAAGATTAGAAACGACAAGACAGTGTTATAAACTTAATCTAAGCTAAACTAAACTTAACTAAAGACACAAATAAAGAAAGAATAAATAATTAGAACATCCTGATACAATCTCAGAAGTGGGATCAAGTGAAAAAAATTTTCATAAACGATTAACTTAGCAAAATGGAGTTGGAAATAAATGAAGTGACGGTGGCTCAGCTAAAACAATGGTTGCAGTGTCTAAATTTGCCAACAAAAGGGTCCAAAGCTGTACGCCCGTTTATGTACAGTTCCACCTGAAAGTCGTGGAAAAGTTCCAGTTATCAACCAGTTGGAAGAGGAACAAGAAATACTGGACATGGAAGCGGTAGGCACAGAGTTGGAGAGCCTTGTGCAGGAAAATCGCAGGGAGCTGGATCGTGGCAGGAAAACCATAGAGGAGCTACATCATGAAATTGAGAAGGCGAGGAAAGTTCTAGAAGCTATGCAGCAGCAGATCGACGCGTCGGTCCAAGAATTGGCGGCTCGCGACAGCGGCGCCAGAAGCGACGGTTCTGGCGGCAACATGCTAGAAAGAGATGGCGAGCGTAGCGACGGTTTGGCAGAAGGCGAGCAGAGGAGCGAAAGAGATGGCGAACGTGGCAGTGGCTTGGCGGGGAACGGCGACAACATGCTAGAAAGAGATGGCGAGCGTGGCGGCGGTTTAGCGAATGGTGTGCAGAGAATCGAAAGAGACGCCAACGAAAGTTCTGGAAATTACGAACAACGGGACAACGGACAAAACGGAGTTAGCGGCATGGATGGCGGCAGAGGCATGCGGGACGATTTTTCATCAGCTGGATTTGGCTTGGCTAAGGAAGTCTTAATGGATTTCTCGGACAATATTTCCGTTCGCGCCTGGGTCTCCCAATGGGACAATATAGTCAAGTTGTACAGGCTATCGGACACCCAGAGCAGAGTTTTGCTGATCGGCAAGTTGAAAGGCAGCGCGCTGCAGTGGCTACACGCTGATGCGACCCGTTTTGTGAAACCAACGAGCGAGCTAGTGAACCAGTTACAACTTGCTTTTGGCGGCAACGAGTCAAAAGCCGATTTGAGGCGCAAATTCGAAGCGCGTCTGTGGAAGCCAACTGAGAAGTTTGCAGTGTATTTCGAAGAAAAAGGCAGGCTGGCCAGAGATGTCAACATGGAAGATGACGAGTTGTTGGATGGACTTATTGTCGGTATTCCAGCGGTGAATTTGCGCACGCAGGCCAAATTGCAGTGTTTCGACAACCCTGGAAGAATGCTCAGAGCGTTTGCTGACATAATGCTGCCGGCGAAGGCTCCTGCAGTAAATAAGATGCAGACAGGGAAGAGTGATCCGGCGAGCAAGGAGACGCGGTGCTATAACTGCAATGGAAAAGGGCACTGGGCAAGAGAGTGCATCAAACCGAAGAGGACCGCTGGGTCTTGCTATGGATGTGGGGCGATGGACCATTTCTTGTCTTGTCCCCAAAACAAGAAGGATGGTGCTAATAATTATGTAAGATTGCTTAAGATTTATTTTTATGAAAACTCTAACCGACCAATTATTACAGACTGCTTAATAGATTCAGGAAGCCCAGTATCACTTATAAAATATGCATATGTACCCAGAAACATTACGTTAGAGCCTCAAAAAGACGCGTATTATGGATTAAACAAGAGCTTATTGAAAAGCCATGGAAAAATATTAAGTTTTATTATGAAAAAAGGAATAAAGATTTTTTTAATTTAATTGTGGTGGCTAATGAATCTATGAGCTGTAATATTGTGTTGGGCAGAGACTTTATGGAAGCATGCGACCTGAAAATTAATTTAGAAACTTTAAAAATGATTACGGTTGAGAATATTGAAACCCAAGTCGACAAAAACGCAAATATCAGTTTATTAGATAATAATACTAAGGAACCAAATAAATTGGATGGTGAGCTCGGGTGTGAAAGGTTAGAAAGTGAAAGTTTAGACAGAGAAAGATTAGGAAGTGAAAGTTTAGAAGAAGAGAGATTAGGAAGTGAAAGTTTAGAAGAAGAAAGATTAGGAAGTGAAAGTTTAGAAGAAGAAAGGATAGTAGGGGAAAGTTTAGATAAAATCGGATTAGGATGTGAAATTTTAGGAGAAGAAAGATTAGTAAATGCAACATTAGGAAAAGGAAGTTTAGAAAGCAACATTTTAGAACACGATAACTTAGAGAGGGATGTCTGTTATGATAACTTTGAAAAGGAAATGATGGAAATAAACATGTTAGAAGATTCTGAAGAAGATAAACTGTATAATATTGGTGAACAAGTTAGTTATAGTGAGGGAGAAAAGTTGATAAAATTATTGGAAACACATTATGTCCAGGTGAAGCGACCGGAAGTACCAAAAATAAAATGTGAAATGAACATAGTGTTAGAAAATTCAAAACCATTTAGCTGTGCACCAAGGAGACTGTCATATTGTGAAAAGGAGACATTGCAAAAAATGTTAGAGGAATACGTTAGAGACGGGATTATCCAACCTAGTAGATCGGAGTACGCCTCTCCTATTGTGTTAGTGAAGAAGAAATCTGAAGAACTTCGACTTTGTATAGATTATAGAAAATTGAACAAAATTATGGCGAAGGATAATTATCCGATACCATTAATTGATGACCTTTTAGATAATTTAGTGGGAAAATCGATATTTTCGAAATTGGATCTTAGGAATGGCTACTTTCATGTATTTGTGAACAAAGAGTCAGTACAATATACAGCTTTTACCACCCCTTTAGGACAATTTGAGTTTTTGCGGATGCCTATGGGTCTAAAAACGGCTCCGCAGGTCTTTCAAAGATTCGTTAATGACATATTTTCAGACATGATAAGACAAAACAAAGTGATCATATATATGGACGATATTTTAGTTGCCGGCAAAAGTTTAGAAGAGCATTTAGGAGTATTAGTAGAAGTATTTAAGAGGTTAGTAGAAAATAAATTAGAACTGAGGATGGACAAATGCAAATTTTTACAAGACAAGGTTAAGTATTTAGGTTTTCAGATTTCGAAAAATGGAATTAAAGCTGACAGTAAGGGCTTAGAAGCTATACAAAATTTTCCGATTCCAAGCAAGGTGCAAGCAGTTCAAAGTTTTTGGGTCTTTGCTCGTATTTTCGACGATTTATTAAGGATTTTTCGATATTAGCGAAACCTTTGTATGATTTATTGAGAAAGGATAGGCTCTTTAAGTTTGAAGAGAAAGAATTAAGTTGTTTTTCGCTTTTAAAAGCGAAATTAATGGAAGCGCCAGTTCTGGCGATATACGATTATAGGGATGATATCGAGCTTCACTGTGATGCCAGTGCTTTAGGGTTCGGGGCTGTGCTTCTTCAGAAAAAAGAAGACAGTAGGTTGCATCCAATATTCTATTTTTCAAAGAGGTCGACGGCAACGGAAGCAAAATATCACAGTTTCGAGTTAGAGACCTTAGCCATAATTTACGCGTTAAGAAGATTTAGAATATATTTACTTGGGAAGCGGTTCAGAATTGTAACAGACTGCAACTCACTAACCTTAACGCTCAATAAGATTGAGTTAAATCCGAGAATAGCAAGATGGGCTCTAGAGCTGCAGGAGTTCGATTATGAATTAAAGCACAGATCAGGCAATCAAATGCAGCATGTAGATGCGTTAAGTAGATGCAATAATATACTGATAGTGGAGGCAAATACGTTCGAAACGAATTTAGTAATTTGTCAGTCAAAAGATGTAAAGGTTCAAGAAATTAGGAAAATGTTAGAAAAGAGTGAACACAAAATATATGAAATGAGAAATGGGGTGATTTATAGAAAAAGCAATGACAACAGACTGTTATTTTACGTACCAAATCGAATGGTGGAACATGTGTTATACAAGTACCATGACGAATTGGGTCATATTGGAAGGGTTAAAATGTTAGATGTCATTGGCAAAAGCTACTGGTTTCCAAACATGAAGGATAGAGTCTTAGAGCATATTCAAAATTGTTTAAAGTGCATAGCTTATTCTCCGAAAGTAGGTAAGGGAGACGGGCAATTGCATAGTATACCAAAAGGTAATAAGCCTTTTGAGATTATTCACATTGACCACTATGGGCCGGTGGATAATAGCAGATCGAAAAAACATATATTCGCTGTTGTGGATGCGTTTACAAAGTTTGTTAGGTTGTATACAACAAAAACTACGAATACAAAGGAGGTGATAAGTGCATTGACAGATTACTTTCGAGCTTATAGCAGACCTAAATGTATAATATCAGATCGGGGGAGTTGTTTTACGTCGTCTGAATTTGCTGAGTTTATGGAAAATAGTAACGTTAAGCACGTCAAGATCGCGACGGGCTCGCCACAGGCAAATGGTCAAGTTGAACGAATCAATCGGAGTTTAGGACCTATGATTGCAAAATTGACTGAGCCAGAAAGGGGATTACATTGGGATAGGGTTATTGAAAAAGTAGAGTAGTCAATGAATAACACGATTCATAATAGTATCAAGCAGCGTCCTAGTGAAACATTATTTGGAATAACTCAAAGGGGAGAAGTATGTGATGAGCTAAAGGAAAAATTAGAAGACGAAGGAGAGGTAGAAAATGTTAGGAAAAATTTAGAAGATGTTAGGAAAGAAGCAGAAGAAACACAAAGAAGGGCTCAAATGAAAAATGAGGAATACTTTAATGCGAGAAAGAAAAGTGCGACGGAATATAAGGAAGGTGATTATGTTATGGTTAAGAACTTTGATAGTACGGCAGGCGTCGCAAGAAAACTCATTCCGAAAAACAAAGGTCCTTATGTAATTGAAAAAGTTTTAAAAAATGACAGGTATTTGCTTAAAGATGTTGACGGGTTTCAGTTATCTCGCAATCCATATCAAGGAGTTTGGAGTGCAAATAATATTAGACATTGGATAAAGACTTAGTAAATGTGATATTGTAAACAAAAGAGAACAAATTGTAAATAGTGTAAATATTCTAAGTATTGTTAACTAAATATTATCAAGACAGAGATAGAGGGCTATCTCAAAGTCAGGACGGCCGAGTTGTAGCAGGCCAATTAATATAAACATACTCTGGTCACACTGTCGATGAGTTACGCTCTCTCGAGAGAGCACGTTACTCTCTCAAGAGAGCGCCGATCTTGGGAAAACGGGGGTTGCAAAGCACGCTGCCTGCGAGCAGCAGTTCGGTTTGTAACGAATGCGGAAGAGAATAAGATTAGAAACGACAAGACAGTGTTATAAACTTAATCTAAGCTAAACTAAACTTAACTAAAGACACAAATAAAGAAAGAATAAATAATTAGAACATCCTGATACAAAGTAAAGATTAAAAACGCTAACATAGACACTAGTAAAAAAGTTATGCAGGTTGAAGCTAAAAATAATTTGCAAAATAACTATAACAACCATTATAAAACCGATAATAAACATAAATTTAAAACAAAAAACTATAATACAAATAATAATAATCGCAAGCCATATAATAGGAAACAAAAACTGAATAATATAAAATGTCCCCACTGTGGAAAGCTAGGACACATGAAAAAGGATTGTTGTAGCTATAAAAGACAAATAAATAATGAAATAACAAAGAAAATAACAAGCAAGCGCACACTGCAACAACCAAGCCAGGCTTCGCGTTCATGCTAAAAAGTATAAATAAAACGAATAATAATTCAAACGCGAAAATTAACTTTATTCTTGACTCGGGTGCTACTGACCACCTCATAAACGATGAGGCTTTATTTGTGGATCATGCTGACCTGGAAACTCCGATAAAGATTGCCGTTTCCAAGCATGGAGAGTATATCTTTGCAACAAAGCGTTGAATCTTCCGTCTGGAAAGCGACTATCAGATAACGCTGCAAAAAGGAGCGTCCCAGCAACCGCTACTGCCAATGTGGTAAATGTGCAACCTGGCAACAGCAGACAGGCAGCAACCAACAACTTGCCCTCCACGTCAAGGCCCTCCACAATGGCGCAACAACAACCGCGCATGAGGCCACCGCTGTTTGGACGACTCCCGAGACCCGCAGGACGACAGGGCAAAGGTGAGAGGCGCACTGCGGAAGAGGCCGCTGTCCTCAATAGCAACAGGGGTAAGAAGAGGGCTGCTAGGGGCCGGAGAGACAAATAGCAATGTTATTGTGCTTGATTTTGTTTCAAACTGGCACGTCTCAGACGAAGTCTCTATGTCAGATCATCAACACCTACGATTTGACGTGGGGTCTATCGAGACGTGCTTTTTAGTAAACAGGAACCCACGAAAGACTAACTGGAATCTTTACAGAAATACGCTTGAGAATAATGTCAGCCACTCCACTCTTCAAATAACTAACAAAGAAGAGCTGGAATTTGAAGCAAAAGAGCTTCATCAAGCAGTTGAAACAGTATTTCACGCCAGCTGCCCTCAAAAGATCGAAAAGCTCAACAGAAACGTTCCTTGGTGGAACGAATGTGTTGCAAAACGGCAAAGAGAGGCAAGAAATCTGTTCAACAGGGCAAAAAGAGGCCAAGTTACATGGGCCTTCTACAAAAGCGCCCTTACACTCTACAACAAGGAGCTGACAAAGGCTAAAAGAGCCACGTGGAGAAATCACTGCGGGTAGATTTCTACTCTCCCTGAACCGATTCGACTACAAAAGGCATTTGCAAAAGACCATTCAAACGGTATCTGCACTCTCAAGAAACCAGATGGTACATACCCAAACACTCCCGAGGAAACTGGCTCTCTTCTGCAAGAAACCCACTTCCCGGGATGTGTGATTGCGGACAATTTCAGTTCGGATGAGGTGGACACAACCATCTTAACCGCAGCAGAAAGAAGTACGCCGTACAAAGTATTCCATCAAAATAGTGTACTTTGGGCTATCAATAACATCAGCCCCTACAAATCCCCCGGTCCTGATGGGATTTACCCTTGCCTTCTTCAACAAGGCGCTTTGCTTATTACGCGAGCCGCATATTCAAGACGGTGTAGGGGAGAGTGGGGTGATATGGCCATGATTTCTTCAAGGCCATTTTTAGAGAAGGAAAAGGATCGTTTTTATACTTTTGTTTATATCCTTCTATGTGGTAAGCACTAAGCTTTAAAATTTAAAATTCCATTTTTTTTTAACGTACCATGGCGATTTAAAAAAATTAATTACTGAGCGAAGCAAAGTGGGGCAATGTGGACACAAAGTGGGGTAATTTTTCAACACCCCTGGGGCAGTTTGCCACCCATTGAAAAGTTGAAACAAGAGATGGTAAATGGTTAAAGAATGTTGTATTTTTTTATATTTAATTTATAACAACTGAAAAGCATATTTTTTTTGGTAAGCTGTTGGTAAAAAGCTTATTTATTTTATTTTTTTTTTATTTTTATTTTAAACTGTTAGTCAAATATGTGTTATTTGTCTTTTTTTTTTATCTATTTGCCATTTATTTCTTCAGATGAAAATTGGAAAAATATTACTTTTGCAAAGTCAGTTGCCCCACATGAAGTTTTTACATAAACTAAGTGTTTTTACCAAAGTAAAACGCGATGATTAAAATTACTACCAAATCAATGTTCTATATTGCTATTTGCATAACACAAAAATTCCTCGTTTTTTTTCACTTACACGTATTGGTGCACGAGAACTTTTCTTTTATCACTAAAACTTTTTTTTACCCCAAAAAATGCATTTTGAAATATAGCTTAATTATCATGGCTCTCTTTTCTATCAAACGTGGTTGGTTATTTCATACTGTCAAGGCGGACTTGCACAAAAAAAATAATATTTTTTCAACTCACGGGTTCTTAGATAAAGGGGGGTGACTTGAATGCCCCAGGTGCCAGATCACCCCACTCTCCCCTAATGGTCCTTCTCTACTGTCATAAAGCCTAAACTCACGTATGCAGCCATCGCATGGTGGCCTAAGGTCTCGCAGAGAACCGCAGTCAGAGAACTAAGAATACTACAGCTCCTAATATGTGTCGGTATAACAGGAGCCATGCGCACTTGTCCGACCGACGCGTTAGGGATTATCACCGGCGTATCGCAACTTCCCATCTTAATTAGAAGGGAAGCTTACCTTGGAGCTATTCGCCTCAATAAGACCTAGAGATACTCAGTTTTCAAAGAAACAGCCCAGCCTTAAACCTTTCCGACATACAGGAACAACTCGTTCATTTCGACAGAAACTTCATCGTGGAAATCCACGGCAGAGATATCTGGAGATCAGAGACACCCAGCGTACCAAACGGTTCTCAAATCTGGTACACTGATGGATCCAAACTGGAAGGTGGTAGTACGGGTGCAAGAATCTACGGGCCACGGCTCAAAAGATCCATACCTATGGGAAAACATCCCACCATCTTCCAAGCGGAAGTATGATACATGCCATTGAAATCAGAGAATGTCTTCGCAGGAATATGCGAGGGGCACAGATTTATATAATGTCCGATAGACAAGCATCTCTTCGAGCTCTGAAATCATACTCAATCGCATCAAGGCTAGTCGAGGACTGATTCCAGCTTCTCAATGAACTTGGAACCCATAACACCGTCAAGCTATGGTGGGTGCCGGGACATGAGGGACATGCAGGAAACGAAATGGCTGACAATCTTGCTAAATCTGGGGCAAGTATGCCATTCATCGGCCCTGAACCCTTCTGTGGACTCTCAAAAGGACACACTGTGGAGGAGATCAGAATTTGGGAAAAGAGGGAAATAGAAAAACACTGGACCGACAGCGTAGGCCAAAAAAAGGCAAAAAGATTCTGAGACTTAGTCGACACGGACGTCTGCAGATTTTGTGAAGAGGAGCAAGAGACATCTGAGCATGTCCTCTGCGAATGCCCTGCACTTTTCAACAGACGACTGCACCACCTTGGCAACACATGTGTGCCACCATTTAGAATTTGGAACATAAGGCCCAACTTAGTGCTCAACTACATAAAGAGCCTTAACTTTTAGGGAACCATTCACTTTCTATTTGCCTGTACAATAGATCTCTGCAGGTCGCGGTACATAATAGGACTAAAAAAAAAAAAAAAACAGATCACGAAAATGGAGTGAAGTTGATCAAAAGTGGAGTTACAATTGCTGAAAACTCAGGTGCGTACAATATGCCAGCTATTGAATTTAAAGCATATAAAGTTAGTACCAAAAATAAGAATTTATATAAATTATGGCACGAAAGGTTGGGACATGTAAGCAAAGGGAAAATGTTAGAAATAAAAAGAAACAATCTATTTAGTGATAATAGTCTCCTTGATATTGTTAATCCTACCGACGATATATGTGAAGCCTGTTTGAATGGAAAGCAAGCCAGATTACAATTTGATAAATATAAAAATAAAGAGCATATAAATAGAGCTCTTTATGTTATCCATTCTGGTGTCTGTGGTCCGATAATACCAAAAACTATTGACTATAAAAATTACTATGTGATTTTTTTAGATCAATTTACTCATTATTGTGTCACTTACCTAATAAAACATAAATCGGATGTTTTTAATATGTTTAAAGATTTCGTGGCAAAAAGTGAAGCACACTTAACCCTTCTGTGAGCGGAAGATTTTTTATACGTTGTTGAGCGGAAGACACAAATTTGTGCATCGTGTTTGAACCGCGTATATCTTCTAAAGAAAGGTATGACACATTTGACCATTTTGGAAAGCTTATTGAAAGACCTATAACGTAGTATAACACGTTTTTCAATTGTTTGATCAGTTTGCGAGTTTTACGTAATTAATCTCACCTGCAATTTTTTTTCCAAGGTAAAACTTAAAAATTATTTTTTGTGTAGGCTTAATTTAAAAATTTAAATTTTTAATTTAATGATTTTGAGTTAATACATATTCAGTAAAAATTTCAAATTTTCTGAATAAAGGTTGTTAAGATATATGCGGTTCAAACACGATGCACAAATTTGTGTCTTCCGCTCAACAACGTAGTTAAAAAAAGTTTTCCCTAACAAAATCCAAGATTACCAACAGATTTATTTAAAAATCGGCAAACTTGTTTAGAATCGTTGAAGACGAGTTGTCAGAAAATTTCAGATCGATAGCTTTCACACAACCCGAGATATTTACAAGCAAAATCGAAATGGAACAAAAATGTTCCTTCCGCTCACAGAAGGGTTAAATCTTAAAGTTGTTATTCTATACATTGACAATGTTAGGGAACATTTGTCCAGTGATATGCGAGAGTTCTGTGTTCAGAAAGGAATAAGTTACCATTTGACTGTACCATGTACTCCACAGTTAAATGGAGTTTCAGAACGAATGATCAGAACAATTACTGAAAAGGCTCGTGCCATGGTCAATGGTGCAAAGTTATATAAATCTTTTTGGGGTGAAGCTGTGTTGACAGCAACGTATATAATAAACAGAGTTCCAAGTAGGGCACTTGCATATCGCACAACAACGCCTTATGAGATGTGGCATAATAGAAAACCGATTTTGAAATATCTAAAAGTATTTGGTTCGACCGTGTATGTACACAATAAAATAAGAAAACAAAAATTTGGCGATAAATCGTTTAAAACTATATTTGTCGGATACGAACCAAACGGTTTAAAATTATGGGATATCGAAAATGCAAAATTCATGGTTGCTAGAGACGTAATTGTAGATGAGACAAATATGGTTAACTCTAGAGCTGCTAAAAATGAAATCCCGAACGATAGTAAGGACAATAAAAATATTATATTCCTAACCGAGAGTAAGGAAAGTAACCTCCTGAATGAAAGTAAGGAAGGTGTTGAATATAATTTCCAGAATGAGAGTATGGAATGTTGTGAACAAGGGATCCTAAATGAGAGTAAGGATTATGAGAATGAAAATTTCCAGAATGAGAGTATGTAATGTTCTGAACGAGAGATCTTGAACGAAAGTAAAGATAGCAATAAAGACAGTTTCCTGAACGAGAGTAAGGAAGTTAAGCAGCCGAGAAAAATGTCAACAAATGAAATCAATAATAAAGTTACTAACGATGTAACTAGAAAAAGCGATAGATTGAAAAATAAACCTTATATATCCTATAATGAAGATGAAATAAATCAAAATAATTTTATAATGAATGCTCATACTATGTTTAACGAAGTCCCTTATTCATTTGATGAAGTCCAGAGTAGAGAAGATAAGTCGTTATGGGAAGAAGCCATTAGGGTCGAACTTTCTGCTCATGAATTAAATAAGACTTGGACTATTGTTAAGAGGCCACAAAATAAGAATATTGTAGATTGTAAATGGGTATTTACTTTAAAGCATGATGAGATGGGAAATCCCGTTAGATATAAAGCAAGATTAGTTGCACGAGGTTTTACACAAAGATATCAAGTAGATTACGATGAAACGTTCGCCCCTGTTGCTAGAATTTCCAGTTTCCGTTTTATTTTATCTATTGCAAACCAATACAATTTTAATGTACATCACATGGACGTTAAAACTGCCTTTCTTAATGGTACACTGAAAGAAGAAATATACATGAAAGTCCCTCAAGGAGTTGTTTGCAATTATGAACATGTGTGCAAATTGAACAAGGCAATTTATGGGCTCAAACAAGTAGAACAAGCAGAACAAGCAAACAAGACAAAATTTAGAATGACTGACCTGGGCGAAATACGATACTTTATTGGAATGAAAATAGAAATAGGCCAAGATCAGATATCTTTAAGCCAGTCTGCTTATATTAAAAAGGTTTTAAGTAAGTTCAATATGGAAGAATGCAAATCTGTGAATACTCCGCTTCTGAGTAAGCTAGATTATTAAATGTTAAATTCAGACGACAAATATGAAGCTCCTTGTCGCAATCTTATTGGTAGTTCTGATATAGCTACTGCCATTAATATCTTAAGTAGATATACTAACAAAAATAATATAGAACTATGGCAATGTTTAAAAAAAGTTTTAAGTTTTTTTCAAAGGAAATATTAATATGAAGTTAATTTTTAGAAAAATTATGAACATATATTTGTTGGCTATGTTGACTCAGATTAGGGTGGAAATGAGAATGACAGAAAAAGTACAACTGGTTATCTTTTTAAAATGTTTAATTCAAATGTAATTTGTTGGAATACAAAGAGGCAGAACTCCGTAGCAGCTTCGTCCACTGAAGCAGAATACATAGCCTTATTTGAAGCCGTAAGAGAAGCATTATGGCTCAAGTCCCTCTTAGAAAGCATAAACATGAAACTTGATAAGCCAATAAAAATACTTGAAGATAACCAGTAGAGCTGCAAAACCATCGATGGTCAGACCATCGATGGTTTCACCATAGATGGTTTCACCATAGATGGTTTCACCATAGATGGTTTCACCATCGATGGTTTGAACCATCGATTATCGTAAATTATTTAGCGATAATCGAAAATAAATGCACTGTTTTTATTTGTTATATTTATATTTTAGTTTATTTAAAATAAAACAATATTTTCGCTTCTTCATCTCCTAAATAGAGGAACCACAAATTTTAAACTAAACTAATTGAAAACTACAAAATTAATAAAATATATAAACACTTTTTTTCACAAAAAACTTACAACGTTTTAGCGCGTCAGTCTTAAAGTGATGGTACAACGATACATCGATGGTGAAATAAAACCATCGATATATCGCCAAAAACTAAACCATCGAAAATATCGTTTTGACCATCGATGGTTTTGCAGCTCTAATAACCAGGGTTGTATGCATAGCCAGCAATCCCTCTTGTCATAAGAGGTCAAAACAAATTGATATTAAGTATCAATTTTCGAGAGAGCAAGTAGAGAATAGTTAATATTATTTCCATTGAGTATATTCCTTCAGAAAATCAGCTGGCAGATATCTTCACGAAACCATTACCTTTTGGAAGATTCGTGGAACTACGAGCAAATATTGGATTGCACCAAGAAGACTGAACTCAATAACAACAACAATGAAGAAACAATAAAGAAACTATTTTTTTTTTGGTTCAATTTAAGTTCTTTCTTAAATTTAAATTAGATTTATCCTATATGATATTTTTGAAGTTATTATATAAAAAACTAAATATTTTTTGAAAGAAAACAAAAAAAAAAAGAAAACAAAAAAAATTTTAATGGATCATTTTGTAATACTTCCCAGAATACACACCAGTCACATTAAATGAAAACATTTTTATTTTGAAATATATATAATAATATAATGTAATTTTTGAGGGGGCGTTTTGGACATAACATACCAAATTCCCCATCACTATCGACAAAATCCCTTACAAAACGCATTAGGAAAGGTTGAGTGGGAACGGGAACGCGTTATAAGAGATTTGAGTCAGAGCGGGCAGTCAGCAAGTAACGGGACTCGCTGAACAGAGAGTGTTGAGCGAAAGAGCGGGCTGCTGAATGAAAGCAGAGCCGCTGTAGGCGGACAGTTAGAGCATAGCGGGAGACGGACGCGCTGCACAAGAAGTTTTGGCGGGAGAGAGGACTGCTGATTGCAGAGAGGACTGCTGAATAGAAGTAGCAGCAATGTTAGAGGGGTATAAAAGAGCGGGGTAGGGCTGCAGTCGGAGGCTGTGAAGTGGATAGTTGAGTGCGAGGTGACCTGAGCGTTAGGGGACAAGTGCCGTGGTAGGCAGTGGCCCGTATTAGCGCGAGGGAAAGTGCATCCTTGGGAAACGAGCCAAGGATCACTACAGGACTACACAGGGGCGTTGACAGTCACCAGTGCAAGTGCGAGAGATAGTGCTTCCTTGGAAAACGAGCCAAGGATCACTGCACTAGAACACAGGGTCGGTGACAGTGACCAGTCTAAGTGCAAGTGATATTAAAGTGAGAGATAGTGAACCCTTGGGAAACGAGCCAAGGATCACTACAGCAGAAACACAGAACAGAGCAGGTTTTTAGCAGCACAGTAAGTCAGTCGGGAGGATTCCCTTTGACCAGAAACCCAGTCCAGTCTCAGCAGGCGTGCAGCCTACTTTCACTAAGTAATTTGAGCTTGAGCTTAGCGGGAGTATCCGCTATCTCATAAGAGGGTTTAGCAAAAATTCAAAAGATGGCGCGAAATTCGACTGAACAACGAAATGTATGCAAATTAATATTTGTTTTATTATTTACATAAAAAACGCAAATGTGCGCTTATATTCGTAAAATATTTCTTTAAAATTCATTTAAAACGGCGGTTTAATTCAGTCCTTGAAACAAAAATCCTTGATTTCCTGCACCTGAGGCTTGATCACCAGCTTGGGAAATAGCAGTTTAGCCTGAAATTTCTTCATAGTGTGAACGAAGTCGCCCGGCTTGAGATCCGCTCACTTATAAGTTAACTTTTGCAAGACTCTAGTGGGTGAGCATGGCGTAGGAGGCTGTTAGCCCATAATTGGTGCAGCTCGCAGGCGAGCCCGCCAATCGAGTGCTCCTCGGCGACCGTGCAGAAAACGTTGTGGTCGGCAGTGAACTAAAGTCCCGTTTATTATCAGGCAGTTGGACAAGGAGTCCATCTTCTTGTAGTCCACTCGCCTTGCGAAGATGTGCCTCATGCGTTTCTTGTTGAGGGTAACTGCATGCTCCTTCGAATTCTTGGCCTCTTCTCCTTGCGAGCTTCGGCCTCGGCTTAAGTTGAAAAGGTTTCATCGTTGCATTATAATTGCCACAACTTATTTAAAATTTGGTTGTCAACAAACCGAAAACAGCATATACAGCACGCGAACGGAAACCAGTGTGACCGCAGTACTTGCTCAAAGAAATTGCCGATGAATTTTCTAAAAAAAGGTCATATTCCGAGAAAAACAAAAAGAATGGCCTCTTTTCGACATCGAAACTGTTCGTCGATCTGAGTACTAGGCTTTAATGTTATGTACAGCAAAAATTAACATACAAGTATTTTTATAATAAGTTGTGTAAGGTCACACTGAGTTGACATTCTTCCTCTTTCGATCTCGACGTGTAAGTGGCTGGTTGTGTGCGCAGAAAATAACAAAATTTAAATCGTTTAAATTAAAACAAATCAAACAATTTAAACTTATAAACAATGAATTATTATTTCGGGTGATATAGGAGTGAGGCAACAAAGAGTATATTTCAAGAAAAATAATACAAAAAAAAATGCAATAAGTAAAAGAGACACTAACACAACACCCAAAATGGGTTAAATATACACAAAGACAGTGGATTCCACTGCTAATATAATTAACAAGATAGAATAAACAAGTGTTGAATCTAATCTAACAAATATATTGTTGTCAATTATCGCAATAATTAAGTGCGCATATATTCCTGTATAAAGCGTATGTGTTCCACAACAAGTGTGTCACAAAAAGAGCCTTAAGCCACGCAAATGATCTTGACAAGATATAGGCGCAGCGATCATGACAACAGCATGTTTAAAAAAAAATCGTTTCAAAAATTAATGAACGCAAAATAACCATGAAAACCAAAAAGAAAAGAAAATATAGATTAAAAAAAAAGGATATATAAAATTGAAAAAATAGGCTTGAAATAAAAAATTAATTTTAAAAACAAAAAAGATTTTCCGACCATTGTAAATACGAGTAATCGTATAAAGCACCTTCAGTGCATATAAAGGAACCTTCTAAAAACAAAAATAAATTTCCCGACCATGGCAAATACGAGTAATCATATAAGGCACTTCAGTAGGGTGGGGAGAAAAAACTTGTTTTTTAAATGTTATAATTGCTGTATTACTAGAAGTAACTATGCAAAATTTTAGTTTTCTAAAAATATATCTTGAGTTGGCGCAATAGGTTTAAAGTTCACATTCAAATATGATATTTATAAACGGTATATGTAGGGGAGAAGTGGGGGCTGTGGGCATGGGGGGGGGGTTGTGGGCACCCCTACGTATCTTTTCACAAAATGAAGATTGACTTTTTTTGGTAATGTCATTCGCAAGCAATTACCTTATGTATGATTTATGCCAAATATCAAAGTTAAGTTAGTTTGAAATGAACGAACTGGTTTTTTTTGTGCTTGGAAAAGGTGGTGAAGTTTTTTTCAAAGATTTTCAATAGTGTATAATAAACAGATAATAAAACATCTGAGTCGAACGGTCGTGTTTTCTATCGCTCCTCATTTAATTGATTAAAAACAACGAATTAGTGTTCAAATAGTTAACTTTGTTGTGTTGATCGCAACATAAACTCATGTGGACACCATAGAAATCTTGTAAATGAGTTTTTAAACATAACATTATAAAACAAACTCGAAATAAAAATTGCAAGCAACGCTGTGCCTTTGTGTGTGTTAGTAAGCCTGCAACATCAATAACCCATCGAACTTTTTCGTCGAACCGCTGCTCACACACAAACACGCACTGAACTAACTCAACGAAGCCGCTACACTGTAAAAACATCACAGACACTTCTCCAATATGTCGTCGACATCTAACAAACGCCTTCGATGGACAAAACCGCCTGTCTGATGCCCCCTCAACTCAACTTCTGGACCTGATCAAGGTGCGTTTCCAGGAGCAGACCGACGAAATTGCCGGCCTTGTGAGGGAAGCAGAGAAACGCATCCTCAGCAGCCTCTCGGAAGGTTTGGATTCCATTGCGGGTGAGGTCAAGCAGACGGGCGTGAGGGTGTCCAACCTGGAGCGGGAGGTAGTTGATTTACGCTCGCAACGGGAACAACTATGTGCGCGTGTTGAGCACTTGCACCGGGAGGTCGCGGATATGCGCGCAATGAGAGAGAGTGGGAAGCGTAGAGGCAAAACTGGCTGCCCAAAATGTTGCTAATAATGCGTTCGACCTACGCATGCATGGAGTCCCCTACGTGGAAGGGGAAAACTTAAGATCTCTATTCAACCAACTTTGTTTTTCACTACACATGACTCCACCGCCACGGGTTCGGGACATCTTTCGGGCCCGTAAAACACAGAAAACAAATGTTGACCCGGTCATAATAATTAAAATGGAAAATGTGCGAGAAAAAATCACGGTGCTTAGAGTAATCGCGGCATATCGGCGTGAAGCAAAAAAACAACTAAGCTTAAAGTTTTTGGGCTATGACTCTGATGCCGTAATTTATATTAATGAGCAGCTACAAAGAGACAATTATCTAATTTTTAAAGAGTCGATGCGATTGAAAAAGCACAAGATTTTAAGTGCTGTTTTTACTCGCCGTGGACTTGTTCATGTCCGATGCAATGGGAGCGAGAGCATACAGTGCATAGAGCATATGGATGAGCTAAAGAAACTGACCGATAGAGATAACGCGTCTCTTCCTGCTCTCCCTCTCTCTTCATCGTCAGCTGCGCTGGTTCCTACTGTTGGGGCAGCTACTTCGGAGAGCTTTCATTCTTAAATATATATGTAATTTTAATGTCATCTTGTTTGTTAAATTAAATTTAGAGTTAGATAAACGTTATCAGTATATAGGGTATTTTTTGTTTTTGTTTTTCAATGTAATATCTATGGTTGAGTTTGCGACTCTAAAATGTTATTTCTTAATCAATGACGGATAACATAGGAAGTTCCACTGTTGGTAGCATGATTCGAATATTAAGCAATTTTAGAAAGGGTTTAAAAGTGGTTCATATAAATGCGCAGAGCCTATTCAGGAAAATTGACGAGTTCAGGTTACTTTTTGTTCAGTCTAATGTTGATGTGATCTGTGTATCTGAGACCTGGTTTACGTCTGATTTGTCTGATTTGTTGATCGATTGTGATGGTTATGTTTTGTTTCGTTCAGACCGTGTTAGTCACGCTGGTGGTGTCGCCATATATGTTAAATGTACACTTAATTGTAGTGTTAAATGCAAGCAACCAAGAGACAGTGAAATGGAGTATATTTTTTTGGAAGTATCTAATAAATTTTTAAGTAATAAAGTCTTAATTGGTTGCATTTACCGTCCAAATCGGACAATAGACTTTGAGCCCCTGATGGAGGCAATAACCGATTTATCTGTTGCATACAAGGATATTATTCTTGCAGGAGATTTTAACAGCAACATTTTATGTGAAAATAATTTATTAGATAGTTTTGAAACGTTGGGGCTTTATGCTGCCAATAAAACAACACCAACACATTTTAGTAATTTCTGTGATACTCTACTTGACTTATTTTTTATTAATGACCCTAGAAAGATTCTACTATATGACCAGGTCTCTGTACCAGCCTTTTCTAAGCATGATCTCATTTTTTTAACCTGTGATATAACTCTTGACTATACTCAAAAATCGTTTAGTTATAGAGACTTCAGAAATATTGATTACACGGAACTTCAATCCGAATATATTGCTTGTGATTGGTGTCCTATTTATCAATGTCCTTGTGTCGAGTCTCAATTGGTTGTCTTAAATAATAATATACAGTATATGTTCAACAAATGCGTACCGGCCAAGTCTAAATTAATTAAACCGAGACAAAATCCTTGGTTTAATAATGAAATCAAAAATCATTCATCAGCGGGATATTGATTATTTTAAATGGAAGAGGTATAAAACCCAACACTTCAGTATGCAGTACAGGGAAGCTAGAACGCGTGTCACAAATGTGATCAAGGCTGCTAAGTGTAACTACTTTAAATCCAAATTTGAAAACAATGGCACAATAAAACATACTTGGAAGGATATACGAAGTTTAGGTACAGGGAAGTGTAGACAGAGTACTGATCACAATGTTGATGTTGAGCAACTCTCTCAAACGTTTTCTCAACTTGATGTACCTGAAGCAACTTCTAACGAGTACCTGAATAATATACCTTATTGTGATAATAGTTTTAGCTTTGTGCGCGTCGATCAATGTGATGTCTTAGAGGGGATTCTTAAGATTAAATCAAATGCTGAAGGTTTGGATAATGTTAACCCTAAATTTGTCAAAATTATGTTACCTTTACTCCTCCCACACATTACCCACGTCTTTAATAATGCAATAACAACTTCCACTTTTCCGTCATCCTGGAAAGTAGCAAAGATTATCCCTGTACTAAAACCCAATAAAGACTTCAGGCCCATTTCTATCCTACCATTTTTAGCTAAGGTACTTGAAAATTTAATGTCACTGCAAATTCAAAATTTTTTGGAAAACAACTCTTTATTATCGGATAAACAATCTGGGTTCAGAAAAAAGAGAAGTTGTGTTAGTGCAATAACGAATATCGTTGAAGACATTCGTAAACAAATTGACAATAATTGTGTAACTTTTTTAACTCTTCTTGACCATAGTAAAGCATTTGACTCTGAAAACAACTGTATACTAAGTACAAAACTAAAAAACCTACTTAACTTTTCGTGTACTGCAGTCCGGTTTATAGAATCATATCTGAATGGAAGGCTTCAGGCAGTTGTCTCAGGTGGTAAAATTTCTAGTTTTAGCCTGCTTACTCGTGGAGTGCCTCAGGGATCTGTCCTGGGGCCATTGTTGTTTTCCATGTATGTGAATGATTTGCCTAGTCTTTTGTCCAATTGTGAAGTTCATTTGTATGCAGATGATGTGCAAATCTATGTTAGCAGTCCTATTAAGCAGTTAAATGTTTGCGTTAGTTCAAGTAATAGTATGCTTAATGTGATTGAAAAATGGGCAAAGTGTAATGGATTGAGTATAAACCCTAAAAAGTCAAAGTGCATCGTAATTTCCAAAAGACAAATTGATACCAATAATATCCAAAATTTGGTCATCAATAATACACCGATAAAATTTGAGGAGCACGCAGTTAATTTGGGAATTACATTCAGTAACACCCTAAATTGGAGCAAACAAATTTCGAAAGCTACAGGTCGAATTTACGGCTTACTAAGACAATTCGCATACTCCAAAGCATTTCTCCCGCCTCAAATAAGGCTGTTAGTAGCCAAGGTTATTCTCATTCCAACTCTGTTTTATGGAGTAGAAGTTTTTGGACATTGCGATACGCGTGATATGCACAAGATAATTGTAGCCTTAAACTCAATTCTCAGATATGTTTTTAATTTAAAACGAATTGACCACGTACCTCATTTGGCGCATAAAATTCTTGACCTGAACTTGACCTCGTGGATTAATTATAGGACTCTAATATATTTTCATAAAATTGTAATAACCCAAGAACCAACATATTTGTTTAACAAACTCGTGCCAGCTACGTCAGCAAGAACTAATAATTTCATATGCCCAAGATATAACACGCTATGCTCGAATAGGCAATTCTTCGTAAATGCTATCCGTCTGTGGAACAATCTGCCACAGAGTTATAAAACAATTAGGATCGCAACTCAATTTAAATCTAAAATTAAAGAATACTTAAAGTAAAACAAAAACAATAAAGTTTATTTAATAAATTTCCAAATTAATTATTTAAATTCTTAGTTAAGACCAAAAATTTTAGACATAAGTTATAGTTTTAAGTCTATATTTGTTAAAATAAGTTTGTAATTCCTTTCAATGTGACTAGTGCTACAAATATAAACTTGCTGCGCTAGGATAATAATAATAAATAAATAAATAAATAAATAAAATTAATTAAAAAGAATCGATTAAGAAGGTAAGTGTAATGCATTTTTATTTAGTCAAAGTATTATACTAAATGGAACAATATCGATTTGAACCAAACAAATTTATGCAAACACATTTTTTAATTACTTCTTAAAATGTCTGCTAAAGTTGGTTGTGGGCACCAAAATGGGGGTTGTGGGCACCCGTTTTTTTTTGGCAAATTTTTTTATTACCTACAATTTCTTGTAAAATTGTTTTCAAAATTTGTTTGGAACCCTCTAGAACATTCTTGTAGAAATCTTAGGCTCTTGGAAAAGGATCCTCTCCCGCTGAGAGGGATTATCACCAAGATTTGTAATTTTGCGATCGAGCTTTTCGTCTGAAATGTGTTGACATGCGGGCCAGTCATTACACATGTCAAAATTGTGTTTCCGACGATTAATAACGCCTATGTAGTCTTTGAAATAAATAAATTGTCGTTATGTTGATATTGGTTGCGGTTTTTTTTCCATATTTTTCCATTTGCAGCATTTTTTTCCAGGGTGCCCACAACCCCCCAAAAAAAAATTTTAGCTGAAAATTACGGTTTTACAAAAGTCCATATGAAATTTTTTCGCATGACGAAATCAAGTATGTTTCTTCATAATTAGTTAGTTTAGGTCTCTAGCTTTACACAGATACCCATCTGTCCAAATAATATGCACTAGTTCGGTAACCCCCACCCCCCACTTCTCCCCTACCTATTTAACAATTTTAAACATAAACTTGACTTAAATCATGATAAATTAGAAAAACAAACTCAAAAAATTAAATTTTATTGTTGAAAATCAGTAGTTAGGTCCATAAATCGTTTTCAAATATAAGGTTGTCAAATATCTCCGTTCCGCTTTTTTGCTCTTTATCTAATGCTTTATAAAAAGTGTTATAGTGATCGAATTTTGTTCAAATATGCCCCATTTTGTTCAAATATGCGCTGTTTTGTTCAATAACTTGTCTTCATCTAGACGGCGACTTCATAATACCCCCCTCGTAGAAACCACCCTCCTTATTTGCGAAGAACTCGGACAGCCACTTTTCATAAGCCTCTTTTGAGTCCAACTTTGCACCACCAAGTGCATTCGCCATGGACAGGAACAGGTGATATGCGCCATTTTGTTCAAATATGCGCCGTTTTGTTCAATAACCTGTCTCCATCTAGACGGCGACTTCGTAATACCCCCCTCGTAGAAACCACCCTCCCAATTTGCGAAGAACTCGGACAGCCACTTTTCATAAGCCTCTTTTGAGTCCAACTTTGCACCACCAAGTGCATTCGCCATGGACAGGAACAGGTGATATGCGCCATTTTGTTCAAATATGCGCCGTTTTGTTCAATAATCTGTCTCCATCTAGACGGCGACTTCATAATACCCCCCTTGTAGAAACCACCATCCTTATTTGCGAAGAACTCGGACAGCCACTTTTCATAAGCCTCTTTAGAGTCCAACTTTGCACCACCAAGTGCATTCGCCATGGAAAGGAACAGGTGGTAATCACTTGGCGCTATGTCCGGGCTATATAGTGGATGCGATAAGCCTTCCATCCGAGCTCCCGTAGCTTCTGACGAGTCATTAACGAAGTGTGTGTTCTGGCGTTGTCCTGGTTGAACACTACGCCCTTCCTTTTGTCCAATTCTGGACGATTCTGGTCGATCGCCTGCTTCAAGCGGTCCAGTTGTTCGCAGTAGATGGTAGAATTAAGCGTCTGGCCATATGGGATGATTATCCAATCCCACCAAACACACAGCAAAACCTTCCTGGACGTCAATCCCGGCATCACCAGTCTTCGACCACGACCGTTTTCGCTTGATGTTGTCGTACGTGATCCATTTTTAGTCGCCAGTCACCATCCGCTTCAAAAATGGGTCGAGCTCGTTCCGTTTCAGCAGCATATTGCAGGCGTTGATTCGGTCCAGAAGGTTTTTTTGCGTCAAATCATGCGGCACCCAAACATCAAGCATTTTTTTGTACCCAGCCTTCTGCAGGTGGTTTAAAATGGTTTGGTGACTAACTCCCATCTCCTGGGCGATGTCACGAGATGCCACATGCCGGTCTAACTCGATGTTTTCCCAGATTTGATCGGTATTCGTCGTCACAGGTCTTCCGCCAGCTGGTGTCGTTTTCACCGGCTCTGAATCGTCAAAACCATTCCTCCGCGGTTTGAAGTGAAAGAGTAGCATCCCCCAAAACACCATTAATCTCACGGAACGTTTCTCTACCGGATTTGCCTTTAACGAAGGAAAACTTTAAAATAGCTCGAATTTCGGCGTTAGTGAACTTCACGTTTACACGTCTTTAACTTTTGAACGCAATATCCAAACGAATCTTGCATAGCGTCGTTTTTTAGGTTATATCAAGACCTTTCAAATTATGTATAGTATTGCCCGATACGAGCTCTGTAGTGCTTTGTATATAGCGGCGAAATTCAAAAGACAAAAAGGCGGAAGGGAGATATTTGACAACCTTATATCATATTTGTATGTGAACTTTAAACCTTATGCGCCAACTCAAGATATATTTTTAAAAAACTAAAATTTTCCATGATTACTTCTAATACTATGTATTATCAAATAATAATACGGTAATGTTAAAATTAAAAAAAAAATGTTTTCTCCACCCTTCTAAAAACAAAAATACTTTTATTCGGGAAGAAAATAACAAATAACAAAAAAAAAATTTCTTCAAACTTTTCTTAATTAAAAAAATAATAAAAATTAAAAATAAAAAAGAAACTGTTTATAGGTAAGTGTTCTTTTATTTATATGTCGCTCTTAGTCCGGTCAATCTAGACATAAAAATGGGTTTAAATAACATTTATTCCGACAGACCACAAGGAACGAATTGTAAAAAGTCCCCATCGATCCCAGGTGTGCTAATTGAATTATTCACGGTCACATTTTGGGTTTTTCTCAAAAACGGTAAAGTCAATCGAATAATAGATAATAGATAGATGATTTTTTCTGTAGAACCCACCATTTTTCAGATATCGCGCATGTAAGAACACACAGTGTATGGCCTTTACAAGTTTTTTGTATATCTCAAGTTGTAGCCGGCCGATTTTTGTGCATGATACCAATTCTTACTTCTTACAAATCAATCTTCAACACTGCCAAACTGATCTGGTGGATTCGATAATTCATTTGTCTGCAAGAGCTCGACAAACACAAACTTTCTGAAATTATCGGCCTTTTTACCGACCTTTAAACTCTCGAAGAAATTTCGATCAAAAATAATGTTTTGTAATAATATGTTTGTATTCACATATTCAATCTATTTATTGTCAGCAAATTCACATCAAAATACCACTCTTAGGTTGCCACAGGACGAACGACTTGGACGTGGTAATAAGATGGTCCCATTTTTATGTTTTAATGTTTTTTTTTATTTTATAATTTTATAATAATAATATTCAAAAATAAATAATATACAAAATACATATAAATTATATAAAATAAGAAATAAAAAAAGAAATATTAAAAAAATACAAATAAATATAAAACAAAAATAATATGAATAGTTTAAAAAAACTAAAAATAACGCTTTATAGTAAATCCAACCAAAAAGTAAAAAAATAATGTTTAAAATGTTTAACGATAAAATTGATAGATTCCCTGTCGGAAGAACGGGTCGGCAGAGTTGTTGCATTTCAAGTTGTGCCGCCGATAAAAATACAAACAAATACTTTAGCGTTAGGCACAAATAGGAGGCAGAAATAAAACTGTGGTTAAGCGCCACCTACTGATAGTTCTTGGTAGCGGGATCGCTCTCGCACTCTCTTGATAGGTGGAGACAGCAGAGGCCGTTGCACTGGGCAGCAAAAGGAAAGCAAAAGGGCACCGTTGGCGGAACGCTACGGACAAGGAACAAGGCTATATAGGGCACCCGGAGAGGCACGAGGCGGGCAGTCAGGAAAATCAAGACCAGCGAGCAGTGAGCGGCGAGGGAGTTCGTCGTGAAAGTTTAAATTTTGTGAATTATAAATTTTGAAAATAGAAATTATAGTGAGTTAAATAAAAAGTTTAGTGAAAGTCAAGAAGTTACAGTTTAAATTAAATTTATAGCGTGGCCGTGACCCAGAGCAGGACGGGCCACGAGTTTCTGGAGGAGATTGATTGGGAGTCCCCAAAGGCAGAGCCGCCATTTTTGGGAGAAAAAGTCCACGCTCGGCGAAGTCTAAGCAAACAACGGGCTACTCACCTGGCACCACGGCTTAACATTCCGGAGGAGGAATCACACGTCTGACATCACCGACTCCAATTGTCCTCGCCGGTGAGTCCGTTCCGGGAGCGTAAAACCCGGCAGGCAGTACTTTTTTGCGGCCAGCAGCGCGTTGTTGTTAAGTCGCCGTTAAACTGCTTCGGCCAGCAGCCACAAAAAAACCGGGAGCCGCATGCTAATCCTCGCCAGTGGCGGTGAGAAACTGCGACATAACCTCTGCGTGCTCCAGCAGAGTAATAATTTCCGGTGCTAATCCTCGCCAGCGGCGGCAGCAGCACTGCAGCGCCGTACCATAAATATTTGTTCATGAAATTAATTGTTCTGGAGATATATATATATGTTTGTACATACTTACGTTTAAATATTCTGTAAATTAGTGCCGAATTACATTTCGAAAGCTTAGAGTTGTCCCCACGGTTATTTCTAAAAACAGATCGCGGAAATTTGGTATAGTGCGAAATAGTACAGCGCTGATAATCACCTTGTGCACGTCCTTCTCATCCCTTGGAGCTCCTCAGGATTAGGTGACCCGGAAATACGCGCATGCGTATTCTTCTATTTTTTTGTTTGTGCAGTAACAAAACGCTTGCGTATTGCAACGCGATTAAGCTAAAGGCGTCTGTGAGGTTTCTCACCAAGCGAAGCTCCTGCTGTGATACCCTAACTTTTGATACGGGGGTCAATCTATGGTCTAGAAACTGTAACGAAGTAATAATGTTGATTAAGAGACGTAAATCATTATATTCGCATTAAATGTGCTTACTTACTTGAACATGGCTGTGTAAGAGGAAATACCTTTGGGGGAATGAACCGGTCCTAGTTCGCCTGGCAGTGGCTCCGGCCATTTGAAAATGGGTGGTGCCTCCCGAGAGTCACTTGGGGCACCCTAGGTTGGGTGGGTGCGCAGTGGCAAGTCCATCTAATGCCACAGTTCCGTCATTGTTGTCCAAGTAGTCCAAATTTGCGTTTGTTTACGTTTGTTTTGTTCTGATTTTTTGTTAGATATGGCCGAATGGCCTGAGTGAGACGTCGGTGTTTATCGATGTTTGTGTACGGGCTGCAGGATAGGGGTACTCAGCCCTGAGCCTAGCCGGAGCTTATCCCCAGGAAAGAGAATGCAGTTCCGTTACATAGTGGCGCACAAAATAAAATAATAAATCGTCGAGAAGACGACGTCTCGCAATTTAAATGATGAATCTTTTTCCCTCAGCCTTCGCTTTCGCGATCCGTGACTTGCAAGGCAACTCCAAGTTCCCTGCAACTGCACCCGGAAGAGATGACTGTGAGAAAAACATCATCAGGGAAATTCTATTGCAGATCGAGAGGCGTGTCCCCAGGAATGGGGGCCATTTGCTCTCGGCACAGATCCCTGTCAGCGGTGACCTGTAGGTGACATCTTCTCCTTTACAAGGAGAACGATTTGCACCTGCACCGTGCTTATGACACGTTACGCTGAACTGGTGATAAAAACTGTGATTAATTCTGTGATAGATAAGTTAGGTTGTAGGGGTTTAGTTTTTCAATATACATTATTTATTTTTTGGTTTTTGTGGGGTTTTTGTTGTCTATTAAATTATTTATTTTTTTTGTTTAATGTGTTGATCCGTGGTTTTTGGTTCTGCGTGGGTGTTTGGTTTTCCATTTCGGTTACAAACTTAAATGTGTGATTGTGACCCGTGGCGTACACGCGTTGCACAATCGCCGCGACTTGAGAAACAAAACACAGGCGCGAGACCAAGGCCTAGGGGATGCAACGAGCAGCCGATGTCCTGAACTGGCGGCTATCAACGGGTTGAAAGCCAGTCCAGTTGACGAGCGGCATGTCAGTCAGTACAAATGACGGAAATTTTAAAATGCGCAAGAAATGTTCAGGCACGGAGTCCACCGGCTGGTGACCGGTTAAATTCCCCCAGTTAGCAATCTGAAAAGAAAGAAGGTTAGAAGAATTAGGAAGTTGAATTTGGTAGGAAGAAGTTAGTAATTAAATTATTGTTTTGTATCTATTATATATTTATTTATCTATTTATATATCGGTGTTTATTGGGTTTGGTTATATATTGTTATTATTCTCAATTGTTTATTTATTAAGTATTGTTTAGCGGTTATATTTTGGTTTATTGGTTTCAGTGTTATATATTTTTGGGAGGGGTTATTTGTTTGTATGAAATGCCAGACAAGGCAAGCAAGCACGAATACAGTCTTCCGCCAGCCGGGGAAGACGAGAAATTGTGGTCCACCGATGTAGAGGGTGCTCCCGAAGATGAAGGTCCTGTGGGAGGACGGAAGTCTGTGGCCGGAGGACTACCCAGGACTCCGTTGGGCCGATTCCGGGAATTTGTGGGATTCGGGCAAAACAAGCCGGATCCAAAGCAACAGCAGCGAGATCTTGGCCAGATTGGAGCGGCAGCGGATCATTTGCTTCAGCTGGATGAGAGTGGAAACAGCGGCCAGTTCCGGGATCCAGCCTTTGATTCGAGGACAACGTCGGAAGGCGCAGGACTCCGCCATCAGCCAGACCATACGGGACGAAATCCGGTCTGGTTTCCTCAAAATGATGCATCTGATGAACCAGGTGTTAAGACCCGCTGATCAGCGCCCACAGCTGAGGATCCCTGCAGAGCAGCAGCAGCCTTCGAATGGGGTGGACGTCGAGCCCTCGCAGGTGCCCAGGCAGGACCATCGAGGGGCGGTGCCGAAGGCCCATCGAGGGGCGGGGCCGATGGACCAAATGTTCCCTCAAGGCCGCCGAGGTACGACCTAGGTACCTCAGAAATGATCAGCAGCAGCAGCAGTCCCGGATCCGCTCACGGTTTTGAATTCCCGCGACGCTACGAAGGCGGTCTGCGAGACTGGCGGGCCGAGAACCATAGGGGGGTGCGGTTTCAGCAGGACGATCCTACGTACGCCAACGTAGCACCCGCTAACGGCAGCCAACCGGTCCGTGTGGAGCGTTGGAACGTTTCTTTCGACGGGGCGGATGAGCGCAACTCGGTGGAGGACTTTTTATTCCGGCTGGAGTTCCTGCAGCGGCAGTAGAAGTGCGACTGGCAAGAGGTGCTCCGAAACTTCCACGTGCTGCTAACCGGACAAGCTCGCGAGTGGTACTGGGTACACGTACGCCATCGCAAGGTTAGGCAGTGGGCACAGCTGCGGTACGCGCTGATGTGCCGATTCCGGGGTCATCAATCGGAGCACGACAAGATGCACCAGCTCTTGCAGAGGGAGCAGCAGCCAGGAGAAACGGTGGAGGAGTACGTGCACGTGATTCAGCAGCTGGTGGTGAAAATAATAAAGAAGGGGATGAAAGAGAGCGTTGCGAGGTTTATCTACAGTCGACGAGTTGCGTAGGGAGGCGATCGACGTAGAGCGCAGCTTCGGTCGGCGAGGACGGCCTTCGTATGGCCAGCCGATGAGGTATCCGCCGGAACCCAAGCCCAGAGTGAGCGAGGCAGTTGGTCCCGAGCCGGAAGACGATCAGCAGTGGCACGAAGTAGAGGAGGTGCATCCACGAGCCCGGAATCCAGTCCGACCGGGCTGTTGGATATGCAAGGCGATGGACCACGGTTTCCGCGACTGCACGGTGACGGAATATAAGCTCTTCTGTTGCCAGTGTGGAAGGCCAGATACCATCTCCCCAAAATGCCCAGAGTGCGCGGAAAACGGTCGGCTGGGCGATCCAAGAGCGGGATGGAGACGCTCAGAGAAGAATCTTGTGAAGCAGTAGGGGTCCTACGATTAGATAAATGTTTAGTTACTGTAAAGTAGTGATCCTGGCTGGGATATGTCTCAGTCTGTTCAGGGTCTCACGTTTGAGTTGTTGGGAAAAATTGGCCGAACGGGCAGCAGCTGAGGCGGGACGCCTATAGCGGCTGCAGGGCGAGCGGGAGCGGGCGGCAACTGAGGCTGGTACGCCTAGCGGTTGCAGGGCGAGAGGGGGAAGAGGGTACAACTGAGGCTGGTGCGCCTAGCGGTTGTAGGGCGAGAGGGGGGAAGGGTTACCTACGTCGTACTTTGATTTGGGCTGCTGGAAAACGTAACGGTCAAGTAACGGACACAGGGTTTAACCTTAACGATATACAAGCTTTATTTCATTAAGTTGGGGGGAATCCTAGTTGATAAACCTGTTCCCTGGCTTGCCTATACCGCAATCCTAATGTAGCACTACTTGCTCGGGCAGGATGACTGCGGACTTATTACTGGCTCTGGGGTGCGCGTGGCTGCTGGCGACGAGATGCGTGGGCGACGAGATGCGTGGGCGACAAGAGGCGTGTGATCTTTGCGGCGAGGTGCGCGGTGGCAGGATGCGCGTGGTCGGCAGGCTGCGCGTGGCCGGCAGGCTGCGCGTGGGCGGCCAGAGGTGCGTGATCTTTGCGGCGAGGTATACGGTGACAGGCTGCGCGTGGTCGACAGATGCACGGTAACAGGAGGCGCGTGGGCAGCAAAGGCACGGTCGCAGGAGGCGCGTGGTCGACAAGAGGCACTGCAGCGGGAGGCGCGTGGGCGACAAGAGGCACTGCAGCGGGAGGCGCGTGGGCGACAAGAGGCACTGCAGCGGGAGGCGCGTGGCCCTTCCGCCTTCGCGGCAGACTAGGACGTTTTCGCGATGTCGACCGATCAGCTTCAGCTCCCGCAAAAGACTCCCTTCAATACTCGGCGTCCGTTTCGTTGTCGCCTAAAGTTTCGATTCTGCTGCACCCTCTGCCGGCGTCTGCGAAGTTTATTCGTCTCCCTCGCGCCTGCGTATTCAGCCGCAGGTGGATTTGTCTCGGTCTTGGCGTCTGCAGCTGCGCGGGTGTCTAGCCTTCCCCGTCGCCCCTTTGCCATGCCTTTGCATGTGCGCGGTGGAATTTTCCTATGGCGTTTTCGGTTGGTCTTCCATTCTCGTTGCTTAGGTTCCGTTGGTTTCGGCGATTCCTTGTCCACGCCGGCTGCCTAGTGATGGCCTGCTTCCATCATTCGCACCTAGTGGTGGCGCGTTTATACTATCGCGATACTTCATTTGATAGTAGTACTTAATTTAAAGGGTATTAATAATAAAAATGGGTTTAACCGATATATCTAGTAATTAGAAAAATATAATAATTTGAAATATATAGTAATATAGTATGGAACATGGTCGAAAATTGTACGGCCCGTTTTCGGGTCGTTACACCCCCCCTTTACTTCCCCGGGGCGAAGTGAGGCGGTGACGATGGTGTTGATCCGTACCCGGTAAAACTGGTAATTTTCCGACTCCAACACTCGGATATTCTGGCGGAGATTACGGGCCACCCGGGCCTGTAGACGTTCCACGACGTGTTCCGGTAGTTGGAGTTGCGGCGGGTGCATCCGCCAGTTGGTTGGGATGGGTACCCAGGGGCTGCGTCGCATCGGTCCGTGTGACATGGGGCCGCCTGGGCGTGTCGGCCTGCATATATTCCTCGACCACGGCATTGATGACTCTGACAGAGGGTTCCTCGGGAGCAGTGGTGCGTACTGCTGCGGTGCCAGGGGTTCGTCTGGTTCTTGCGTCTAGCTTCCGAGCACTCTGGGGCAGGATACGGGCTAGACAGGGCTGCGCCTGTGCTGTCGTCGGTACGTCGATTAAGGGCAGGACAGGGCTGCACCGGTGTCGTCGTCGGGGCAGGATGCGGGGCAGGACAGGGCTGCGCCTGTGCTGTCGTCGGTGCGTCGATTCAGGGCAGGACAGGGCTGCGCCTGTGTTGTCGTCGGGGCAGGATGCGGGGCAGGACAGGGCTGCGCCTGTGCTGTCGTCGGTGCGTCGATTCAGGGCAGAACAGGGCTGCGCCTGTGTTGTCGTCGGGGCAGGATGCAGGGCAGGACAGGGCTGGACCGGTGTCGTCGTCGGGGCAGGATGCAGGGCAGGACAGGGCTGCGCCTGTCCTGTCGTCGGTGCGTCGATTCAGGGCAGGACAGGGCTGTGCCTGTGTCGTCGTCGGGGCAGGATGCGGGGCAGGACAGGGCTGCGCCTGTGCTGTCGTCGGTGCGTCGATTCAGGGCAGGACAGGGCTGTGCCTGTGTCGTCGTCGGGGCAGGATGCGGGGCTGGACGTGGCTGCTGCGCTTGTGTACGTGTGCTATTCGCGGGATGCGGGGCTGGACAGGGCTGCGCCTGTGCTGTCGTCGGTACGTCGATTCAGGGCAGAACAGGGCTGTGCCTGAGTCGTCGTCGGTGCAGGGTGCAGGGCAGGACAGGGCTGTGCCTGTGCTGTCGTCGGTGCGTCGATTCAGGGCAGGACGGGGCGGCGCCTGTGTTGTCGTCGGTGATCTGCGGCGTTATTAGCGCTAATATTTCGGCGTGCGGCTAGTGCAAGTTGCGGGCAGTGTGTGATGATGACTTTTCGGACAGGACTTTCCTATGCTGGACAGTGGTTTTCCCTGGGCTGTGACAATGATTTTTTTCTAAGCTGAGATTTCCCTAGCTGGGACAGTGATTTTTCCTGGGCTGAGACCGTGTTTTTATTTTCCTGTGTTGAAACTTCCCTAGCTGGGACAGTGATTTTTCCTAGGCTGAGACAATGATTTTTTCCCAAGACAACGATAAATTCTAGCAAGGATAATTCTCCATTATCGTCCTACGCATGCTTTTCCCTACGCTATTTGGGCCCGTAAGAAATCGATTTTTCGCTGGCAAATTTTCAAAAAAAATATAAAACTTTTTTTTTTAAATTTTCAAAAATTTTAAAAATTACTCTGGTGAGGTTTTATGTCACAAAGGATGTTATTCTCTAATTATCCTGATTCCCTTAGTCCCTGTTCGGGCGCCATCTGTAAATAAGTGATCCTGGCTGGGGTATGTCTCAGTCTGTCCAGGGGTCGCTTACAGAGAATTTATAAGATGGGACTGGTGGAAACTGTAAGAGAGTGAGCTGACTAAGGTGGAAGTGGTCAGTCTCACGTTTGAGTTGTTGGGAAAAATTGGCCGAACGGGCAGCAGCTGAGGCGGGACGCCTATAGCGGCTGCAGGGCGAGCGGGAGCGGGCGGCAACTGAGGCTGGTACGCCTAGCGGTTGCAGGGCGAGCGGGAGCGGGCGGCAACTGAGGCTGTACGCCTAGCGGTTGCAGGGCGAGCGGGAGCGGGCGGCAACTGAGGCTGTACGCCTATCGGTTGCAGGGCGAGAGGGGAGAGGGTACAACTGAAGCTGTACGCCTAGCGGTTGCAGGGCGAGAGGGGGAGAGGGTACAACTGAGGCTGTACGCCTAGCGGTTGCAGGGCGAGAGGGGGAAGAGGGTACAACTGAGGCTGGTGCGCCTAGCGGTTGTAGGGCGAGAGGGGGGAAGGGTTACCTACGTCGTACTTTGATTTGGGCTGCTGGAAAACGTAACGGTCAAGTAACGGACACAGGGTTTAACCTTAACGATATACAAGCTTTATTTCATTAAGTTGGGGGGAATCCTAGTTGATAAACCTGTTCCCTGGCTTGCCTATACCGCAATCCTAATGTAGCACTACTTGCTCGGGCAGGATGACTGCGGACTTATTACTGGCTCTGGGGTGCGCGTGGCTGCTGGCGACGAGATGCGTGGGCGACGAGATGCGTGGGCGACAAGAGGCGTGTGATCTTTGCGGCGAGGTGCGCGGTGGCAGGATGCGCGTAGTCGGCAGGCTGCGCGTGGCCGGCAGGCTGCGCGTGGGCGGCCAGAGGTGCGTGATCTTTGCGGCGAGGTATACGGTGACAGGCTGCGCGTGGTCGACAGATGCACGGTAACAGGAGGCGCGTGGGCAGCAAAGGCACGGTCGCAGGAGGCGCGTGGTCGACAAGAGGCACTGCAGCGGGAGGCGCGTGGGCGACAAGAGGCACTGCAGCGGGAGGCGCGTGGGCGACAAGAGGCACTGCAGCGGGAGGCGCGTGGCCCTTCCGCCTTCGAAGCAGACTAGGACGTTTTCGCGATGTCGACCGATCAGCTTCAGCTCCCGCAAAAGACTCCCTTCAATACTCGGCGTCCGTTTCGTTGTCGCCTAAAGTTTCGATTCTGCTGCATCCTCTGCCGGCGTCTGCGAAGTTTATTCGTCTCCCTCGCGCCTGCGTATTCAGCCGCAGGTGGCTTTGTCTCGGTCTTGGCGTCTGCAGCTGCGCGGGTGTCTAGCCTTCCCCGTCGCCCCTTTGCCATGCCTTTGCATGTGCGCGGTGGAATTTTCCTATGGCGTTTTCGGTTGGTCTTCCATTCTCGTTGCTTAGGTTCCGTTGGTTTTCGGCGATTCCTTGTCCACGCCGGCTGCCTAGTGATGGCCTGCTTCCATCATTCGCACCTAGTGGTGGCGCGTTTATACTATCGCGATACTTCATTTGATAGTAGTACTTAATTTAAAGGGTATTAATAATAAAAATGGGTTTAACCGATATATCTAGTAATTAGAAAAATATAATAATTTGAAATATATAGTAATATAGTATGGAACATGGTCGAAAATTGTACGGCCCGTTTTCGGGTCGTTACATTACTAAGAATAGCAAGAATAGCGATAGTTCAAGGCCATTAAAATATTTGCCCTATGAAGAGAGGATGCGGCGGTACTTGGAGACGAGGAACAGGATCTTTGCCGGGCACCAGTTGAGTGGAATGACGGTAATGTCCTGGAAAGTCCAGAAGGCCCGAGCGCGCTTCAGGAGACGGCGGGCTAGACGACAAGAAGCTGTAGCTGCCGTGAAGCGTGGTGGAACGCAAGATCCTAGACCCTTTGCCGAAGTTCGAATCCTGACTCAGCAGCTGACAGGATTGTTGGACACCGGAGCGAGCGTCAGTCTGCTGGGAAAAGGCGGCAGAGAGCTGGTGGAGTCCTTAAATGTGCCCATCCAAAAGTACCTGTCCGTAGTCCGAACGGCTGCCGGAGACGATCGGTCAATCATAGGACACGTCGAGTTACCTGTGGAATACAAGGGAAGGACAGAGAAGGTCCTGTTTTATTTGTGCCCGTACCTGGAGCAGGCGGCATACTTTGGCGTCGACTTTTGGCAGGCATTCGGCTTGGCTCCAGCAGTGGTAGGCATCGCCAATCCCGGAAGCGTGATGAAGGCCGAAGAAATCCACGCTAGGGATATGGAGCACTACGCCGAACATGAGGAAGTTAACGAGCAGGTGGCCGATCCTGAATCCTGGACGCTATCCGACGACGACAGTCGAGAGCTTGAGGGGATCAAGCAGGAGTTTCTGACCTTCGAGAGGGATGGCTTGGGAACCACGAGTCTCGAAAAGCACACGATAGAGCTGATCGACGGAGCCAAGGTCTTCAAAGATCGACCCTATCCCATGTCTCCAGCGAAGCAGAAGGTGGTCGAGGATGAGGTTGACAAGACGCTGGCGCTTGGAGTCATCGAGGTGAGCAAGAGTCCATGGAGCAATCGGACAACGGTGGTGTCGAGACCTGGAAAAGACCGGTTTTGCTTAGATGCACGAAAGTGCGTCCTTGACCCTCAAGGACGCATACCCGCTACCCAGTATTGACGGCATCCTGTCCAGAATCGATCAGACGCAGTACATCTCCAGCGTGGATTTAAAGTTCGCGTTCTGGCAGATCGAGCTGGACGCTAAAAGCAAGGAGTTCACAGCGTTTACGGTTTCTGGTTGGCCTCTATACCAGTTCCGCGTGATGCCGTTTGGACTCTGCAACGCTGCGCAGCGGCTGGTTAGACTGATGGACCGAGTTATCCCAGCCGAGATTCGCTCCAATGTCTTCGTCTATCTGGATGACCTCTTGATACTGGCATCCAGACGCACCTAAGGTACCTACTTCGAGTCGCAGAGTGCCTGAAGGAAGCAGGATTAACGATTGGACTCAGTAAGTCGAAGTTTTGCTTCAAGTCATTGACTTACCTGGGGTTCATCGTCGGGGGAGGTCAGTTGCGGATGGATCCGGATCGAGTAGCGGCAATCAGGAAGATGCCAGAGCCGAGGACCATGAAGGAAGTCCGAGGTTTTCTTGGATCCGCAGGGGGGATCCCCGCTTCTTAAAAAAACCCTCCCAACCTTCTCCCCCCCCCCCACAAAAAAAAAGAAAAAAAAAAACCAAAACACCCCCCCCCCCCCCCAAAAAAAATTTTATCCCCCTTTCCCCCCCCCCCCCCCCACAACCCCCCACCCCCCCCCCCAAAAATATTTTTTTAAAAAATAATTTTTTTTAAATATATATATTTTTTTTTAAAAAATATTTAAATTTTATTTTAATTTAAATTCGACAAAAATTTTTAAAAAAAAAAAATTGTTCCCCCTATATTTTTTTAAAAAAAAAACAAAAATTTTTTAAAAATAAAAAAAAAAAACCCCAAAAAAAACCTTCCCCCCCCCCCTCCCCTCCCCCCCCCTCCCCCCCAAAAAATTAACGGAAAAAAACCCCCCCTATCTTTTTTTTTTTTTTTTTTTTAAAAAATAAAAAAAAGCTAAAAAAAAGAAACAAAAATATTAAAAAAGGTCTTTTAAAATTTCACCCAACCCCAAACCCCCCCCAAATCCCCCAAAACTGTTAAAAACCAGAAAAAAAAAAGTAAAAAAATTAAAAAATAAATAAAAATAATAATAGAGGAGGGGTCAGTAGCCTTATTTTGTAAATATTAAAAATAGAAAAACATGAATTTAAAGATGAAAAGAATTATCTAAAATGTAAACAAAACATAATGGTCATATTCGCCATTGGGTTTGCGCTCAAGCTTATTCCATAGCTGAGTCGCTTACTCTTTTACTGATAAGCACTCAAGCTTAACACAGAGCTAAGTCGCTTACTCTTCTACTGATAAGCTTTGCAACTTCGGAACTCTTGTAATTTTTGGCACTGCTCGTGTGAGCAGGCCAGTCGTTCGTTATCGCTTGAAACCGCTGGCTGCGCCAGCGCAATAAATGGATTAAAATCTGACTGCTGCGTTGTTTTTGTTCAATTGGAAATTCCCCAGCTAGGCTGCTTAGCGTAGTCGCATTTTTTATAATAGTTTTTCCGTGAAAAACCTCACGGATTTTCATGGCGCCCGAACAGGGACTACGGCTATAGCATTTTCGTGGAAATTCGCGTCGGAAAATTGATCACAAATAGTGCATTTTCGTCGTCTCGGCACGTGTTCAATTTTTTCCGTCTTGCGAACATAACCTAGCTGGCGGGATTCGCCGCAGCAGTTGGAGTCGACTCATTAAGGAAAGTTTTGGCAATCATGCCAAACAACAAGGTATTAAGTGCCAAAAATTAAATTATCGAGCAATCCACCCTTTGTGTGAGTATTTTGCAAAAACGTTGCCCACTCCAGCAACTGTTTAAAATTTTCGGCACTCTGTAAATTGGAAAACCAATTAAAAAATTCCTCATCTAAACCAAATAAATAAAAGTGAACGGCCTTTGACAAAAATATTATGCGTGAAAATGTTTGTGAAATTCTGAAAAATTGGGTGTGCAAATTTTTTGCAGTGTAAAAGGTACAGCTATCGCTGAGCGGCTATTTTTTCGATTCCCTTTTGTGCAGTACAGTACCCAGTTGCAGAGCAGTTATTTTTCAGCAATAAATACTGTTGCAGTGCCTCTCAAACAATACATAACATTTTGTAGGCACCGGCGGAAAAGGTGCAGTGAACTTAAGCGCTAATACATACATATACATACATATGTATGTAATTGCGCATTGCCATAGAACTTGGTCTACATTGGAATTTTCGGTCTAATTTTTGGAAATTATTGACTTTGGAGCTGTGTGTTGGCATCGTTAACCCATATACGATCCACATACAGACTTTTTGGCCGAATAACTTAAAACATTTTGTGCACATTGGCGGTGTTTCGTGGGCACCTTTAACCCGTATGGGAACCACATAAATAATTTGGACAGTGCATTCGTCAAAATTAATAAAATATTTTGTGCACTTTGGCGGTGTTTCGTGGGCACCTTTAACCCGTATGGGAACCACAACAATAATTTGGGACAGATTATATGTCGAAATAATAAAATATTTTGTGAACTTTGGTGGTGTTTCGTGGGCACCTTTAACCCGTATGGGATCCACATAAATAATTGGCACATTTATTGTCAAATAAAATTCAATTATTTTTACGTTTTGGCGCTGCGTGTTGGTATTATACCTGCAGACATATAACAAAATTGAAATTATTAACCCTTATACAAACCAAATAAATTAATATTCGGCTTCGTTTAATATTTGGGTAACCGTCTAAAATTTATTACATCGGCATCAACAATCCTAACGAGATTAATTTAACCCTTGCATCAGACATTCATATTTGTATTTTGTTTCTTTTTTGAAATAAATTCCAATAATTGTCAAAATGAGCCAAGATAAAGAATTAGTTGTAAAGGAAGTCAATTCCAAATCAACAACAAAAATACTGTCGACAATGCAAAAACACGACAAGGTTATGAGTGACATTAGGCGTATGAAAACAGCATTCGAGGAAAAAACTATTTCTTTCGATAAATTTCAAATTGAATACCGAATGCAGCTGCTCGAAACTTATTGTGAAAAATTGATGGATATCCAGGCAGACATCGATGTTCTTAACCCAAGTAATGATTTAAGAGCGTCTGTTGAGGATATGTGTATTATTACAAAAGCTTTATATCGGTCCGCACTAAAAGAGAACGATTCACAGAAACTCAGTCAAGGGGATAGGAGTGTTCATCGTCATTCGTCTCAATTACCCAAAATGAGCCTTCCCAAGTTTAGTGGAAAGCATGCTGAGTTTAAAAACTTTATAAGTCTTTTTGAGAGTTTGGTCCATAATGATCCATCGCTAACAAACGTTGAAAAATTCAACCATTTGCTTTCGTGTCTCACTGATGATGCGTTGGGAACTGTGAAGGCGTTTCAAATTTCGGACAATAATTACGAAAAAGCGTTAGACAGTTTAAAAAATGTTTATGACAATAAATGTTTGATATTTTTTGATACAATTTCGCAACTGTTTGACATTCCCCATGTACAAAAAGCCTCTGCTTCGGGCTTGAGGTCTCTTATCGATGAGATGTCGGCTCTTTATGCATCATTGCAGTCATTGGGGAGTGAAAAGGAGATTAACAATGCAATCTTTATTCATATAGCAATGTCAAAGGTAGATAATGCAACAAAATCTCGTTTTGAAGAACAGCTCGATTATAATAATTTACCGACATGGTCCGATTGTGCGATTCAGTTAAATCGGCGATATCAGCATCTAGCTGCTGAGGAATCAACCAAAAGTAAGGGAAAGCCTACCCAAGGTTCTTATAAAGGGTATTCAAAATCGTCCTTTTCATGCACAAAAACAGATCGCCGGACTGAGTCAAAATGTCGATACTGCTCAGCGGCGAATCATGCTTTAGGCAAGTGCCAAGCTTTCATTGCCCTTCCAGTGATTCAGCGTTTCGATTTTGCCAAGCACAATCGTTTGTGCATCAATTGTCTAAATGAAGGACACTCAGTAAAGAAGTGTAAGGCTGCAAAATGTCGAGTTTGCTCCAAACCCCATAATACGCTTCTTCACAGATACGGGGTAGAATACCACCCAGCCAGTTCAGCTTCAATGCCACAAGTGGCATCACAGGCAACGTCTGCAGCTTCGGATCATCCTAATCAAGCCTATTCAAGTCATGTTGCTAGTAGTGATCAAGTTATTCTTGCTACTGCTGTAGTAAAGGTACGGGATAGATTCGGACAGTTCCAATTAGCACGAGCTCTGTTAGATTCTGGCTCGCAAATAAATTTCATGGCCGAGGATTTAGCACAGCGTCTACGGTTAAAGAGAGAAGAGTCGTGCTTAAATATTACTACGGTTGGGAAGAATGATTCGGTGGTACGACACAAAGTCCACACGTCGATTCATTCTCGCGTTAATTCTCCCACTTTTGCCACCGATTTTTGGGTGATAAGATCAATTTCTACATATCAACCCGATCATGAAGTCAACTTTGCGCAATGGAGTATTCCAGCAAGCATTGAGCTGGCAGACCCTCGTTTCTACAAGCCCGCAAAAGTGGACTTACTTATTGGAGCAGAATCCTTTTTTGAACTATTGAGCGTAGGCCAAATAAAGCTAGGTTCCCAACATCCGTCAATTCAGAAGACTTTATTGGGATGGATTGTATCGGGTAAATATACTCAGCAAACATCAAATAGAGCTCAGGTGTGTAGCGTCACGGTCAAGGAAAATGTTGGTTCTCTCGACTCTCTGGTGGAGCGATTTTGGGACTTAGAACAAGTCGCTGAGAGATCGAAGGCTGCATATACAGCTGAACAATTTGCGTGCGAGCAAAACTTTAATCAAACCGTACGCAGGCTATCGTCAGGTCGTTTTGAAGTGAAGCTGCCTTTTAAAACAGATCCAAGTGTTCTTGGCTTATCCTTCGAAACGGCAAAGCGCAGATTTCTTGCGTTAGAGCGCAAACTGGCAAATAATGTCGATTTACATGACATGTATCAAGACTTCATAAAAGAGTATCTTGCTCTTGGTCATATGTCATTGCTACCAACCCCTCCTCCAGGACACCACTACTATATTCCGCATCAATGTGTCCTGAGACCTGAAAGTAGCTCCACAAAGTTGCGAGTTGTATTTGACGCATCGAGTAAGACGTCAACCTCGATCTCACTAAATGAGACTTTAATGGTGGGGGCAACTATTCAGCGGGAGCTTTACTCTATTCTAGCAAGATTTCGATTGAACAAGTATGCTTTAACGGCTGATATTTCAAAAATGTATAGGCAAATTAACGTTGCAGAAGAAAATCGGGACTTTCAACTTATCTTGTGGAGGGAACAATCGACACAAGCTCTCCAAACTTATCGTCTCAACACTGTTACGTATGGGACAGCCTCAGCTCCGTTTTTGGCCATCCGTTGTCTTTTTGAGCTATCAAAGATTTATGCTGAATCATATCCTATCGCCACAGAGGTGATATCAAGCGACTTCTATGTTGACGATATGCTCACGGGAGCCAACAGTTTAGAAGAGTTGGAAACCATTCGTAGAGAAGTAACTGAGGTCTTGAAATTCGGGGGTTTTGATCTGGCCAAATGGGCCACAAATCATCCTAGTCTGCTGGCTAATAAAGGGCCAGATAAGGCTCTTATAGTTGACCCTTCCGCTTCCATAAAAACACTTGGTATGAGATGGAATCCTCAAAATGACGTTTTTCATTATAGCTTGGAAGATTCGTTTGACTCTTTACCACCAACAAAACGCAACATTTTGTCCGTCACAGCTCGGTTGTTTGATCCCTTGGGTTTATTGTGTCCGTTGATAACTAAAGCAAAAATCTTGCTTCAGGAGCTGTGGCGACAAAAATTGGATTGGGACGAGTCAGTTCCCATGAGTTTGCATACCAGCTGGAATAGGTTCAAGTTGAATTTACTGGAGTTAGACAAGATCTCCATACCTCGATATATCTGTCTATCTGCTTATGAAACTGTCCAGATACACGGCTTCGCAGATGCATCGAGTGAAGCCTATGGCTGTTGCATATACGTCCGTACCACTTTTGGGACAACTGGTTTATCGAGACTGCTAACCGCCAAGTCTCGAGTGTCCCCCCTTAAAACAAAGTCAATTCCAAGGCTCGAGTTGTGTGCAGCGCATCTTCTTGCTAAGCTATGGGCTCAAGTAGCTCCCTTGCTAAACAACTTTAAGTTGGAAAGCATTAATTTCTGGTCTGACTCTCAAGTCACATTATATTGGTTAAAAAGGGATCCATCCACATTGGCAACGGTTGTTGCATGGCGTCATGTGCCTCCTGAAGAGAATCCGGCTGATTTGGTGTCACGTGGAACAGAAATAGATGGTTTGAAGTGTACTCTGTGGGAGAATGGACCAAAATTCTTGCTCGGAAGTCAAGACGAGTGGCCTCGTCTTCATCAGATTGAAGTTTCCCCTGATTTACAGCTGTCCGAGAACAAGAAAAGTGTGGCAGTATGTTCCGTAACAAAAAGCCAACCGAACGTGTTTACTGATCTAATTAAAAGATGCTCGTCATATAATAAACTACTTCGGATCATGGCATACGTAAATCGGTTCATTCAAGGGAAAAAGCGGCTTCGAGACGTGAATATTTCGGCACAAGAACTAAAAATATCGTTCGTTAGGCTGGTCCAAATTGGTAAATACTTCAAAACCTTGAGTTTGGTTCAGAATACGTCAAGTTAGAGAAATCGGAATGTTTGGCCCCACATCTTCAACGTCTAAATCCCTTCATACACACAAGCGAGCTTGATGGTATGACCTTTCGATTAATTCGTGTTGGAGGGAGGTTGGGTAATGCGCCTATTCGTTATGATGCCAAATTTCCATTATTGCTGTCTCAAAAGTCACAATTTGTTACCCTCTTTCTTCGCAATTTGCATCGGACTCATTATCATGCAGGCGCCAAAGTGATGGTATCACTCTTGAGGCAGCAGATTTGGCTTATCAACGCGCGAGAGGCGTGTACAAGGATTGTCCGTGACTGCGTCCACTGTTTCCGTTATAAGCCCAAGCTACTTGGTCAGATAATGGGCAATTTGCCCGCCGATCGGGTTAGGAAAGCTCGACCCTTTTTGATTTGTGGGGTGGACTTCTGCGGCCCATTTTATGTCTCGCTGAAGCTCCGTGGGAAACCCCCATTAAGACTTATGTGGCTGTCTTCGTTTGTTTTTCGTCAAAAGCTGTTCATCTTGAGCTCGTTGTCGATCTATCTACTGACAGCTTTTTATCTGTTTTCAAAAGGTTCGTCGGACGGAGAGGTCTTCCGGAGAAGGTTTACAGCGACAACGCCACCAATTTCGTGGGAGCGAGCAAGGTTCTCGAAGAGCTGCACGTAGCGTTTCACCGGAATCAGGATCAACTGACGACGTACGCGGCTCAGAGGGGCGTCGAATGGTCCTTCATCCCACCGAGGTCACCACACTTCGGCGGACTATGGGAGGCAGCCGTCAAGGCAGCCAAGCATCGCTTGCTGCGAGGGGTCGGCAACGCCAGGCTTACAGCAGACGAGTTGAGCACCCACCTGGTGGAGGTAGAAGCGCTGCTCAATTCCCGTCCGATTGCATCGCCTGGCAACGACCCCAACGATGGAGAGGCTCTAACACCAGGACATTTGCTGATCGGTCAGCCTCTTCTTACGCTGCCGCCAGAATCCGAAACAAACGGAATCTGCAGCAAGGCCAGCTTCGGATATTTGAAGCGGTGGCGAATGCTGTCTGCTCTCAAGCAGCAATTTTGGCAAAGCTGGTCCAAGGATTACCTTGCCAGCCTGCAGCAGCGCAACAAATGGAGCATCGAAGGCCCCGATCTTAAGATTGGGTGCCTTGTTCTCGTCCACGAGGACAATCTGCCGCCGCAACGGTGGCTTACAGGGCGCGTGGTGGCAACAACACTCGGCGAGGACGGCAGAGTGCGTGTTGCCGAAATTCGGACGTCTGGAGGCGTCATCAAGCGCGCAATCCACAAACTGGCGTTGCTGCCAATAAGCAGCACAAACGAGGAAGTTAAAGCGCCGGAGCCCTTCAACGGGGCCGGAATGTTGGATCAGTAGCCTTATTTTGTAATTATTAAAAATAGAAAAACATGAATTTAAATATGAAAAGAATTATCTAAAATGTAAACAAAACATAATGGTCATATTCGCCATTGGGTTTGCGCTCAAGCTTATTCCATAGCTGAGTCGCTTACTCTTTTACTGATAAGCACTCAAGCTTAACACAGAGCTAAGTCGCTTACTCTTCTACTGATAAGCTTTGCAACTTCGGAACTCTTGTAATTTTTGGCACTGCTCGTGTGAGCAGGCCAGTCGTTCGTTATCGCTTGAAACCGCTGGCTGCGCCAGCGCAATAAATGGATTAAAATCTGACTGCTGCGTTGTTTTTGTTCAATTGGAAATTCCCCAGCTAGGCTGCTTAGCGTAGTCGCATTTTTTATAATAGTTTTTCCGTGAAAATTTGTACGGACTGCGGGATAGGGGGTACTCAGCCCTGAGAATCCGGAGCTAGCTGGAGCTTATCCCAAGGAAAGAGAATGCAGTTCAGTTACAGAGTTGAAGGTGTTGAAACCGTTGGGATGCCAAATGAAGATAATTTCTTGCTATGTGTACACTAAAATGCAGATTTAGTGCATTGACATAGTACAAATTATAATCTTGCATGTAAATTTAGTGTATCTATATGGTGGGAGTTGTATTCCATCATGGAGATTTAGTGCATCAATAAAGTGCGAATTATATTCCAGCACGCAGATTTATTGCATCCCAACGCTTAAAAACACCATCAACTCTGCCGACCCGTTCTTTCGACAGGGAATCTATAAATTTTATCGTTAAACATTTTAAACATTGTTTTTTTACTTTTTGGTTGGATTTACTATAAAGCGTTATTTTTAGTTTTTTTAAACTATTCATATTATTACTTTTTGGTTGGTTTTACTATAAAGTGTTATTTTTAGTTTTATTAAACTATTCATATTATTTTTGTTTTATATCTATTTGTATTTTTTTTAATATTTCTTTTTTATTTCTTATTTTATATAATTTATATGTATTTTGTATATTATTTATTTTTGAATATTATTATTATAAAATTATAAAATAAAAAAAACATTAAAACATAAAAAATGGGACCATCTTATTACCACGTCCAAGTCGTTCGTCCTGTGGCAACCTAAGAGTGGTATTTTGATGTGAATTTGCTGACAATAAATAGATTGAATATGTGAATACAAACATATTATTACAAAACATTATTTTCATCGAAATTTCTTCGAGAGTTTAAAGGTCGGTAAAAAGGCCGATAATTTCAGAAAGTTTGTGTTTGTCGAGCTCTTGCAGACAAATGAATTATCGAATCCACCAGATCAGTTTGGCAGTGTTGAAGATTGATTTGTAAGAAGTAAGAATTGGTATCATGCACAAAAATCGGCCGGCTACAACTTGAGATATACAAAAAACTTGTAAAGGCCATACACTGTGTGTTCTTACATGCGCGATATCTGAAAAATGGTGGGTTCTACAGAAAAAATCATCTATCTATTATCTATTATTCGATTGACTTTACCGTTTTTGAGAAAAACCCAAAAAAGTAAGAAAAACCCAAAATGTTTACCTGTGACCGTGAATAATTCAATTAGCACACCTGGGATCGATGGGGACTTTTCACAATTCGTTTCTTGTGGTCTGTCGGAATAAATGTTATTTAAACCCACTTTTATGTCTAGATTGACCGGACTAAGAGCGACATACATATAAATAAAAGAACACTTACCTATAAACAGTTTCTTTTTTATTTTTAATTCTTATTTTTTTTTTTTTTTTTAATTAAGAAAAGTTTGAAGACATTTTTTTTTGTTATTTTCTTCCCGAATAAAAGTATTTTTGTTTTTAGAAGGGTGGAGAAAACATTTTTTTTAATTTTAACATTACCGTATTATTATTTGATAATACATAGTATTAGAAGTAATCATGGAAAATTTTAGTTTTTTAAAAATATATCTTGAGTTGGCGCATAAGGTTTAAAGTTCACATACAAATATGATATAAGGTTGTCAAATATCTCCCATCCGCCTTTTTGTCTTTTGAATTTCGCCGCTATATACAAAGCACTACAGAGCTCGTATCGGGCAATACTATACATAATTTGAAAGGTCTTGATATAACCTAAAAAACGACGCTATGCAAGCCGAAATTCGAGCTATTTTAAAGTTTACCTTCGTTAAAGGCAAATCCGGTAGAGAAACGTTCCGTGAGATTAATGGTGTTTTGGGGGATGGTACTCTTTCACTTCAAACTATTAAACTATTCATATTATTACTTTTTGGTTGGATTTACTATAAAGCGTTATTTTTAGTTTTTTTAAACTATTCATGTTATTTTATACTTTTTAGTTTTAATTAGGTAGGTAGGTACTGATAAAAATTGCTTGTTTAAGAAAATTTTCAAATTATTATTTATTTACTTTATAGTTTTGGTTTATTTACAAAGCGTATTTTCAATAGGTAGGGGAGAAGTGGGGGTTGTGGGCATGGGGGGTTGTGGGCACCCCTACGTATCTTTTCACAAAATGAAGATTGACTTTTTTGGTAATGTCATTCGCAAGCAATTACCTTATGTATGATTTATGCCAAATATCAAAGTAAACGAACGCGTTTGCTTTTTGAAATGAACGAATTGGTTTTTTTTGTGCTTGGAAAAGGTGGATTAAGAAGGTAAGTGTAATGCATTTTTATTTAGTCAAAGTATTATACTAAATGGAACAATATCGATTTGAACCAAAAAATGTATGCAAACACATTTTTTAATTACTTCTTAAAATGTCTGCTAAAGTTGGTTGTGGGCACCAAAATTGGGGGGGTTGTGGGCACCTGTTTTTTCTTGGCAAATTTTTTTATAACCTACAATTTCTTGTAAAATTGTTTTCAAAATTTGTTTGGAACCCTCTAGAACATTCTTGTAGAAATCTAGCTGGAGCTTATCCCAAGGAAAGAGAATGCAGTTCAGTTACAGAGTTGAAGGTGTTGAAACCGTTGGGATGCCAAATGAAGATAATTTCTTGCTATGTGTACACTAAAATGCAGATTTAGTGCATTGACATAGTACAAATTATAATCTTGCATGTAAATTTAGTGTATCTATATGGTGGGAGTTGTATTCCATCATGGAAATTTAGTGCATCAATAAAGTGCGAATTATTTTCCAGCACGCAGATTTATTGCATCCCAACGCTTAAAAACACCATCAACTCTGCCGACCCGTTCTTCCTACAGGGAATCTATCAATTTTATCGTTAAACATTTTAAACATTATTTTTTTACTTTTTGGTTGGATTTACTATAAAGCGTTATTTTTAGTTTTTTTAAACTATTCATATTATTACTTTTTGGTTGGTTTTACTATAAAGTGTTATTTTTAGTTTTATTAAACTATTCATATTATTTTTGTTTTATATCTATTTGTATTTTTTTTAATATTTCTTTTTTTATTTCTTATTTTATATAATTTATATGTATTTTGTATATTATTTATTTTTGAATATTATTATTATAAAATTATAAAATAAAAAAAAACATTAAAACATAAAAAATGGGACCATCTTATTACCACGTCCAAGTCGTTCGTCCTGTGGCAAGCTAAGAGTGGTATTTTGATGTGAATTTGCTGACAATAAATAGATTATATATGTGAATACAAACATATTATTACAAAACATTATTTTCATCGAAATTTCTTCGAGAGTTTAAAGGTCGGTAAAAAGGCCGATAATTTCAGAAAGTTTGTGTTTGTCGAGCTCTTGCAGACAAATGAATTATCGAATCCACCAGATCAGTTTGGCAGTGTTGAAGATTGATTTGTAAGAAGTAAGAATTGGTATCATGCACAAAAATCGGCCGGCTACAACTTGAGATATACAAAAAACTTGTAAAGGCCATACACTGTGTGTTCTTACATGCGCGATATCTGAAAAATGGTGGGTTCTACAGAAAAAATCATCTATCTATTATCTATTATTCGATTGACTTTACCGTTTTGTGAAAAACCCAAAAAAGTAAGAAAAACCCAAAATGTTTACCTGTGACCGTGAATAATTCAATTAGCACACCTGGGATCGATGGGGACTTTTCACAATTCGTTTCTTGTGGTCTGTCGGAATAAATGTTATTTAAACCCACTTTTATGTCTAGATTGACCGGACTAAGGGCGACATATAAATAAAAGAACACTTATCTATAAACAGTTTATTTTTTTATTTTTAATTTTTGTTATTTTTTAATTAAGAAAAGTTTGAAGAAATTTTTTTTGTTTATTTTCTTCCCGAATAAAAGTATTTTTGTTTTTAGAAGGGTGGAGAAAACATTTTTTTTTAATTTTAACATTACCGTATTATTATTTGATAATACATAGTATTAGAAGTAATCATGGAAAATTTTAGTTTTTAAAAATATATCTTGAGTTGGCGCATAAGGTTTAAAGTTCACATACAAATATGATATAAGGTTGTCAAATATCTCCCTTCCGCCTTTTTGTCTTTTGAATTTCGCCGCTATATACAAAGCACTACAGAGCTCGTATCGGGTAATACTATACATAATTTGAAAGGTCTTGATATAACCTATAACGCTATGCAAGCCGAAATTCGAGCTATTTTAAAGTTTTCCTTCGTTAAAGGCAAATCCGGTAGAGAAACGTTCCGTGAGATTAATGGTGTTTTGGGGAATGGTACTCTTTCACTTCGAACTATTAAACTATTCATATTATTACTTTTTGGTTGGATTTACTATAAAGCGTTATTTTTAGTTTTTTTAAACTATTCATGTTATTTTATACTTTTTAGTTTTAATTAGGTAGGTAGGTACTGATTAAAATTGCTTGTTTAAGAAAATTTTCAAATTATTATTTATTTACTTTATAGTTTTGGTTTATTTACAAAGCGTATTTTCAATAGGTAGGGGAGAAGTGGGTTGTGGGCATGGGGGGCTATTGTGGGCCCCTTACGTATCTTTTCACAAAATGAAGATTGACTTTTTTTGGTAATGTCATTCGCAAGCAATTACCTTATGTATGATTTATGCCAAATATCAAAGTAAACGAACGCGTTTGCTTTTTGAAATGAATGAGATTTTTTTTTGTGCTTGGAAAAGGTGGTGAAGTTTTTTCAAAGATTTTCAATAGTGTATTAATTAAAGTGAATCGATTAAGAAGGTAAGTGTAATGCATTTTTATTTAGTCAAAGTATTATACTAAATGGAACAATATCGATTTGAACAAAAAATGTATGCAAACACATTTTTTAATTACTTCTTAAAATGTCTGCTAAAGTTGGTTGTGGGCACCAAAATTGGGGGGGTTGTGGGCACCTGTTTTTTCTTGGCAAATTTTTTTATAACCTACAATTTCTTGTAAAATTGTTTTCAAAATTTGTTTGGAACCCTCTAGAACATTCTTGTAGAAATCTTAGGCTCTTGGAAAAGGATCCTCTCTCGCTGAGAGGGATTATCACAAAGATTTGTAATTTTGCGATCGAGCTTTTCGTCTGAAATGTGTTGACATGCGGGCCAGTCATCATGTGTTTCCGACGATTAATAACGCCTATGTAGTCTTTGAAATAAATAAATTGTCGTTATGTTGATATTGGTTGCGGTTTTTTTCCATATTTTTCCATTTGCAGCATTTTTTTCCGGGCAGGGCCCACCCCAACCCCCAAAAAAATGTTAGCTGAAAATTACGGTTTTACAAAAGTCCATATGAAATTTTTTCCGCATGACGAAATCAAGTATGTTTCTTCATAATTAGTTAGTTTAGGTCTCTAGCTTTACACAGATACCCATATCCAAATAATATGCACTAGTTCGGTAATTATAAGCCAAAAACCAAAACTATGCCAACAACCCCCACTTCTCCCCTACTTAATACTCAAAGGCATTTAAAGCTATAGTGAGTTTTTACATTATCTTACAATTTATTAACATTATCACAATTATAATATAGGATGTGTACCTGTCCAGGCATTTAAAGCTATAGTGAGTTTTAACATTATCACAAATATAATATAGGATGTGTACATGTCCAGGCATTTAAAGCTATAGTGATATATTAACATTATCACATTTATAATAGAGAATATTTGCATGTCCAGAAACGGCGTAGTAGATTTCATTACTACTCGGTTCCATGCCGTAGTCTTATCATCTCTTTCAAAGCTTCTTCGTTACAAGGCACCCTGCCTGTTAATTTAGAGCAATCCAGTTCTTCTATTTGAATCCCTTCAAGAGATCGTGCACGGCTTAGTGCTACATAAGCCTGTCCAGCAGCAAATAGCCGGGAACCCAGGTAAACGACTGCGGTATCTACTGTACAGCCTTGCATCTTATGCACGGTTGATGCCCAGCTCAGGATTAATGGCAACATTCGCCTTTCCGCAGTACCGTAGCTGAATTTTGCAGGAAACTGTATCGATATTGGCTTAATCAGGTGTATACCATCTGCGCCAAAATCGACTTGTACTGACGGTATATCTTCTTCATAGATTTGGCCTCTGCGAAAATTTGGCCAAACTATTTCTGTTATAAAGCCCATATTTCCATTAACTAGACCTTTTGCGATGTCAATGTTTGATCGCAACATGACTTTAGCTCCCACGAATATTTTCAATATTTTAGGTAAACCTCCTGTTTTATTGATGTCATCAGGTATGACCGAGTCCAAATCTTTATTATTGGCCAAATTTCGTGTAGCGTCAATCAGTTGATCTTGTGCTCTTATTGTGTGAATAGCCGTTCCTTTATTTTCAAAGTATTGGAGAACTTTATCCTTATGTCTAGCAACTTGTTGATTTGTTGGATAAATTCTCAACGCTCTTTCAATAGAGAATTCATTTATTTCATCAGTTGAAACTTTTCCAAGTAGAGTTTCAAGGTGCTTAGACGAAAGCTCTCCAATTCTAAGGGCATTCAGGACATCTATGAATGCAGTGTCTCCTTGTTGGCGCATGTTGTGTTTAAGCTCAACCAACTGGAACAGCCGCCACAAATGTGTAGCTGGCTTCATGTGCTCCGGTTGTTGAAAAACTTGATGGCCTCGAACAGGAGGCAACTGCATCAAGTCACCAAACAGCAGAACATTTATTCCTCCAAAGAAAGCGTCCCGATCTTTTAGCTGCCGCAAACGAGAGTCAATCATGCAAAGCATCTCATATGGCACCATTGAAATTTCGTCAATGAACAGAAACTCAACGTCTTGCCATAGTTGACACATGACTCTAAGAAAATTGCCAGTTAGCATTGGCATACGGACAAGAACTCCGTCTTTCTGTACTGGTAGCTTTAGCAGACGGTGTAACGTTGTTCCACCCACCAATCGTGCAGCGACACCAGTCAGAGCAGCAACTTTTACAACGGATTTTCCATAACATCGGTTAACTTGGTTTCTTAACAAATTAAAGAGAAAAGTTTTCCCAGTGCCTGCTCCACTAGTTATGAAAATTTTCTCTCGGCTCATGTCTCCATTAAGCTGGTTCTCAATGCTCCGTGTTATGAGAATAAACAATTGTCTTTGGTCAACATTCATGGCCTGTTGTGCCCTCTGAAATTGATCATTACTCATCTCTATTTCAGGTAATTCTTCTTCCTCAGCTTCAGGATTTATAAGTTCTGGCTGCTCTAAAATTTCAAAAGCATGGATTTGATTGAATGCAGTTTCAAGCTGTTGGTCTCGTTCTCGAAATTGACACATGTGTCTACTCATTTGCTTCAGATCGTTTTCTCGAGACAAAAAGGCCGCTCTTGCATTTTCAAAAGTTTCTAGTAAATCCGATTCCGAACGGTAAGGCATATATTGAACCAACAAACTGTAAAAGAAGTTTTCTGGATCTGATGATGCCGTAAAGTAGGGCACTCTCACCACTGCTGGAATATTCCTCACAACCATTTTGCTGCCATCAGATAGCGTAATGAATGAGCGACGAACGCCTAGCTGTTCCTCATAATCATCAATGCTTTCTTCGGTTTTATTTTTTTTTTTTCGGATAGAAAGTTTCAAACAGCATTGCAAACTCAGTGAGACTCATGTTCGGAAAATCGTAATCACGATGATGCAATGGACGTTTTTCATACCTTTCAAAGATATTGTCATAATACCCAATAGCGTGCCCAGTATTATTGAATTGAAGAACTCTATACCGCTGTTCTGGCTTTCTTGTGTTAAGGAAAATACATCTACGTGAACTATCACGTAAAGGAATGTGACATAGTCTATATGCACATTCGGCAGCAGATACTTGTCGTTCATGAATAATCTTCATACAAATCTTGAAAAGCTTACGAGAGATATCTGATTCTTCGCGTTGTATTTGTTGTATTGCCTGTGCTATTCCTGCGCTTCCAATCCTTCAGGCTCTGCTTTCGATAGGTACTTGGCGATATAATATGCTATCGCTTCGTTTGAGCCGCAGGGCTGAATGTCCATATTGCCTGTCCATAGCCTCAATAACTCTGGGTGGTAATTATTTACACAAACGTCTTCTCTGCGACGCTTAAGTAAACAAATTCTTCCTCCGTTACGAATGAAATCGTCTGAAGAATGAGATACTATCCGAGTCTCATACATACTTGACGCGGAAAGTTGAATCGACATTTCCGGGTATTATTTTACAGTTGGCGTATGCCGATGAATTTGACATTTTTGACAAGCTGGTGGTTCCGATCTTCTTCTTTCCTGTCCATAGCCTCAATAACTCTAGGTAGTAATTATTTCATAAACTTTTTTTTTCTTAAGTAAACAAATTCTTCCTCCGTTACGAATGAAATCGTCTGAAGAATGAGATACTATCCGAGTCTCATCACATACTTGACGCGGAAAGTTGAATCGACATCTTCCAGAGGTATTATTTTTCTTACAAGTTGGCGTATGCCGATGAATTTGACATTTCTTGACAAGCTGGTAGAGTTCCGGATCTTCTTCCTCTGTAGGCATTTTACAGGAACAGTTGCGATCAAGCAGAAGTTTTCCTTCCTGGGTGTCAAAATCTGGATGATGTGCGATCCAAACTACCATATGAAGGTGAGGACTACCACGATTCTGGAATTCGATGCGCCACCAATGATCTTGAACTTTTCCACCAAAAACTTCGTCATTGCTTTTGATATATTTCATAAGAGCATTTACTCTAACCATAAAATGTCGACTCAAAATTACTGGATATTTTTCTTTTAGTTGTTGAGTCTCATAAATATCAAGTGTACTTGGGTCCACATCGGGTTTGTTATCAGCAATTAACAATTAAATGTCAAAAAATATGTAGGAGGCCCAAGACACCTGATTTGGGCTAAAAGCTCATTTAAAGCAGATCTCCAATAAGCCGCAGAGCCTCGCAAGTTCTTAATATAAAGGTGGACGTCCTCGACAGCTTCATCTCCATTACGGATTTTTTTACCACATGCTGATATTGAACTTTTGACTCTGTAATATTCAAACAATGATAGGGCGTAAAAGAAATAATCATTACGTTGAAATCTTGTGTCTTTTCTTAAAATTCTGTACTGAAAGTAGTCTAATGGTGTTATCTTCACAGGTCTTTGCTCTTTTAGACCGTTCCTTCCATATGGAAACAAAAAGTACCAAGCAAACTCTTCTGCTTTCAGTTCATGATCCACATTCACGATATTATTAGTGGTTTTGCGGGTTATTTCATGAAGATTTCGTGAAACCTCCACTTCATCTTCCACATTGGGCTGTATAATATCAATAGGTGCCATTACTGATGTCTGCATTGGAATTATTAGTTGTTTCTGTTCTTGTGGAGGAGCCATTGTTCGGACTCTCTCTGTATTTTGTCGTGTTTGCACTTCTGGTTCGATAGAGTTATGTATATCAGAAACTTCAACGTCAACATAATCAAGCGTAAACTGAACATTTTTGCTACCTGTGGCACGCTTACAAACCCTTACAAACTCGTCTAAATTATCGCATTCAACAATACAAGCTCTTCCGTTGTTTCTTGCTTTGGATCCTTTTGGGCCACACGAATGGGAGTCACTGAAGTAGTATTTATTGCCAAAATGACTGGCCTTCTGCTATTAGTATGCCTCCATTATGATCTTCAAATAACAAGCTGATACCTTGACGAAGTGTACGACCAAAGTTATCTTGGTTGGCACGATCATTCAAGCTACCGTATATGTTGGGTTCTTCATCAAAGTTGATATGGAACCCTTTGTTGAATGCGACCAAATCATCTTTGATTAAATTAAAATTTCGTACCAGCAAATATCCATTCGCCTCGATAGGATAGGCTCCTAAATTTCTCTGATTTTTGGCCCTTACATCACTATAAATTTGATCGCCTGTTATCATATTCAAGTTAAGGTCGTTTGTGGACCAATAATGTGGTGAAAGAATAGAAGCTCTTAAAATATTTGCCAATACCATCGCACAACATTGAACACCAGCGAAACCTGATATAAATATACTATCATCGCCTTGATGCCACGAAGCGCGTACAATTCTTGAAAATTGATTAATTTGCATATAAGCACTAGTAACCTCTAAAGGCTCGCCATTGACCTCTAGAGCTTGTTTTGCCGATGCTTCTTCTACTCTTATGATATCCTCTTCGTTGATCAAAACGTTTTGATTAATAACAACGTCTTTGTATAGAGGATTGTTTGCTACCAACCAATACAGAGCATCATACACATTTGGCCTACTTATTGAAAACTGCCGCGTTACATTTATGTTCTCTAGCTTATCTTGATAAATGGAATAATGCGTGAAATCAGCCTTTGTTCAACTTGTGATAAATTTGCAATAACTTCAGGAATGGAGCCTGGATCCATATTATTCCAATACGCCTTGGATGGTGCCAATGTTTTCTTTGACCTTAAATGAGTTTTGCAGCGGCTACAAACAACCACAGAATTTCGTTGCTTAAGTTCGTCAGGCAAATACAGTGCCGTTTGAGGTAGTACAACACACTTAGAAATCTGATGTGGATAGCAGCGTTTAGTGCAAACTTCACATATATTATCACAAAATGTGTTAATTGCCTTCATAAAGCTTACCATGCTGGCTTGACATGATTTTCTTTCTTCTGCACAATGTTGCCGTTTTCTCTGCAATCGAGCTGTTCTGTCTCCTTCTGATTCTGAAGCTCGAAATTCAACATCATATTGACGCTTTTGCTGCAAGCGAGCGGCTCTGTCTCCTTCTGATTGTGAAATTCGAAAATCGGCATCATACTGACGCATTTGCTGCAAGCGGGCTGCTCTGGTTTCTTCCGATTGTGAAGCTCGAAATTCAGCATCATATTGACGCTTTTGCTGCAAGCGAGCGGCTCTGTCTCCTTCTGATTGTGAAATTCGAAAATCGGCATCATACTGACGCATTTGCTGCAAGCGGGCTGCTCTGGTTTCTTCCGATTGTGAAGCTCGAAATTCCGCATCATATTGACGCTTTTGCTGCAAGCGAGCTGCTCTGTCTCTTTCTGATTCTGAAGCTCGATGCTTAACGTAATTCTGACGCTTTTTCTGCAGGCGAAGTGCTCTATCTTTTCCTTTTTCTAAAGCTCTATATCTTTTCATATAGAGTCGCCTTTTATTCAATTTTTCAGATAATTTATCGCTTGTGGTATTCATTGTGGTAGATGTCAACACACGGCTTAGATAACACACGAAACACACGACTTAACAGTTATGCTCAATTTTTATGCACCAGAACGCTGGCTTTAACGCGCTTTATACATTAAACTTTAACAAAACTCTTGTACTAAATTCAAATATCTTACAAACAAAGCTTTTCAAATTAAATAGAATTTCTAAGAATTCCAACCGTTTTATATATTTCACAGCAACGCAAGTCTTACTTGAACTTTTGCTCAAACTTGAATGCAAATCTCGCAGCTGCAACTCGTATTTATATACTCCCACTCAAACAACAGAAACTTCTAGAAAAAATTTCAAGAAGGATCTACAAAATACTATGCGTACGCAAATGTTCTAGAGTTTTTTAAAGCGTTCTAAAAATTTCTAGAGTGTTCTACAGTGTTTCGAAATTTCTATATAATTTCTAATTTTCTATAGTGTTCTAAAATTCAAATAAATAGTTGATTTTGATTTTAAAAGAGCGCGTCTTCTATAGATATCGATAAATTATCGGTAAAAAAACAAGTTGGCAGGCCTGCATGCAACAAAATTTACAGCCCCAACAGAAACTTCTAGAAAACTTTCAAGAAGGTCTACAAAATACTATGCGAACGCACAAAGGGACATGTTCTAGAATTTTGTTAAGCGTTCTAAAAATTTCTAGAGTGTTCTACAGTGTTCTATATATCGTATGCTTAGTGGTGTTACGCAGCCAGGTAGCCAGATAGCCACAAGTGAAACTAATATAAAGCGTTTAAATACAGTTTGTTCTTTTTCTAAATCTTTAAACTTTAGTTATATTTCAAAAAGTTTATTTTAAAAATATGGTGTCGTGTTATCAATAGCGGACATTGCTGGAACTACACACGTTGCTGTCGCCATCTATCTTTGGCTGCGAAAGCTTTCAAGAGCTTAGTGGTGTAACGCAGCCAGATAGCCAGATAGCCACAAGTGAAACTTATATAAAGCGTTTAAAAACAAGTTGGCAGGCCTGCATGCAAACCAAAAAGTGTTACGCCGCCAGCCAGATAGCCAGATAGCCAGCCACAAGTGAAACTAATATAAAGCGTTTAAAAACAGATGGATTAAAAAAAATTTGACCTTCTTAATACCACGGCCAAGTCGTTGGTCCTGGTTGACCGGACTATCTGGACAGCTCAATTAATTTTAGAAGAAGAAAAAAAAAAAAGAAACAAAAGCAATATATTACAATTTCAAGTAATAATGTTAAAATACCCCTATTCCTTATACAAAAATATCTTTTCTGGTATTTATTGCTATATTCCGAATACAGTATATATGGTAATATTTAAGGTATTAAGCCTAGTACTCAGATCGACGAACAGTTTTGATGTCGAAAAGAGGCCATTCTTTTTCTTTTTCTCCGAGTATAACCTTTTTTTAGAAAATTCATCGGCAATTTCTTTGATCAAGTACTGCGGTCACACTGATTTGCGTTTCGCGGGCTGTATATGCTGTATTCGGTTTGTGGACAACAAAATTTGAAATAAGGATGAAACCTTCTCAACTTAAGCCGAGGCTGAAGCTCGCAAGGAAAGTGGCCGAAGGAGCATGCAGTTACCCTAAACAAGGAACGAATGGGGCACATCATCGCAAGGCGAGTGGACTACACGGAGATGGACTCCTTGTCCAACTGCCGGATAACAAATGGGACTTTTGTTCCCTGCCGACCAAAACGCTTGTCTTCTGCACGGTCGCCGAGGAGCACTCGATTGGCGGGCTCGCCTGCGAGCTGCACCAATTATGGGCTAACAGCCTCCTACGCCATGCTCACCCACTAGAGTCCTGCAAAAGTGGACTTATAAGTGAGAACTAACCCCTACGGTGGATCTCAAGCCGGGCGACTCGGTTCACACTATGAAGAAATTTCAGGCTAAACGGCTGTTTCCCAAGCTGGTGATCAAACACCAGGTGCAGGAATTAAAGGATTTTTGTTTTAAAAACTGAATTAAACCGCCGTTTTTAAATGAATTTTAAAGAAATATTTTACGAATGTAAAATTATAATTTGCATACATTTCGTTGTTCAGTCGAATTTCGCGCCATCTTTTGAAAATTTGCTAAGCCCTCTTTAAGAGAGAGAGTGAGAGGGCAACAACGGAGAACGACCTTTTTATTAAATAGTCCTATTTGCTCTCCCTTTCGCTCTCGAAATACTGAAAGAGTTAGTTGGCAACGCGATTAGTTGCCAAACTAAGTTTCTAGTATTTTATTTCTATCATCTGAGTACCGCCTGTCGAACAGCACCCTCGAAAAGTGTTTCGATGTTATTGGCCTCTCGCTCTCTCTCACTGATCTCGAACTCATTTCGTCGATCTGAGTACTAGGCTTTAATAAGAAACATATTCTATGGCCACACTGGTTGGCTCTTTCCTTTTCCTGTTTAACTTTCGGTGAGTCCTGGTGTTGCTGTATAAAATATAAAATATAAATCTAAAAACTTTAATCCAATCCTGTGTTTTTAATCTATAAACAAAACATAAACTACAACAGTGTTGGGTCAGTGAGCTTTTTTGTGGCAAACGAGTGTACGCAGTTCATCGAACGATAATAAAGATGGTCCAACAGAACGATAGAAATGAAATTTGGCCGTTTTTACTGCAGCCTCCCAGAGTCCTCCAAAGTGAGGCGAACGAGGGGGAGGCGAATGAGGGGGAATAAACGCCACTCAATTGAATCTTCCAGGCAGAATTCCTCTATAGCTCGAATGTGGGGGCCAGACAGGAATAAGCTCTTCAGCTCAGCCAGCTCGTTTTTAGCTCCAACGAAGTTTGTAGCATTATCCGACCATATCCGGGCAGGTTTGCCTCTGGTGAGAATTAAACGCTTCAATGCTCCCAAGAATGCTTGTGTTGAAAGATCCTGAACAAGCTCCAGATGGATCGCTTTCGTCGCGAAACAGATAAAAACGCAGACGTACGTTTTCACAGGCACCTTGCTTCGAACTCCGGTTTTGTAGCAAAATGGCCCGCAGAAATCCAGACCAGTAACCATGAACGTTAATGTTTCATTTACACGATCCTTAGGTAGGTCAGCCATTAAATGTTGAGATAGTTGTGGTTTGGCTCGAAAACAAATGACGCTCTTGGACGTTGCAGCTGATACTGTTTTTCGGCCACCTAACGGCCAAAATTGCAGACGCATGTTAGCGAGCAGCGCTCGCGGTCCAGAATGCAAGTTTTTTCGATGCAAATCCAGTATAATAGCACGTGTAACTGGATGATGGCGTGGCAGTATGACAGGATGCTGCGCATTGTAATCCAAGGACGAATTTGGTAGTCTGCCACCAACTCGCATCAGACCAAAGCTATCGATGAACGGACAAAGTAAGGACAACGGGCTGGACGATGTAATTTGCCGCTTAGAATGCAGTCTACAGTAGTCATCACCCAGGTTGCTCATTTGGATGCTTCTGATTAGCATCTGAGTGCCTATTTTGACATCTTCGACGTCGACACCAGGACGTCTTATGCGGTGAACGTATTTGTATACATATCCAAAAGTGTGGGCCATATTTTGCCAAGAATTCACGAATTTGCATTTCGTGAGCGACGCCAACCAGAATGTGCTTTCTGAGGTCGGGAAGAGTCTTTACAGGCAAACAAGGTTCAGGCCAATCGTGCTGATTCTTGAGAAGAAATCCTGGGCTTCTGAACCAGAGGGCAGATTCCAGAAGCTCGCTCGGGGACGCACCTCTTGACAAAATGTCGGCTGGATTGCTGTCAGTCGGTACATAGCGAAAATTCATGCCACTGAATAGCTCTCGAATTAAAGAAATTCGATTAGCAATAAATACTTGAAAACGTGAAGGTTCATTGCTTATCCATGATAAAGCTACAGCAGAGTCCGACCAGAAATAAAAAGGGGTATCGAAGAGATCCATGTTGCGAAAGTCCCTCATCAGTTGAGCCAGTAATACAGCAGCGCACAGCTTCTTCAAAGGCGCCAAACGAGATTTTGAGCAAAATAGATGTTCTTCTCGTTTGCCATCAGCTATTGAAACGAGATAGATACATCCTCCATAGGCGTCGATGCTAGCGTCACAGAATCCGTGGATCTCAATAGCACCATTTGGATGCAACGCACGTCGAGGAAACTTCATTTGCTGAGTACGACCCGTGTCAGATGACAACTTGAGCCATGATGTGTTGAGTGGCTCAGGAAAGCTCTCATCCCACTCCAACTTCTCTATCCCGACTTGTTGCAGGAAGATCTTGGCCTTGGCAACCACAGGACCAATGAGACCAAGCGGATCGTAAATCGGGGTAATTGTGGAAAGCACCAGTCGTTTAAATGGCTTTGGAGAGACCTGTATGGGAGAAAAAGAAAAACGAAAGACATCCGCTGCAGGGTCCCAAGCAAGACCAAGTGTCTTGGTAAAGTCACTGCCATCGTCAAACTTCAGGTATGTTTCTTTTTCCGAGTCAGGAATTTGATCAAGGACACGACGCTCGTTGGAACACCATTTCCTGAGCTTGAAGCCACCTCGTGCAAACAAGCTTGTTGTTTGAGCCATGATTTCGAGGACTTCCTGTGTTGATTGCCCTCCTGTGATCAGATCGTCAACGTAGAAATCCCGCAATATGATTGTAGATACAATTGGAAATGTGCCTTTTTCATCACTCGCCAATTGATGCATTTTTCGACCGTTCCATAAGTCACGGTATCAAGTTTGAATACCTGCACCTCCTGGTCTGGTGAGTCACGCCAAAGAATACTTTGAAGATAGCTATTGGGTTCAGCCACGCGAACACACCGATACATCTGTACGATTATAGTTCCCCCAAAGTAGTTAAGATGTTGAATGGTTTGAGTTCAGATCATTTATTGTAGAATTGGGAGAGACTCGATGGTACACTTTGAAGCTTTCATTTCTCATTGGTTCTAAATTGTATTAGATATTTTCATAAAGCTAAAATCGCCCGGCTATGTCGGAGAACGACGGCAGAGCCGCGGTCGACGCTTAGGTATAATTGTGTTTATATATGTAAGACTGTGTAGGAGAAATAGAGAATAATAACAGCAGTAAAAAGCAGATCAGCAGTAGAAGCAGTAACAGCAGAACAGCAGATTAACAGGAGCATTGCAGCAGAAAGAGGATGAAGAAAGGAGAGCAACGGGAGGCTAAGAGAGAGGAAGAAGGAGAGGAATCAATTGCGCAGTGACGACAGCAGCAGACAGAAGCAGAAAAACGACACAGAATATAAAAAGCAGAAATTAAAGAAGAAAACTTGTACTTTTCCAACTATATTTATAATCTACTAGCGGACCCGGCGAACTTTGTCTCGCCCTAATTCGACGCCATTATATAAACCCAGGGTAATAGTCAAACACTGCATTTCTTTATTTAGTATAGAGCGATATGATATACTATGTTTTTTGTTTTATTTTCCGGCGCAAAAACAAACAATGAAGACGGCTTACCAACACGCGAACATGCAACGTACAGCTGGCCGTGCGAAAAACAGGGAAATTCTAGATTTATCCCGCAGACTTCTAACGATTGGCCTTGCGATTTGTTGATTGTCATCGCAAGTGCCAATCGGACGGGGAACTGAATCCTCTTGAATTGGAATGGTAGATCAGTTGGAATAATCGGAATTCGTGGTATAAGGACTACCTCTCCTTTAAATGTTCCCTTGATGATCGTCGCCTGAATCACGTTATTCATCAGTTTCTTGACGGACAACCGCGTACCGTTGCACAATTTCGGATGATTTAGATTCCGCAGCATTATAATAATTGATCCCACCTTCAGTTGCAAATTATGCGGTGGAGTTCCTGGCACATCTAGCGAGTTCAAAAATTCTGTCGGATAGTTCGTCGCTTCATCCTCGTCGGTCACGCTGTCAACGGATCTGTATGAATGCAGTTCTCCATCGATTTGATTTTGAATAATGTAATTCAAATTATCTACGTCCTTGTTCTTCGCTGCTAGTATTGCCCGTTCACTAATCCAGTCGATATTTTTATAATTTTGCGCAATGTCGGGGAACACTTTGTTAATGAGTTCCTCCTTTGACGATGTGAAATCGAAACATCAAAAGGAATTTCGCCATTGCCAAGTGCCAGCAGTTGTCTCGAGAATTCAGCAGCGGACGGGTCATTCTGCAATGTGACTCTCATGTTCGTGGTTAATTTCAGCTTTTTGACATATCTCCACAATGAAGACGATTTAAGGCATGCATTAACTTCATCGGTGACGGGAAGCGTTTGACGAAAATCTCCGGACAGCAATATCAAAGACCCACCAAATAGTTTCGAATCACCGCGTAAGTCTTTCATCGTTCGGTCAACTGCCTCCAAAGCTCGGTTATGCGCCATCGTGCATTCATCCCAAATGATGATTTTGCATTCTCGCATCAATTTCGCTGTCGCCGAATTCTTGCTTATTGTGCATGTTGGCTTGAGCTGACTTTCTTATTCGTTTCTTCTCCTGTAATATGAATTCGAATTTACGTGCAGAATGAAAAAGAAGTGATTAAACAAACCTGTCGTTGGATTGACCATCTTTATGTTGAAAAGATAGCCATCTTCTCCACGACAGAACATCAACGGATATTGAAGTGCATCATATGACCGATGAGTCTCATAAACGCGTTGCAATTGTCCATCATCCCGACGCTTGAGAACAATATCGCGTGATTCCACATTCTCGCCAACAATCACCACTGCGACTTCATTGATAGTGGGCGCATTGAATTGTCTTGAATGGCTTCCTGCTGGTCTTTTATCTGCTCTGATAATGATTTTGTGGTCGTCAGAATGCATTGTATCCAAAGCTGTTTTGAACAATCTGACCAATTCATTACACTCATGAAGAAGATTTTGCAATTGTTGCATTATTTCACGTTTAGTTGCAGTGAAAATTGCACAACGCTGATTAATTCAACTGCCGAATCACCAACGAAATAGATCTGAAGGAATTTCTGATCTTTGTTTGGTGGTGGTAACAAAGCGCCCGCTCGATGGTGAATTTGCCCTTGAATCTGAATTTTGTGATGCAATTTCGTGAAAAATTATAGTTGCTCATGTTGATAAAAGAGTGACGCTATTACCTTATAACTCGGATTGTAATGACGTCATTTGAAAACATCCGTTATATTTTTGTGCGTGCAACAGGAAATGGTTTGATTTGCTTGTATTTCCATATAGAAGCGAATACAATGGCTCTGGTGGATGAGTCAAAACCGGCAATTTTACCTTGCCACCTGCGCAGCATAAGCCGGGAGCTTCCAATCGAAACTTCAGTGCATTGCAGTGCTGACATACCACAGACAATGAACCGATAACAACGCAGCATTGTAGGACGTTGAGAAATTGTATGCAAATGCAGCGCGATTCAAGTCTGTTCTTGGTACTCTTTGTGTAGAGCGAATCTGTGCTAAATGGGCTCGTCTCGATTCATTTCTTTCTGCACGTTCGTCTTGCGTTTGACTTTCATGGACATTCCGACTATATGTTGCTCGACGTGTACGTCGTCCAATGTTTGGCCGTCTTATAGCAGGCATTATTCCTACAAATCACAGGAAGAAATTAAACAAATCCGGACGTCTGATAAAAACGAATAAGAAACCGAATAATATTGAAACGATTTGTTTTTACTTTGACATATATTTCGATACACTACTCTTTTATATAATTTGATATTTTAATTATTTGTTTTTCACCATTACCCTGGAGGATTTTCTAAAAATTTTATTACGTTCTGACCTTCTCCTGTTAGTTACCTACAACTCAAAAAAAAATTTGAACAAAATCGGCCCAGCCGTTCTTGAGCAGTTTTTTACGATACATTTTTTGGGCTCCATTTTTATATATATAGATACCTAATACTAATAATAAAGACGAGGTGTGACAATAGCTCACCTTACATTTAGGGGCTCGTACTAACCTGGAAATCGCAAGTGAAAAGTGACGCCGTCCCGAGAAGTCTCAAAAATCAAGAAGCACAGAGTGTAAGTGACGCCGTCCCGAGAAGTCTCAAAAAATCAAGAAGTACAGACACTGACGCCGAGAAGTTTGATCGCAAAAGGGAATAAGTAGATGGGTGAGAAGCCAATAAAGCAGGAACATTCAAGAATACCGATTGCGAAAGGGAGACAGCCGTATTACACAAGATCAGTTGCCGCAGCAGAGAAAAAACACAACATGAGTGAGACCGAACAGGAACACCTGAGGAGCCTGCAGAGCGAGGTGGAGCACCTTCAGGGACAACTGCAGCAGGACAAGCAGCAGCCCCTTCAAATCCAGCTCGAGCAGAATCTTGTCGAAGCATGTGGTGAACAAAAAGAGACCGAAAGAAGCGTGCAGAACCGCGCCGAAGCAGGTGGGGGACAAAGTGCCGCAGCTGGAACAACTGAAATCTCTTCAATCGACGAGAATACAAAAACACTGAAGGATCTTGTCCAGCTTCTGGCGATAAAGATGGGAGCAGAAGAGCAAAACAGTGGTTGCTCAATAACGGAGGAAAACTTCGCGAAAATCATTCCGGAGTTTGACGGAGAATCCATGCCGGTCAAAAATTGGTTTGACAATTTTGAGCTAAATGCTGCAGCTTATGGTCTGAACATAAAGCAGATGTATGTACAGGCACGTGCCAAAATGACGAACACAGCAAAATTGTTTTTGGACTCTACTTTCGTACATCAATACACAGAGATGCGTATGTTGCTGCAGACAGAGTTTAGTCGTCAATATGTGTGCAGCGCGGATGTTCATGAGCAGCTCCGTGATCGCAAGAAAAGCAAGCAGGAATCGTTTCACGAGTACCTTTTGCAGATGAGGAAGATTGCAGCTCTCGGCAGCATAGATGCACGTTCTGTAATCCGCTACATCGTGGACGGTTTAAACTTTAGGAGTGACTTCAAATACACTCTCTACAGTTGCAAGTCTTTCAAAGAGCTGCAGGAGCAGTATGAGGTGTTTGAACGCGTCGGCGAAAAGGGAAATAAGCCGTTTCAGCCGAATGATGGAAAATGGACGCCGAATCAGAAGAAGCAGCACGAGTTCAACGACAGAAAGAGTCATTGTTTTAATTGTGGATCTGCTGATCACCTCCGCAAGGACTGCAAAGCTGCCACGAAATGCTTTAGCTGCAATAAAGAGAGCCACATGTCTAGAGATTGCCCTGGGTCATCTGCTGGTGTCCAAGTTGTGTGCAGTGCAAGTCGCATGAAGAAAGTTACTATCAACGACGTCGAAGTGGAGTGCTTAGTGGATACTGGGGCAGATGTATCTATATTGAGAAAGTTCATCTTTAACAAAATACCCAATATTATGTTGGAGAGATCTGCTTCCAAACTTCGTGGACTGGGAAAGAAGATCACGTGCCCACTTGGATGCTTTTTGGCTGAGGTTGCAGTAGATGAGAAGATGACACCACACAAGTTCGTTGTCGTAGAGGACGAAGACATCGAGTATGACGCGCTGCTCGGATTCGACTTTGTTTCGAAGTTCAATTTTTCATTGTCGGCAGAAGGATACAAGTTTTCTTCCCCGCTGGGGAGAAAGCTTGTGAGGAACCAAATCAGATGAGTATTTATAATATTATTAATACAAACGATGAAATCGATGTTCCTCCCCAGTACGCAGAGGAGGTATCGATGCTAATTAGGAACTACAAGGCGGTGGATTCAGTAACGGTGGTTCCAGTCAAGCTACGAATTGTTCCGGATGGCGAGATCGTTCCATTTCGTCAGTCACCGAGTCGATTCCCAATAGCCGAAGAGAAGGATGTTGAAAAGCAGATCGATGAATGGTTAGCTGCTGGAACTATACGCCCATCTACATGAAACTTTGCTAGCCGTCTGGTGCTGGTAAACAAAAAGGATGGCACACGCCGTATCTGCGTTGATTTCCGTAAGCTGAACTCGATGGTGTTGAAAGACTGCTTTCCCGTCCCTGTAATCGACGACGTGTTCGAAAAGCTGCAAAAAGCGAGCTATTTTACGGTGATGGATTTGGAGAACGGTTTCTTCCACGTTGCCATTGAAGAGGAAAGCAAGAAATTTGGATTTCGGAACTCGCCAGCTGTGTTTATTCGCTACGTAAACCATGTATTTCAAGAGCTGATGAACAAAAATATCCTCGATTTATACATGGATGATATAATAATTCACGCCGAGACTGCAGAGCAATGCTTGGAAAAGATGGCACTTGTTTTTAAAAGAGCTGGATCGTTTGGCCTGAAGATCAAGTGGCGAAAATGTCACTTCTTGCAGGGGAAGATTTACTTCTTGGGCCACAATATTGAAGACGGAAACTTGTGGCCTGGACAAGAAAAGACTGCTGCGGTTAGAAAGTTTTCGGTGCCGAAGAATGTCAGAGCAGTTCAAGCATTTCTGGGGCTGACTGGGCTTTTTAGAAAATTTGTTATGAATTACTCGCAGATTGCACGCCCGTTGACTGACCTGCTGCGAAAAGGGGTCCGTTTTGAAATGGCAGAGCCTCAGATGAATGCATTCCAGCGTTTGAAGGATGCATTGACTAAAGAACCCGTTTTGAAATTATATATCAGAGGGGCCAAAACAGCACACGGATGCATCAAAAGACGGATTTGCAGCGGTATTAATGCAGTGGTTTGATGGCAGACTCCACCCAATCCAGTATTGGAGCAAGAAAACAACAGAAGCTGAGTCTCGCCAGCACAGTTACATCCTGGAAGCAAAAGCCGTGTATCTGGCGGTAAAAAAATTCAGACATTATATGCTGGGATCGCCATTTAAGTTGATAACAGATTGCTCCGCGTTCAAGCAAACTTTACAGAAGACAGATGTACCAAGAGCAGTCACGCAGTGGATTGTTTATCTGCAGGATTTCGAGTTTGCAGTGGAACATCGTCCTGGAGAACGATTAAAGCATGTTGACTGTCTCAGTCGCTATCCCGACCGCGTTATGCTTGTGTCGTTGGAGATTACAGCTCGCATCAAAAACGCTCAAGGAAAAGATGAGACGCTGAAGGCAATTATGGCAATTTTAGCCAGCTGTCCATATGAGGGATACAAGATGAAAGCGGGACTGGTCTATAAGGAGGTGAACGGCAATGACCTCCTCGTAATTCCGAAAGCGATGGAAAAAGAAGTTATTGTTGACGCCCACAGTGCGGGTCATTTTGCGCTACAAAAAACTGTTCATGCTGTGCAACAATCCTATTGGATTCCTCGTCTGGAGCAAAAAGTTCAGCAGGTTGTGAACAACTGTGTAAGATGCATCATTTACAACAAGAAGCTTGTCAAGAAAGAAGGATTTTTAAACTGTATCGATAAAGGTGATCAGCCTCTTCATACGCTGCACGTTGATCATCTGGGCCCCATGGATTCCACTGGGAAGCAATATAAGTACATATTTGCGATGGTGGATTCATTTTCGAAGTTTATATGGCTTTTCCCTACGAAGACTACCAGCTGCGAGGAAACGCTGAAGAAAATCGTGATGTGGTCTGAAGTTTTTGGCAACCCAGTGCGGATGGTTTCGGACAGAGGCTCCGCTTTCACAGCCCATTTGTTTGCAGAGCACATGGAGAAAAACGGTATCGAGCACGTGTGGTGCACAACCGGAGTGCCCCGTGGAAATGGTCAAATCGAGAGGGTAAATCGGTCAATCTTGTCAATCATTTCTAAGATTTCGGCAGATGATCCTGCCAAGTGGTTTAAGGCAATACCAGAGGTGCAGAGAGCTGTTAATTCCCACTTACATGCGTCAACGAAGAAGTCACCGTTTGAGATAATGTTTGGCGTGAAGATGAACAATAAGCCAACTAATCGTACTATTCAGCTTTTAGAGGAAGAGATGTACCTAAATTTTGACGAGCAACGCCAGCACTGAGAGAAGATGCAAAGATCGAGATTCAACGTGCACAGGATTCATACAAGAAGCACTTTGACCAAAAACGGAAACCGGAGGTCAACTATCAAGTTGGAGATTTAGTCGCTATACGCCGGACACAGTTTGTTGCCGGTAAAAAGCTGGCTGGAGAATATTTGGGACCCTATGAAATAACAGCAGTCAAGAGAAATGGCAGATATGAGGTTCGGAAGGCAGCGGATGTAAAAGGTCCATCTAACACTTCAACCAGCTGTGATCACATGAAATTGTGGCGTTACGTGAAGGACAATGAGGATGCTTGGTCATCCGGGACAGATGAGTAATCAGGAATGGCCGAATGTAAGACTGTGTAGGAGAAATAGAGAATAATAACAGCAGTAAAAAGCAGATCAGCAGTAGAAGCAGTAACAGCACTTCTGCTGGAACAGCAGTAGTAGCAGTAACAGCAGAACAGCAGATTAACAGGAGCATTGCAGCAGAAAGAGGATGAAGAAAGGAGAGCAACGGGAGGCTAAGAGAGAGGAAGAAGGAGAGGAATCAATTGCGCAGTGACGACAGCAGCAGACAGAAGCAGAAAAACGACACAGAATATAAAAAGCAGAAATTAAAGAAGAAAACTTGTACTTTTCCAACAATATTTATAATCTATACCTATACAAAGACGAGGTGTGACAATAGCTCACCTTACATATATGAGAGAGAGATACTATGTTCACTTGGCTGTCAGAATGGTCGCACATATCAAATATGCTGACGCTGCAGTTCCCACGCATTCGAGGGCGGTCATATAACCGGGCACTTGGGAATTGCTGGATTTGGATATTTGTGTTTTGTTGTTGTGGCCAAATGCAAAATGCCAAACAATGTATATGTTCTTAAATCGGTGCGTAACACTGAGTACAGTGTGCATTCGATATGTGAACATACTATATCTCCCTCCTTTTGAAAAATAACGTAATTATATGAAGTTATTTTCTAAGTGTATATTTAATACAAATGAAAACAGTTTTCTTATTTGTTTATATATTATAATAATTTTTTTTTTTGGTTTTTTTATTTTTAATCATAAAATATTAATTATTTATATTTTTTTTTTAGTTTTTTTTTTAATTGTTGGTCGTATTTTAAGTATGATTATAGTTCTTATTTTAAGTATGGCCATCCGTGGTATAATTAAAAGAAAATTGAATTGTTTATGAAATTAAAATTTTTAACCTATCCTTATGTACTGTTTGTTTTTTATTTTTATTATTTAAAATTACTAAATTATCGTTATCTTCTATACTTTCTACTTTATATGGTCCAGTATATTTAAAGTCTAGCTTATGCCCTGTTTCATTTTTTAATAAAACCTGGTCTCCTATTTTTAAATCAAAGTTTAAAATATTTCTGTCATAATTTAGCTTATGTTTTTGTTTATGGCATTCTAGCAATAATATAGCTCTCTAAAATGCTTGTTCTAGTCTAAACTTAGATTCTTTAGCATAATCATATGTGTTTTATATTATCTATCTATACTATTATATTATCTATACTATTGAAGTGTTTGGGTAAATTATATGTTTTACCAAAAACTAACTCATATGGACAATAGTCAATATTCGAAGTATTGCAACCATACATCCCAATCTGTTTTATCAACTGAGATGTATGAACTCATTAAATGTTCTGTGGCTTCGCTCCACGGTTCCTACAGTCTGGTGATGATGTGCTGTTTAAGTTATGTTTTTGATATTTAAGTTTTTACATAAATCTTCAGTTATCGAATTTTTGTATTCTGTTCTTATATATTTTGTAATATCTTTGGTCATATTTTTCCAATAATACTGCCTTTTTATTTTTGCTAATGTTCTAGCTATGCCTGTACGACATCCTTGTATTGGATCGTCATGGAATGTAATCAGTATTGCTTCTTTCTCTTTATCATTATTTGATAACTGGCTCACCGGCTTGAGTAGCGCTACTCTTAATGATTGTAATATTTTATTGCCCATAATTTTAAAAGATTCCATTGAAATGGTTTCAAAGATCTTTTCGCTCGGTGCCACTTTGAGTTGGCTGATATTAAGTATACCGGCTTTTTTTCAAGTCTGGATGTTTTTTAATTTCGTTATTGTTATTCTTGATAGCGCGTCGGCTATATGGTTGTCTTTTCCCTTAAGATATTCCAAAGTAAATTCATATTCTTCCAAGTATTATCTTATTCGTGTAAATTTTGAGCTTGGATTTATCATTGAAAATAAATAGGTTAATGGCCTATGGTCTGTTTTGACTGAGAAATGTTTTCCATAAATTTTTTTTTAATATTTTGGCTTGTTTTTGTGACTTGTTTTGGTTTAAGTACGTTTTTAAGCGGACTCAAGGTCAAAGGCGGTTTAGATTTATGTAATATTAATCTAATACCGGCTTTTTATGCCACACACACAAAGTTCTTGTCAAAGACAAGGAGCAAAGCTTATAGCCTACAGCGCTGTTTCGATGTTTGCTAGACATCTCATCAGGGCTATTTTTGCTGACTTTACCACTCTTCGGTGTTGGGTTACCATCACCACGATACTACAACCAGTTGGGAATTGTAGTGCCGCAGCGAAGGGGAAAAAACCCTCGAAAGGTGGGAAAGAATCTTTGGTGTGTGGACTTTGAACCTGTATCAAAATTCCATCGGAATTGGTGAATACAGCTGGCAAATAAATGCCAGTTCTCCACAAAAAATTGTGCGTTTTTCTAGTAGCCCAATATAGTATATCGGCTACCGTCCGGTGTGTCTCCCGTTTTTGGTTATTTTGGCTTGTTTTTGTGACCTGTTTTGGTTTAAGTACGTTTTAAAGCGGACTCAAGGTCAAAGGCGGTTTAGATTTATGTAATATAAATCTAATACCGGCTTTTTATGCCACACACACAAAGTTCTTGTCAAAGACAAGGAGCAAAGCTTATAGCCTACAGCGCTGTTTTGATGTTTGCTAGACATCTCATCAGGACTATTTTTGCTGACTTTACCACTCTTCGGTGTTGGGTTACCATCACCACGATACTACAACCAGTTGGGCATTGTAGTGCCGCAGCGAAGGGGAAAAAACCCTCGAAAGGTGGCAAAGAAACTTTGGTGTGTGGACTTTGGACCTGTATCTAAATTCCATCGGAATTGATGAATACAGCTGGCAAATAAATGCCAGTTCTGCACAAAAAATTGTCGTTTGTCTAGTAGCCCAATATAGTATATCGGCTACCGTCCGGTGTGTCTCCCGTTTTTGGTTATTTTGGCTTGTTTTTGTGACCTGTTTTGGTTTAAGTACGTTTTAAAGCGGACTCAAGGTCAAAGGCGGTTTAGATTTATGTAATATAAATCTAATACCGGCTTTTTATGCCACACACACAAAGTTCTTGTCAAAGACAAGGAGCAAAGCTTATAGCCTACAGCGCTGTTTCGATGTTTGCTAGACATCTCATCAGGACTATTTTTGCTGACTTTACCACTCTTCGGTGTTGGGTTACCATCACCACGATACTACAACCAGTTGGGAATTGTATTGCCGCAGCGAAGGGGAAAAAACCCTCGAAAGGTGGCAAAGAAACTTTGGTGTGTGGACTTTGGACCTGTATCAAAATTCCATCGGAATTGGTGAACACAGCTGGCAAATAAATGCCAGTTCTGATGCGGGGGTCGAGGGTCAAAAATCCCACGGGCTGTACCTTCGGGCGAGGCCGCAGCCGGATTTTATTGCGAGGGGCAGAGTCGTGATGTGGGATCGGGGTCAAAAATCCCACGGGCTGGACCTTCGGGCGAGGCCGCAGCCGGATTTTGTGACGAGTACCGTTTACAATTAAATGGCCGCGCGTCGACAACCTGTGTCACCAGGGAAAGAAAAATAGGGATATGGGGAAAAATAATACCCACAAAACTATTCTTTAGTCATTCGCACGTGTATGTGCTTGTATTTCACGTTTTCTTCGTATTCCTTTCCACTATTCGTTCCACTGCACTGTCCACTCACTAAACACTAACCTTCGCGTCTCTCCTATTTGCGTTTTATTTCAGTTGATCCGCGTGCGCGACCGTTTCCGCGTGTTTCTTGTTTTTTCTTACGCGTGCGCGATTTTTGGCCTTAAGGAGCCGAGAAACGAGAGCGCCGGAAGCCGTAGTGTGGCTCCCTCTTGCTCTTGGCCTTTTCCTCCCCCGATCGTTGTCGGTATTTTAAGATTTCTAGTATTTTCTCGCTGTGGATGGTGCAAAACTAAACTAAGCCTATTCTAGTTCCATACCCATAAATCCTCCAATTCGATCTTCGATAACTTTTTTTTTTTTTTTTTACTACAAATGCATTTTATTTATTGGATCTTCTCTGAATTGAGACTAACAATAAGTATATAAAATCTTAAATTAAAAAGCTATCTGACAGTCAAGATTACTGACGCAAGATTAAAGGGCTCTAATAACTATTGCTGAGCTGGAAGGTCATTTCGTTGCAATCGGGTCCGGTTGGAAACCCTGGCTAGGCCCCTGGCGAGCTGGTTTGGATGAGAAGTTAGCTTGGTGTGGTAGGACGCTTTTTGTTTTGATATTTCTTCTTTTACGGGTAGAATGCCAAGATCTCTGTGGATGTTGTCGTTCCGAACATACCAAGGTGCCCCAGTGATAGTTCTCAGGATTTTTTATTGTGCTCGCTGGATAATGTCGATGTTGCTGCTGCTCGCGGTTCCCCACAACTGGGAGCCGTAAGTCCAGACTGGCTTAATCGTTGAATTGTAGAGCAGGACCTTGAAGTCCAGGCAAAGGGGGAGCGAGCGTTTATGAGCCAATGGAGGCTATTGGATTTTAGTTTTAAATGAATTTTCTTAGCTTCCATATGTCTCCGCCATGTAAGTCTCCTGTCTAGGTGAACGCCAAGGTACGTAACATCGTCAGCATGTGGAAGTGGCGTGCTATTCAGAGTTAGCGGGGAACACGTTTGTCTGTTAAGAGTAAACGTTATTTATTTTTATACGCCAGTCTGATAACCACCTCTCCACTACCACGACATGATCAGCTAGTAGTGCTGTTGCCTGAATTGGGCATTTGGACCGACTTATGATCGCGGTATCGTCTGCGAATGTAGAAGTAGTTAGCCGCTCGTTCGTAGGAATATCTGCGGTGTAGAGGAGAAATAGAGTTGGACCAAGGGCGCTACCTTGGGGAACTCCAACCTCTATAGTGTAGTTGTCGGATGTTGTAGTGTTGCATCTCACGGCGAAGTCTCTGTTGTAAAGTACGATTCGAGTATCCTGTGAGTGTTTTCCAGCAAAATAGTTCCGATTTTATGCATAAGGCCATCAAGCCAGACTCGGTCGAAAGCCTGTGCAATGTCAAGGAATACCGCACTGCAGTATTCCCGGTATTCGAATGCAGTCCGTATTTCTGTTGTTAATCTGTTGACTTGCTCTATAGTTCCATGGCTTTCACGAAAGCCAAATTGATGTTTTTTTTTATATTTTGTAAGGAAGTCCTTGGGCCAGGATATTTGACTCAGCGGCTCCCAGGGTCACTCACAATATTTATTTGAGATCAAGGACTACGAGGAGGGGCGAGATAAAACTTTACGTTACCCAGACCCCGCGGCCAGAACTCGCAGTGGGTTTGGGATCCGACAATCGAGCAGAGCTCCGTCGAAATCCCCACCCACCACGCGCTCCGGAGCCCGCAATGATCCTTGGATCCGACAAACGAGACTAGCTCCGTCGAAATCCACGACCACCGCGCGCTCCGGGACCGGCAATGGCTTCGGATCCGACAAACGAGTACAAGACTCCGTCGAAATCTTTGGCCACCGCGCGGTCCGGCCGCGATAGGCAGAAAGGAATGCCAAGAAACAGAAAAGGGGGGGGGCTGCGGGTACTATCACCCACTGGGGCCGACCATGGGCCGAAGCCTACAGCGGATTCAGATCCGACAATCGAGTACAAGACTCCGTCGAAATCGTCATCCGCCGCACGCTCCGGAACCCGCACTGACCCTGGATCCGACAAACGAGCCTAGCTCCGTCGAAATCCACGGCCACTGCGCGCTCCGGGACCGGCAATGGCTTCGGATCCGACAACCGAGTACAAGACTCCGTCGAAATCCTCCGCCACTGCGCGGCCCGGCCACGATCGGCGGAAGGCAGTGAGAGAAAGGGGAGGGGGAGGAAGGGCAATGCATATTGTTGCCCAGTGGCACCGACCATGGGCCGAAACCTACAGCGGATTCGGATCCGACAACCGAGTACAAGACTCCGTCGAAATCTTTGTCCGCCGCACGTTTCCGGAGCCCGCACTGACCCTGGATCCGACAAACAAGCCTAGCTCCGTCGAAATCCACGGCCCGTGCGTGTCCCGGGACCGGCCATGACTTCGGATCCGACAAACGAGTACAGGACTCCGTCGAAATCCTCAACCACGGCGCGGCCCGGCCACGATCGGCGGAAGGCAGTGGCTAGGGCTGGAAGTAGAAGAATTTAACCCCTCGCACACACACACACACACACACACACACAAAGAATCACAGTCGGCGAATTTAAATTTGTATTTTGTATTGTATTGTATTTTTTTTTAAACAATTTTTCTGGTGGCGCACAAATTGTCCTCGCCACTAAGGAAGTCCGTCCAGTCATTTATAGTTGGGAACAATAAAAATAAACAACAAAATGTCGCGGGTCGCTTACGTCTCTTCCCACAGCAGATCGAGCCAGTTGATCCGCCGTCCTTCCTGGCCGGGAATCGGGTCGTACACCCTCTCTCCATCGTCGCTCTCGGAGGACATCCTCGCACACTTTCACACACGCGTTTTTCTCGAACCTTTCCACGGCAGGGCGGTCTTTCAGTCGCGAAGAAAATGGGCGGTTCCGACTTCTCTTAACCGGCACGCACGAAGCCACAAGAGTAATTAATTCTCGCTTCCTCTGCCGTCGACCCACGCACCTGTTGCCTGGGCGGGGCGTCGACGTCGCTGCATGGCTGCGCTTGCGCCTCGTAGGGCTTCGGCATTGGTCGACCGAAACTTTCCATGGCCATTGTTCAAAAACACCGATCGTGCCGGTTGCAATTCGGTTTGGTCGTTTGATGGCTTTCGGGCGGTCTGAAGTGCAGCGGCGGCGAAGACTTAATTCTGCCTTCCTCTGCCGTCGACCTACGCACCTGTTGCCTGGGCGGGGCGTCGGCGTCGCTGCAGCTGCGCGTGCGCCTCGTCGGACTTCGGCATTGGCCGAGCGAAACTTTCCATGGCCATTGTTCAAAAACACCGATCGTGCTGGTTGCAATTCGGTTTGGTCGTTTGATGGCTTTCGGGCGGTCTGAAGTGCAGCGGCGGCGAAGACTTGTGTGTGTGTGGGCTGCGCTCAGCGTGTGTTGAAGCTGTTATCTCGTGGGCGTATTGTGTGTTGGGTGGCCTGCAGATGTTTGAGCTTGTGTTCGAGAGTGCATGTTGGCTGTGCTTCAGCGTGTGTTGAAGCTGTTATCTCGTGGGCGTATTGTGTGTTGGGTGGCCTGCAGATGTTCGAGCTTGTGCGTGTTGGCTGTGCTTCAGCGTGTGTTGAAGCTGTGCTCTCGTGGGCGTATTGTGTGTTGGGTGGCCTGTAGATGTTCGAGCTTGTGTTCGAGAGTGCGTATTGGCTGCGGGTGATGTCTACGCTGGCTATAAAAAAGCTAAACTAATAATACTATCCTATATGTCTACTACGACTGACTTGGGTCCCTAGCTTGAAATTACGAGTGATGGCTGTGTTGGTCTTGAAAAGGCTAGACTAGTATTTGATTAGTTAATTAAATAATAACAAAATTATGACTTCAAAATATATATCAACATAAGAAAATAAAAATAATATAACAAGATATACAAACTGTAACGAGTCCTACATGGCTACAAAATAGATCTTACAGGGCTACTAAATGACAAAGGATCCTACATGGCTACAAATCTATATATACAAAATCCCTACCTGGCTACAAATCTATAAATACAAAATCCCTACATGGCTACAAATCTATATATACAAAATCCCTACATGGCTACAAATTAAATCTACAAAATCCCTACATGGCTACAAATTAAATCTACAAAATCCCTACATGGCTACAAATTAAATCTACAAAAAGCTCAACAATTGTGAGGGCCGTCCTGCGGTTCCTCACACCCCCCCTTTCTTCGGGGTGCTGGAGAGAGATGCTGATTACCCGACTATTGGTAATCCTAACCCGGTAGGTCCGCCCCTTCACCTTTCTCAAGAACCGTACCCCTCGGCGCTCTTGTTGTTGGACGAACACGATTAGTTCGTTGGGTAGCCTGCGCCTCTCCGTGGTCACGATCCAATCCGGCCGTCGTCCAGCGCGTGTAGCAGCTCCGACTCCTCCGGCGTGACTCGAGGTGCCTGGCTGTCGTCCAGCGCGTGTAGCAACTCCAACTCCTCCTCCAGGTCGAGGCAGAGCTCCCAGGGCACTGAACACTCGTCCTGCTCGTGGCTGCACCTGGGACGTTCGTCGCTGGAGTTGTGAGCCAGGTTAGCCACCGCTTCGGCTGCCACTTCGGCGATCCAGGGTAGCTGTGGTTCCTCCTCGCTGATGTCGCTGTAGCGGTCCTCAGGTTGATCGCTCTCGTCGCCACGATCGACGCTGTCGGCGTCACTGGAGTCGTCCTGGTCGCGGACGATGTCGGGTTGGCTGTCGATGGAGCTCCGTTCCGTGGACATCGCAGAGTCCACGGTCGAGTCTTCGCTCGAACTGTCGTCTGCGACGGGGAACTGATCCCACGCCGCGTTGGCGGCCGCTAGGCGCATTGCCACTGGGGGAAGCTCTTCGTGCTCAAAGAGCCTCTCCGGCTCGGATAACGCTTCGGACGTGACCGAGGATTCGGATGAGCTCCTAGTTCCTCTGACGTGGTCGGTGCTGGGAGCTACGACCCATATTTGTCGTAGGCTTTCTTCTAACATCGACGGCCCGAAGGAAGGCAAGCCCACCTCGTCGACGCACTGGCTGATGGCATGCACGGCTGGTTGGCTTTCTCCGTGGTCGGGTCATAGCATGCAGTTGTGCCAGTCTGGGCACGGTTAGCAGTGACGGTTTGGTCTGGCTACAAGGAAGGGTTTCGTCCTCTGGCTGTGGATTTAGGGTGCTGTCCACCCAGCTACCGGTGGCCCACGAGATCGGCTGGTCCTCCTCACTCGAAGACTCCAGGACTGTGATCTGGGCCAGTCGAGAGACTGCGCCAATCAGGGGGTCGGTTACTGGTCGGGGCGTCGTCTGCGGACCCCTGGAGGCTACTAAGTGCCAGGGTGTCGACCGGTGTGTCTAGCTGCGTGCTGGCCGACTCGGGCCAGGACCGCGGCAACCTCCAAGGTCGGGGGCTCCCGGGTGGTGTTCAGGGCCTCTCCGTAGGTGAAGGACCGCGGCTGGGCGTCGTGCAGTACCCGCTCGTGTCACTAGATAGGAGAGAAGAACGTGTTAGCGTGAATACTCAGCGATGTTGGAGAGTTTCGAGTCAGTGCGTCATTTTGTCTGTGGCTAGGGCGGTAACTAGGCGTGGTTATTTTGGCGTGGTGTACCCTAAGGAGTAAGCCCCCCCCGCCCATGGGGAGGGTTGTGGGGCGTTGGCGCTGGTATCCCAGGCTCAAGTGGCCCCACTGAATCTCCTTATCGTAGCAAGGGTTCCGTGGCTTATACTAGTTTTGGGCTGCTGGATCATCCGTCCGTGCTGCACGGATGTCTCGGGTTGCGGAGATGCGATGGTTGATTCGTGGTTTCCTTCAGCGTCTTCTGCTGGATCTTCGCCGGTCTGGTCCCCTTGAAAGGGTTTCAAGTCAGCGAGACTTGCATTGCGGCGTTTGCGCGTCCCTCGGAGTCGGACTCTGGCGATGTTCGGTGATATAAATTTTATTATCTTGTATGGGCCTTCAAACTTTGGAGCTAGTTTGGCATTAAAAGCTTTCGCGGTGTTAGATAGGTGGTGAGTTCTGACCCACACCCACGTCCCAATGGTCGGTCTCCATTCTCGTCGGCGTAAGTTGTAGTAGCGGCTTTGTTCCTGGGCTGCTCTCTCCATGTTTTCTCTGGCGGTTTGAAAGATGTTCTTGAGGTGCTCTGCCTTGCTCTGAGGGTCTCTGGGCGTTTCGCCGGCCCCTGGTGTAACTTCGTTGAACCAGCTTCCTGGTAATCGGGGCTCACGGCCCTGTACCAGGTATGCTGGGCTGAACCCGGTACTGTCAGAGACACTCGTGTTGATGGCCAGGGTGATTTCTGGCAACAGTTGGTCCCATGTCCGTTGGTCCTCAGTGGCGTACTGCGCGATCATCGTTTTGATGGTGCGATTGGCTCGTTCCGTAGGGTTCTGGTTCGGGGTGTATGGGGCAGTATGCTGCACTTCCATTCCTGCTTTGTTGCAGAATGCTGTGAAAGCCCGACTGGTAAACTGCGTCCCGTTGTCGCAGATGGAAGTTTTTGGAGCGCCGAACCTTGCCAGGATTCGTTCTCGGAAGGCTAATTCTAGACTGGTGGCGGTAGCTCTGGGCAGCGGCACCAATTCGACCCATTTGGTGAAATGATCCAAAAACACCAGTAGCATCGTATGCCCCTTGTGGGATCTGGGCAGGGGCCCGACGAAATCCGCACACAGGGTGGAAAATGGTCCTTCCGACTTCCTGGTCAACATCTTTCCCGCCTGTTTGAGCTGACTCACCTTAAATTGCTGGCAGGCTGGGCATTTTCGGACGTAGCGAGCGATGTCTCGAAACAAACCAGGCCAATAATACTGTTGGCAGATCCGAGTGGTCGTTTTCCTGATCCCTAAGTGTCCCGCAGTGGGGTGATCATGACATTCTTCCAGGACCCGGCGCTGGTGGCTGCTGGGTACGCAAAGTCTCCATGCTCCATGCTCTCCTTTCTTGTACGCATTGTCCAGGTGTCGGTAGAGTTGCCCGTTCTCTTGGATGTAGTCAGGAAATTTCTCGGGATTGGCCTCGATTTGCTTGATCTTTGCCGTGATCCATTTGCACGGTTCGTTACCTGCTGCAACGTCTCTAGGGGTTGTCTCGACAGCGCGTCCGCGACGACGTTCTGTTTTCCCCGCCGGTATGAGATGTCGAACTGAAATTGTTGAAGTTCTAGAGCCCACCGTGCAATACGGCCCGTCGGGTTGTCGATGGAGTTGAGCCATTTTAGGGCAAGGTGGTCTGTAATGACGTCGAACCGATATCCTTCGAGGTAGCACCTCATCTTTCTGATTGCCCACACAATTGCCAGGCACTCCTTCTCCGTAGCGGAGTAGTTTTCCTCTGCTGCAAGCAACCTCCTGCTGGCATAGGCGATGACCCGTTCGGTTCCATCGACTTGCTGGGTTAAGACGGCTCCAAGGCCGAAGTCGCTTGCGTCGGTTTGCAGTTGAAACTTGAGGTTGAAGTCCGGGCAGGCCAGCACTGGTGCCTCGGTGAGCTTCGTCTTCAGTTCCTCAAATGCCTGTTGTTGGGGTTCGTTCCAGATCCATTTCTTTCCCTTCCTAAGTAGGGCGGACATCGGTTGGACGATTGTGGCGAAGTTTTTCACAAACCGTCGGTACCAGGATGCTATCCCCAGACATCGTCGAAGTTCCTTGCAATTAGTGGGTGGTTGGAGTTCTCTTACCGCTGCGATCTTGTCCGGGTCAGCTTCGCTGATGACGTGCCCTAGGTAGGTGATACTACGCTGGAAGAACTTACACTTCGCCTTATTCAGCTTCAAGTTGGCCCGCCTCAGTCATCGTAGTACTTCTCCTAGGTTGGTGAAGTGCTCGTCTAATGAGGTCCCGATGACGATGATGTCATCTAGGTAGGCGAATGCGTGAGGCTCCATATCGGGGCCTATCACGCTATCCAGTGCCCGCTGAAATGGAAGAGCCCGCGGCCCGGCACGGTAAATGCTGTGCAGGCGCGGCTGTCTGGAGCCACCGGGATTTGCCAGTAACCACTTTTTAGGTCCAGCGTGGAGATGAACTTTGCGTTTCGAAGCCGTTCTAAGATGTGCCCTATCCGGGGTAGGGGATAGGCATCGGGTATCGAGTGGGCGTTGAGCTGGCGGTAGTCCACGCACATACGCACGTCTCCTGTCTTTTTGCCGACGAGGACTATGGGTGCGCTGTGAGGACTCCTGGAGGGCTCGATGCGACCATCGCGGAGCAGTTCATCAACCTGTTCGTTGATGATTTTCTGCATGGCTGGGTTCTTCGGAAAATACCTCTGCTTGATGGGCTTGTCGTCCTTCATGACGATCCTATGTTCGGCTATATGGGAGGTCCCTGTCATGTGTTCGAATGGGGCTAGTTCTACGTCGAGAAATTCCTGGATTCGGGATTCCGTGGGCCCTTCGGCGATGACCGTTGCTAGGCTGGCTGTTGTCGCTTGGGTTTCCCTCGGTTGGTGAACCGTCTTTGGGGGTCTTCGAAATGGGTTGTTTTTCCGTGCTGTGGCCGCGTCGGCCAAGGGTTCTAAATGAAAAGAGTTACTCATTGGTGACGGCGTTGGTCGGGGTCGCGGTGTTATTGTGGGTGTCTCAACTTGTAGGAGTGCCGGTGGTCGTCGTGGAGCTGCTACGGGTGGTACCGTGCGACGTGGTGCTGGCGTTGGTCCGACGGTGCTTGGACTGGTGGCATCTGCGCGTGGAGTGACGAGGGTTGGCTTGCTTCTGCTCGCTGGCGACGGTGGATAGTAAGAGAGAGATAACTGGGCTTTCCCACACTGGATAGTGGTCTTGATCCCGCAGAGGAAATCTATTCCGAGGATGATCTCGTCCAAGATGGACGGTAGCACTAACAATGTGGTCGTAGTCGTATCTCGTCCCAGGGTGACGGTGGTGGTCAGGGCGTGAGTAACGTCGGTGGTGGATCCATCTGCCAGGGCAATCCTGGTTCGCACATCCCGGCGATTATCGGTATTCCCGATGTCATCGCCGGTCTTCGCGCTGATGAAGCTCCTGGATGCTCCGGTGTTCAGGGTGGCGTGAAACGTCCTCCCCTCGATGATGACCGTCGCCACGATGCGCCCCCCTTCAAACCGTAAAGGCGGGGTTAGTTCTGGGGGCCCTGGTGTGCGGTCCTCGCTGGTTCCCCTGATGGGCGAGGACTCGGTCCGTTTCCCGGGTTTTAGGACGGACAGCATTCGTAGGTGCGCACTCCCCTCCTTCCGCATTGCCAGCAGAACAGTATCTGTGGATTGGGACACTCCCGGATGAAGTGCCCTGTCTCTCCGCAGCGGCGACAAGCGTTCCGGACATCGATAGGGCGTTCGGACACCTGGCCCAACATCCGATTTGTTGCCGTGGTGTTGGGAGGTTCCGGAGGTTGACTCGTGTTTCCTGTGGATGGTAGGGGAGCTTGAAAGTGTCTTTGTTGTCTTTGCGGCATTGTTGCTAGAAAATTTGTATGGAGTGCTCGATCGCGTTCGCGCGTGATCTCGTAGGCCATGGCTCGTTGGATCAGCGTGGCCAGATCCTCAAAGTCCTGCCGCCTTACGAACAGCTGGTATTCTGGCCGAAGGTTCTGGTATAGTCGTTCTAGTTCCTGTGCCGGAGTAAACTTTGCCCGCTGCATCAGGAGTCGTAGCTCGACTACATATTCCTTGCAGTTCTCGCCGGGTCGCTGATACCTCGTCCTGATGGTGTCCTCCAATCGCTGGAAGTACTGGGGCGGGAGGAAAAATTCCAGAAATTCCTTCCTGAAGATCTCCCACGGTACATCCTGCATTTGAAACGTGCGGTACCAACTTTCCGCTTTGCCCGTAAGTAATCCGGAGATCACCCTAGGGAGTCGTGCGGTCTTGAGTCGGTACGCGTCCGCTTGTACCTCCAGGCGCTCGACGAAAGTGAGTGGGTCTGACTGCCCGTCAAATAAAATTCCCCAGATTCTTAATTTCTCCGCCAAGGTGGCGGAGGATATTTCCTCGCGTGCGGGACGGTTCGCGGTGGTGTTCATTGCGGGCAGGTTACCTGGCGGAGCTTCCAGTCTTAGGGACGTGTTCCCGGTGTCGATGCCCGGTGTGCTGGTTTCCCTGGTCTTTTGTTCTTGGGATTCTCCTCCCAGAGGGTCCTCCCAGAGGGCCCGGAGATTTGTCCCGGGGTGTCCCTGCTTCGGGGAATATCATAGCCAACTCCTTGGCCCGGTCCTGCAGTGCTGGCTCGAGGTCATCCCGGGTGAGAAATGCTGCTAGCCGACTACGCAGTTCCTCGACGGTTCCCCCTTGGGGTAACCCGAACTCGGCTGTGAGGAGTTGCAATTCCTCCTTGCGGCGATAGGAAATCCATCTTACACCCATGGTTTCTGAGCGAGGGTGTGGGTTGCGTATGAAAATTTAATTCGGGGCGTTGGATGCCGAATACAATTTTTAAGGGACGCTGGGGTCCTGGATATGCACTGGAAAATTTAATTCGGGGCGTTGGATGCCGAATAAAATTTTTGAGGGGGCTGGGGTCCTGGATATGCACTGGAAAATTTAATTCGGGGCGTTGGATGCCGAATAAAATTTTTGAGGGACGCTGGGGTCCTGGATATGCACTGAGAAAATTTAATTCGGGGCGTTGGATGCCGAATAAAATTTTTGAGGGGGCTGGGGTCCTGGATATGCACTGGAAAATTTAATTCGGGGCGTTGGAAGCCGAATAAAATTTTTAAGGGACGCTGGGGTCCTGGATATGCACTGAGAAAATTTAATTCGGGGCGTTGGATGCCGAATAAAATTTTTGAGGGACGCTGGGGTCCTGGATATGCACTGGAAAATTTAATTCGGGGCGTTGGATGCCGAATACAATTTTTAAGGGACGCTGGGGTCCTGGATATGCACTGGAAAATTTAATTCGGGGCGTTGGATGCCGAATAAAATTTTTAAGGGACGCTGGGGTCTTGGATATGCACTGAGAAAATTTAATTCGGGGCGTTGGATGCCGAATAAAATTTTTGAGGTACGCTGGGGTCCTGGATATGCACTGAAAAAATTTAATTCGGGGCGTTGGATGCCGAATAAAATTTTTGAGGTCCGCTGTGGTCCTGTATATGCACTGGAAAATTTTAATTCGGGGCGTTGGATGCCGAATAAAATTTTTAAGGTCCGCTGTGGTCCTGGATATGCACTGGTAAAATTTAATTCGGGGCGTTGGAGGCCGAATAAAATTTTTGAGGGACTCTGGGGTCCTTGATATGCACTGGACTAGGATGCCGACGATTTGAAAGGACTCTGGGGTCCTTTGATTAGGTTCACTAGGATGCCGACGGATTTAAAAGGACTCTGGGGTCCTTGGGTTAGTTTTAACTAGGATACTAGGATCCTTTGCTTCGAGTGTTGATCGCGACGATGTTCACCGTGTGAGGGCCGGAGCTTGACTGACTTTTGGTGGCCCGGTGCGCTCCTCTTATAGTCGCCGGCCACTTGTCCGTCGCGGTCGCGACGACGCGGATGGTGGGAAGCGAGAGACGAGAAGAAAAAATCACGTGAGTGTGGTTTGCGCGACCACGCGACCCCGAAAACTTTCCACGCGGTTTTGTAGAGAAAATTTTTGGAGACATATATGTATGGGGGAAAAATGTGTGTGTATGTAAAAAAAAATTCTGCCTGATCCTAGGGTCTGGGTGTACATCTCATGGGTCTTTACGCCATATACCCCTAAAATTCCAATAATTCCCCCTTGCAAGCAAAATATATTATATTATTAAATTCGAGAGAGAAAAAAAAATTTTAAATATAAATTTTTGGTTTTCTTGGAGAGAAAAAAAAATTTTAGAATTATTATCCTTGGAAGTCCCTGTTCGGGCGCCATGTAAGAAAGTCCTTGGGCCAGGATATTTGACTCAGCGGCTCCCAGGGTCACTGACAATATTTATTTGAGATCAAGGACTACGAGGAGGGGCGAGATAAAACTTTACGTTACCCAGATCCCGCGGCCAGAACTTGCAGTGGGTTTGGGATCCGACAATCGAGCAGAGCTCCGTCGAAATCCCCACCCACCACGCGCTCCGGAGCCCGCAATGATCCTTGGATCCGACAAACGAGACTAGCTCCGTCGAAATCCATGACCACCGCGCGCTCCGGGACCGGCAATGGCTTCGGATCCGACAAACGAGTACAAGACTCCGTCGAAATCTTTGGCCACCGCGCGGTCCGGCCGCGATAGGCAGAAAGGAATGCCAAGAAACAGAAAAGGGGGGGGGGCTGCGGGTACTATCACCCAGTGGGGCCGACCATGGGCCGAAGCCTACAGTGGATTCAGATCCGACAATCGAGTACAAGACTCCGTCGAAATCGTCATCCGCCCCGCCCCACGGAACCCGCACTGACCCTGGATCCGACAAACGAGCCTAGCTCCGTCGAAATCCACGGCCACTGCGCGCTCTGGGACCGGCAATGGCTTCGGATCCGACAACCGAGTACAAGACTCCGTCGAAATCCTCTGCCACTGCGCGGCCCGGCCACGATCGGCGGAAGGCAGTGAGAGAAAGGGGAGGGGGAGGAAGGGCAATGCATCTTGTTGCCCAGTGGCACCGACCATGGGCCGAAATCTACAGCGGATTCGGATCCGACAACCGAGTACAAGACTCCGTCGAAATCTTCGTCCGCCGCACGTTTCCGGAGCCCGCACTGACCCTGGATCCGACAAACGAGCCTAGCTCCGTCGAAATCCACGGCCCGTGCGTGTCCCGGGACCGGCCATGACTTCGGATCCGACAAACGAGTACAGGACTCCGTCGAAATCCTCAACCACGGCGCGGCCCGGCCACGATCGGCGGAAGGCAGTGGCTAGGGCTGGAAGTAGAAGAATTTAACCCCTCGCACACACACACACACACACACACACACACACACACACACACACACACACACACACAAAGAATCACAGTCGGCGAATTTAAATTTGCACAATTTATTTTATTTATATTTTTTTTTAAACAATTTTTCTGGTGGCGCACAAATTGTCCTCGCCACTAAGGAAGTCCGTCCAGTCATTTATAGTTGGGAACAATAAAAAAAAAACAACAAAATGTCGCGGGTCGCTTACGTCTCTTCCCACAGCAGATCGAGCCAGTTGATCCGCCGTCCTTCCTGGCCGGGAATCGGGTCGTACACCCTCTCTCCATCGTCGCTCTCGGAGGACATCCTCGCACACTTTCACACACGCGTTTTTCTCGAAACTTTCCATGGCAGGGCGGTCTTTCAGTCGCGAAGAAAATGGGCGGTTCCGACTTCTCTTAACCGGCACGCACGAAGCCACAAGAGTAATTAATTCTCGCTTCCTCTACAGTCGACCCACGCACCTGTTGCCTGGGCGGGGCGTCGACGTCACTGCATGGCTGCGCTTGCGCCTCGTAGGGCTTCGGCATTGGTCGACCGAATCTTTCCATGATTATTGTTCGAAAACATCGATCGTGCCGGTTGCAATTCGGTTCGATCGTTTGATGATTTTCGGGCGGTATGAAGTACACCGGCGGCGAAGACTTAATTCTGCCTTCCTCTGCCGTCGACCTACGCACCTGTTGCCTGGGCGGGGCGTCGGCGTCGCTGCAGCTGCGCGTGCGCCTCGTCGGACTTCGGCATTGGCCGACCGAAACTTTCCATGGCCATTGTTCAAAAACACCGATCGTGCCGGTTGCAATTCGGTTTGGTCGTTTGATGGCTTTCGGGCGGTCTGAAGTGCAGCGGCGACGAAGACTTGTGTGTGTGTGGGCTGCGCTCAGCGTGTGTTGAAGCTGTTATCTCGTGGGCGTATTGTGTTTTGGGTGGCCTGCAGATGTTCGAGCTTGTGTTCGAGAGTGCATGTTGGCTGTGCTTCAGCGTGTGTTGAAGCTGTTATCTCGTGGGCGTATTGTGTGTTGGGTGGCCTGCAGATGTTCGAGCTTGTGCGTGTTGGCTGTGCTTCAGCGTGTGTTGAAGCTGTGCTCTCGTGGGCGTATTGTGTGTTGGGTGGCCTGTAGATGTTCGAGCTTGTGTTCGAGAGTGCGTATTGGCTGCGGGTGATGTCTACGCTGGCTATAAAAAGCTAAACTAATAATACTATCCTATATGTCTACTACGACTGACTTGGGTCCCTAGCTTGAAATTACGAGTGATGGCTGTGTTGGTCTTGAAAAGGCTAGACTAGTATTTGATTAGTTAATTAAATAATAACAAAATTATGACATCAAAATATATATCAACATAAGAAAATAAAAATAATATAACAAGATATACAAACTATAACGAGTCCTACATGGCTACAAAATAGATCTTACATGGCTACTAAATGACAAAGGATCCTACATGGCTACAAATCTATATATACAAAATCCCTACCTGGCTACAAATCTATAAATACAAAATCCCTACATGGCTACAAATCTATATATACAAAATCCCTACATGGCTACAAATTAAATCTACAAAATCCCTACATGGCTACAAATTAAATCTACAAAATCCCTACATGGCTACAAATTAAATCTACAAAAAGCTCAACAATTGTGAGGGCCGTCCTGCGGTTCCTCACAATTTTTTTTTTTTGCGAATAGTCCCACGGCCCACATACCCGCCCAACCGACCGGGGGGCGCAGCCGTGTATCGTACGGCACGATTCGCGAGAAGATAGACGCGAGTTATGAAAATATAGGCAAAAGTCCGAGGAAAAAGTAGGATCTAATTTTGTGCTAACGAAGTTAGTATAAGTCGTTTTAAGAGCGGCAGAGAGTCAGAATTTGAGATTATAGGATAAAGTCTATTATAGTCAGAACATAATACTCTGAAAGGCTCATGCAAGTCATAGTTAGATCTACAATGGTTTAATACTAAGGGTATATAATTTCTAGTTAATCTACTTGGCACAGAAAAGTTAAGCCGACCAACCAAGTCGGCACTGTCAATATCACCACGAATAAGATTATAAATAAAAATAGTACCAAGCATCGTTCTACGGTTAGCTAGGGAGGGTAAATTAATTAAAAGTAATCTGCTAGAATAAGAAGGTAAGTTAAGGTTTGCATCCCAGTTGAGGCGCCGTAAAGCAAAAATTAAAAAGTTTTTCTGAACAGATTCAATGCGATCTAAATGTACTCCGTATTGGGGACTCCAGATGGGAGACCCATACTCTAGAATCGGACGGACTTGCGAAGTAAATAAGGTCTTAGTGACGTAGGGATCGTCAAATTCCTTCGACCATCTTTTAATGAAACCAAGCACTCCCCTGGCTTTATTAACCATGGACGAAATGTGATCAGTAAACTTAAGTTTTGGGTCCAAAAGGACGCCAAGATCGTCAACCATAGTTATTCTATCCAAAGATTTCAAGGCTTAGTGAGTAAGTTGCAAGTTTAGGATTGACTCGGCAAAAAGTCATCAGCTTGCACTTAGACCCGTTTAAATTTAGTAAATTATCACGGCACCAGTTTTGAAAATTGTAAAGATCGGATTGTAAGTCAGAATGGCTGGAAATATCCTTGTACTGCAGGCATAACTTAACATCATCTGCGTACATAAATACGCGAGAATGATTTATAATTAATGGAAGGTCGTTAATAAATAAAGTAAAAAGAAGCGGACCAAGGTGACTACCTTGTGGGACGCCGGAAGTTACTCGGAAAAGACCAGAAAGAGAATTTTTAAAAAGGACTCTTTGTGTCCTGCCATTCAGATAACTTAAAATCCATCTAAGAAGATCAATTGGAAACCCTAACAAGTCAAGTTTCCGAACTTAAAGTGAGTGATTTACAGAGTCAAATGCTTTACTAAAGTCAGTGTAAATGACATCTGTTTGAAAGCTACTTTTAAAGCACTTTATCACGAATGAGGTGAGCTCCAAAAGGTTAGTAGTTGATCTTCTTTTCATAAATCCGTGTTGACACGGAGATATAACTGACCTTTAAAGGTGCTGCAAATGAGGAGTAATGATATTTTCAAAAAGTTTGGGGATAGCCGACAACTTAGATATACCTCTATAATTGCTGGCATCCAATTTGTTACCTTTTTTGTGGAGAGGAATGACAAATGACTCCTTCCAAATAAGGGGAAGTTGGGAGGTAAAGATAAGGTGAACAATTTGAGAAGGGGTTTGCATAGGGCTTCTGCACAATTCCTAAGCACGCAGCCAGGAATTCCGTCGGGACCTGGAGAGTAAAAAGGCTTAACACGTTGAAGATCCAAAAATAAAGAGCTTTCGTTTATAGTAGGACTGAATATAAGGTTCGACGTGGACATGGTGTAAGAATAAGGCTCTATTGGATGTGCGGAGGTAGTATAAGTTGTTTGAAAAAAATGGGCATAAAGATCGACTATTGCCTGATCTGTGGTTGCCGTCATGTTTTCAAAATATAGCCAGGAAGGATAAGAAGTAGATTTACGCTTGGTGTTAACAAAATTATAAAATTGTTTCGGGTCCTGCGAGAACTGGACCTTACAACGATTTAAATAATTTGTATAGCACTGCGCGTTAAGCACGTTAAATCTTGACCGAGCACTTAGATATTTTGAAAAAACAGATTGAGAACCGGAGTCTTTATGTTTCCTGTAAAGTCTGGACTTAACATTTCTTAGGTGTGACAACTCTTTACTAAACCAAGGTGGTTTACTGGAGATTGACGGATAGTACATCGGAACACAAGAATTAAAAAATGATTTAATTGCAGTATAAAAAATATTTATGGCATCAGCCATGTTATTGCAAGAGTAGAGATCGGACCAATTGAAGCCAGATATAAAGTAATAAAGCCTAGAAAAGTCTGCCTTACGAAAACAATGTATTCGTTTAGTTGACCTTTCTGTTTTTTCTTCTATCACGATACCCGTGTCGACTGTCACATCGAAAGTAGGATGATATGGATCTTCAGGTTGCGTAAGTGGTGGAACCCTAGATAGAAACACGCCTTCAGGATTTGAAACAAAGCACAAATCTAGTAAGCGGCCTAGTGAGTTTCGAACACGGTAGTAAGACATTTGATTTTTCATCTGTGGACCACGTAGCTCCAGGTATGTTAAAATCACCTAAAACTAATAACTGATCCCTATCGGACAGCCTGTTTGAAACGGACTGTATCACAGAAAGATGATTTAAGTATTCTTGGAGTTCAGAAGACGGCGGAACATAGGAGCAAGTGATATATATAAACTTTCCCGGAAGGGTCAGCTTTACACAAATCAATTCAATATTATTAAATTCCTCAACACGTACCTCTTCCGACATGAGGTTGGAGTCCACGGAAATTAAAACTCCACCTCCCCGTTTGGAAGGACGGTCAAGCCTATATATTGTGTACTTACCGGGAAAAACTTCGGCTTTAACCAGGTTTCTGTAAACACAATAACATGGGATGCAAATGAAAAGCTATCAGAGTACAATTTTGTTAGCTTGCTACGCAAGCCTCTTGCATTTTGATAGGAAAGAAGGAGGTTTTTAGTTAGTTTTTTGAAGAAGAAGTAGAAGAGAAAGATGGCACAATGGTCTGGCCACGACTGGGAAGTCTTATTCCCGTGGGCCCTTTCTTTTTTTCTAAGCTTCGAACTCCTTTACCACCAAATTGTCCGGCCAGAATTTAGAGCTTATGGTAGCAAAGTACTCGGATGGGACAGTGAACTTGAAAGATGAAATATCCCTAGCATAAGAAAAGTTAAATTTTTCCACCTTAACGTTTTCGGCTTTTGTTTTGTTTTGTATATAAGACAGTACATCAGAAGGGGAAAGAGCTTTAGGTGGTGCAGGTTGTGCGTCTGCAGAACCACCTATGCCCGGTAGTCCGGACTCAATATCCCCTTGTGGCGGTATGTTAACCAGGTAAGGTGGATTCACCAACTGTGAAACCACTACGGACAAATCGGAATTTTCAGGATCTCCTATTTGCATACACTCCGCTGTGGATTGATCGGGCTCCGAATCTTTTTTGGCTGCCGATCTAAGCAACATTTGAGTGGTTGCTGAGTTCGGCTGCTGATCCACGAGAGTGGTCTGCTGGTCACCTGACGGTGGCTGCGGGGTGTTCCCCTTTGGCCTACCACCAGCGGCTTTTTTGCGCTTTGGAGACTCCTCTAATAGTTTTATACTATTAAATTGAGTGTCCAGAGCTTGGAGCAGATCATCTGCCTTGCGAAAACTATCTCTAGCTCCGGCAAAACAGGTGATCAGCCCCTTCAAGCCGCCTTTAGTTTGGCGCATGAACAATTTCATCTCGTTCGCAACCTCGAGACAGGCGTCACAACAAAACTGCAAATTTTTACCCTTACTTAGGTCATCACTTGTTCGGCCAGTAAAACCAGCGCACTTGGTGTTGTAAGGATGCTCTCTGGCCAGGATACAACTCTCAGTCAGATCCAGAGGTCCTTTTACAAGAAATTTGTAAAGTCACTGAGACACTGGGCTAGAGAGTTACGTTCGCGGGGCGAACGATGATTTTTAGATAATTATCCCGGAGGCTCGCGGTCTTGCACGGCTCGAAGGACCTTCGAGTTATCGCGTCTCTGGAATGTTAAGTCCTGTCAAGGCAGAAAATCCCACGGGCTGGACCTTCGGGCGAGGATGCACGAGTGGATCTACCGGCTCGTGGTACGGGTGGGGCAGCGGGCGTGCAGTTAGAGAACAGAAATGAATATATATATATAAACGATAATAGCTTTTACCTTTCCCAATCAAAGGGCAGCGCGGCCGACAACCTGTGTCACCGGGGAAGAAGAAGAAGAATAGGGATATGGGGAAAAATAATTCACACAAGACTATTCTTTAGTCGATCGCACGTGTTTGTGCTTATATTATTATTATTTCACGCTTTTCTTAGTATTTAGCGTTTCACTGCACTGTTCACTCACTCAACACTAACCTCCGCGTTACTCCTCCTCGCGTGCGTGCGTTTCTTTTCCTTGTATCCGCGGGCGCGATCGCTTCCGCGTTATTTTCTTATTTTGTGTCCGCGTGCGCGACCGTGTGCTTCGAGCTGCCGAGAAAATGAGATGCCGGAACACGTAGTGTGGCTCCCTCTTCCTCTTCCTTTTCTTCCCCCGATCGTTGTCGGTATTCTTATATTTCTAGTATTTCCTTCCTTATCGTAGCCACCTCGGGCGGATGGTGCGGAACTAAACTACGCCTATTCTGGTTCCATACCCATAAATCCTCCAATTCGATCTTCGGTAACATATACTGGATTTATACGTAGCCCATTTCATGCAATCATTTCATGAAATGGGTGTGTATAAACACCATTGCATGTATTCGGCAACACACGAAAGTTGACTATGAATTCAGCGTCATTGCGTGAAATGGAGAGAAGCTACCAACTTAACACTGTATAAATTAGGTGGCAACGCCAATACAAATAGTGTAAACGGATTTTACTTACATTTTTTGCCAAATTACACTTTTGGCAACTCTGCTGACATGAAAACATGCATTCGTCTCTAGCGTATAAACAGGGGCTATTTTAATTCACGCATTCAAGAATTCATGAAATAGCATAGTATAAACTAAGTATAAATCATACTATTTCATTGATTTCTCTTACAAACTATTGATTATAATAATATTAAACTTAAATAACTATAGATTATATATATTGTGGCGGTTCAGCCGTCAGGCAGGATCGTCACAGTGTGCACCAATTTTTCACATAGCCAACAAGTCATTTTAGGCTGGTCAGCCTTGATTGCCTTCTGGCATTTTTTATCAACACAGACAAAAAATGACGATGTTGAAGATTCCCCTAAGCTGGAGCGCTTTACCTTCGGGACCCTTAGTTATCACCGCTGATCCGGGGGTGACCTCGTCGTGCAACATTGTGGGGAGTCGGGTCCCGTCGAGTCCGACACGGTTGCGTTGATGGCGAGTTTCGTCTGGGCGGTTCTAAACTTTTGGCACGAATCACAGCGTTGAACGTAACGTTTCGCGTCTCTGAACATGCCGGGCCAGAAATACCGCTGGGACAGTCGGGATATGGTCTTTCGGACCCCCAGATGTCCAACCGTGGGCGTGTCATGGCATTCTTGGAGGACTCGGACTCTATTTGGACTTGGGACACACCGTTTCCACGGGAAGTAGTCCTCGTCATCAGCTCTGTGTACTAGATTCCAGTAGAGTTGTCCGTTTTCCACTATATAATCTGAGAACTTCTCGGGGTGTTCTCTTATCTTGACTTTCATATCTTGGATCCTTTTACAGGGTGGCTCCACTTCGGCCATCTGTTGCAAGACTTCGCGGGGTTGTCGGGATAACGCGTCCACTGGCGTGTCGATCACGCTCTGCATTGCTGAATTCCTCGGGTAGTACCTTTGTTTCAAGGGTTTATCGTCTCCTCCGTGGTCCTCCTCTCGTTCTCCCGACTTGATCATCTGACGCATGATCCGATTGTGCGCGGGGACCTCGCTCTGCTCCGTATAATCTAACGGGGTGTCCTCGTCATCGGACTTCTGACTCTCCGGAGTCGGCGTACTCCATCCTTCGAGTACTTCCGGGTTCGTATCCTCTGACGACATCAGGACGAATTTACTTGGCCGTAGTCGGGGATCTTCCGCCGACGGGCTCAATTTCACCTTAAGGGCGAATTCTCCACACTGTATCTGCGTTCCCATCGCCGCCAAGAAATCCATACCTAATATCACGTGATCCAACATGGTTGGCATCACTAAGAATGGCATCCACACTTGCGTGCCAGCTAATTCCACGCGAGTACGCCATAACTTCTTCACTGCCAGGTTTGATCGATCAGCTAGCGCTATTGTAGTGGTGATCTCTTGCATCTCCTCAGGTCTTGCTACTCTGCGAGCAAATCCTTCGCTCGCAAAACTTCTTGACGCTCCCGTATCCACCGTGGCGTCCACCCAGCGGCCCCCGATCTGCACGGTAGCGGTGACCAGGCCGTTGTGTATCCTCAACGGTGGGCTCCTTAAGGTCGGGCTGTTCCTTCGCTCATCTCCACTGCGCCCGCATCTCGGCGAAGACGTTGTTCGTTTCCCGTGGCATCTCGTCGACAACAATCGACGGTCAGGATGCTTCTACGACCGCAATCCCAGCAAAAATTCAAACGGGCGTTAGTACAACCCCGCATAAAGTGACCGACTTCTCCGCATCTACCACAAGCTCGCTGTACGTCGATGTTTGTTAGAGGCTGGCTAATCATTCGATGAGTTGCATTCCCTCCTTGAATGGGTACTCCGGGGCTTCGAAAGGGGTTCGGCGTCAAACGTTGCGTAGTCCTGTCGCGGTCCGCACTTCCCATCCTGTGAATACCTGCGCGGCTCGTCGTCAGCTGTCTCACACTCTCGTATTCCGTCGCCATGTGGGTTAATTGCTCTAGCGTCCGGAACTCGTGGCGTCTTATATACAGCCGATATTCTGGTGCCATGTTTTCGTAGATCCGATAGAGTTCTTCTTCCTTTTTGTATCCGGCTTGTTGCATCTTGGTCCTCAAGTCGACCAAGTAATCCTTAAACGTCTCGTCCATTCCCTGAATGTGGGATCGGATCTCGTCCTCTAGTCGTTCGAAGTAACGTGGGGGCAGGAAGAAATTCAAGAATTCGGCGCGGAATTCTGCCCATGTTGCCGTCTGTAAGCGGCTCGTGCGGAACCATCGTGCTGCTCTACCTTCCAAAATTTCTGACATGGCGCGAGGTACCTCCTCCTGGTTAATTCCATATGTCGCTATTTTCTCCTCGAGCTCGGCGATCAAGGTCAACGGGTCTGACGTTCCGTCGAATCGTAGGTTCCACTTGTGCATCCGTTCAGCAAGTAAGTGTCGGGGCAGAGTGATAGCTGCTGGGATCCCAAACTCTTGTGGTTTTGGCACGCAATGGTCCCCGAGTGGCGGGGCAAGAAAGTCTCGTGACGGGCCGGGATGGACTCCTCGATAATTGGTGACCCTTCCTGGAGAGGCATTGCCGGCTGCATATGTGAGCTGACTCTGGTTAACTGGGGTCATCTTGACGTTCGGCGCGACTCCTTTGTCGCCGCCTAGTCGGTTGGGACTCACCGCTCTTGAGCTGTATTGCTCCTGAAGTTGGGCGAGGCGTTTCCACACCGACTCAGTAAACGACTGCGTTTCTGCTACGGTGCCGTCAGCGTTGAATCCGAACTCTTGTGCTAGAGCGGCTAGCTCATCTTTGCGGCGGGCGTAAATCCAGCGTACTCCTACGCCGGGGTTCTCAATCAAATCGGCTTCCTCATATTCGCTGTCGGACTCCTTCGTATCAGCCATGATTTTTAATTATACGCGTGCCTCCTTCCTTGCTTCTTTTCAATATAACTTCTTTGCCTTTCCTTACCCGCCGCGGACTTCGCTTCAACAGTGTGCAGGGTTCGGTAGAAGGACGACTCTTCGGGATAAAAATCTTTAATTTAGTGGGTCTTTAGGCCACTTTGGTGTTGCTCTAGTTAGCCTCAATGTCCCTGCTCGGGCGCCACTTGTAAGGATGCTCTCTGGCCAGGATACAACTCTCAGTCAGATCCAGAGGTCCTTTTACAAGAAATTTGTAAAGTCACTGAGACACTGGGCTAGAGAGTTACGTTCGCGGGGCGAACGATGATTTTTAGATAATTATCCCGGAGGCTCGCGGTCTTGCACGGCTCGAAGGACCTTCGAGTTATCGCGTCTCTGGAATGTTAAGTCCTGTCAAGGCAGAAAATCCCACGGGCTGGACCTTCGGGCGAGGCCGCAGCCGGATTTTGTCGTGCGTGGCAGAGTCTTGTGTACGGGTCGGGGCTAAAAATCCCACGGGCTGGACCTTCGGGCGAGGCCGCAGCCGGATTTTGTGTGAGGGGCAGAGTCTTGATATATATAAAACGTGCTTTTTACGAGCTTTTCCAAAATCCCACGGGCTGGACCTTCGGCGAGGCCGCAGCCGGATTTTGTGACGAGTACCTAGAAATTAGTGCAAGAGGTTATGGCGGAAGGGTCTACCATTTCACTATGTGCTATTCTTTAGTCGATCGCGGGGATTGGGGAAGGAACACGAGAGAGGTTCTACCATCTCGCCGTGAAGGTTAAGGGGACACGAAGGGTTCTACCACTCCGTAAGGCACGTGGGGATCTACCACCGCGTTGTCGGGGAGGGGGGGGGGGATGCACGAGTGGATCTACCGACTCGTGGTACGGGTGGGGCAGCGGGCGTGCGGTTAGAGAACAGAAATGAATATATATATATAAACGATAATAGCTTTTACCTTTCCCAATCAAAGGGCAGCGCGGCCGACAACCTGTGTCACCGGGGAAAGAAGAATAGGGATATGGGGAAAAATAATTCACACAAGACTATTCTTTAGTCGATCGCACGTGTTTGTGCTTATATTATTATTATTTCACGCTTTTCTTAGTATTTAGCGTTTCACTGCACTGTTCACTCACTCAACACTAACCTCCGCGTTACTCCTCCTCGCGTGCGTGCGTTTCTTTTCCTTTTATCCGCGGGCGCGACCGTTTCCGCGTTATTTTCTTATTTTGTGTCCGCGTGCGCGACCGTGTGCTTCGAGCTGCCGAGAAAACGAGATGCCGGAACTCGTAGTGTGGCTCCCTCTTCCTCTTCCTTTTCTTCCCCCGATCGTTGTCGGTATTTTTATATTTCTAGTATTTCCTTCCTTATCGTAGCCACCTCGGGCGGATGGTGCGGAACTAAACTAGGCCTATTCTGGTTCCATACCCATAAATCCTCCAATTCGATCTTCGGTAACTAAATCATACTATTTCATTGATTTCTCTTACAAACTATTGATTATAATAATATTAAACTTAAATAACTATAGATTATATATATTGTGGCGGTTCAGCCGTCAGGCAGGACAACAAGTCATTTTAGGCTGGTCAGCCTTGATTGCCTTCTGGCATTTTTTATCAACACAGACAAAAAATGTGTCCATAATTTTGACTAATCGGACCACTGTACCAAATGAAATGAAATCGAAACTTTTGAGCGAGCAGCTAAAATTACGGCAAGAGCGCAGATAACTACACGATTAGAAGTTTCGATATAGAGAGCGAGATAAAGAGCGAGAGAGCGCAGTCAATGCAGTTGATGTGCATGCAAAAACAACAACAACGATTGGCCCTGCGTGGGACGGATAAAGCACAAAAGAAAGACAAATTGAACGCAACAACAAAAACACAAGGGAAACTAAAAGTTTAAATTGTTAATTTAATGTTATGCACAGAATAGAATAAATTCACTCGCGAAGTGATCGGAATATTAAAGTATATTGATTAAAAAGGCGATTTATATGTTTTTATTTATTCCCACCGTTGGGTTTACACGATAAACAAGTAAAAATCGGAGCGCAGAAAAAAAACACGGCCGTTTACTTTGAAAGTACAGAGCGAATTGTGCCGGAATAACGTTGTGCTCTTTCAGATATGGGATTATGCGTGTCAAAAGGCATTTTTCGAGCAGTTTTGACAGACACGAGAGTAAACTTATCGGTCTGTATGAAGCTGGTATTGTGTGATCTTTTCCTGGCTTTGGGATCATTATGATTACCGATTTTTTCCATTTTTTTGGATAGTAGCCAAGTCGTGTTATCCCGTTAAAGAGTTTATAAATGACCTCAACTGCACAGTTTGGGAGTTCAATTAGCATTTTGGGAGTTGTTATTATTTTTGGTTTCAATTGCTCGCTGATGACTTTTGCAACTTCGTTTGGTTGAAACAGAATTGGCTCCGTCTCAGTTTCAATTCGAATTGACGGCGACGGTAGTGCGAATGAATTTGTTGCAGGGTTTGGCTGAAAAACATTTCGAAGGTGTAAAGCAAATGTACAAGCTCTGTCTTTGTCGCTTCTGGCCCAGCTGCCTGAAGAGTCTCTTATGGGAATTACTGTTTCGGCCGGCGCACTTAGAATTGGGTGGGCCCTCCACAAGGGATGCTTGGTGCTGGTGGGTGAAAGTTTCTCAATGTACTGGCGTTGTGCTTTAACTGCTTCGTGCCTTAGGGCCCTGGTAAGCCTGCCACCAGCTTCCTTAAGACTTTGTTTTGAGGATGGCGATCTGCTGGCTTGCCAAGCACGCCTCAAACGTCTTTTCGCCAAAACAAGCTGTTCGATTTCAAGGTTAGTTTTGTGTTGGTGTGTGTGCCCATCCCTCCCTTGCGGTGTAGAGACTTTGGCTGCTGCGACGAGTACAGACTCCAGTGCATCGGCATAGCAGTCGATGTCCTCCTTGATGTTGAGCTGTGGAGTTAGTTCAATGTGTGAACTTACATACTTTTTGAACTTCAGCCAGTTGGTTCGATGCGACGTCAGCCTGCAAGGGTGCTCGATTAGTTCCGGGCTTTGAAGAAGAGTTATTAGCATTGGTTAGTGGTCCGATGATAGATCCAAAAGCGATTTTGCAGACATTAGATTGCGAGAAATATTTTTTGTCACAGCAAAATTAATTAAATCAGGTAGTTTTCTTGGATCTGTAGGTCAGTAAGTAGGGCTGCCTGGTGAATCGTAGTCCAGTTTGTTGCATGTTTTGATGAGTGCATTATATAGTTGCCTTCCTTTGGGGGTCACAAGGCGGGATCCCCAGTGAGTGTGCTTGGCGTTGTAATCTCCTGCTGCTATGAATCGCTCTCCAAGTGAATTGTAGAAGTCCATGAATTGATCTTCGGAGACTGTAAAACGGGGTGGGCAGTAAACAGCGGCAATGGCAATGATTGCAGTTGCCCAACTGTAATTTTATCGATGTAGCTTGCAAGTAATTTTTTGCAAACCTTTGGTGAAAGTGGTGTTTGATGCGGTCTCTTATTAAGATGCCGGTTCCGCCATGTGCTTTACCATCTGGATGATCGGTGCTGTAGAACATGTATCCCCGTATTTGAAAGTTATATTTGCTGGTGAGATGCGTTTCTGCCAGCAACATAACGTCGATGTGGTTTTCGTTCAGAAATTGAGTTATTTCAGGTTTATGCCGTAAAACACCGTTGGAGTTCCACAGAGTTATTCGAAGACTAGGCATAGTTTATTTGGGCTGCTGAGCTGCAAGCATTTGTAACAAGATGTTTTGGTTTTGCATAAGGGTTTGCATGGTGGTTTTCATGAAGGACATAAATTCCATCATATTTTGTTGCAAAGTGATCACCATGGCTGTCCCATGGCCCATGTTATCAATTTTCGGCTCTATGTGAGCTGTGCCTGATTTTAGAGCACTGGCGTAAGAAATGCCGTTGGTGGTAATTTTTTTTTTTTTTTTTTTTTCTATTATTACCTTTTATTTATTTATTGAATCTTCTCTAAAAGAGACTTACAATAAGTGTTCAAATCTTAACCTATACTATATTATAATTGTTAATTGGTTAATGGCCCTAAGTTGGTCAGAAGTGGACGGTCGTTGCGCTGTAACCGAGAGTGGTTACTGAGCCGCCTGAGCTGCCTGGCTAGTTGGTTTGGGTGTAGTGACAGTCTAGCTTCGTACTTCGAAACTTTACTATCAATTTCTTCTTTAACGGGTTTAATATCCAGGTCCCTATGGATATTTGCGTTGCGAATATACCACGGGGCCCCAGTTATTGTTCGCAGTATCTTCGATTGTACTCGTTGGATGATTTCTATGTTGCTACTGCTTGCGTTTCCCCAGAGTTCGGACCCGTACATCCAGGTTGGCTTTAAACAAGAGTTGTAAATAAGTACTTTGAGTTCCAGTGGCAGGGGTGAGCGGGAATTGATGAGCCAGTGGAAACTGTTGGCCTTGAGTTTTAGGGAAATCTTCTTCGCTTCAATGTGCTTTCTCCAGGTAAGCCGCCTGTCTAAGTGGATGCCCAGGTATGTGACTTCGTCGACGCGGGGGATTTCTTTGTTGTTTAGGGTCAGTGGTGGGCTGGTTGCCCGATTAAGTGTAAACGTAATGTGTTTGCATTTTTGTTCGTTGACTTGTATGCGCCAATCTGCTAGCCATTTTCTACGGCCCCCAGGTGGTTTTTAAATACGCTGTTGCTGTTTTTGGACATTTTGAACGACTGGTTATAGCTGTGTCATCAGCAAAGGTGGATAAAGTTGTCTGGCTGCTTGTGGGAATGTCGGCCGTGTATAGGACATACAAAATCGGTCCGAGCACACTTCCTTGGGGTACTCCAGCTTCGATTTTGTGGTTGGCGGAGAAGAAATTTTTGCATCTGACAGTAAATACTCTGTCTTTAAGGTAAGATTCAAGTAATTTGTGGGTGTTTCGTGGTAGGACAGTCTTGATTTTATGAACCAGACCGTCAATCCAAACGCGATCGAAGGCTTGAGAAACGTCTAGGAAAAGAGCACTGCAGTATTCCCTGCATTCAAACGCTGTGCGTATTTCAGCTGTTATGCGATTTACCTGTTCGGTAGTTCCGTGCTTTTCCCTGAAGCCGAACTGATGCAGGGGGATCGCTCTGTCGTTTTGGAGGTTTGTTCTGAGGTGGCACAAAAGCAGCTTTTCAAATAGCTTTGATAGGCAGGGAAGGAGGCTAATGGGCCTGTACGACGAAGGTTGGGATTTGTCTTTGCCTGGTTTTGGTATCATTGTAATAACAGACTTTTTCCATTGTTTGGGAAAATAGCCCCATTTAAGAATTGAGTTGAATATGGTGGTTATGCTTTTGACTGCGCATAGAGGCAATTCAATTATCATTTTAGGCAAAATTAAATCATGGACAGAGGCTTTTTTGGATTCAACTGTTCTGCGATGGCTTTTATGATTGTGCTTGTTTTAAGGGTTATTGTGGAGGAAGGCTCCGCTGGTGAGATGCTTGGTAAAGTGAATTGGTTTGTCGGCGGATGAGGTTGGAAGACATTTTTTTAAGTAAGAGGCGAATATGTTGGCTTTTTCCTCGTCACTACGGGCCCACCCACCTGTTGGTGATCGAATTGGAAAATCGGGTTCTATTGGTGGTTGAATGTTTGGGTGCGCTCTCCAGAGTGGAAATATGTTGCTGGTGGGCGAAAGTTGCGCTATATAGGCACGTTGAGTCTGATTCTTTTCAGTTAATAAAGCTTTAGACAACTTCCGACAAGCTTCATTAAACCTTTGTTTAGTGGCTGGGGAGCGGTGTCAGTCAGCCAGTCTCGGCGAAGTCGCCGCTTTTCTTGAAGAAGTAACTGAATCTGTGTATTTGTACATGTAGTTTTTGGGGGGGATGTGGCTGAAAGTTCGGGTGTAGAGTGTTTGGCAGCAGAGGACATAACATCCGTTATATGCTTAAGTGAGTCTTCAATATCAGCTTCACAGGAGATTTTAGGTTCGATTTCAAAGTGTGAGCTTATATATTTTTTATACTTTAGCCAGTTTTATTTTATTGGATGTCAGAAATTGTGGTCGTTCTACAAACTGTGGATGTTCAGATAGACAGAGTAAAACAGGCGAGTGGTCAGATGTCAGTTCCGCTAGGGTTTCAACATGTATCAGCCTGGACGGCACTCTCCTAGTTACAGCAAAATCGATAATGTCTGGTTTTTTGTTCGGATCGGCTGGCCAGTATGTGGGATTGCCTGGTGAAACAAAATCTAGCTTATTACCGGGTTTGATAATAGCGTTGTATAATTGGCGTCCTTTGGGGTTAATAAGACGAGAGCCCCAGTAGTGGTGTTTCGCATTATAATCACCGGCAGCTATAAAACAGTTGCCCAATGAGTTATAAAAGCCTAGAAATTCATTTTCTGAAATATTAAATCGTGGGGGACAATACACAGCCGATAGGGTGACTGGACCGCTGCTTATGTTGATTCGTAGGGATGTGGCCTGTATGTGGTTGTAAGCAAACGCCTCCAGAGGATGATGCCTAATGCGCTGTTTGATAAGGATTCCGGTGCCTCCGTAAGCTTTGCCGTCTGGGTGGTTGGTTGCATAGAAGATGTAGCCAGTGAGATGGAAATTGTTTTTATTGGTTAGGTGCGTTTCTGAGAGGAGCATGATAGCGATGTCCTGGGTGTTTAAGAACTGTAGAAGTTCAAGTCTGTGCTGCGAAGCACCGTTAGCGTTCCAAAAGCATATTCTTAAGGGATCCATTTAAATTGACTTTTGTTTGATTAGAAGTTCCATAAGGATGTTCTGGTTTCGCACTAGTTCCTGGAGGGTACCTTGCATTGAGAGCATGATGTTCGTGAGTGAAGCTAAAGTAGCTTCGATGCTGTTTTCTATTTGTGGAGTGTAAGTCTGGTTTTGTTGGTTATTAGGTTGAGTTGGTCTTTGAGCGTTTTGCTCTGGAAGCGGGGTATATTTTGGTTTTGGTATGGGCGGGAGAGGCGGTAATGCTTCGGGCTGGGCGGTTCTTGTAGGCGACATTCCAGGGTATCGAAGTGCAGCCGCAAAAGTAACTCCAGGAGTGGTTTGCGAGGGAATGTAAAAATTTGGCTGAGCAACCTGTTGGGCGGAGGTTGGTTGTTGGCGCCTCTGGTTGAGCCGACTCTTGATCTCTTTATAGACGGGGCAGCCCCTGTAATTAGCAGTGTGGTTTCCACCACAGTTGCTACATTTTCTCAGTGCTGGGTCTTCTTTGTTACCCGTGCAAGCTTCTATACAGTGCAGGTCGCCACAGGCAACACAGACTGATCGCAAAGTGCAATAACTTTTTTGTGCCCAAACTCTTGGCAGTTTGTACACTGTACCGGGCCGTTCCGTTTGTGCGGCTCCTCTACGGTTATTCTTCGATGAAGTAGGTATTGCAGTTTGTATATGGGGTGCACTGCGTTTTTCTTCAGAGTAGTCGCGTCTGGTTTGAGTTCAATCTTGAAGAGTGGCTGAGGAATTTTCGCCCTATTGGTTATGTTCATAACGTTTTTAACGTCAAAACCATTTTCTTTAAGTCCTTCAGCTATATCAGCTGTCGGGACGGTTGACTCGATACCCTTTGTTACAACTTGAAGTCCTTTGCTACTTTTAAGTTGGTAGGTGTAATAATTAACAAGCTCACAGTCCAGGAAGTTGGTTACTAAGCGGTAGTTGGCTTCATTGGTAATCTGGAGCTTGGTTTCAGATATATTACTTCTTTTTAAAATAGTAACGTAAAAGTTGTTTTGCCCAATTTTTTGCTTAAGTTTATTAATTAGATCTGAACAATTTTGACCTCTAATGTACATAGGTGGTGGCTTTACAATTTTAATGGCTTGGGGTGGTTGACCCTCATCTTTTCGAGCTCGCCAAGTATGGCAAATTTGTTTTCAGAAGTTGCCTTAGTGGTGTAGTTTGAAGTTTTCGTAAGTTTAGGCAAATTTGCTTCTCTAGCTTTTTGCGGACTAAGTTTTCTTTTAATTTGTACATACCGATCGATCCCAGTCTGTACGAGCGTAGATTGTGAGAGCTCTGCAGCAGAAACGAGTGTTGCTCGCGATGCCAAAATCGGCCACACGTTGGTCGATGTTGAAGTTGTTGTTGTTGTAGTCGATACGACAGTTGTTATTGAGGGCACCGTATTAGTGGGTGCACAAGCTGATGTAGTCGGTGCGTCTATAGGTGGAAGGGGGAAGGGCATTGCGAGCTCCATGACTGCGTTGGAGCAGCGCAGCTTAAGTTGGCAAAAACTGCTGGCGAAAGAGACCGAGCTCTCTCAGTAGCGGGCGGCGACATTGCACTTGTTGTTGCGTTACTTACTGTCTCCGAAGAGACAATTGATAGGTATGCATTATTTTTGGAAGACGAAGACAGTTGAAGCGAAGACAGTCGACGCGCGTCTTGGTGTTTTGTTGTTGTTGCACGACTTTGACTCACCGGCTTGCTGTTGGCACTTTTATAATGTACCCGCAGGCATTGTTATTTAGTTTAATTTATTTAAATCTTTGTATTTGGTATTAGATTTGTTAGTAAAGAGAGCCCTTGTTGTTTGGCATTGCTGCCAGCGTCTTTTCGCTATTTATTGGTATATATTTATTTTTAAATAAGTTAGTTTTACCGTTCACTCGGCGGAGCGATCGGAAACACGTCTACCTCGGGTGAATGCTTGCGGCTTATGGTTGGTGGTAATTGAAGGGCCAAATGATGACCTGGTTGCTTTTGCGAAGAAAACTTCCGGTGTCGTTTGTGATCTCATGTAAATGTTCTGTGTGTTCTGGGAGCGTGTCGTTGTCGCTCGTTGCATCCGAATTTTCATCTCCTTGTAGACTGGACAGCCTCTGTAGTTTGCTGTGTGATTTCCTTTGCAATTTACACAGTTTTTAGTGAGAGTCAGTTTCCACAAGCTCAGGTTCCAGCAAGCCCTGCGTTCCGTATTCCTACTAACCTTATGATCCTAATGCAGCAGGTACTGCAGCTTGTAGATCGGGTGCACTGCGTTTTTTTTCAAAGTTCTGCTGTCTGGCTCCAGCTCGACCTTGAATAGTGGTTGCGGCTTCTTGTTTTTGTTCATAATGTTTATAACATTTTTTGCACAAAAACCGTTTTCTTTTAAAGCCTCCGTAATTTCAGAGGGGGTCACATCGGGTTCTATTCCCTTAAGCACAACTTGCAAGCCTTTGCAGCTTTTTAGCTGGTACGTGTACTTTGACACTGCTCGGAAGTCGTCTTCAGTTTTGGTTTGCAGTTTGGTTTCGCTTATATTCCATTCATAAGCGGAATAACATGAAATGTATCTTTTCCGACTAGCTCAACTATTTTGTTGACTATTTTGTGATTCGAGATCTTCTCCCGAATAAAGATAACTGTTCAGACTCAGTTTCAGGCTCCGCCAGAATGGAATATCTATTTTCATTTAATGGCCCGAGATTTTTAGGGCCTTTGTTGGTACGGTTTACTTTGGGCTTATTGCCGTCAGATTTTTTTTGGGGTGTTAGCTTTCGCTTGGAAATATTAATATAGCGATCCATGCCTGTCTGCATGGCCGAACCCGCTTGCGGAATTGTCATTTCTTCTCTCGTAGCTTTGTTGTTGCCGTTTGACCCGATGATTGCACTTGATTGTATTGTTGCTTTACCCGTTGCAGAAGAAAAGAGTGAAGTCTTTATTGCATTGTTGGCGAGAGAGACCGTTGAAGTTGACGTGGTAGTTGCTGTTGTTGTTGCACTAGGTGACAGAAGCTCGGTTGGAGTTTTGCATTGCTCACTCCATGGCGTTTGAGCGGTGAAAAGCAGGGCGGGAGAGCAAGAACTAGCTCTCTGGTTTTCGGTGGTCAGTAAACTTGCACTTTCTTGCACTTTCGTTTCTAGAGTGTAACTTGTAAAAGCATAGTAAGCATTGTTACGGGCCAAAGAGAGACGACGTTTGTCTTGCTCTCTCTGAATTTTTTCACGGGCTTCGTCTTGTTGTTTTTGGCGTTGAGTGCGCTGATCCACGTTCTTACTCATTTTTTTATTGATAGTACATAAAGATTAATTAATTAATTAATTAAAACTTTAGTTTACGGTATGCGATTAGCATCGCGAAACGCAAAACCTCGCGTTTATAAATTTTTCGAACGTTTTCGACTGAGTGACTTATTGTTTTTCGTTGTTGAGAAGTTGCCAGCTTCTAGAATTGTCTTAAGTCGGCCATGCTCACAATTTTTGATCATTGTGGCTATGGCTTCCTTTGTGCAGAACTTGTCGGCATGTTCAGCCGGTAGTCCTTCATCTATGTATGAAACTTCAAGGAGCTTTTGTATATTGTCTATTTCATTTGTAAATTTTTCTTCTGTTTTGCCTTTTTGACTTGTTTTAGCCATTTTTGCTTTGACAACGTCAGATGTTTCACCGACAATAGTGTCTTGCAGTTTTTGGATTATTGAGTTTATAGTTAGTTCATTTTGAACCTTATATAATGTAGAACCTGCAATTTTTGATTTGATGACTTCTACAGCCAAATCTTCAAACGTTCCCTTTGTCAGGTTGACCAGCTTCATAGCTATTACAAATCTATATAAGTGTATTTATGTCCGTTGAATTCCGGAATGGCACTTGATATATCTTTTATATAAGCCCTTTGGGCGGCTGCTGTGTCTGTCATTATGATTTCTATTGTTTCTACTATACTTGTATCTGAATTTAAATTTTCGTCTTCTTCTGTTTCTGACTCTACTGCTGTAATAAATGCAGGGATTGAGAAATCGTGTAGATCTTTTTCATTTATTTCGATTCCTTTGCTTGTATCGAAATCTTCTTCCTCTGCTAGAGCTTTTTGTTGGTCTAATGTTAAAGCCGTATTCAAAATTGTCGGGATATATTTTTAAATCATATCTACTTATCCTTGACAGTTATTAGGTTTGCCCGCAACCTTATCAATATTTTTTATAATTTTGATAAGTTTGTTTTGTTAATTATTGCACTAGGGTTCTTGTCTGATTGTACGAATCTACAAGAATTTTTTGCATGTGTTGTGTCTTTTTGTGTTGCCCTTTTTTGGCTTACACATTTGTAAGACTTTTCGAATGTTTCTTTTAGTTCTCGGATATGGTGAATTAATTTCTTCCATTCTAAACTAAAATTTTCTGTTTTCTTCTATTTGTGCATAATTTTTAGCACATTTATTTGCCCTAAAATTGGATGAATGTCAATTTCTGAAAATATTTTAAAATTTTTCAAAGTAGACAATACAATTGCTTTCTGGGTTTTGCTGCAATGAATCAGCGGGGAAAAATCTAAGTTGTACCAAATCATGTATTCATATTCAAAATTTGAAATTAATAGAGGTTCTGCTCTATTTCTTATTATCTCTAATACCCTGTTCTCAAAATTTGGTTCCCTATCTAAAGTTATTCTTATGCATTCCTGCGTATACATCTTATTGTGTATATTTTTATATGGACATAGAATTTTTATTTTAATAAATTTTTTTTTTTTTTATTGTAACAATTGTTTTGCGTTTTTAATTAAATTTTATCAGATCGTTAGCCTGGCTTCTGTTTATGGCTCTCTTTGATACACATTTATTGTGTAACATATAGGCCTTGTATAAAATGTATGCGCTCATAAAGAAAACAATTATTGATAATAAAATATTTGATAGTTTGGAATCAATATTCTGTGATTCGATTTTATTTATTCCGTTTTGGATATAGAATTGCTTTGCATTAAAACCAAATTTTCGTTTATATTAATTTTTTATGTTGTAACGACCCGAAAACGGGCCATACAATTTTCTTATTACCGTACTGTTCCTTATTACTTTTATATTACCATTACTACTACTATTATTACTATTAAAATTAAGTTTCAAATGAAGTATCGCGATAGTATAAATGGGCCACCACTAGGTGCGAATGGTGGAAGCAGGCCATCACTAGGCAGTCGGCGTGGACAAAGAATCGCCGAAAACCAACGGGACCTAAGCGACGAGAATGGAAGACCAACCGAACACGCCATAGGAAAAATCCACTGCGCACATGCCCAGGCAGGGCAAAGGGGCGACGGGGAAGGCTAGACACCCGCGCAGCTGCAGACGCCAAGAGCGAGACAAAGCTAGCGCACGGGCCACCTGCGGCTGAATACGCAGGCGCAAGGGAGACGAATAAACTGCGCAGACGCCGGCAGAGGGTGCAGCAGAAGCGAAACTTTGGGCGACAAGGAAATAGACGCCGAGTATTGAAGTTAGTCTTTTGCGGGAGCTGAAGCTGATCGGTCGACATCGCGAAAACGTCCTAGTCTACCGCTGAAACTGAAGTACAGTGCCTCTTGCCGCCCACGCGCCTCCTGCTGCCGTGCACTGGTCGCCCACGCGCCTCCTGCTGCCGTGCATTGGTCGCCCACGCGCCTCCTGTTACCGTGCATCTGCCGCTCTCGCCTTACAACCGCTAGGCGTACCAGCCTCAGTTGTACCCTCTCCCCTCTCGCCCTACAACCGCTAGGCGTACCCGCCTCAGTTGTACCCTTCCCCCTCTCGCCTTACAACCGCTAGGCGTACCAGCCTCAGTTGTACCCTCTCCCCTCTCGCCCTACAACCGCTAGGCGTACCAGCCTCAGTTGTAGCCCGCTTCCCGCTCGCCCTGTAGCCGCTATAGGCGCCCCGCCTCAGCTGCGGCCCGCTCGCCCCATTTTTCCCAACAACTCAAACGTAAGACTAACCACTTCCACCTTAGTCAGCTCACTCTCTTACAGTTTCCACCAGTCCCATCTTATAAATTTTCTGTAAGCGACCCCTGGACAGACTGAGACATACCCCAGCCAGGATCACTACTTTACAGATGGCGCCCGAACAGGGACTAGGGGAATCAGGATAATTAGAGAATAACATCCTTCGTGACTTAAAACCTCACCAGAGTAATTTTTATAAGTTTTGAAAATTAAAAAAAAAAAAAGTTTTATATTTTTTGGAAAAAAAAAGATTTTCAAGGGAAAAATCGATTTCCTACGGGCCCAAATAGCGTAGAGAAAAGCATGCGCAGGACGATAATGGAGAATTATCCTTGCTAGAATTTATCGTTGTCTTGAAAAAAAAAATCATTGTCTCAGCCTAGGAAAAATCACTGTCCCAGCTAGGGAAATTTCAGCACAGGAAAAAAAAACACGGTCTCAGCCTAGGAAAAATCACTGTCCCAGCTAGGGAAATCTCAGCTTAGGAAAAAATCATTGCCACTGCCCAGGGAAAACCACTGTCCAGCATAGGAAAGTCCTGTCCGAAAATTCATCATCACACACTGCCCGCAACTTGCACTAGCCGCACGCCGAAATATTAGCGCTTATAACCGCAGATCACCGACGACCATGGGGAAACAATGGATCTATGAAATCCGGAAGGAACATTTGGAGGAAATCCTGAAGGAGTTCGGGTTATCCCCGGAGGGCACCCTGGCGGACCTACGTAAAAGGTTGTCCACCTTCATGGATCAGGCGGATCTGCCCAAGGAACGCGTAGAGCGCCTGATGGAGCTGGAGCTCCTTTCCAAATCCCCGTCCCGCGATCTGTCACCAAGCCGTTCAGCCTGCGACCCCAAGGACACACCCCGGAAACTGGAGCGGGAACAAATGCCCGGCCATGTCCTACTTCAAATCCCACCAGCGGGAACCCGCGGAAATTCACCTGGCAGACGTAGAGAAATCTTACCGCTAGAATATCCTCTTCGAATGGAAGGAGAACGAGCCCATCAGTTTAGTCTGGCGGACAAATTAAGGAAATGGGGTATAGTCTTCGACGGCGAAACTGGCGACCCGCTGCACTTCCTGGAACAGCTGGAGGAGCGCGCAGACGCCTATCAGATTGATAGGGAACAGCTACCCAGACTCATGTCGAGTATCCTGCTGGGCCGAGCCGGAGACTGGTTTCGGGTCAGCCGACTCCAGGCCGCCGCGTGGGAGGAATTCCGCTCGGAATTCCTGGATTTCTTTTTGCCGCCACGGTACTTCCAGACCTTGGAGGACGACATCCGCGCCAGGACACAACGGCCGGATGAAAGCTTCAAGGATTTCGCCTTAAGGCTCCGCTTGATGATGCGCCGGGCACACTACAGCAGGGACCAAGAACTGAACCGGATATATGAGAACCTTCTCCCGGAATATCAGTTGTTTACGAGACGACACGAGTTCTAAACTCTGACCAGGTTGACGCAGCTAGCGACCAACTTTGAGGTCACTCGGGATCGGAACCAGCAAAGGTACACCCAGCTGATGACAGCCACAGGGACCCAGCCGGGCTTGGTCACAAGGAACCAAGCATTCACACATCGAGCCATCGAAGAGCCACGCAACGAGGGACCACGCACCGCCAACGCCCGAATACCTATACAAACCGAAATTGCCCATCGCAGCGTCGAGGACGAAGCACAGGTTGACGTCAGAAGAGCCTGCAACAACTGTGCCCAGGTCGGCCATCTACGACGGGACTGCCACAACCCCCAAGTCCTGTTTTGCTGGGACTGCGGACGCCGCGGGATCCGCACCACCGACTGCTGCCGTGCCGCACCTGCGGGAAACGAGGAGCGCTTCCGCCCAGCCCGGGAACGAGCGGAGACAGCGCCTACCGCCCCACCGCAGTAAAACCCACTCTCCGGTGCCAGAGGAGCCGGATAGTAGCGGCCGTGGACATCGAGGGTCAACCCTTCTGTGCCACCGTGGACACAGGAGCTACCCGCTCGTTCGTCAGCGGGAGGGTCGCTGATCTGGTCCGGACGGACCGAAACCAGCGGGCGATCTCAACCCAGCTCAGCCTCGCCGATGGAAGCCGGAGGAATCTCACCGAGGCACTCCACGTGACCATCGGACTAGGGGGTCGTCACATTATTATGCCAGTTCTGGTCCTACCGACGACCATCGACGACGTCCTCCTGGGCATGGACTTCCTCAGCAGGGCAGAAGCGGCCCTAGAAATAAGTCAGGTTAGACTAAAACTATTGCCCGGCATAGCGACTCCGCCCACGGCGATGACCCCACACACACAGGCGCAGCGGCGACCAGCCCCGCATCCCGCCAATAGCACACGTACACAAGCACAGCAGCCCTGTCCAGCCCCGCATCCCGCAACGGACACACAGCGACCAGCCACGCCTACATCAGTGTCCCCAGCAGCGCAGCGGCGAACTGCCCCGCATCCCGCAACGAACACACAGGCACAGCGGCGACCAGCCACGTCTCCATCAGTGTTCCCAGCAGCGCAGCGGCGAACAGCCCCGCATCCCGCAACGAATACACCGGCGCAGCGGCGACAAGCCACGACTACATCAGTATTCCAAGCAGCGCCAGCGCAGCGGCGAACAGCCCCGCATCCGACGACGAGTTCACTTCAACCAGAGCCACTCACGCAGCAGCACCTCTCAACGTCCGCCACAAGGACCTCGGACCAAACCGCACGACCAAGTCCTGTCTCACAAGGAACCCACACTCTAACACAGGCGCAGCCCTGTCCTGCCCTGCATCGTGCCCCGATCCCAGCCCTGGCGCAGCCCCGTCCAGCCCCACCTGGATCATCGACGCCAGCATCGACGCGAGACCCAAGAGACATCGCCCAGACACCGGAATCTACAGCTCCGCCGGCGGAAAGCCCGGCTGTACCGGTCATAGCAGTCGCCGATGATTCCCGGGGGACCACCACGGTTCAACCAGTCCGTATCCTGCCCCCAGAGTGCGCAGAAGCTAGGCGCAAGAGCCCGTTCAGACGAACCCCTGGAACCACAGCAGTACGCGCCACTGCTCCCGAGGAACCCTCTGTCAGAGCCACCACCGCCGTGGTCGAGGAGGATATGCAGGCCGCCAGAAAGGAACTAGAGGAGGAGTTGACCAAGTTCAACGACCTCACCGGCGTGTCACATATCACGGAGCATACGATAGTCATGAGGGATGACCGCCCGATCAAGCAGCGGTACTTCACCAAAAACCCAGCGATGCAACGGATCATCGATGACCTGGTGGATGAGCTTCTACGCGACGGACGGATAGAGCCGTCAAAGAGTCCCCATAGTGCGCCGATCGTACTGGTGGGAAAGAAGACGGGTGAGGTCCGCATGTGCGTGGATTATCGACAGCTGAATGCCCGCTCTGTTCCTGATGCGTACCCCCTGCCGCGGATCAACCACATCCTCGAGAAGCTGCGGAATGGCAAATACATATCCACGCTGGACCTTAAGAGCGGATATTGGCAGATTCCGATGGCCGCCGGCGGTCGAGAGTGCACAGCCTTCACAGTGCCCGGCCGAGGCTTGTACCACTGGAAGGTCATGCCATTTGGACTTCATTCGGCACCAGCGAACTTTCAACGCGCACTGGACGGAGTCATAGGACGAGAGATGGACCCGCATGCCTTCGCCTACCTCGACGATATCATCGTCATCAGCAAGACCCTCGAGGAACACATGCAGCACCTACGGGAAGTATTTCGCCGACTAAGAACCGCCAACCTGAAGCTCAACCAGGATAAATGTCGCTTCTTCCAAAGAAGTCTTGTATACCTAGGACACCAGATAAGCGAGGAGGGCATCCACACGGACCCGGACAAAATCGCCGCTATCAAGGAACTGCAGGTGTCTCGGCATCGCATCGTGGTATCGCAGGTTCGTACCGAATTTTACGAACATAGTGCAGCCGATGACGAAACTGCTCAAGAAGAGCCAGAAGTGGACCTGGGACACGGAACAAAACAGAGCATTAGAGGAGCTGAAGTCCAGGCTCTCAGAAGCACCCGTCCTAGCTTGCCCCGACTTCAGGGAGAAATTCACCGTCCAGACCGACGCTAGTGACTTCGGACTGGGAGCCGTGCTGACCCAACAGATCGAGGGCCAGGAACGGGTCATAGCGTACGCCAGTCGACGGTTATTCCACGACGGAAAAGGAATGCCTGGCGATCGTGTGGGCAGTAAGCAAATTCCGCTGCTACCTCGAAGGATACCACTTCGACGTAGTCACGGACCACCTAGCGTTGAAGTGGCTCAACGCCATCGAAAACCCGACCGGACGCATAGCTCGCTGGGCCCTCGAGCTCCAGCAGTATCGCTTTGACGTGCACTACCGACGCGGAAATCAAAATATTGTCGCCGACGCACTCTCTAGGCAGCCGTTGGAACGGATACAGCAAGCAGCCACGGAGGAACGCCACTGCACATGGATCGCCAAGATGCGGAAGAGGATAGCCACGGAACCTGCCAACTACCCAGAATATACCCAGGAGAACGACCAACTGTACCGCCGCTTCGGAAACCGGCCAGAGGAAGAGGACTACATCCCTTGGAAACTGTGCGTCTCACAGCATCTCCGAGGGCGCATCCTTCAAGAATGCCACGACCAACCTATAGCTGGACACATGGGGATCCGGAAAACTGCCAAACGGATCATGCAGAGGTACTACTGGCCAGGCCTCTTCCGCGACGTAGTCAGGTATGTCCGCAAGTGCGAAACTTGTCAGAAGTTTAAGATCAGCCAGCTGCAACCGCCTGGACGAATGCACACTCGGATCGTGGACGAACCCTTCGACACGTTGTGCGCCGACTTCATGGGACCATTGCCCCGTTCGACACATGGGAACACGATGCTCCTCGTCTTCTTCGACGCGTTCAGCAAGTGGGTGGAGCTAGTCCCGCTGCGCAAGGCGATCACGGCGCATTTATCTCGGTCATTCCGCGAACGAACCCTAGCCAGATTTGGAGTGCCCAGGACATTTGTGTGCGACAATGGGACGCAGTTCACCAGCCGAGCCTTCAAGGAATTCGGAAAGCAACTAGGGATGACCATACAGCACACCGCCCCGTACACGCCGCAACAGAATCCCACAGAACGCGCCAACAGAACTATCAAGACGATGATAGCACAGTACATCGAAGGGAATCAGAAGACCTGGGACGCAGCCTTGCCGGAAATCAGCCTCGCCATCAACTCCAGCGCTTCGGATACCACAGGATTCAGCCCCGCTTATCTTGTACAAGGCCGAGAACCGAGGCTGCCGGGCTCGCTTTATCACGAAGTCACCCCGCACTCGGGCCGAGAACCCGCTACACCCTCGGACAAGGCTACCCATCTTCAAGAGATTTTCAAAGCAGCCAAAGACAACATGCGACAAGCTAGCGAGAACCAGAGCAAGCACTACAACTTGAGAAGACGAAGCTGGCGACCTGCAGTTGGCGACCTAGTCCTGCTAAAGCAACACCACCTCTCTAAGGCGGTGGACGGATTCGCCGCTAAGTTAGCCCCACGCTACGACGGACCATACAAGGTCGTTAAATTCATCGCGCAGAACGTTATCCGGATCCAGGATCTGAAGACCAAGCAGCGACGCACAGCCGGCTTGACGGACCTCAAGGTATACCACGACGATGGCAGCAACAACGAATCTGAGGACGGCGAGGAAACCCCAGAGATCCAGGTTTTGGGGGGTAGATTCATAAAAAAACCCTTGTAAACGTAAATTTAAGTTTTGGCCAGATTTTGTAAACCGCACTCCAGGGAAAGCTAGGCAGGAATAGCAGTTAACATTAATACCATTCACAGCCTCGCGAGTCAAAATGCCTGGACGATGCCGCCACCACCGTCACCGCCGTCCCTCTTGGAACCATCGGCCATCATTAGCTCGTGTCGACGAGCAAGCGGAGGACGACTTTCAGTTCGAGCTCGCCCTACTCCGAGGAGACGAGGGTGCCCTTCCCGTTCCCTTCGAGAATGACCTGGAGTTGCCGCTAGACATTAGCGACGACCTCAGTCCGGCCATCATCGCTGATCTGGAGCAGTACTTGGACGGCTTCGATCACGATGGTGAGCCTCGGGCTGAAACAGCTCCGCCGCACCCAGTAACCATCGACGACGAGGAAGATGAGGTGCCGATCCGCTCCGACCGGTTCCCGAACCTCAACCTACGGGCAGTCAGCCCGATGCTGGAAGCCGTGGACGTCGATGTCGACCACGTCAACACGGACGACCAAGTCACGCCACCACGTCAGCCGTACATCGTCGACGTCATCGACATCAGCGATGACGAAGCCATCGACCTACCTCCGTCCTACGGATCCTGGGCGGATCAGGAGGAGCCACCACCGGCGTACGGGACTTGGGAGGGCTTCCAGGACCCCGAGGCGAACACTGTCGCCGAGAACCCGCGATCCGAGGCCAGTCACCCGGAAGGACGCGACGTGTCCGCAGAGAACCCGCGATCCGAGGCCAGTTACCCAGTAGGACGCGACGTGTCCACAGAAACCCGACGTAGCGGCAGCACCATCGCCGTGTGCATCACACAGGTAGCATACGGCTACGTAGCCCAGACAACGGGCGGATTCGCGGCGCAACTGAGCGGCCGGACATTCACGCGCATAACCCACCACATCGGCGAATCAGTCCGCTGTTTCCGCGCAGAACTGGATGACGACCAACCCAGCACCTCTGCTGATGCTCAGCGACGCCGCGAATTTAACGCCAACCAGACCTCCGAGCCTCCGGATTCGACACGCCCAGGCCTCATGTCACACGGACCGATGCGACGCAGCCCCTGGGTACCCGTCCCAGCCAACTGGGGGATGCACCCGCCGCAACGCCAATTACCGGAACACGTCGTGGAGCGTCTACAGGCCCGGGTGGCCCGTAATCTCCACAAGCACATCCGAGTGCTGGAGTCGGGGAACGACCAGTTCTACCGGGTGCGGATAAACACGAAGAACGAGGTCACCGTCTCGCTTCGCAAGTAAAGGGGGGGTGTAACGACCCGAAAACGGGCCATACAATTTTTCTTATTACTATTAATACTTATTAGTACTATTCTTATTATTTTTAATGTTCCTTATTATTTTATAAAATTCTATTATTACTATTAAAATTAAGTTTCAAATGAAGTATCGCGATAGTATAAATGGGCCACCACTAGGTGCGAATGGTGGAAGCAGGCCATCACTAGGCAGTCGGCGTGGACAAGGAATCGCCGAAAACCAACGGGACCTTAGCGACGAGAATGGAAGACCAACCGAACACGCCATAGGAAAAATCCACTGCGCACATGCCAAGGCAGGGCAAAGGGGCGACGGGGAAGGCTAGACACCCGCGCAGCTGCAGACGCCAAGAGCGAGATAAAGCTAGCGCACGGGCCACCTGCGGCTGAATACGCAGGCGCAAGGGAGACGAATAAACTGCGCAGACGCCGGCAGAGGATGCAGCAGAAGCGAAACTTTAGGCGACGAGGAAATAGACGCCGAGTATTGAAGTTTGTCTTTTGCGGGAGCTGAAGCTGATCGGTCGACATCGCGAAAACATCCTAGTCTACCGCGGAAACTGAAGTGCAGTGCCTCTTGCCGCCCACGCGCCTCCTGCTGCCGTGCACTGGTCGCCCACGCACCTCCTGTTACCGTGCATCTGCCGCTCTCGCCTTACAACCGCTAGGCGTACCAGCCTCAGTTGTACCCTCTCCCCTCTCGCCCTACAACCACTAGGCGTACCCGCTTCAGTTGTACCCTTCCCCCTCTCGCCTTACAACCGCTAGGCGTGCCAGCCTCAGTTGTACCCTTTCCCCCTCTCGCCCTGCAACCGCTACAGGCGTACAATGTTTTAGTTGCCGCCCGCTTCCCTTTCCCCAAACCGCTTGGCGTACCACCTTATTTTTAGCCCGACATGTGCTTTCAACCGCTAGGCGTATCAGCATTCTCGAAAGCTCGCCCCATTGCGTCCAGCCTCTGTAGCGCGCTTAGGTTGCCTTGCAGTTGTTGCATGTCCTTGCATTTTGCATTTTTAAGCCCTGCTTCCGCATAGGCGCACCGCCTAGCTGCGGCCCGCTCGCCCCATTTTGTATCACAACAATTCAAAGTGAGCTGACACTTCCACCTTAGTCAGCTCATTTCTTACAGGTTCCACCAGTCCCGTCTTTTTTTCTGTAAGCCCCCTGGACAGACTGAGACATACCCCAGCCAGGATCACTTACTTAAAATTTATAAGATGGGACTGGTGGAAACTTAAGAAGTGAGCTGACTAAGGTGGAAGTGGTCAGTCTCACGTTTGAGTTGTTGGGAAAAATCGGCCGAACGGGTTGCAGCTGAGGCGGGACGCCTATAGCGGCTGCAGGGCGCGCGGAAAGCGGGCTACAACTGAGGCTGGTACGCCTAGCGGTTGCAGGGGCGAGCGGGAACGGGCGGCAACTGAGGCTGTACGCCTAGCGTTTGCAGGGCGAGCGGGAGCGGGCGGCAACGGAGGCTGGTACGCCTAGCGGTTGCAGGGCGAGCGGGAGCGGGCGGCAACTGAGGCTGTACGCCTAGCGGTTGCAGGGCGAGAGGGGGAGAGGGTACAACTGAGGCTGTACGCCTAGCGGTTGCAGGGCGAGAGGGGGAAGGGTTACCTACGGCGTACTTTGATTTGGGCTGCTGGAAAACGTAACGGTCAAGTAACGGACACAGGGTTTAACCTTAACGATAACGGGGAATCCTAGTTGATAAACCTGTTCCCTGGCTTGCCTATACCGCACTCCTAATGTAGCACTACTTGCTCAGGCAGGATGACTGCGGACTTATTACTGGCTCTGGGGTGCGCGTGGCTGCTGGCGACGAGATGCGTGGGCGACGAGATGCGTGGGCGACGAGATGCGTGGGCGACAAGAGGCGTGTGATCTTTGCGGCGAGGTGCGCGGTGGCTGGATGCGCGTGGTCGGCAGGCTGCGCGTGGCCGGCAGGCTGCGCGTGGGCGGCAAGAGGTGCGAGATCTTTGCGGCGAGGTATACGGTCGACAGATGCACGGTAACAGGAGGCGCGTGGGCAGCAAAGGCACGGTCGTAGAAGGCGCGTGGTCGACAAGAGGCCCTGCAGCGGAAGGCGCGTGGGCAGCAAAGGCACGGTCGTAGAAGGCGCGTGGTCGACAAGAGGCACTGCAGCGGAAGGCGCGTGGCCCTTCCGCCTTCGCGGCAGACTAAGACGTGTTCCGCGAGTCGACCGATCCGTTTCAGCTCCAGCAAAAGACTAATTTCAATACTCGGCGTCCGTTTCCTTATCGCCTAAAGTTTCGATTCTGCTGCATCCTCTGCCGGCGTCTGCGAAGTTTATTCGTCTCCCTTGCGCCTGCGTATTCAGCCCTTTCGGTAGCTTTGTCTCGGTCTTGGCGTCTGCAGCTGCGCGGGTGTCTAGCCTCCCCGTCGCCCCTTTGCCATGCCTTTGCATGTGCGCGGTGGAATTTTCCTATGGCGTGTTCGGTTGGTCTTCCATTCTCGTTGCTTAAGTTCCGTTGGCTTTCGGCGATTCCTTGTCCACGCCGGCTGCCTAGTGATGGCCTGCTTCCATCATTCGCACCTAGTGGTGGCGCGTTTATACTATCGCGATACTTCATTTGATACTTAATTTAAAGGGTATTAATAATAAAAATGATATAACTAGTAATTAAAAATATATAGTAATATAGTATAGTATATAGTAAATTGTACGGCCCGTTTTCGGGTCGTTACACCCCCCCTTTACTTCCCCGGGCGAAGTGAGATGGTGACGATGGTTTCAATCCGTACCCGGTAAAACTGGTCGTTGTCCGACTCCAACACTCGGATGTTCTGGTGGAGATTACGGGCCACCCGGGCCTGTAGACGTTCCACGACGTGTTCCGGTAGTTGGAGTTGCGGCGGGTGCATCCGCCAGTTGGTTGGGATGGGTACCCAGGAGCTGCGTCGCATCGGTCCGTGTGACATGGGGCCGCCTGTGCTGTCGTCGGTACGTCGATTCAGGGCAGGACAGGGCTGGACCGGTGTCGTCGTCGGGGCAGGATGCGGAGCAGGACAGGGCTGCGCCTGTGCTGTCGTCGGTACGTCGATGCAGGGCAGGACAGGGCTGCGCCTGTGTACGTGTGCTATTCGCGGGATGCGGGGCTGGACAGGGCTGCTGCGCTTGTGTACGTGTGCTTTTCGCGGGATGCGGGGCTGGACAGGGCTGCTGCGCTTGTGTACGTGTGCTATTTGCGGGATGCGATGCTGGACAGGGCTGGACCGGTGTCGTCGTCGGGGCAGGATGCGGAGCAGGACAGGGCTGCGCCTGTGCTGTCGTCGGTGCGTCGATTCAGGGCAGGACAGGGCTGCGCCTGTGTACGTGTGCTATTCGCGGGATGCGGGGCTGGACAGGGCTGCTGCGCTTGTGTTGTCGTCGGGGCAGGATGCGGGGCTGGACAGGGCTGCGCCTGTCCTGTCGTCGGTGCGTCGATTCAGGGCAGGACAGGGCTGTGCCTGTGTCGTCGTCGGGGCAGGATGCAGGGCTGGACAGGGCTGCGCCTGTCCTGTCGTCGGTGCGTCGATTCAGGGCAGGACAGGGCTGTGCCTGTGTCGTCGTCGGGGCAGGATGCAGGGCTGGACCGGTGTCGTCGTCGGGGCAGGATGCCGGGTTGGACAGGGCTGCGCCTGCGCATGCTTTTTTCTACGCTTTTTGGACCCGTAAGAAATCGATTTTTCGCAAACATTTTTTTTTTCAAAAACATAAAAATTCTATATATGTTAAAAAATTTTAAAATTACTCTGGTGAGGTTTTAAGTCACGAAGGATGTTATTCTCTAATTATCCTGATTCCCTAAGTCCCTGTTCGGGCGCCATCTGTAAAGTAGTGATCCTGGCTGGGTATGTCTCAGTCTGTCCAGGGGTCGCTTACAGAAAATTTATAAGATGGGACTGGTGGAAACTGTAAGAGAGTGAGCTGACTAAGGTGGAAGTGGTCAGTCTCACGTTTGAGTTGTTGGGAAAAATCGGCCGAACGGGTTGCAGCTGAGGCGGGACGCCTATAGCGGCTGCAGGGCGCGCGGAAAGCGGGCTACAACTGAGGCTGGTAAGCCTAGCGGTTGCAGGGGCGAGCGGGAGCGGGCGGCAACTGAGGCTGTACGCCTAGCGGTTGCAGGGCGAGCGGGAGCGGGCGGCAACTGAGGCTGGTACGCCTAGCGGTTGCTGGGCGAGCGGGAGCGGGCGGCAACTGAGGCTGTACGCCTAGCGGTTGCAGGGCGAGAGGGGGAGAGGGTACAACTGAGGCTGTACGCCTAGCGGTTGCAGGGCGAGAGGGGGAAGGGTTACCTACGTCGTACTTTGATTTGGGCTGCTGGAAAACGTAACGGTCAAGTAACGGACACAGGGTTTAACCTTAACGATATACAAGCTTTATTTCATTAAGTTGGGGGGAATCCTAGTTGATAAACCTGTTCCCTGGCTTGCCTATACCGCACTCCTAATGTAGCACTACTTGCTCAGGCAGGATGACTGCGGACTTATTACTGGCTCTGGGGTGCGCGTGGCTGCTGGCGACGAGATGCGTGGGCGACGAGATGCGTGGGCGACGAGGTGCGTGGGCGACGAGATGCGTGGGCGACAAGAGGCGTGTGATCTTTGCGGCGAGGTGCGCGGTGGCAGGATGCGCGTGGTCGGCAGGCTGCGCGTGGCCGGCAGGCTGCGCGTGGGCGGCAAGAGGTGCGTGATCTTTGCGGCGAGGTATACGGTCGACAGATGCACGGTAACAGGAGGCGCGTGGGCAGCAAAGGCACGGTCGTAGAAGACGCGTGGTCGACAAGAGGCACTGCAGCGGAAGGCGCGTGGGCAGCAAAGGCACGGTCGTAGAAGGCGCGTGGTCGACAAGAGGCATTGCAGCGGAAGGCGCGTGGCCCTTCCGCCTTCGCGGCAGACTAAGATGTGTTCCGCGAGTCGACCGATCCGTTTCAGCTCCAGCAAAAGACTAATTTCAATACTCGGCGTCCGTTTCCTTATCGCCTAAAGTTTCGATTCTGCTGCATCCTCTGCCGGCGTCTGCGAAGTTTATTCGTCTCCCTTGCGCCTGCGTATTCAGCCCTTTCGGTAGCTTTGTCTCGGTCTTGGCGTCTGCAGCTGCGCGGGTGTCTAGCCTTCCCCGTCGCCCCTTTGCCATGCCTTTGCATGTGCGCGGTGGAATTTTCCTATGGCGTGTTCGGTTGGTCTTCCATTCTCGTTGCTTAAGTTCCGTTGGTTTTCGGCGATTCCTTGTCCACGCCGGCTGCCTAGTGATGGCCTGCTTCCATCATTCGCACCTAGTGGTGGCGCGTTTATACTATCGCGATACTTCATTTGATACTAAATTTAAAGGGTATTAATAATAAAAATGGGTTTAACTGATATAACTAGTAATTAGACATATATAGTAATATAGTATAGTATATAGTAAATTTAAATAAAAATAATAGTAAATAAAAAATCGTTACAAAGTTGCCTATTTAGTTCCTTAATTTTGAGATTGAGGAAGTTTTTCTATCATCCTGATTTAGGCATTTATAAATTTATATTTTTTTTAATTTTTCGAGGTGTTCGTAATCAATGTTGCCAATACTAGCATCCGCAACATTGCTGCGAACAGCAACGCCGATTAACCTGGGAACACCACCAAATTCCCATGCACCCACATATACCTAGTCAGCTCAACAAAGCTGACCTTGGACTGCTACCAGGCGGTAAGCTAGTAACTGCTGATCAGCAGATTCTCCTACTAGCAAAAGAACCACTCACCAACCAAGTGGCCGACTCACCAAGTGGCCGTCTCACCAACGTACGTCAGCACAACTCAAGAACCAACAAACGCTGGCCACAGCAGAATTGCGCTGACCCACTGAGCCAGTGCGGAAGGGCCAATACCGCCGACCATCGCAAATCGACCCAAGCTGACCCACTGGCAACAAGCTGGTGCAAGTATCGAGTCAGCAGAACGATGCTGACCCACTGAGCCGGTGCAATCAACGACACGGTTATCAGCACACTTTACACTATATTTCCGCATACAAAGTAGTATATGAGCTAGTACCATTATATCAATAAAGTCAGTTATTGTCGCAGAATCAAACCCGTGTGTTACTTCTCGTTAAGCCGCGGAAAGGCAGAAACTCCCGATCATCTCGTCGGTTAAAAAACCAACATCTGCACGGCCCCAGGAGCATCCTGCGCGGACAATCAGACAGCAATTTGAGAACAAACATTGGTGACCCCGACGTGATCTCAATACAAGAGATCACACTCCGAACACACCGCAGTCTCCAGCGTTACAGGACATCCTCTTGTTGAGACCAGATCTCACAGGAGCGTATACACCAACGTTATCGGACCGTCTCCTTATGAACCCACCAGACCTCACAGGAGCGTAGATCCAGCGTTGCAGAACCCTTCCTTGTCGAGACAACCTATTAACTCGCAGGACCGCTATTCCAGCGTTACAGGACCCTTCCTTGTCGAGACAACCTATTAACTCGCAGGACCGCTATTCCAGCGTTACAGGACCCTTCCTTGTCGAGACAATCTATTAACTCGCAGGACCGCTATTCCAGCGTTACAGGACCCTTCCTTGTCGAGACAACCTATTAACTCGCAGGACCGCTATTCCAGCGTTACAGGACCCTTCCTTGTCGAGACAACCTATTAACTCGCAGGACCGCTACTCCAGCGTCACAGGACAACGCCTCGTCGAGACAACCTACTAACGCACAGGCTCGCTTAATCCAGCGTTCAGGACCTCTCCTCGTCGAGACAACTTATTAACTCGCAGGAGCGCTTACTCCAGAGTTACAGGACACCCTCTTGTTGAGACCAGATCTCACAGGAGCGTATACACCAACGTTATCGGATCGTCTCCTTGTTGAGACCACCAGACTTCACAGGAGCGCAGATCCAGCGTTGACAGGATACACCACCCATATTGGGACACAACAGCTTGCGCCAGCAACAGCACATAATCTTCACACTGAGACGCTACAGTTAAATCTAGCTTCACAGGATTCTACAATGAACCTAAACACAATTTTATGAAACAGTTATGAAGGCATCAAAATATTAAGCTGGTAAGAATTACCGTTAACCATACCACCGCAACTGGTCAAATGTCAACGTCATTTATAATGGAGACCAGCCAAGCCCGGGCTGAACTTCATAGTCAGCTATTAGAGGAGCAACTCGATTTGCATAAACAGATGCAACAGTTAATCAAAAACTATGGAAAGGATTCAAGCGACAGAAGGACTCGAGAAGGATATTATGCTAGGAGGCTAGCACAGTTGTCTGAATTATGGACTCTATATCGAGAAACAGACCAAACATTAAGAGACGCTGCGCTCCCAGCTGACAATGAATACTTCAAACGTTTTGAAGGCCTAAGGGAAACAGTTGAAAAATATAAACAAATCTTTAAGGACAATATGCCAAGCAGTAGTGAACCAATCAGGCCTCCACGCGAGGATAAAAAGCAACCCAAGAAAACGCAACTGGAAGACCCAGTTCACGATGACCCCGAAATCAACCGAGTCATACAACGTTTAAGGCGGAGATGCACCGAGCTAGAATCCACAGTAGCCTTGGCATCAACCGCGTCCACAATCACACCAGCACTACAACGGCATCTTGACCGTCAGTGGGATTTACTAAGGCAGGCACAAGACGCCCTGGAGGATGTTCCGGGAGCCACAGCCGCAGCAAAAAGGGAATTATCCCAATGCCGGAATGTTTTTGACGATTACGACACGCTGCTCCTTCACGAACCTGAAGCACAGCTAAAAATATCCCATCCACCGGTCAACATACCGGAATTTGGAGGCGAATACTTAGAATGGACAAGGTTTTATGATTTATTTGTGGAACTAGTGCACAATAAACCACATTCTGGTACTGAAAAGTTGCACTTGCTTCAGAGTGCTCTACGCGGAGAAGCACGCAACATCCTTATAGATACAGACTTCTCGCAAGGCGGCTATGATGATACATGGAAACGACTCGTTACGAGATACCAAAACGGGAAAATTCTGGTGTATGCAGCCATAGCCAAAATCGTGGACCAAAAACCAATAGATGGTTCAGCTCGACAGATACGAGCCGTTCACGATAATATTCAAAAGGCACTCAGCACATTAAAAAACCTGAAGGTATGTACAAAAACATGGGATCCAATTGTCGGGTTCCATATTCGACGGAACCTAGATCCACTGACACTATCAGAATTAGAAAACTCCGCGGACGCACCCACAGAAGTGCCGACACTCGACAGTATGTTATCGTTTCTAGAGAAACACTAGATAATCAACACATAGTTGCAGTCCGCAAACAATCAATAAACCGCGACAGAAGATGCGGAATCTGTTACCAAGGGGATCATCGCTCAATGTTCTGCAGCCAGTTTCAGGAAATGGATCCTAAAACTCGTTGCCAGGTTATGTTGGAGATAGGAGGATGCACGAACTGTCTTTCCACCTCTCATATGGTAGAAAACTGTTCATCGTCGCAAACCTGTCACCATTGTCAGCAAAAACACCATACAATGTTGCATAATTTTGGACCAACAAACCATCCGGTATCTGGATTACTAACCGTCGTTTCTAACGAGGATTCGAGAGGCTACGTACTGCTACCAACCGCAAAGGTAGTACTTGAGGGACCAACCGGAAAAATCCAATCTTGTCGCGCGATCTTAGATGGAGGATCGCAAGTGAATCTGATCTCTAGGAAAATGGCAAACATGCTCTCCCTTAAAGAAACAACAACGTTGAAAATCTCAGGAATTGGAGGAAAACAGACAACAGCAACGCGAGCGATACTAAGGCTGTCGTCAGGCACTTCAGATTTTGAATCACAGGTGGAGGTTTTATTGTCCCCACTATAGCTTCAGATCAGCCGTCAGTGCCGATAAGAAACACTCTCACTTTTCCAAAGAATCTTCAGCTAGCCGACCCTGATTTTCGGCAACCTGGTCCAATCGACCTGAGCATGGGAGCTGAGCTGTATGCGGCCGTAATAAAACAAGGATCTTTCGTATTGGGACCTGGAAAACCTTTGGCTCTAAACTCAAGGCTGGGTTGGATGCTAATGGGTCCGCTGAAGCAAGAGGACGTTACCGAATCAACAACCCATATTACTGTAGATGAGATCTCAGAACATGGCGCACGTCTAGAAGCACAAGATAACAATCGTCTTAATCTGCAACCGAGTGCTCTACAAAATTGTACGCAGCCGCAGGTTCTTAAAAATGCAGCTAGTAAGACAACAAATGTTCAATCCGAATCATCGGAGTTGATATCGTTGGCTATCACCAAATATGAGTTGCCTCAGCCAACTGAAAGGCCAACGACACCTACAATAATAAGCGCAACTAGTGATCAGCTAGTTTCCAACAAATCCTGCTGCGTCCTCGAAAATTGTCAACAGTATTTAACGTTACTACTTCTAGCCAGGGAACATCTTCTGCGTGGCATCGCAAGCATTCCCAGACTAATTATCGGGAACACAGTGGCTAAACCATATGGGCATGTTAGAGAACACAGTCTTATAATCTGGACCAAGGAAACTAGGAGGCCGAGACGCACGACATGGCAGCAGCCAATCACATATCAAGCACTACCGTGCAAGGATTCTCAAATATCATTAATTTACAGTGACTACCTAGTACAGGATATGTATTTAGGGGGCCACAATTTTAGTCCTCACGACAACGCTCACAAATCCCTATTGGGACACATAATCGACCTTGCTTACAACACCTTCCTTAATTGAGCGTCTACCGCTCAATGGGGGGGAGAATGTTCGTAATCAATGTTGCCAATACTAGCATCCGCAACATTGCTGCGAACAGCAACGCCGATTAACCTGGGAACACCACCAAATTCCCATGCACCCACATATACCTAGTCAGCTCAACAAAGCTGACCTTGGACTCTACCAGGCGGTAAGCTAGTAATTGCTGATCAGCAGATTCTCCTACTAGCAAAAGAACCACTCACCAACCAAGTGGCCGACTCACCAAGTGGCCGTCTCACCAACGTACGTCAGCACAACTCAAGAACCAACAAACGCTGGCCACAGCAGAATTGCGCTGACCCACTGAGCCAGTGCGGAAGGGCCAATACCGCCGACCATCGCAAAATCGACCCAAGCTGACCCACTGGCAACAAGTTGGTGCAAGTATCGAGTCAGCAGAACGATGCTGACCCACTGAGCCGGTGCAATCAACGACACGGTTATCAGCACACTTTACACTATATTTCCGCATACAAAGTAGTATATAAGCTAGTACCATTATATCAATAAAGTCAGTTATTGTCGCAGAATCAAACCCGTGTGTTACTTCTCGTTAAGCCGCGGAAACGGCAGAAACTCCCGATCATCTCGTCGGTTAAAAAACCAACATCTGCACGGCCCCAGGAGCATCCTGCGCGGACAATCAGACAGCAATTTGAGAACAAACACGAGGTTTTTTCAGTTACATATATCCCTACCTAGGTAAAAGAAAATGAAGACCGGCAGTTAGAAACGCAGTTAGAAACTGCATCGCAGATGCTTATATAGTGATTATTAAAAAAAAGTAATGATGGGCGCTCTTGGAAGCGCTGTCGGCTCGCTTCTCCGTGGTCCGGCTTGGCGCTCCGTACGGGACCGGTGCTAACTGCACAGGATATTTCGTATATTCCGCTGCTGATGTCCTGGGCCTATGGGCTCAGGCGGTACCGGTGTCGGCCATCGCACAGGTTTTACTTGTTGTTCTCCCACGAAGGTGTAAGGGGCGGATTGCAACTCACAGAGTCCACACTGCACATACACTCACACTTAAAATTTTGTATTCGTGTGGTAGCGATGCGTTAGTTTTGCTGATTTAATGTTGAACTGCTCCATTGTTTAATGTTGCTCCATCCGAAGATTCATTTATTAGTTTGACTGTTGCGCTGCTCCATCCGAAGATTCATTTATTCGTTTCATAGTTGAGCTGCTCGTCGCGAGAGCTGCCCTCTTTTGAGTACGTTATTTGTGCCAGTCGTTAGTCAAACGTTGTCGAAAGAGGTTGTGTAGCGCATTTTTCTTCCTTATCTTCTTCATTCTTGAAAGAAATACCATTTCTATCTCTTTCTAGCGCTTGTCTCTCTGAGAGCGGAGAGAGAGTGCTGAAAAATAACGTCCTCGGCAGAGCTAATGAGACCATCAAATTTGCTTACGCTGCAGTTCCCACGCATTCGAGGGCGGTCATATAACCGGGCACTCGGGAATTGCTTGATTTGTATATTTGTGTTTTGTTGTGGCCAATACAAAATGCCAAACAATGTATATATACTTAAATCTGTGCGTAACACTGAGTACAGTGTGCATTCGATATGTGAACATACTACACCAGTTCTTCTTTGGTGACTGTGACCACGCCTTCACCACAGCTCTCAACTTCCCAAAAGCGACGGACAAGTTCATCCATATGAACTTCAGCAGCAACCAATTCACGCTGCACAGCTTGACCTTGTAGTGCAGTTGCCTTGAGAGAAGAACCCCCACCTCCTGTAACGATCCAACCAAGCCTATTTTTTTGCAATAGGGCTAGCCCAGCAGGCAGCTTAATCTGCCCTACTATTATCTGTAGGGCAGATTAAGCTGCCTGCTACTCAAAAAACATGCTTGCGCCAATGAGAAGATCTATTCGCTGAGATCTATAGAACTCAGGATCAGCCAACTGAATATTCGAGGGAATTTTCCAACCATCAGGGTTAACGGTCAAACTAGGTTGATTGTCAGTAATCGCTGGAGCAACAAGAGCAGATAGGCATGCTAAGTAATCGGAGGTTTGCGACTTTAACTAAATGTAAACTGAAAATCCTACAGAGTTAAACCGAGCACCTCCAAAACCAGCAACTGATACGGTAGACTTCGTTTTAGGCAATTGCAACTGGTGAGCGAGTCGAAAAGTCACAATGTGGACTTGAGATCCCGAATCTATCAGCGCACGGCATGGGATCTAAGCACCTGATTGACTGTGAACGCTTATGACTGCAGTTGCAAGAAAAACAATGTTAGAATCCACATTCTGAGCCAGCAAAGAGGTAGAAGGCCTTGAAGTAGTTGTAATTGGCGTACTTTGTTCTGCAGCGGGAGCTTGCAGAACCTGGGTGCCAAGATGCAAAAGGGTGTGATGCTTGGACCTGCAAGTTCGACAGCAGCTTGACTTACAATTGCGCATTTGATGCCCCTTCTTTAAGCATTTAAGACAGAGCGCTAATTCCTTTACCTTGCGAATATGCTCTTGTACTGACAGATTGGCGAATTGACCACAGCTATATATTGAATGGCCATTGTTCTCACACACAACACAGCCATTTCCCAAAGTGTTAGTGGCAATTAAAATGCTTCTTTTGCGGCTTTTTCCTGATTGTGAACTATTTGAGTACAATGCTGCAGTGTGCTCCACATTTTCCAATTTTTGACAACGCTTAGACAAAAGTGTAGTGAAATGATCAATCGAAGGAATTTTATCAATAGCCGCCGATTCTTCCCAATTGGACTGAGTTTTACTATCTAATTTTTGGAGTAAAATATGAACAAGAACGCAGTTATTTGACTGAAGAGGGCGTAGATTAGCACTTATTTTGTCAGACATGCCTCTGAGCTTCATTGCGGACTGCACGTCCATTTTAGGGAGACCCAAAATTGCCATTACGAAAAAATAACATTACGAAAAAATAACACTTTTTTTCAAGACGTGATTTCAATATTGTAGAATTTAATTTTTCGGAGTTGCAGACATTCATGCACTCAGGGGAACCCTGCTGAGTAATAAAAAAATTTTGTTGTATGTTTCAGATGAAAACTTATAGGCTCTACAATGTTCCGCGGTAAGAACGTCAGCCGCGTCACGCCACACTCGACATTTACTAAGTCCGCCATTTTGTAATTTTTGTTTTTGAAAAAATGTTCTTTTTATAGTTCAAACATGTTTTTAAATATATGCAAAAAATTATACGTGTGTGTTTTTATTTTCCGAGTGTAAAAAAACCCAAAAAACAACTACTTTTTGACGTTTTACATGAGAAGCTCCCCTTAAACTATGCAAATCGGCCATGATTTTTAATTTTAATTTTTATTGTGTAAAACTCAACGATAATGATTATTTTCTGATTTATATTTTTGAAACTCGTTATTGTATTAAATTAATTATATTCAAAAATAAAAATCAGGAATAACCGAGTTTTGTTTTATAAAACTCAAACATAAAACTTTAAACGCTATAGCGGCCGTTGTATAAAGATTTATGACAAGATTAATACATCATCTTATAACGTAAAGTATCAATGTGTATCAATAAAAATAAATAAACTTAAGGATAAAAAATACTTTAAGGTGCTTGTTAAAGTGCAGTTCTTGTCAAGTGCAAGTTGGGATTTATTTAGGCAAATATAGTTATAAATAAATGGAAATCTAGAACCCTGTTTAAAATTAAAAAAAATACATTTTGTTACCTTAGCCTTGAAACGGTGAGTTAGTCAGTGTAGAAAATCGAAGCGATTAAACGAAATTATTATTAATGTTCAAAATTCAACTTGTAACGAACTGTTATTTTTACTTTCTGCTCGCTACTTATTTGTGCGGCTAGCTCAGTAGAGTTTGTGTGTTCGTCCCACCAAATTTATATAAACGTGATTGCCCAACTAGGCATGGATAACGCACAGAATTCTGGTTACAGTGTATTTCGTCCAAGGCTCTTTTTTTTTTTTTTTTTTTTTTCGCGCGTAGTCCCACGGCCCACTTACCTGCCCAACCGACCGGGGGGCGCAGCCTGTATCGTACGGCACGATTCGCGAGAAGATAGACGCGAGTTATGAAAGTATAGGCAAAGTCCGAGGAAAAAAGTAGGATCTAATTTTGTGCTAACGAAGTTAGTATAAGTCGTTTTAAGAGCGGCAGAGAGTCAGAATTTGAGATTATAGGATAAAGTCTATTATAGTCAGAACATAATACTCTGAAAGGCTCATGCAAGTCATAGTTAGATCTACAGTGGTTTAATGTTAAGGGTATATAATTTCTAGTTAATCTACTTGGCACAGAAAAGTTAAGCCGACCAACCAAGTCGGCACTGTCAATATCACCACGAATAAGATTATAAATAAAAATAGTACCAAGCATCGTTCTACGGTTAGCTAGGGAGGGTAAGTTAATTAAAAGTAATCTGCTAGTATAAGAAGGTAAGTTAAGGTTTGCATCCCAGTTGAGGCGCCGTAAAGCAAAAATTAAAAAGTTTTTCTGTACAGATTCAATGCGATCTATATGTACTCCGTATTGGGGACTCCAGACGGGAGACCCATACTCTAGAATCGGACGGACTAGCGAAGTAAATAAGGTCTTAGTGACGTAGGGATCGTCAAATTCCTTCGACCATCTTTTAATAAAACCAAGCACACCTCTGGCTTTATTAACCATGGACGAAATGTGTTCAGTAAACTTAAGTTTTGGGTCCAAAAGGACGCCAAGATCGTCAACCATAGTTATTCTATCCAAAGATTTCCCACTTAGTGAGTAAGTTGCAAGTTTTGGATTGACTCGGCAAAAAGTCATCAACTTGCACTTAGACCCGTTTAAATTTAGTAAATTATCACGGCACCAGTTTTGAAAATTGTTTAGATCGGATTGTAAGTCAGAATGGCTGGAAATATCCTTGTACTGCAGGCATAACTTAACATCATCTGCGTACATAAGTACGCGAGAATGATTTATAATTAATGGAAGGTCGTTAATAAATAAAGTAAAAAGAAGCGGACCAAGGTGACTACCTTGTGGGACGCCGGAAGTAACTCGGAGAAGACCAGAAAGAGAATTTTTAAAAAGGACTCTTTGTGTCCTGCCATTCAGATAACTTAAAATCCATCTAAGAAGATCAATTGGAAACCCTAACAAGTCAAGTTTCCGAACTAAAAGTGAGTGATTTACAGAGTCAAATGCTTTACTAAAGTCAGTGTAAATGACATCTGTTTGAAAGCTACTTTTAAAGCCCTTTATCACGAATGAGGTGAGCTCCAAAAGGTTAGTAGTTGTTGATCTTCTTTTCATAAATCCGTGTTGACACGGAGATATAACTGACCTACAAAGGTGCTGCAAATGAGGAGTAATGATATTTTCGAAAAGTTTGGGAATAGCCGACAACTTAGAGATACCTCTATAATTGCTGGCATCCAGTTTGTTACCTTTTTTGTGGAGAGGAATGACAAATGATTCCTTCCAAATAAGGGGAAATTGGGAGGTTTCTAAAGATAAGGTGAACAATTTGAGAAGGGGTTTGCACAGGGCTTCCGCGCAATTCCTAAGCACGCAGCCAGGAATTCCGTCGGGACCTGGAGAGTAAACAGGCTTAACACGTTGAAGATCCAAAAATAAAGAGCTTTCGTTTATAGTAGGACTGAATATAAGGTTCGACGTGGACATGGTGTAAGAATAAGGCTCTATTGGATGTGCTGAATTAGTATAAGTCGTTTGAAAAAACTGGGCATAAAGATCGGCTATTGCCTGATCTGTGGTAGCCGTCATGTTTTCAAAATAAAGCGAGGAAGGATAAGAAGTAGATTTACGCTTGGTGTTAACAAAGTTATAAAACTGTTTCGGGTCCTGCGAGAACTGGACCTTACAACGATTTAAATAATTTTTATAGCACTGCGCGTTAAGCACGGTAAATTTTGACCGAGCACTTAGATATTTTGAAAAAACAGATTGAGAACCGGAGTCTTTATATTTCCTGTAAAGTCTGGACTTAACATTTCTTAGGTGTGACAACTCTTTACTAAACCAAGGTGGTTTACTGGAGATTGACGGATAGTACATCGGAACACAAGATTTAAAAAATGATTTAATTGCAGTATAAAAAATTTTTATGGCATCAGCCATGTTATTGCATGAGTAGAGATCGGACCAATTGAAGCCAGATATAAAGTTATTAAGCCTAGAAAAGTCTGCCTTACGAAAACAATGTATTCGTTTAGTTGACTTTTCTGATTTTTCTTCTATCACGATACCCGTGTCGACTGTCACATCGAAAGTAGGATGATATGGATCTTCAGGTTGCGTAAGTGGAGGTACCCTGGATAGAAACACGGCTTCAGGATTCGAGACAAAGCACAAATCCAGTAAGCGGCCTAGTGAGTTTCGAACATGGTTTACTTGACTCAAAGATATGTCAAGCAAGCCGTCAATAAAGTCATGTTGTGCAATAGGTAGTAAGACATTTGATTTTTCATCTGTGGACCACGTAGCTCCAGGTATGTTGAAATCACCTAGAACTAATAACTGATCCCTATCGGACAGCCTATTTGAAACGGACTGTATCGCAGAAAGATGATTTAAGTACTCTTGGAGTTCAGAAGACGGCGGAACATAGGAGCAAGTGATATATATAAACTTTCCCGGAAGGGTCAGCTTTGTACAAATAAATTCAATATTATTAAATTCCTCAACACATACCTCTTCCGACGTGAGGTTGGAGTCCACGGCAATTAAAACTCCACCTCCCCGTTTGGAAGGACGGTCAAGCCTATATATTGTGTACTTACCGGGAAAAACTTCGGAGCTAAGAATCTCCGGCTTTAACCAGGTTTCTGTAAACACAATAACATGGGATGCAAATGAAAAGCTATCAGAATACAATTTAGTTAGCTTGCTACGCAAGCCTCTTGCATTTTGATAGGAAAGAAGGAGGTTTTTAGTTAGTTTTTTGAAGAAGAAGTAGAAGAGGAAGATGGCACAATGGTCTGGCCACGACTGGGAAGTCTTATTCCCGTGGTCCCTTTTTTTTTTTCTTAGCTTCGAACTCCTTTACCACCAAATTGTCCGGCCAAAATTTGGCAGAGCTTATGGTAGCAAAGTACTCGGGTGGGACAGTGATCTTGAAAGATGAAATATCCCTAGCATAAGAGAAGTTGAATTTTTCCACCTTAACGTTTTCGGCTTTTGTTTTGTTTTGTATATAAGACAGTACATCAGAAGATGTTTGATCAGGGGAAAGCCGAGAAACAAATATTTGTTTCTTTAGTGGAACCACTGAAAGAGCTTTAGGTGGTGCAGGTTGTGCGTCTGCAGAACCACCTATGCCCGGTAGTCCGGACTCAATATCCCCCTGTGGCGGTATGTTTACTAGGTTAGGTGGATTCACCAACTGTGAAACCACTACGGACAAATCGGAATTTTCAGGATCTCCTGTTTGCATACACTCCGCTGTGGATTGATCGGGCTCCGAATCTTTTTTGGCTGCCGATCTTAGCAACATTTGAGCGGTTGCTGAGTTCGGCTGCTGATCCACGGGAGTGCTCTGCTGGTCACCTGACGGAGGCTGCGGGGTGTTCCCCTTTGGCCTACCACCAGCGGCTTTTTTGCGCTTTGGAGACTCCTCTAATAGTTTTATACTATTAAATTGAGTTTCCAGAGCTTGGAGCAGATCATCTGCCTTGCGAAAACTATCTCTAGCTCCGGCAAAACAGGTGATCAGCCCCTTCAAGCCGCCTTTAGTTTGGCGCATGAACAATTTCATCTCGTTCGCCACCTCGAGACAGGCGTCACAACAAAACTGCAAATTTTTACCCTTACTTAGGTCATCACTTGTTCGGCCAGTAAAACCAGCGCACTTGGTGTGCACCATTTTTTCACATAGCCAACAAGTCATTTTAGGCTGGTCAGCCTTGATTGCCTTCTGGCATTTTTTATCAACACAGACAAAAAATGTGTCCATAATTTTGACTAATCGGACCACTGTACCAAATGAAAATTAAATCGAAACTTGTAAGCCAGCCGCTATAAGTACCGTAAGAGCACAGATAAATGCCCGCTTAGGAGTTTCGAAATAGAGAGCGAGATAAAGAGCGAGAGAGTTAGCGCAGTGCAATGCAATTGATGTGCATGCAAAACAACAACAACGATTTGCCCTGCGTGGGACGGATAAAGCACAAAAGAAAGACAAAATAACACGCAACAACAAAAAACACAAGAGAAACTAAAAGTTTAAATTGATTAATTTATTGTTATGCACAGAAATAGAAGAAATTCACTCGCGAAGCGAACGGAATATTGAAGTATATTATTTAAAAAGGCGATTTATATGTTTTTATTTATTCCCACCGTTGGGTTTACACGATAAATAGGTAAAAATCGGAGCGCACAAAAAAACACGGCCGTTCACTTTGGAAGTACAGAGCGAATAATGAATCTTCTCTTATAAGTTGTGTATCTCGCTTGTTCGTAACCAATTTTGTCAATACTAGCATCCGCAACATTGCTGCGAACAGCAACGCCGTTTAACCTGGGAACAACACCAAACTTCCCATGCACCCACATATACCCAGTGAGCTCAACTAAGCTGACCTTGGACTGAATACCAGGCGCTAAACTAGTAACTGCTGATCAGCAGATTTGCCTACTAGCCAAAAGAACCACGCATCAACCAAGCGGCCGTCTCAACAACGTACGTCAGCACAACTGAAGAACCAACCAACGCTGGCCACAACAGAATTGCGCTGACCCACTGAACTGGCCTCACCTTGAGGTAATCTATAATATCAGCAGAATCCCCACACCACACTTTACACTATGTTTCCGCATACAAAGTAGTATATAAGCTAGTACCATTATATCAATAAAGTCATTTATGCCGCGGAAACGGCATAGCTCCCGATAGTCTCGTCGGTTAATACAACTTATGAACGGCCCCAGAAGCATTCGAGACTCCTGAGCGGACAATCATATAACGGTGTGAGAACAAACATTGGTGACCCCGACGTGATCTCACTACAAGAGATCACACTCCGAACACACTCCGCAGTATCCTCCTTGTCGAGACAACATATTAACTCGCAGGACCGCTCACTCCAGCGTCACAGGACAACGCCTCGTCGAGACAACGCATTAACTCACAGGCCCGCTTAATCCAGCGTTCAGGATCTCTCCTCGTCGAGAAAACTTATTAGCTCGCAGGAGCGGTTACTCCAGCGTTACAGGACATCCTCTTGTTGAGACCAGATCTCACAGGAGCGTATACATCAACGTTATCGGACCGTCTCCTTGTTGAGACCACCAGACCTCACTGGAGCGCAGATCCAGCGTTACAGAACCCTTCCTCTTGTTGAGACACCCATACCTCGCAGGACCGCTTACTCCAGCGTCACAGGACTTCCATTTGTTGAGACCACCAGACCTCACAGGAGCGCAGATCCAGCGTTACAGAATCCTTCCTCTTGTTGAGACACCCATAGCTCGCAGGACCGCTTACTCCAGCGTCACAGGACTTCCATTTGTTGAGACATCCAGACCTCACAGGAGCGCAGATCCAGCGTTACAGAATCCCTCCTATTGTTGAGACAACCATAGCTCGCAGGACCGCTCATTCCAGCATTACAGGATACACCACCCATATTGGGACACAACAGCTTGCGCCAGCAACAGCACACACTACTCACACTGAAAGGCTACAGTTAAATCTAGCTTCACAGGATTCTACAAAGAACCTAAACACAATTTCATGAAACAGTTATGAAGGCATCAAAATATTGGTATGAATTACCGTTAACCTACCACCGCAACTGATGAAATGTCCACGTCATTTATATTGGAGACCAGCCAAGCCCGGGCTGAACTTCATAGTCAGCTATTAGACGATCAACTCGATTTGCATAAACAAATGCAACAGTTAATCAAAAACTATGGAAAGGATTCAAGCTACAGAAGGAATCGAGAAGGATATTATGCTAGGAGACTATCGCAGTTTGAATTATGGACTTTATTTCGAGAGACAAACCAGACATTAAAAGACGCAGCGCTCCCAGCTGACAATGAATACTTCAAACGTTTTGAAGGCCTAAGGGAAACAGTTGAGAAATATAAACAAATCTTTAAGGACAATATGCCAAGCAGTAGTGAACCCATCAGGCCTCCACGCGAGGATAAATAACAATCCAAGAAAACACAACCGGAAGGCCAAGTTCACGATGACCCCGAAATCAGCCGAGTCATACAAATCTTAAGGCGGAGATGCACCGAACTAGAATCCGCAATAGCCTTGGCATCAACCGCGTTCACAATTACACCAGCACTACAACGGCACCTAGCCACCCACTGGGGAGAACTGAGGAAGGCCCAAGACGCCCTGTACGGCACGCCGTACTGCCGTAGCTGCAGCAAAAAATGAATTATCCCAATGCCAGAATATTGCTGACGATTACGAAACGCTACTGCTCCACGAACCTGAAGCACAGCTAAAAATATCCCATCCACCGGTTAACATACCGGAATTTAGAGGGAAATACTTAGAATGGCCAAGGTTTTATGATATATTTGTGGAACTAGTGCACAATAAACCATATTCTGGTACTGAAAAGTTGCACTTGCTCCAGAGTGCTCTACGCGGAGAAGCACGCAACATCCTAATAGATACAGACTTCTCGCAAGGCGGCTATGATGATACATGGAAACGACTCGTTACGAGATACCAAAACGGGAAAATTCTTGTGTATGCAGCCATAGCCAAGATCGTGGACCAAAAACCAATAGATGGTTCAGCTCGACAGATACGAGCCGTTCACGATAATATTCAAAAGGCACTCAGCACATTAAAAAACCAGGAGGTATGTACAAAAACATGGGATCCAATTGTCGGGTTCCATATTCGACGGAACCTAGATCCACTGACACTATCAGAATTAGAAAACTCCGCGGACGCACCCACAGAAGTGCCGACACTCGACAGTATGTTATCGTTTCTAGAGAAGCGTGCATGCATGCTAGAAACACTAGATAATCAACACATAGTTGCAGTCCGCAAACAATCAATAAACCGCGACAGAAGATGCGGAATCTGTTACCAAGGGGATCATCGCTCAATGTTCTGCAGCCAGTTTCAGGAAATGGATCCTAAAACTCGTCGCAAGGTTATGTTGAAGATGGAAGGGTGGACGAACTGTCTTTCCACCTCTCATATGGTAGAAAACTGTTCATCGTCGCAAACCTGTCACCATTGTCAGCAAAAACACCATACAATGTTGCATAATTTTGGACCAACAAACCATCCGGTATCTGGATTACTAACCGTCGTTTCTAACGGGAATTCGAGAGGCTACGTACTGCTACCAACCGCAAGGGTAGTACTTGAGGGACCAACCGGAAAAATCCAATCTTGTCGCGCGATCTTAGATGCAGGATCGCAAGTGAATCTGATCTCTAGGAAAATGGCAAACATGCTCTCCCTACAGGAAACAACAAAGTTGAAAGTCTCAGGAATTGGAGGAAGACAGACAACAGCAACGCGAGCGATACTAAGGCTGTCGTCAGACACTATAGATTTTGAATCACAAGTGGAGGTTTTTATTGTCCCCACTATAACTTCAGATCAGCCGTCAGTACCAATAAGAAACACTCTCACGTTTCCAAAAAATCTTCAGCTAGCCGACCCTTATTTTCGGCAACCTGGGCCAATCGATCTGAACTTGGGAGCTGAGCTATATGCGGCCGTAATAAAACAAGGATCTTTCATATTGGGACCTGGAAAACCTATGGCTCTAAACTCAAGGCTGGATTTTGTGCTAGTGGGTCCGCTGAAGCAAGTGGACGTTACCGAATCAACAAACCATATTACTGAGTCTAGAAGCACAAGACAACACACGTCTTAATCTGCAACCAATAGCTCTACAAAATTCTAGGCAGCCGCAGATTCTTAAAGATGCAGCTAATAAGAAAACAAACGTTCAACCCGAATCATCGGAGTTGAAATCGTTGGCTATCACCAAATATGAGTTGCCTCAGCCAACTGGAAAGCCAACGACATCTACAATAATAAGCGCAACTAGTGATCAGCTAGGTTACAACAAATCCTGCTGCGTTCCCGAAAATTGTCAACAGTATTTAACGTTACTACTTCTAGCCAGGGAACATCTTTTGCGTGGCATTGCAAGCATTCGCAGACTAAATATCGAGAACACAGTTGCTAAGCCATATGGGATTGTTAGGGAAAACAGTCTTCTATTCTGGACCAAGGAAACTAGGAGGCCGGGACGCACGACATGGCAGCAGCCAATTACATATCAAGCACTGCTGTTCAAGGATTCTCAGAGATCATTAAGGTGCAGTGACTACCTATTACAGGATATGTATTTAGGGGGCCACAATTTTAGTCCTCACGACAACGCTTACAGATCTTATTGAGCCACATAATCGACCTTGCTTACAACACCTTCTTTAATTAAGCGTCTACCGCTCAATGGGGGAGAATGTTCGTAACCAATGTTGCTAATACTAGCATCCGCAACATTGCGAACAGCAACGCCGATAAACCTGGGAACAACAAAAAACTTCCCATGCACCCACATATACCCAGTGAGCTCAACTAAGCTGACCTTGGACTGAATACCAGGCGCTAAACTAGTAACTGCTGATCAGCAGATTTGCCTACTAGCCAAAAGAACCACGCATCAACCAAGCGGCCGTCTCACCAACGTACGTCAGCACAACTGAAGAACCAACCAACGCTGGCCACAACAGAATTGCGCTGACCCACTGAACTGGCCTCACCTTGAGGTAATCTATAATATCAGCAGAATCCCCACACCACACTTTACACTATGTTTCCGCATACAAAGTAGTATATAAGCTAGTACCATTATATCAATAAAGTCAGTTATTGTCACAGAATCAACTTCGGTTGTACTACTCTTTCAGCCGCGGAAACGGCATAGCTCCCGATAGTCTCGTCGGTTAGAACAACCAATGAACGGCCCCAGGAGCATTCGAGACTCCTGCGCGGACAATCATATAACGGTGTGAGAACAAACATCGCTGGTGTTCGCTTGCTCGTTGATCACGCCGCTTCTGGCTGGTGGACTGGCTGGCTGACTGGTGATCCTGCCTGTGCGCGCTGTCCATGGCTGCTTGTGGGTCCTGCCTGTGTTTGACATCCTGTCCGGTTTATCCTGGCTGTGCTCGATATCCTGGTATGGCTGGCTGCTGGTCCTGGCTGCTGGTCCTGGCTGCTGGTCATGGCTGCGTTCGATTTACTGGCTCGCATGCACTTTTCGCAGTGAGGAATCTGGACATGATCCGTGGCCGTTATCTAGGATGGCCGCACCAGGATACGATAACTTCTGCACTATCCGACGCGCCAGGCATACGCCAGGGTCTAGTCGAGAAGTGCATTGTGTGAGGCACCTGGTTCTAGACCACGGGTCGCGCCAGGATACACTTGTCTACGATCTATCCGACGCGCCAGGCATACGCCGGGGTCTAGTCGAATTAGATGCAGTTGCAAGGCACCTGGTATGCCCCGCTCGCGCCGCTGAAGGCTGTGGACGTATTCTTTAGATCACGCCTGCCAGAACCGCTGTCTGAGCGTGGATAGCAGGTGCCACTTATTTTGAATAGCTCAAACCTCTGGTTGGTTCGTCTGGCTCTAATCCTTGCGGCAGCGAGTGAAAGGCCTGCCCGATTAGCATGGGTTCTGGAGTGAGCGCCTCTTCCTCGTTGGGATCGGTGCTGATTGGAGCTAGGGGCCGAGAATTGAGCACGGCCTCGGCCAGATAAGCCCTGACCTTGGCTTCGGTAAGGGACGCGTCTGCGACTTGACGCACCAGAATCTCCTTCGCTGACTTCACCGCCGAAGTGCGGTGCTCGTGGTGGGATGAACCTCTACTCGATGCCCTTCTCCACGACGAAATATTGAAGCTGCGACTGCTGATCCTCGAAGGCGCTCTGGAGACTTCTCAGCTCTTTCTGGCTCCCACGAAGTTCGTCGCGTTGTCGGAATGTACTCGAAGCTTTTAAAGGCCAAAAGAAAAGAGTCAGGCGACAAATTTTTAATGAGTTCCAGGTAAACAGCCTTGGAAGCAAAACAGACAAATACAGCAATATACATGTTAATGGGGAACGGACGAGGACGCCGTCCTCGAATACGCAACGAGATATTGATAGGAATCTACGCCACAAATATGAAATGGCCTTACGGCTTTAAAACTATCCGCAAGCAGATTTCCCATAATTTGGATCATCAGAACAGGCTTATATCTAAAACAATGGATGCATTTTCGAACCACCCGGGTGCATTCTCTGCGAGCATTTATTAACCAGATTTCTTGCCGAAGAAGACCGATCATTGTTTTTGCATTTGCGTGACAATTTTTCTAATGCATATTTCGGAGATACAAATCAACAATTTGGTTTTTACAAGGGAGTAATATTGAAAATTTTGCATTTTCTGAAATAGGTGCATGCAGGAGTCTACCTCCCACCCAAATTAGCGAAAATTTTCTACCAGCTTCAAAAAACTTTTGTATGAAGGCCGTCATCATCTGCAACCTTGGTTGTAATACATGTCCTTTTTTCATTTTCTTGTACTCTTCTAGAAAGACATTTTTTTTAATGATTTCCATCAGTTTAAAGGATGATAGTTGTAACTCTCTAGCAGTCAGACTTATTCGTTTATCCCGTGATTTAGCTAGTTTTAAAATCTGAAAACGTATCCCAGAATTCTTATGAGTTTGGGAAACGATAAGAAACAAGAAATAAATTCAAACGGAGTTGATAGCTCGACGGCCAAAAGTGTGCCAAAAAGTGCCAAAAGTGTGGCGGCGCATTATTCAAGCCTTGGTATGGTTTTCGTTTTTCGTGGAGCCACCCTCGATTTCGCTGCTAGCAATCGACAATAAGCCTGACCGTTTTCGATTGCTTGAATGTAAATGCAACATCCGTAAGCTTGGCTGGAATGGTCACTGCGTGAAAATTAAGTAGATTCTTATTTAACCTTTCCCAACTCGTATGTAACGACATCGGAAGAGATTCATCCCATTCCAGTTGAAGTTGCCAAAATTTTTGAAGAATCTTAGATTTAAGGCCAATGGGGCACAGCAATCCCAACAAGGGATCAAAAAGCCGTGCGCTTACTGAAGGAATTGTGCGTTTTGTGGGAGTCAAGTTTGAAAAACTCTCATCTAAATGAAATCGAAATGTGTCTGTGTGGGGCATCCACCGCATACCCAAATCCTTGGTCAAATCGGTATCATTGAAATTTAGGGATTTTTTTTAATGTTGTTCCCGTTTTCTAGATGTGGATGGTTTGAAAACTTGATTACACATCACGTTCAAGGTGTTAATATCATCGGCACCAGTAAGCATGTCATCCACATAAAAGTCGTTGCAAATTATGTATGAACCAATTTCAGGTTTATCCCTGTTACGAACTTGAATTTTTTGTAAGCTACGAATGGCTAAAAATGGAGCTGAAGACGTTCCGTAGGTGACTGTATTAAGACGAAATATTTGTAGCTCATCAGATGGATTTTCGCGCCATACTATGAGTTGATCCTTACGATCTTCTTCTGCGAGACTTACTTGCCTATACATTTTCGACATATCTGCTATTTAAGCGAATCGATTTAAACGAAATCTAACAAGAGATAATAAAAATTCCCTCTGAATGGTAGGCCCTACTATTAAAATGTCATTTAATGACTGCGCTGAAGTTGTCTTTGCAGACGCGTCAAACATGACTCGAAGTTTGGTTGAGGTACTATCAGGCTTCAGAACGCATTAATGTGGTATAAAGTAGTGCGGTCCTGGTGGAATCTTATTGAATGTTGGATATATATGACCCAGCTCCAAATATTCCTTCATAAAAGCGATGTACATTTCTCGAAGTGAGCTGTATTTTAGGCTTATACGCTCTAACGATAAAAACCTACGTTTAGCGACATCGAACGAGGATCCAAGCACGAGCGGATCAGATTTAAAAGGCAAACGGACTGAAACCCGACCCCAATTTAAATTGGCTACATTTTTTACGAAGTAATCCTCACAGGCAATTTGTTCAGCTGAAAATTTTGATTCAAAACCATATCACAAAAAAAAAGTTTTATTTTATAAAACTCAAAAATAAAACTCGAAACGCCGTATCGTTTGTATAAGGAGTTAGAGGAGGAGAGGATAAATACATTATCTTATAACGAAAACCGTGAAGTATCAATGTGTATCAATAAAATAGTGTCAATGGATTATAGGTCAAAATGATTCATTTTTCATGGAATTTCTGGGCAAGGGTTATATCAGAGCAAATTGACCTTAAGATCTAATTTATTTTAAACAAATTGTGTGCACCCGTGAGCCATCTTACTTGTTTCAGAAACTTTTTTCAGCTCAATTGCAAAGAACACAAAACTTTATTATCCCCAGATATAAAACCTTGTGCTCGAGAAGGCAATTCTTTATTAATGCTATTCGCCTGTGGAACAATCTACATCATGATCAGGTGATCAGGTGATCGAGAAGTTTAGGAATAGCCGAAAGCTTTGCAATGCCTCGGTAATTATCAATGTCTGACCTTTAACCTTTTTTCATTCCAAATCACTGGCACGCAGGATTGGTTCACAGATAAGTTAAATAAATGTGTGATAGGACGTGCAAGATTTTGGGCAAATTGTTTCAAGATGCAGCTTGGAACCTTATCGGGACCTGCGGCAAATGTAATGTGGGTGGTTTCCCTGTGTCGAAAAAGGAAGATGTTGTCGGGTAAATAGCTAAAAGCTATTGATTTCGGATGACACAGACGATTGACAAGATTTCGAGAAGTGTACCTCTTGCTGTGCTCAAACTAGCTCGCCGGATTGTCGTGGGATCTTTCTTCTCTCCTATATGCCAATCGACCCCGTTAGCATAATATTTTAGGTACACGTTTAACTGCGAGTTTATGGCTATAAATAGTGATGGGGTTGACAATTAAAGTAACTGTAATAGGCTACCGACAATAGCCAAGTAGTGTTTTGTTCTGTAGGCTGGGAATTAGATGTTAGTTATCCCATTTCTTTACACTCCCTTCCTGTATCATATTAAATAATAATATGACCCTTATAAAAGTTCTAGTTTTAATTCATATTAACACTGACCTGCACATGCTCTACTCGGGACGAATAAATAAAGATATTAAGCGATCATTTTAATATTAAGTGTAGGTACATTTTAATAATTCCAATAGTGTCAAAAAAATTTATAATGATTCTCATAGTTTTCTAATATCGTTTTTTTAAAGTGTAAAATGTTATATTTATAAAGAGAATAAATAGTTACAGTCTAAGTTATCAAAATTTTAGATGAGCGAAATAGTCTTACGAATGAATAAAGAAATTAAGCGATCATTTTAATATTAAGTGTAGGGGAGAAGTGGGGGTTGTGGGCATGGGGGGGTTATGGGCACCCCTACGTATCTTTTCACAAAATGAAGATTGACTTTTTTTGGTGATGTCATTCGCAAGCAATTACCTTATGTATGATTTATGCCAAATATCAAAGTAATCGAAAACGTTTTCTTTTGAAATGAACGAATTGGTTTTTTTTGTGCTTGGAAAAGGTGGTGAAGTTTTTTTCAAAAATTTTCAATAGTGTATTAATTAAAGTGAATCGATTAAGAAGGTAAGTGTGATGCATTTTTATTTAGTCAAAGTATTATACTAAATGGAACAATATCGATTTGAACCAAAAAATGTATGCAAACACATTTTTTAATTACTTCTTAAAATGTCTGCTAAAGTTGGTTGTGGGCACCAAAATTGGGGGGTTGTGGGCACCCGTTTTTCTTGGCAAATTTTTTTATAACCTACAATTTCTTGTAAAATTGTTTTCAAAATTTGTTTGGAACCCTCTAGAACATTCTTGTAGAAATCTTAGGCTCTTGGAAAAGGATCCTCTCCCGCTGAGAGGGATTATCACCAAGATTTGTAATTTTGCGATCGAGCTTTTCGTCTTAAATGTGTTGACATGCGGGCCAGTCATTACACATGTCAAAATTGTGTTTCCGACGATGAATAACGCCTATGTAGTCTTTGAAATAAATAAATTTTCGTTATGTTGACATTGGTTGCGGTTTTTTTCCATATTTTTCCATTTGCAGCATTTTTTCCCAGGGTGCCCACAACCCCCCCCAAAAAAAAATGTTAGCTGCAAATTACGGTTTTACAAAAGTCATTATGAAATTTTTTCGCATGACGAAATCAAGTATGTTTCTTCATAATTAGTTAGTTTAGGTCTCTAGCTTTACACAGATACCCATATGTCCAAATAATATGCACTAGTTCGGTAATTATAGGCCAAAAACAAAACTATGCCCACAACCCCCACTTCTCCCCTACATTTTAATAATTCCAATAGTGTCAAAATAATTCGTGATAATTCTCATAATTTTCTAATATCGTTTTTAAAAGTGTATAATTTTATATTTACAAAGAGAAAAGAAATAGTTATAGTCTAAGTTATCAAAATTTTAGATGAGCGAAATAGTCTTACGATAGTATGTATTTAGGATATTGGGATTTCAATTATGGTATCTTTAGTTAAGAATAAGGCGCAAGTATTCAATTAATTTAATTATTCTTACATAAAACTCACTCTTTACTTTTATATCATTTCCAAGCGTGATCGTTGAGCTCAAGGATGACGGTGGTTGATGAGTGCTATATTAGGGAATCGAAAAGATTTATAAGTAAACAAGGCCTAATATTAACTAGAAATATACTTCATTATATTGTTTTCATACCCTTATCCAACGTACATCCTCGACACTATATTTAAGTTTAATATAAATGTAAAGGCTAAGAATCTAAATATTATTTATAAAAGAAAAAAGACTCAAACAACAGTCCATCTCTAGCAGCAACCGTTTTAGAGCGACTGCTTTGCGCATACAGCTTCGGTTTTAAAGCCACTCCAGTAGCGCCATTGGCATAGTTTGAAAGGCGGCGATGTGTTGGCCAAAACTGATTTTAGCGAAGCAGGATTGTCATCCAAGTCCCCTGAAGACGATCAGGTGCGGTACAGGTCACAATTATGGGGTCATTGGAGCAATATTTCTTCTTCTTGATGGCGTGGCTCTGACGGCTTACGTAGTCATGACAACGTGCAGCTTCCGACCTTTGATCCGGACCTTGATCTGGCCTGGAGAATAAGCCTCTCCGACGGCTTGGGTTTTCCGGTTTCACTAGCCAATAAAACCAGGCTTTTATGGTTCCTCGTCGAAAAGTATTAGGCCCTCCAAGGGGCCAGGCGAGTACACGGCCTTGGCCGGCAACTCCCGAGTAGAAAAGAAATCATACGATTTTCTACCTGCATGTTACCCAAATCAGGCTTATCTATTTGAGTGGTTTTGCGAAATGCACTCTTGCAATCAACGACGAGAAAACAGAAAAAGGACAGTTCTGTTTGGTCTTATATAAATGTCTATTAGGTGAAACTCAAATTTTTTAAGAACTTTTTAATTTAATGAATAAAATTCAATAAAAGTTTTGATTTTGTTTGTAACGAAGTTCTCTGGCCGGGGTATGCCTCAGTCGTGCCAGAGATCCTTACAAGAAATTTGTAATCTATAGGAGACTTGCTTTTAAAGGAAATTGTGAGCGAGGGTTTTTGGATCGGCTAAATCGCGGTTGTTACGCACGCTACGCACGTATGGCGCGCTTGGCGTCGCTGGCCAGAGGGGAGGGGAAAGCGTGGGGTGCTCCCGCGTGCCTGTGCGACCCCTGGCTATGCGAAACCTATATCTGAGAGGGAAAAGTGGGAATATGTTCCCCTAGGGGCCCGCTGGCGTTCTCTGGGAGTACCAGGTATTGCCGTAGTCACGCCTGAGGGATCACTAACTACGGGCTCGGGAAGGATCAGGGTTACTTTCTGAGAAGATACGCAAATACCGCAAATATGTTCCAACAGGGGCACGCCGGCGTTCTCTGGGAGTACCAGGTATTGTCGTGGCCACGCCTGAGGGAGCACTAGCTGCGGGATCTGGTTATTTTCTAAGAGAACTACGGAAATATTGTAAATGTATTCCAACAGGGGCACGCCGGCGTTCTCTGGGAGTACCAGGTATTGTCGTGGCCACGCCTGAGGGACTACAAACTACGGGATCAGGTTATTTTCTAAGATAACTACGAAAATATTACAAATATGTTCCAACAGGGGCACGCCGGCGTTCTCTGGGAGTACCAGGTATTGTCGTAGCCACGCCTGAAGGATCAAACTACGGGTTTAGGAAGGGTTAGGGTATTTTCTACGAAAACTACTAAAAATATCGAAGAAAACACAAAGATTTGGTTGTTTATAGTTACGGATTCACTTTATTTGTCCTTGTCCTGTGTTATTTCCCTGCTGCTGCACCGAGTTCGTATTGTATAAGCCACGCAGGCTGTACCGCGCGCGTTGATCACTTTCACCACGAGTTTTTATTACCACGTTCAGGAGCACACGTCTGCTCCCTACAGCTGTACCGGAAACTAAGAGGCAGAAGCAGCTCGAGCGATATCGGACATCGACTCTTTCTGGGTTGCCACTCAGCCAAATATCGAGTAATCTCGGTCATCGACTCATGTTCGCGTCGTCGATCGTTGAAATATCGAGCGATGTCGGTCATCGACTCATGGTGTCGTTCGATATCGAGCATAGCGATCTGGCGATGTCTTGTGATCTGGCAACGGGTGATCTGTCAGCGTGTTGATCGGGTAACACGGGATAACTGGCGTAAATGGCAACGTTGTTTAGGGCGCGCTTAGGTTTAAATTTAATATTCGTAACGGAAATGGCTTCACATGTTTCTCTTAAAACTAATTAACAAAGATGAATATTTCATGGGGTTGTTTCACTTATAGACTAGCTTAAAAATAATGTAGAGAAATGTAATGAAATTATAACTAAAATGTGTGCATCGCGAAACGATGCGTCACACCCCCTTCCTACTTCGGGGGGTCGAAAAGAATCCGAACGGTGCCGTTCGTCCTGCTGGTGACTTGGTAGTTTCCCTCGGCGTACTGCAGTCGGTAGCGCTGTCGAGATCGGGCCTGTAGTGCTCGGGCTTCGATGGTCTCTACGACGCTGGCGGGGATTTTCCCGTCGGGTGTGTCGCAGGTCCAGTTCACTGGAGGATCCAGACGGACGTCGGCAAGGGGTTGATCCCGACACTGCACATCCGGAGCAGCTGGCTCGTTGTCGTCGGGTAGCCAGTCCAGGACCATGTCCTCGACCTCGGGGGGAATTTCGGCCATCAAGACGTCCAAGGCCTCGTCGGAGATCTCCAGCTCCGGTGCGTTGGCGCTGGTGTCCGAAGGGGTCCGGTCACGGAGGGCCCTTTCGATGACGCTTACCGCATTCTCCTGCCGAGATGAGTTGGCCCGTTTCCTCCCAGGTTACGGACGGCGTCGTGAGCGGAGAAGGTTCCCTCTGCCCGGAGCATCCTGATTGTTGCTGACATGGCTGGTATTCCGGCGCAAAGTGTGGCGTTAGACACGGCGTCAGCCAAACCGCAGACGGCGTCATGAACGGAGTGGGCGCGTTCTGACGGTTGCGGCTGGTTGATGACCGAGATGTCATCGTTGGGAACGGCCCGCGTGCCTTTTGTAGTGGGCGTCAGGTCCAGGGCGATGTCGGGAGCGGAGTGGTCGCGCTCCGACGGACGCAGTGGCGAACGCAGTGGCCTTTCAACGGCCGACGCAGCGTTGAAGACGGCGGGCGACAAGCCGACGGCGGCGTCAGGAGTGGGCTCGGACTGACGCTGCTGGCTGGTGGTTGGGTGGTTGTCGGGCAACACCGCGCCGAAGGCGACACCCAGAGGGGTTGTCAGGTCGAGGGCGATGTCAGGGGCGGAGTGGTCGCGCTCCGACGGACGCAGTGGAATGATGGGTGGCCGACGCAGCGTTGAAGACGGCGGGCGACAAGCCGATGGCGGCGTCAGGAGCGGACTCGGACTGACGCGGCTGGCTGGTGGTTGGGTGGTTGTCGGGCAACACCGCGCCGAAGGCGACACCCAGTGGGGTCGTCAGGTCGACAGCCGCCTCGTCATCGCTCGAATCTCTTGAGCTGATTACCAAGAAAATGTTGTATCTGCCGTTCCTGCTCTTCGTCCAACGGTTTTGGCTCAAGTAATGCTGTCCTCGTGTCTTCTGTCGTGCTTTTAACGTCGTCGCTTGGTTTCGCGGCCTGCTGCGCGTCCGGTTTCTGCGGCTGTTCCGCCTCTGTGGTCTGTGCTGGTTGAGTCCGGGGGCTCAACGTAGTTTCGTCTTGTCCTTGCATTGCTCTGTGTAGCTGGGGCTCCTTGGTTCCTGTGGGTCCTGGTAGTTCGGATGGTTCCGATATGCGCGTGGGGGTTTGTTCTGTGTGTTCCTGGTTCATGACAGGCTTTTTCTGGTTCGTGTTGGTGTTTTGGTCCTGGTGTGCGTGGGGGGTCCTGGTCAGCGCGATTGTGGTCAGTGTGTTCCTGGTTTGTAAGAGGTTTGTAATAGTTGCGCTCAATGGATGTTCGTCCTGGCCTTTCCTTGTTGCAGCTCATGCTTCGCAGTTCGACTGGATTGAGTCTTGATGGAAGTCGCAGCTTTGCCGTTCCGGAACGCAGCGTCGTGCCTATACTACATAGAAAATCTAATCCTAAAATCAGAGGTTCCAGCATGGATGGCATGACGAGCAGCGGCACTTCGAGAAGGTCGTGTACGAGCGTGATTCTGGCTATAAATAACTTCGATATCTCGATCATCGAGTTATCGGCAAGACTTATCTGAGTTCGAATTTCTTTGAATTGATGTCGTTCGCCGACTGCATCCGCAAATTCCTGACTTACGAAACTGCGTGACGCCCCGGTGTCTATCGTGGCCAGCCTAGTCTGTCCTCCAATTCCTACAGCGGCCACTATCTTCCCGTCTTCAATTCTGAGGGGTGCGTTTACAGGGTGTTCCCTGCCTCGTCGGTCCCCGTCGTATTCCGCACAACGCGAGGACTCGGTCCGTTTCCCGGCTGTGTATTGCGGCAACAATCGATGGTACGAACTCCTTGTCTGCCACAATCCCAACAGAAATATCTTCGGCTGTTCCTACACTCGCGGCTAAAATGCCCTTGTTCCCCGCAGTTACCACAGGCGTTTCTCACGTCAATCCTTTGCGACGGTGTGATAATTCGATTTGATATGGGCGCGGCCGGTCGTCGAGATCCTAGCTCAGCGTCTGAGTTCCCTGAGCGATTTGGAGGAGAGTTCCAAGAGTTTTCCCGGGGTATCAAAGGTGAAGCGCGAGAGGTCGTGACTGGGGTTTTGCGTGAATTTTCCCGGCTAACGCTACGTTGCTTGACGGTTTCAAATTCCGTGGCGAGCTGGGTCAGTTCCCCGATAGTTTCGAATTCGTGTCGGCGTATGTACATTTGGTACTCCGGTGCGGCGTTCTCGTAGAGCCTGTCGAGCTCTTGTTTCTCGGTGTAACCCGCATGTCTCATGAGTACGCGAAGATCCAGCGCAAAGTCCTTAAAGCTCTCTCCGTCCTGCTGGTCTCGCCCCCTAATCCTATCGTCTAGCCGTTGAAGGTATCGTGGAGGTAAAAAGAATTCTAAAAATTCCTTTCGGAAGGTTGTCCAGTCTGCCCCTTGTAGTCGGCAGGTCTGGAACCATTTATCCGCCCGGTCGGTCAGAAGCTCTGTCATGGCTCGAGGAAGTGTTCGTAATTCTATGCCGTAGGACACTGCGCGACTCTCGACCTGCTCGATAAAAGTTAAAGGGTCGGATCGACCGTCAAATTGTAGTCCCCACTTGCGAATTCTCTCCGGAGTGCTTGTAAAGCCTCTAGGGAATTCGAGCCCTGGTGCTCCTTGAGTCTGTGGTGCGTTTATGGTAATGCCTGGACTACCGGGAGGAATATTACCGGGGACAAGTAGTGAGTGCATATTCCTATTGCCCATTGCACTCGACACGGAGGCTTTATCGTCGGTGGCATTGTCTTAATCCTCGCCCAGGTTTGGGCTTGCAGCACGCGATGCGAAATGCATTTCTAGGGCCTTAAGCTTTCCCCAGATTGCTTCGGGCAGCTCCGAATGCTTGACGAACGTGGCAAAATTTTTCTGTAGGTCTTCAACGCGGCCCTCTGATTGAAACCCAAACTCTCCGGCAAATGCTAATAATTCCTCTTTGCGACGGGAATATATCCAAGTTGTTCCCACCCCAGGATTCTTAAGTCTAATTGGAACAGACTCACCAGGATTATTTGCTGCTCCTCGGTGCTGCGCTTGGGCCTTTTCTCCGTCCATGGCTGGCATCTCGTCTTCTGTGTGTTTATTTTAATTTTTTTATAAACTTTGTATTGTTCGTTGGTTTTGTTGTTCTTGCGAGGTTATTTTAGTCTTCTTGTATCTTTGTATTTTCACTTGACGTTCTTTGTTTGTTTATTTTCTTTTTATTTTATTATTATATATATATATATCTATATATTTTTTTTATATAATTTTTTTCGGTGTATTTAAATTTATTAAAAAAAAATTATTTTATTTGTATTGTTATTATTTTTTTTTTTCAGTGTATTTAAATTTATTTAAAATTTATTTTATTTGTATTGTTATTATTTTTTTTTTCAGTGTATTTAAATTTATTTAAAATTTATTTTATTTGTATTTGTTATTATTTTTTTTTTTTTTCAGTGTGTTTCCTTTTATATTTGTATTTGTTAGGTTATAATTATATTTTCACTCTTTAAAAATTTTAATAATTTTCAGTGTATTTAACTTTATTTGAAAATTTAAATTTAAATTTATTTAATTCACTGTTTTATTTAATTTTTATTATTTGAAAATTATTTTTTGTTTTATATTATTTTCAGGTTTTATTTTATATTTGTATTTATTTTCACTGTTGCACTGTGTCGCTGTTGCGTTGTTTCACTGTTTCACTCGCTCGTGTTACTTGTCGGTACTGCGTCGTTAGCTCGTGGGCTGCCTGCGTTTCACTCGGTCGCGTTATTCTGCGTCACGTTTTGCGTTTTTATGGCGTCACCGACCACGTGATACTGGGCGTTTATCACGATTTTCGCGCGAATTTTGGGTGCTCCGACACCGGATTTTACTTTTTCCGAAATTTTAACCTGCTCTACAAGGTGGTATTTTCCTAGGATTTTACCCTACAAGTCCCTGTACGGGCGCCACTTGTAACGAAGTTCTCTGGCCGGGGTATGCCTCAGTCGTGCCAGAGATCCTTACAAGAAATTTGTAATCTATAGGAGACTTGCTTTTAAAGGAAATTGTGAGCGAGGGTTTTTGGATCGGCTAAATCGCGGTTGTTACGCACGCTACGCACGTATGGCGCGCTTGGCGTCGCTGGCCAGAGGGGAGGGGGAAAGCGTGGGGTGCTCCCGCGTGCCTGTGCGACCCCTGGCTATGCGAAACCTATATCTGAGAGGGAAAAGTGGGAATATGTTCCCCTAGGGGCCCGCTGGCGTTCTCTGGGAGTACCAGGTATTGCCGTAGTCACGCCTGAGGGATCACTAACTACGGGCTCGGGAAGGATCAGGGTTACTTTCTGAGAGGTACGCAAATACCGCAAATATGTTCCAACAGGGGCACGCCGGCGTTCTCTGGGAGTACCAGGTATTGTCGTGGCCACGCCTGAGGGAGCACTAGCTGCGGGATCTGGTTATTTTCTAAGAGAACTACGGAAATATTGTAAATGTATTCCAACAGGGGCACGCCGGCGTTCTCTGGGAGTACCAGGTATTGTCGTGGCCACGCCTGAGGGATTACAAACTACGGGATCAGGTTATTTTCTAAGATAACTACGAAAATATTACAAATATGTTCCAACAGGGGCACGCCGGCGTTCTCTGGGAGTACCAGGTATTGTCGTAGCCACGCCTGAAGGATCAAACTACGGGTTTAGGAAGGGTTAGGGTATTTTCTACGAAAACTACTAAAAATATCGAAGAAAACACAAAGATTTGGTTGTTTATAGTTACGGATTCACTTTATTTGTCCTTGTCCTGTGTTATTTCCCTGCTGCTGCACCGAGTTCGTATTGTATAAGCCACGCAGGCTGTACCGCGCGCGTTGATCACTTTCACCACGAGTTTTTATTACCACGTTCAGGAGCACACGTCTGCTCCCTACAGCTGTACCGGAAACTAAGAGGCAGAAGCAGCTCGAGCGATATCGGACATCGACTCTTTCTGGGTTGCCACTCAGCCAAATATCGAGTAATCTCGGTCATCGACTCATGTTCGCGTCGTCGATCGTTGAAATATCGAGCGATGTCGGTCATCGACTCATGGTGTCGTTCGATATCGAGCATAGCGATCTGGCGATGTCTTGTGATCTGGCAACGGGTGATCTGTCAGCGTGTTGATCGGGTAACACGGGATAACTGGCGTAAATGGCAACGTTGTTTAGGGCGCGCTTAGGTTTAAATTTAATATTCGTAACGGAAATGGCTTCACATGTTTCTCTTAAAACTAATTAACAAAGATGAATATTTCATGGGGTTGTTTCACTTATAGACTAGCTTAAAAATTATGTAGAGAAATGTAATGAAATTATAACTAAAATGTGTGCATCGCGAAACGATGCGAAACATGTTTTTTTTTTTTTTTTTTTGACAGTATTTTTAAACATTTTTAATGGGTTTCATTTGTCGGATACGCTGATTGATGCTGGTTCTGCGCATCCTGTTTCCGGTGTCCCGTCGGAATGCATTGTGGATACCGAGGCTTGTATACATCCTTAGCACCACATCCGTAGCACTCCTTTTTACCTTGGCCGACATGATCACACTTACAGCAAGTCACTTTTGTCCAATCTGTTTTTACTAACTGTGCCACGGATTCTTCTTCCTCTTCCGCATCGGTCAAGATCTCGGACAAATTTTGTTTTCCGAACCTATTACTAGGTATGACATCGTTAGTTTCTCTACAAAAATTGTCATGCTTCTTAACTTCTTCACGCAGTTCGCTGCGGTTTTTAATTTTTAGGTGAAGAAGCTCATGTCTAAGTGAGACTATAGCATTGCGCTTTAAAATATCTACTATTTTATCTTCTGCTACTTCATTGGAAAGACGAGATACTAGGTCTTGAAAATCGTCAAATGATTCACCTTCTCTTTGTCGCCTTCTTCTTATCAACTCCCTCAAGTCAAAGTCATCTTTCGTATCATTGAATCCTTGCCTGAATGCTACAGAGAAAGTTTGCCACGAAAAGAGTGGATTTCAAGATGCAGCTTGGAACCTTATCGGGACCTGCGGCAAATGTAATGTGGGTGGTTTCCCTGTGTCGAAAAAGGAAGATGTTGTCGGGTAAATAGCTAAAAGCTATTGATTTCGGATGACACAGACGATTGACAGGATTTCGAGAAGTACCTCTTGCTGTGCTCAAACTAGCTCGCCGGACTGTCGTGGGATCTTTCTACTCTCCTATATGCCAATCGATCCCATAATATTTTAGGTACACGTTTAACTGCGAGTTTATGGCTATTAATAGTGATGGGGTTGACAATTAAAGTAACTGTAATAGGCTACCGACAATAGCCAAGTAGTGTTTTGTTCTTTAGGCTGGGAATTAGATGTTAGTTATCCCATTTCTTTACACTCCCTTCCTGTATCATATTAAATAATAATATGACACTTATAAAAGTTCTAGTTTTAATTCATATTAACACTGACCTGCACATGCTCTACTCGGGACGAATAAATAAAGAAATTAAGCGATCATTTTAATATTAAGTGTAGGAACATTTTAATAATTCCAATAGTGTCAAAATAATTCATAATGATTCTCATAGTTTTCTAATATCTTTTTTTTAAAGTGTATAATTTTATATTTATAAAGAGAAAAGAAATAGTTATAGTCTAAGTTATCAAAATTTTAGATGAGCGAAATAGTCTTACGAATGAATAAAGAAATTAAGCGATCATTTTAATATTAAGTGTACATTTTAATAATTCCAATAGTGTCAAAATAATTCGTGATAATTCTCATAATTTTCTAATATCGTTTTTAAAAGTGTATAATTTTATATTTACAAAGAGAAAAGAAATAGTTATAGTCTAAGTTATCAAAATTTTAGATGAGCGAAATAGTCTTACGATAGTATGTATTTAGGATATTGGGATTTCAATTATGGTATCTTTAGTTAAGAATAAGGCGCAAGTATATACATATATTTCAGGGGTCAATTAATTTAATTATTCTTACATAAAACTCACTCTTTACTTTTATATCATTTCCAAGCGTGATCGTTGAGCTTAAGGATGACGGTGGTTGATGAGTGCTATATTAGGGAATTGAAAAGATTTATAAGTAAACAAGGCCTAATAATCACTAGAAATATACTTCATTATATTGTTTTCATACCCTTATCCAACGTACATCCTCGACACTATATTTAAGTTTAATAAAAATGTAAAGGCTAAGAATCTAAATATTATTTATAAAAGAAAATGACTCGAACAAAAGTCCATCTCTAGCAGCAACAGCTTTAGAGCGACTGCTTTGCGCATACAGCTTCGGTTTTAAAGCCACTCCAGTAGCGCCATTGGCATAGTTTGAGAGGCGGCGATGTGTTGGCCAAAACTGATTTTAGCGAAGCAGGATTGTCATCCAAGTCCCCTGAAGACGATCAGGTGCGGTACAGGTCACAATTATGGGGTCATTGGAGCAATATTTCTTCTTCTTGATGGCGTGGCTCTGACGGCTTACGTAGTCATGACAACGTGCAGCTTCCGACCTTTGATCCGGACCTTGATCTGGCCTGGAGAATAAGCCTCTCCGACGGCTTGGGGTTTCCGGTTTCACTAGCCAATAAAACCAGGCTTTTATGGTTCCTCGTCGAAAAGTATTTGGCCCTCCAAGGGGCCAGGCGAGTACACGGCCTTGGCCGGCAACTCCCGAGTAGAAAAGATCTGCGAACGGTTTTGATCTTAATTTCCACTCACGTAGAATTAACTAATCTTTACCTTCGGTATTTAAGCACTTTAAATCGTATAGGTGATGCGAACGGTTATTAGATTTGGGTTATTAAATACATGTTGACACGAGGTTTCTTTGTGTAAAAGGTTTTGGGACAACTTGTACTTGCACTTGTGTTCACAATGACTCGATCGATGGTAATGAAATTGTCTTAGGTCGCAAAAGAAGTTTTGGGCTGGCCACCGAGCTTTTGAGAGTTCGTGCAGAGCTGGCGCCACCTAATTACTCAAGCCGGGGAGATACCGGAGAAATCATACGATTTTCTACCTGCATGTTACCCAAATCAGACTTATCTATTTGAGTGGTTTTGCGAAATGCACTCTTGCAATCAACGACGAGAAAACAGAAAAAAGGACAGTTCTGTTTGGTCTTATATAAATGTCTATTAGGTGAAACTCAAATTTTTTAAGAACTTTTAATTTAATGAATAAAATTCAATAAAAGTTTTGATTTTGTTTTTTTTTTTTTTTTTTGACAGTGTTTTTAAACATTTTTAAAGGGTTTCATTTGTCGGATACGCTGATTGATGCTGGTTCTGCGCATCCTGTTTCCGGTGTCTCGTCAGAATGCATTGTGGATACCGAGGCTTGTATACATCTTTAGCACCACATCCGTAGCACTCCGTTTTTCCTTGGCCGACATGATCACACTTACAGCAAGTCACTTTTGTCCAATCTGTTTTTACTAACTGTGCCACGGATTCTTCTTCCTCTTCCGCATCGGTCAAGATCTCGGACAAATTTTGTTTTCCGAACCTATTACTAGGTATGACATCGTTAGTTTCTCTACAAAAATTGTCATGCTTCTTAACTTCTTCACGCAGTTCGCTGCGGTTTTTAATTTTTAGGTGAAGAAGCTCATGTCTAAGTGAGACTATAGCATTGCGCTTTAAAATATCTACTATTTTATCTTCTGCTACTTCATTGGAAAGACGAGATACTAGGTCTTGAAAATCGTCAAATGATTCACCTTCTCTTTGTCGCCTTCTTCTTATCAACTCCCTCAAGTCAAAGTCATCTTTCGTATCATTGAATCCTTGCCTGAATGCTACAGAGAAAGTTTGCCACGAAAAGAGTGGATTCTTCCGACGAAAGTTGCAGAACCAATCACTGGCTTTGGCTGAGAACAAAAGATGTAGGTTATCGCAGAGTAATCCATAATCGTTATTTAAAGTTGAAGATGTTAAAGACCTCAACCTGTACAGAAATTCGTCAATGTACATGGAGTCTTTTGATCCATCTAATTTTAAACGCCAACTGGCCAGAATATTTGCAGCTTTCTCTGGTACTACTGACCTATTAGATGAGCTGCTAAAATTATTTCCTAATCCTTCTGCGTTTCCTTGTGAAGGTTGATTATTTTGTACTTCACTTGGAGGATCCGGTTGTTGCGGCTGTGTCGGAGTTAAGTCCGTACCTAGTGTAAATCTTCCTAGTAGTGCTCTAAGACTCTCTTCTATAGTTCTTTATACGAATGAACTAAGTTCTGTCATTATGTCTTTTTGCTGACTTTTTATAATAGCATGGATAACGTTCGAAGTATTCTCGATCTCATCTCCTTGTTGAGAGTAAGGTGCTGTACTTGCAACTGAGTTATCTCTTTCGTTTCGTGTCTGTGATCTGGTTCGCATCGCCCTGCGATCGAAATCTGTACGGTTTTGTCGCGACTTAGCCCCTCGTCCCCTTCCTCGACCTCTAGGTCTTTGCTCGGGAAATAGAAATTCAAAATTTTGTTGAGCTGGAGCTAAATTCATATTTTCTGGTAGTTCAGCTGCTAGAGTGTTTTCCTCAAAGGTGATCATAGCCGGATTAAACTAGATTTTGCAAATAGTGCATATTCTGCTCGTTTTCAAAAATTTCTGCATGCAGCTATCGTGAAAGCGATGTCCACATGGTGTGGTACAATATAACTGCGTTACAGTTAATGTCTCTTTACAGATGCCGCAAAATTCGGGGGCTGGTTCTCCCAGATCTCCGCATACTGCGCCACCTTCTGGGGTGCGTTGTAACGGCATTTTAAATTTATATAATTTGTTGCGCTTAAAAATTAACTGTTCTGAACAAGCTTTCCTCTAAACATAAGAATGTTTGTTTTCTAATCAAATACAAAAAAATTCGTCCCTTTTGAGCTTGTTTAAGTCAGTTAAATATAAAACTACTAGCTTTGAACGAAACACTTCTTTTTGAAATTTAATATACATTTTGTTTGCTTTTAAGAAACTAATCTGATAGTGATTAATCTCCAAATAATGAATCTATTAAATTAAATATCCAACTGCCTTGATTTAATTTCCTTTCACAAATTTTGGTGATATATGGTTTATAGTTTAGACGCCCTATCCTGATACTCCGAATAGATGACGTAAAATCGCAAACTAAAATTGACCTAAATATCTATGTCTACTTTGTCAGCCTTACTGTGTTTGTATCCACTTACATTCTGAATTAATTAAGTTCGGTTAGTCCAATTTTGAAATAAACACCGCATATCCGTTTATATCATCCAGAATTTAAAAGGGACAAGCCAGTTTAGCATGACTTATTTGCAAAATACTATTTTTTTGGGTGGAATTGAAAGAGCTTTATTTGTGGTATCTATAACCTTAATATTTTCTCCTGGTTTTTATGTAATGTGGGTGGTTTCCCTGTGTCGAAAAAGGAAGATGTTGTCGGGTAAATAGCTAAAAGCTATTGATTTCGGATGACACAGACGATTGACAGGATTTCGAGAAGTGTACCTCTTGCTGTGCTCAAACTAGCTCGCCGGATTGTCGTGTGATCTTTCTACTCTCCTATATGCCAATCGACCCCATTAGCATAATATTTTAGATACACTGTTTAACTGCGAGTTTATGGCTATAAATAGTGATGGGGTTGACAATTAAAGTAACTGTAATAGGCTACCGACAATAGCCAAGTAGTGTTTTGTTCTTTAGGCTGGGAATTAGATGTTAGTTATCCCATTTCTTTACACTCCCTTCCTGTATCATATTAAATAATAATATGAAACTTATAAAAGTTCTAGTTTTAATTCATATTAACACTGACCTGCACATGCTCTACTCGGGACGAATAAATAAAGAAATTAAGCGATCATTTTAATATTAAGTGTAGGAACATTTTAATAATTCCAATAGTGTCAAAAAAATTCATAATGATTCTCATAGTTTTCTAATATCGTTTTTTTAAAGTGTAAAATTTTATATTTATAAAGAGAAACTAAATAGTTATAGTTTAAGTTATCAAAATTTTATATGGGCGAAATAGTCTTACGAATGAATAAAGAAATTAAGCGATCATTTTATTATTAAGTGTACATTTTAATAATTCCAATAGTGTCAAAATAATTCGTGATAATTCTCATAATTTTCTAATATCGTTTTTAAAAGTGTATAATTTTATATTTACAAAGAGAAAAGAAATAGTTATAGTCTAAGTTATCAAAATTTTAGATGAGCGAAATAGTCTTACGATAGTATGTATTTAGGATATTGGGATTTCAATTATGGTATCTTTAGTTAAGAATAAGGCGCAAGTATATACATATATTTCAGGGGTCAATTAATTTAATTATTCTTACATAAAACTCACTCTTTACTATCATTTCCAAGCGTGATCGTTGAGCTCAAGGATGACGGTGGTTGATGAGTGCTATATTAGGGAATCGAAAAGATTTATAAGTAAACAAGGCCTAATATTAACTAGAAATATACTTCATTATATTGTTTTCATACCCTTATCCAACGTACATCCTCGACACTATATTTAAGTTTAATATAAATGTAAAGGCTAAGAATCTAAATATTATTTATAAAAGAAAAATGACTCGAACAAAAGTCCATCTCTAGCAGCAACAGCTTTAGAGCGACTGCTTTGCGCATACAGCTTCGGTTTTAAAGCCACTCCAGTAGCGCCATTGGCATAGTTTGGGAGGTGGCGATGTGTTGGCCAAAACTGATTTTAGCAAAGCAGGATTGTCATCCAAGTCCCCTGAAGACGATCAGGTGCGGTACAGGTCACAATTATGGGGTCATTGGAGCAATATTTCTTCTTCTTGATGGCGTGGCTCTGACGGCTTACGTAGTCATGACAACGTGCAGCTTCCGACCTTTGATCCGGACCTTGATCTGGCCTGGAGAATAAGCCTCTCCGACGGCTTGGGTTTTCCGGTTTCACTAGCCAATAAAACCAGGCTTTTATGGTTCCTCGTCGAAAAGTATTAGGCCCTCCAAGGGGCCAGGCGAGTACACGGCCTTGACCGGCAACTCCCGAGTAGAAAAGATCTGCGAACGGTTTTGATCTAAATTTCCACTCACGTAGAATTAACTAATCTTTACCTTCGGTATTTAAGCACTTTAAATCGTTTAGGTGATGCGAACGGTTATTAGATTTGGGTTATTAAATACATGTTGACACGAGGTTTCTTTGTGTAAAAGGTTTTGGGACAACTTGTACTTGCACTTGTGTTCACAATGACTCGATCGATGGTAATGAAATTGTCTTAGGTCACAAAAGAAGTTTTGGGCTGGCCACCGAGCTTTTGAGAGTTCGTGCAGAGCTGGCGCCACCTAATTACTCAAGCCGGGGAGATACCGGAGAAATCATACGATTTTCTACCTGCATGTTACCCAAATCAGGCTTATCTATTTGAGTGGTTTTGCGAAATGCACTCTTGCAATCAACGACGAGAAAACAGAAAAAAGGACAGTTCTGTTTGGTCTAATATAAATGTCTATTAGGTGAAACTCAAATTTTTTACTAACTTTTTAATTTAATGAATAAAATTCAATAAAAGTTTTGATTTTTTTTTTTTTTTTTTTTTTGACAGTGTTTTTAAACATTTTTAATGGGTTTCATTTGTCGGATACGCTGATTGATGCTGGTTCTGCGCATCCTGTTTCCGGTGTCTCGTCAGAATGCATTGTGGATACCGAGGCTTGTATACATCTTTAGCACCACATCCGTAGCACTCCGTTTTTCCTTGGCCGACATGATCACACTTACAGCAAGTCACTTTTGTCCAATCTGTTTTTTACTAACTGTGCCACGGATTCTTCTTCCTCTTCCGCATCGGTCAAGATCTCGGATAAATTTTGTTTTGTTAGGTATGACATCGTTAGTTTCTCTACAAAAATTGTCATGCTTCTTAACTTCTTCACGCAGTTCGCTGCGGTTTTTAATTTTTAGGTGAAGAAGCTCATGTCTAAGTGAGACTATAGCGTTGCGCATTAAAATATCTACTATTTTATCTTCTGCTACTTCATTGGAAAGACGAGATACTAGGTCTTGAAAATCGTCAAATGATTCACCTTCTCTTTGTCGCCTTCTTCTTATCAACTCCCTCAAGTCAAAGTCATCTTTCGTATCATTGAATCCTTGCCTGAATGCTACAGAGAAAGTTTGCCACGAAAAGAGTGGATTCTTCCGACGAAAGTTGCAGAACCAATCACTGGCTTTGGCTGAGAACAAAGATGTAGGTTATCGCAGAGTAATCCATAATCGTTATTTAAAGTTGAAGATGTTAAAGACCTCAACCTGTACAGAAATTCGTCAATGTACATGGAGTCTTTTGATCCATCGAATTTTAAACGCCAACTGGCCAGAATATTTGCAGCTTTCTCTGGTGCTACTGACCTATTAGATGAGCTGCTAAAATGATTTCCTAATCCTTCTGCGTTTCCTTGTGAAGGTTGATTATTTTGTACTTCACGGCTGTGTCGGAGTTAAGTCCGTACCTAGTGTAAATCTTCCTAGTAGTGCTCTAAGACTCTCTTCTATAGTTCTTTATACGAATGAACTAAGTTCTGTCATCATGTCTTTTTGCTGACTTTATAATAGCATGGATAACGTTCGAAGTATTCTCGATCTCATCTCCTTGTTGAGAGTAAGGTGCTGTACTTGCAACTGAGTTATCTCTTCCATTTCGTGTCTGTGGTCTGGTTCGCATCGCCCTGCGATCGAAATCTGTACGGTTTTGTCGCGACTTAGCCCCTCGTCCCCTTCCTCGACCTCTAGGTCTTTGCTCGGGAGATAGAAATTCAAAATTTTGTTAAGCTGGAGCTAAATTCATATTTTCTGGTAGTTCAGCTTCTAGAGTGTTTTCCTCAAAGGTGATCATAGCCGGATTAAACTCGATTTTGCAAATAGTGCATATTCTGCTCGTTTTCAAAAATTTCTGCATGCAGCTATCGTGAAAGCGATGTCCACATGGTGTGGTACAATATAACTGCGTTACAGTTAATGTCTCTTTACAGATGCCGCGAAATTCGGGGGCTGGTTCTCCCAGATCTCCGCCTACTGCGCCACCTTCTGGGGTGCGTTGTAACGGCATTTTAAATTTATATAATTTGTTGCGCTTAGAAATTAACTGTTCTGAACAAGCTTTCCTCTAAACATAAGAATGTTTGTTTTCTAATCAAATACAAAAAATTCGTCCCTTTTGAGCTTGTTTAAGTCAGTTAAATATAAAACTACTAGCTTTGAACGAAACACTTCTTTTGAAATTTAATATACATTTTGTTTGCTTTTAAGAAACTAATCTGATAGTGATTAATCTCCAAATAATGAATCTATTAAATTAAATATCCAACTGCCTTGATTTAATTTCCTTTTACAAATTTTGGTGATATATGGTTTATAGTTTAGACGCCCTATCCTGATACTCCGAATAGATGACGTAAAATCGCAAACTAAAATTGACCTAAATATCTATGTCTACTTTGTCAGCCTTACTGTGTTTGTATCCACTTACATTCTGAATTAATTAAGGTCGGTTAATCCAATTTTGAATTAAACACCGCATATCCGTTTATATCATCCAGAATTTAAAAGGGACAAGCCAGTTTAGCATGACTTATTTGCAAAATACTATTTTTTTGGGTGGAATTGAAAGAGCTTTATTTGTGGTATCTATAACCTTAATATTTTCTCCTGGTTTTTATGTAATGTGGGTGGTTTCCCTGTGTCGAAAAAGGAAGATGTTGTCGGGTAAATAGCTAAAAGCTATTGATTTCGGATGACACAGACTTCATTATATTGTTTTCATACCCTTATCCAACGTACATCCTCGACACTATATTTAAGTTTAATATAAATGTAAAGGCTAAGAATCTAAATATTATTTATAAAAGAAAAATGACTCGAACAACAGTCCATTTCTAGCAGCAACAGAGCGACTGCTTTGCGCATACAGCTTCGGTTTTAAAGCCACTCCAGTAGCCCCATTGGGACAGTTTTAGAGGCGGCGGTGTGTTGGCCAAAACTGACTTTAGCGAAGCGTAATTGTCCTCCGAATTCCCTGAAGACGATAAGGTGCGGTACAGATCACAATTATGGGGTCATTGGAGCACTATTTCTTCTTGTTGGTGGTGTGGGTCTGTCGGCTTACGTAATCATGACCACGTGCAGCTTACGACCTTTGATCCGGACCTTGATCTGCCCTGGAATATTAAGCCTCTCCGACGGCTTGGGGTTTCCGGTTTCACTATCCAATAAAACCAGGCTTTTATGGTTCCTCGTCGAAAAGTATTAGGCCCTCCAAGGGGCCAGGCGAGTACACGGCCTTGGCCGGCAACTCCCGAGTAGAAAAGATCTGCGAACGGTTTTGATCTTAATGTCCACTTACGTAGAATTAACTAATCTTTACCTTCGGTATTTAAGCACTTTAAATCGTTTAGGTGATGCGAACGATTATTAGATTTGGGTTATTAAATCCCTGTTGACACGAGGTTTCTTTGTGTAAAAGATTTTGGGACAACTTGTACTTGCACTTGTGTTCACAATGACTCGATCGATGGTAATGAAATTGTCTTAGGTCGCAAAAGATATTTTGGGCTCGCCACCAAGCTTTTAAGAGTTCGTGCAGAGCTGGCGCCACCTTATTACTCAAGCCGGGGAGATAACGGAGAAATCATACGATTTTCTACCTGCATGTTACCCAAATCAGGCTTATCTATTTGAGTGGTTTTGCGAAATGCACTCTTGCAATCAACGGCGCGAAGTTTTCTACGAAAACTTCCTATAATCTGTGTTATGTTAACGAAGTCTCTCTCATAATAAAGGTTTAAGAGCGGACTAAGAGCATGTCGGAGAACTAAAGTCATCTCCGTGTAACTCGTCATTGTTGGTTGTTAGATCGTTCGGTTCCTGGTTGTCTGAACCCACTTCTGGTGAATGCAGCGAGTCTTCGTTGCCTTTGTTGCTCATGATTGTCTCTTTTTGTCACACACACGTCTATCTCACGCCACGCTTGAAACCAGAAGTAAAAGAGAGAGGCCAGACCTAGCAACGCAAACGAAGCCACACTCGGACTCAGGTGTCAAACAGAGTCCCCATTCTACCAAAATCAGCATCTAGTATATCTAGCATACCTGCACAACCCATGGTCATACCTGTCGAGATGCTGCACTGCATACTCTCCGACACGGCCATTCTGACATAGACACGTCCTCGTGTCTACAATAAACCTCTCAGTTTCATTCCAACATTATAATTTTATTGAATACTTCAGTAAAACTTAACCAAGTAATCTCTATTTCATAGAATATTTCAAAACATAATTTTACTTCAAATTCTTTTTTTTTCTCAAACATATTTTCGGTTATTTTACCATATCTCAGTTTACATTCTCTTATAAACCATTTCTTTCATTTACATTTCCAAGAGATCATTTAAACATTATCAAATTATAAATTAATCATTACCAATCATTAAATCATAATCCATTAAACATAACTTGTCTTATACTAGCCAACTTTTGAATATTCGTCCATCGCCAAACACATTGGCTTCACGCATCTTATTATGCTCCCTGCTCGTCCATCGCCCAACACATGGCTTCACGAATTAATCAACCACATCGCTCGTCCATCGCCCAAAACTGAGCTTCACGAATTCATCAATCACATCGCTCGTCCATCGCCCAACACTGAGCTTCACGAATTCATCAATCTCATTTCAAAAGCAACCTTCGTTCATCGCCAATCACAAGGCTTCACGACACTCTTCTGTTTCAACAGACTCTTCCAACAGACTTTGATCTTAATAATTTGCATCAAGCTCTTCTGGAATTTGTACATCCGGCAACCTTCTCAAACTTTCGTGTGGATATTTGTAACGTCTATTGTTCTGTGTAGACTTCAAAACATATCGATCTCCGTCCAAAACCTCAACTACCAAAAAGGGTCCTCTGAACTTTGGATCTAACTTCGTTTGCTGTCTCTCACTATTTTTAAGCAACACAAAGTCACCCACACAGAACCTAATTACCTTAGCCATTGTTCGCGCCAAACGGCGCTTCCAGTTTGCCTTTAAACGGCCCTCTCAGTTCCCTTCCAAGCGGCCCTGGAGTCTTAGCAGTCGAGAGAGCAGTTTCTTCCAGATCGCTCGCATCTCGCTCTCTCGCTCTGTTAAGGGTCTTCACTCCGCTCTCCGAACCGCTCTGGAAGTACTCACCCCATATTTCTATGTTAATTCTAAGAAACCTATGTAACAGACCAGTACAAAGTGCACAGAATAAAAGTGAAAACTGAAGTGCCAGAAAAACCTTCGTCGCCTTCTTTTCTGCCTACACCACCCGAGGGAAATTTCTATGGCCGATCCAGCACCCCGCTGATCAGCCCCCCAGCACCTGATTTATCCACACTCCGCCCCACTCCATTTCATGGTCCTTCGAACCGGATACAACCAAGTTCCAGTGTTCGACGGTGGAGTAAGGAAAATCAAGATAAGTAGGGTAGACCGGGGCACGTTGTCGCACGGGGCACGTTGTCAAAACGTCCTTTTTGAAAAAACTAAGAACGAGATGGCAGCACCCGTCATACCATAGACGTGCGTGTGTGAGCCCATCATTTGACTGTGTAAAGTGTTGACATTGCCGCAAGAGTGTTCCCGCAACTTCACAAAAACATTTTTTTTGGAGCGTAAGTAAAATTTTATAACCTTACATTTAGCGTTCCCGAAGAGAAGCCTTTTGTTTCACAGCATTGAACCTTACATTTCCTTAAAGAACGTGCTTTTACGAATCCAATACCATATCTAACCTTTCAAACATCTCAAACGCGTCGGCCACGAGGCCGCTGGAAGTAAAAAAGTACCCTCGGGGCAAGTTGTCAAAAATTTCACAGGGCCCGTTGTCACAAATGCTTTCGTAAGTTGAATTTTTAGAAAAAGCTTGCTAACAAATACCAACATTTTTTGGTTGGGAAAAAGAGGCAAACAAAACCCAAAAATGTAACTGCGAAAAACAAACTGGCCAAAATTCAACCGAAAACAAGGGCCCAACGTAATTCTTCCAAGAAAACTGATTACTGTGAATCTACTGGCTCTGGGTAATGTTACTTCTTTGTACTTTTATCAATATCACTTTTGTTTCTGCACAGTATTATGCTTTTTTATATTCCACCAGGTAATATTCTTCCAACTGTAACGATATACACACTTCGAATAACATTTTTTGCGTAGTTTCAGAAGTTGCGACAACTTGCCCCGGGCACGGGGCACGTTGTCACATCTGACTTTGCTTCACTTATCTCCATGTTACCACTGTTGGGTGACGTTTACACGGAATATCTATGTGTCACATTGTAGCTGAATAAATTGCCGATATTTTGGTATATAGCACTACATTAAAATGTCAACAGAAAAAATGAAAAAAATTCCAGAAAAAAAAGTACGACAACGTGCCCCGGTCTACCCTACAGATTTTCCAATTTCCATTCCAATCAGATATTTCCAGAGAAAAAAATCCAATTTTTTCTCGTATCTGTTTGGCCATTTCCAATCGCTTTTATTCCAAGCAATTTTCTCTCCGTTTCAATTTACAAGTCTATGTACATACATACGTAAAGCTACATCCAGCTTTGCGTATTGATGTACATTTCCAAGACTGAAGTTTAATATTTGCGTAAGCATATCCTTGTATGCGCAAGTATTTAAACAATTTCCAACAAAAACTTCAAAAATTTACAGTCCACAAAAATACTTCCAATTTCCAACTTGCAAATTAAAAATTGCGAAAATATTTCCAAGTTCCCGCAAAAACATACACACATATACGTACATACACCCCACGAAAAGCACAAAGCTATCACAGTTCCCGCATACATCCATACATTTACATATTTGTTCCAACTTCCAAAACACACATATATACACATCCAACTATAACACTATATGCACATACATCCAATATTTTGGAACCACACAGATCAAAACATCCATATACATTTTTTCAGCTTCCAAGAAAAAAACCCACGTCGGCCCTACCTCCTAATAAAGATTTTAAAGGTATTCCGCGGCCGGCGCTGAAAACATAAACATCAAAAATATCATTTGTTTACATATTTTTGAATATGCAGAAACTCCCACGCATACATACAAAAATTCCGACTCCCCAGAACTGCATTCAAAAGGTTTGTGTCCAAATAAACCTCTTCCAAATATACAATATTTCCACCATCAAAATAATTTGAAATCCGATTACCGATAAAAATCGATTCAATTATTAACCTCCGTGGCCTATTTAATATTTTTTTGCATTACAAAATATTTTCTATTCAATTCGATTCAATTGTTTACCTCCGTGGCCTATTTAATATTTTTTTTTCATTTCAAAAATATTTTCTATTTGGCAAACAACATTTAACAATCATCGTGTATATAAAAAGCAATCCAAAACTGCGCCGCAATTTTCCAACTGCGCAGCAGTGTGAACTTTTTATTTTCTGGTTGTTGTTTGGGAGTTATTCCTCCTCCCAAGCCAAGCTCCGAATAAAAACCCAGCGTGTTCCATTCCAATAATTCCAATTCACGATTATAATTAAATATCGATCCGCTTAAACAATTCAGTTCAGAATTTATCTTATTTATATTCGTTTCTTTGTTAAAACATGAATGTTGAGAACAAAAAGAACGTTTTAGCTTCACCCATGGACAAATCGAAGTCCAGCTTACACCGCTGACATCGAAAAACAGCAGGAGCGTTCCCAAAACTGTGGTGAAGTCAGCTACTCCAAAAGTTCCAAGTGTGAATCACAAGTCCGCTTCTTCTGCACAGAAAATGGCTTCTACTGCGCCAACTGTTGCATTGAACAAATTCATTGTCACAACTGATCGTCTGTGCCAGTTTGTGGCCAGCATCAGCGTTCCAGAAGCGTCAAATCCATCCGTATACACGTGCAAAGTTCGTCGCGACCAAGTCCGACTTCTATGGGATAAGGTCGAAAAAGAATTCGAAGCCTGCTCCGAGCTTGTTTCAGTTGGTGTTGAGGGTGCGACGGACACGTTGCCTACTCTGCGGGCAAAACACGAATACTGCTACTCAGTCTATGAAAAGTGTGCCGCCGTACTCGGGGAGCAGATCGAAAAGGGCTCTTCTCAAGTCCAATCTAGTCCCTCCCAAAATTCCATTTCGTCTGGCTGTCGGCTTCCTCCATGCGATACGGAAGTTTTCTCGGGCGATTATCTTCGCTGGCCGACTTTCCGGGACCTTTTCACAGCCGTCTATATAGACAATCCAAGGCTGACTCCTGTTGAAAAGCTGTTCCATTTAAATGCCAAGACAAGGGGCGAAGCTCATGCCATAGTTTCCAATTCGCCTCTCACCAACGATGGCTTCCGCTCAGCTTGGGATAACCTTACTGAGCGTTTCGAAAATAAGCGATCCCTGGTAAACAGCCAACTGAAAAGATTGTTTGATTTACAATCCATAGCGCAAGAATCTGCGTCGTCCTTGAAGGAGCTTCAAAGTACTATTCAAACGTGTTTAACCTCTCTTAAAATGTCCGAAATTACCACTGAGAGTTGGGATTGTCTCCTGGTTTATTTATGCTCCACGAAGCTTCCAAAAATCACGCTCTCGTTATGGGAGCAATCCATACAAAATAAAACCGCAATTCCCAAATGGCTAGACTTTAATTCTTTCCTATCTGAGCGCCATCGAACCTTAGAGGCCATAGACTCTATTCAGCCTTCAAAAATATGTACATTTCCAAAGAGTCAGCCAAAAGAAACGAACTCCTACTTGCCAGCGCCAAGAATAAATTCTTTTACAACGAAGATTATTCCAATGGTTCCTAAAAGCTGCGATTTGTGTTCCAAAGAGAACCATCCAGTACGCATATGTCCACGCTTCCTACAGATGGATGTAACCGATCGGTCATCCTATATCCAAAGCAAGCAGTTGTGCCTTAATTGCTTTGCAAAAGGCCATACACTCCAGAATTGCTCCAGCGTCCACAGCTGTTCTACTTGCCGTAATCGACATCACACGTTGTTGCATCCAAGCAACTCTTCCTCCAGTGTACCGATCTATCCTGATCCTCCAAGGCAATCATCCGCCACAATCAAAACTAAGATTTCCAACTTCTCTGCGCGAGTTTCCCACGCTCCCGATTCGACCAATTATTGGGTTCCATATCCCGCCGCGCAAAGCAGACGTTCCCGAGGTATTTTATCCTACCAATGCCGAGTCTGCCAGGGAAATCATCCACTAAGAAAATGCCACCGTTTCCTACGGCTAAGCGCAGAGGCACGGCTCCAGGCAGTACACAACAACAATTACTGCGCCAATTGTTTGGCCCACCAACATTCCGGAGGATCTTGCCGCAGTGGCCATCGCTGCCAGACGTGTGGACAGGATCACCACACTCTTCTGCATATCCACGAGAGCTCAGCGTGTCCAACGCTTTCCTGAGCATCCATTTCTTGACGTTATTTGCTACGCTCGCCCTCGCAAGGGGGGGGAGAATGTTCGCGCCAAACGGCGCTTCCAGTTTGCCTTTAAACGGCCCTCTCAGTTCCCTTCCAAGCGGCCCTGGAGTCTTAGCAGTCGAGAGAGCAGTTTCTTCCAGATCGCTCGCATCTCGCTCTCTCGCTCTGTTAAGGGTCTTCACTCCGCTCTCCGAACCGCTCTGGAAGTACTCACCCCCATATTTCTATGTTAATTCTAAGAAACCTATGTAACAGACCAGTACAAAGTGCACAGAATAAAAGTGAAAACTGAAGTGCCAGAAAAACCTTCGTCGCCTTCTTTTCTGCCTACACCACCCGAGGGAAATTTCTATGGCCGATCCAGCACCCCGCTGATCAGCCCCCCAGCACCTGATTTATCCACACTCCGCCCCACTCCATTTCAGCCATATTCTTATCAAATTTTGTCTTCTCATATCTAGCGGCCTCTTCCATGTTCTTAGCGGCTAGCTCCCTTAATTTAATCTTGTCAAATTCGGATTCAGTATCGCTAATAGGAATCAACCCCAGTGGACGAGCAACTTTACCAATCAAAAGTTCTAAAGGACTACACTTAGTGCTACGATTAACTGTACAGTTAAGGGCTAACTGAACGTCCCCTAGTGCATCTTGCCACGATCTAGAACTTGTCTCAACAGCCGTCAACATATTCTTAAGTGTGCTCATGACCCTTTCAACTTTTTTTTTTTTTTTTTTTTTTCGCGCGTAGTCCCACGGCCCACTTACCCGCCCAACCGACCGGGGGGCGCAGCCGTGTATCGTACGGCACGATTCGCGAGAAGATAGACGCGAGTTATGAAAGTATAGGCAAAGTCCGAGGAAAAAAGTAGGATCTAATTTTGTGCTAACGAAGTTAGTATAAGTCGTTTTAAGAGCGGCAGAGAGTCAGAATTTGAGATTATAGGATAAAGTCTATTATAGTCAGAACATAATACTCTGAAAGGCTCATGCAAGTCATAGTTAGATCTACAATGGTTTAATGTTAAGGGTATATAATTTCTAGTTAATCTACTTGGCACAGAAAAGTTAAGCCGACCAACCAAGTCGGCACTGTCAATATCACCACGAATAAGATTATAAATAAAAATAGTACCAAGCATCGTTCTACGGTTAGCTAGGGAGGGTAAATTAATTAAAAGTAATCTGCTAGAATAAGAAGGTAAGTTAAGGTTTGCATCCCAGTTAAGGCGCCGTAAAGCAAAAATTAAAAAGTTTTTTTGAACAGATTCAATGCGATCTATATGTACTCCGTATTGGGGACTCCAGACGGGAGACCCATACTCTAGAATCGGACGGACTAGCGAAGTAAATAAGGTCTTAGTGACGTAGGGATCGTCAAATTCCTTCGACCATCTTTTAATAAAACCAAGCACTCCTCTGGCTTTATTAACCATGGACGAAATGTGATCAGTAAACTTAAGTTTTGGGTCCAAAAGGACGCCAAGATCGTCAACCATAGTTATTCTATCCAAAGATTTCCCACTTAGTGAGTAAGTTGCAAGTTTTGGATTGACTCGGCAAAAAGTCATCAACTTGCACTTAGATCCGTTTAAATTTAGTAAATTATCACGGCACCAGTTTTGAAAATTGTTTAGATCGGATTGTAAGTCAGAATGGCTGGAAATATCCTTGTACTGCAGGCATAACTTAACATCATCTGCGTACATAAGTACGCGAGAATGATTTATAATTAATGGAAGGTCGTTAATAAATAAAGTAAAAAGAAGCGGGCCAAGGTGACTTTCTTGTGGGACGCCGAAGGTAACTCGGAGAAGACCAGAAAGAGATTTTTTAAAAAGGACTCTTTGTGTCCTGCCATTCAGATAACTTAAAATCCATCTAAGAAGATCAATTGGAAACCCTAACAAGTCAAGTTTCCGAACTAAAAGTGAGTGATTTACAGAGTCAAATGCTTTACTAAAGTCAGTGTAAATGACATCTGTTTGAAAGCTACTTTTAAAGCCCTTTATCACGAATGAGGTGAGCTCCAAAAGGTTAGTAGTTGTTGATCTTCTTTTCATAAATCCGTGTTGACACGGAGATATAACTGACCTACAAAGGTGCTGCAAATGAGGAGTAATGATATTTTCGAAAAGTTTGGGAATAGCCGACAACTTAGAGATACCTCTATAATTGCTGGCATCCAGTTTGTTACCTTTTTGTGGAGAGGAATCACAAATGATTCCTTCCAAATAAGGGGAAATTGGGAGGTTTCTAAAGATAAGGTGAACAATTTGAGAAGGGGGTTTGCACAGGGCTTCCGCGCAATTCCTAAGCACGCAGCCAGGAATTCCGTCGGGACCTGGAGAGTAAACAGGCTTAACACGTTGAAGATCCAAAAATAAAGAGCTTTCGTTTATAGTAGGACTGAATATAAGGTTCGACGTGGACATGGTGTAAGAATAAGGCTCTATTGGATGTGCTGAATTAGTATAAGTCGTTTGAAAAAACTGGGCATAAAGATCGGCTATTGCCTGATCTGTGGTAGCCGTCATGTTTTCAAAATGAAGCGAGGAAGGATAAGAAGTAGATTTACGCTTGGTGTTAACAAAGTTATAAAACTGTTTCGGGTCCTGCGAGAACTGGACCTTACAACGATTTAAATAATTTTTATAGCACTGCGCGTTAAGCACGGTAAATTTTGACCGAGCACTTAGATATTTTGAAAAAACAGATTGAGAACCGGAGTCTTTATATTTCCTGTAAAGTCTGGACTTAACATTTCTTAGGTGTGACAACTCTTTACTAAACCAAGGTGGTTTACTGGAGATTGACGGATAGTACATCGGAACACAAGATTTAAAAAATGATTTAATTGCAGTATAAAAAATTTTTATGGCATCAGCCATGTTATTGCATGAGTAGAGATCGGACCAATTGAAGCCAGATATAAAGTTATTAAGCCTAGAAAAGTCTGCCTTACGAAAACAATGTATTCGTTTAGTTGACTTTTCTGATTTTTCTTCTATCACGATACCCGTGTCGACTGTCACATCGAAAGTAGGATGATATGGATCTTCAGGTTGCGTAAGTGGAGGTACCCTGGATAGAAACACGGCTTCAGGATTCGAGACAAAGCACAAATCCAATAAGCGGCCTAGTGAGTTTCGAACATGGTTTACTTGACTCAAAGATATGTCAAGCAAACCGTCAATAAAGTCATGTTGTGCAATAGGTAGTAAGACATTTGATTTTTCATCTGTGGACCACGTAGCTCCAGGTATGTTGAAATCACCTAGAACTAATAACTGATCCCTATCGGACAGCCTATTTGAAACGGACTGTATCGCAGAAAGATGATTTAAGTACTCTTGGAGTTCAGAAGACGGCGGAACATAGGAGCAAGTGATATATATAAACTTTCCCGGAAGGGTCAGCTTTGTACAAATAAATTCAATATTATTAAATTCCTCAACACATACCTCTTCCGACGTGAGGTTGGAGTCCACGGCAATTAAAACTCCACCTCCCCGTTTGGAAGGACGGTCAAGCCTATATATTGTGTACTTACCGGGAAAAACTTCGGAGCTAAGAATCTCCGGCTTTAACCAGGTTTCTGTAAACACAATAACATGGGATGCAAATGAAAAACTATCAGAATACAATTTAGTTAGCTTGCTACGCAAGCCTCTTGCATTTTGATAGGAAAGAAGGAGGTTTTTAGTTAGTTTTTTGAAGAAGAAGTAGAAGAGGAAGATGGCACAATGGTCTGGCCACGACTGGGAAGTCTTATTCCCGTGGGGCCTGTCTTTTTTTCTTAGCTTCGAACTCCTTTACCACCAAATTGTCCGGCCAAAATTTGGCAGAGCTTATGGTAGCAAAGTACTCGGGTGGGACAGTGATCTTGAAAGATGAAATATCCCTAGCATAAGAGAAGTTGAATTTTTCCACCTTAACGTTTTCGGCTTTTGAATTGTCTTGTATATAAGACAGTACATCAGAAGATGTTTGATCAGGGGAAAGCCGAGAAACAAATATTTGTTTCTTTAGTGGAACCACTGAAAGAGCTTTAGGTGGTGCAGGTTGTGCGTCTGCAGAACCACCTATGCCCGGTAGTCCGGACTCAATATCCCCTTGTGGCGGTATGTTTACTAGGTTAGGTGGATTCACCAACTGTGAAACCACTACGGACAAATCGGAATTTTCAGGATCTCCTGTTTGCATACACTCCGCTGTGGATTGATCGGGCTCCGAATCTTTTTTGGCTGCCGATCTTAGCAACATTTGAGCGGTTGCTGAGTTCGGCTGCTGATCGACGGGAGTGCTCTGCTGGTCACCTGACGGAGGCTGCGGGGTGTTCCCCTTTGGCCTACCACCAGCGGCTTTTTTGCGCTTTGGAGACTCCTCTAATAGTTTTATACTATTAAATTGAGTGTCCAGAGCTTGGAGCAGATCATCTGCCTTGCGAAAACTATCTCTAGCTCCGGCAAAACAGGTGATCAGCCCCTTCAAGCCGCCTTTAGTTTGGCGCATGAACAATTTCATCTCGTTCGCCACCTCGAGACAGGCGTCACAACAAAACTGCAAATTTTTACCCTTACTTAGGTCATCACTTGTTCGGCCAGTAAAACCAGCGCACTTGGTGTGCACCATTTTTTCACATAGCCAACAAGTCATTTTAGGCTGGTCAGCCTTGATTGCCTTCTGGCATTTTTTATCAACACAGACAAAAAATGTGTCCATAATTTTGACTAATCGGACCACTGTACCAAATGAAAATTAAATCGAAACTTGTAAGCCAGCCGCTAAAAGTACCGTAAGAGCACAGATAAATGCCCGCTTAGGAGTTTCGAAATAGAGAGCAAGAAAAAGAGCGAGAGAGTTAGCGCAGTGCAATGCAATTGATGTGCATGCAAAACAACAACAACGATTGGCTCTGCGTGGGACGGATAAAGCACAAAAGAAAGACAAAATAACACGCAACAACAAAAAACACAAGAGAAACTAAAAGTTTAAATTGATTAATTTATTGTTATGCACAGAAGTAGAAGAAATTCACTCGCGAAGCGAACGGAATTTTGAAGTATATAAATTGAAAAGGCGATTTATATGTTTTTATTTATTCCCACCGTTGGGTTTACACGATAATTAGGTAAAAATCGGAGCGCAGAAAAAAACACGGCCGTTCACTTTGGAAGTACAGAGCGAGTATGACCGTTGGCTCGACTTGCACCTGTTCCAATTAGATGTAATTGTATCTTTTGATTAGAACAAAATTGCACAAACTTTGTACCCGTGAAGCTGCGCCCCTGATCGGCAATTAAACGTGTTGGCACGCCAAAAATGGCAACCGAAGATTTCATTGCGCTTATACAAGTATTAGCATCCAAAGAAAAGGTGTGAAACAGGTAAACAAATTTAGTAAAAGCGTCGATTTGTACGATGATATATTCTTTACGATCACTTTTTCCGCTTAATTTTCCCGATATATCTATGTGTACGGTGTGCCAAGGAATGCTAATTTTTGAAATTGGATGTAATTCAATTTGTGGTTTTCCAGACGTACCCTTAGACACTCTGCAAGTAATGCAGTTCTCCACAAATCTTCGGACATATTTTGCCATACCAGTAAACCAGTAATGATCGTACACCTTGTCTAGCGTTTTGTCCCAACCTAGGTGCATGATCGACTCATGTACCTGATTTATAACTGACCAGCGGAACGAACGAGGAACTACAGGTAAACAACGAGTTCTGGAATTCCTCTGAATCTTTCTATACAAAACATTTGATCTCATTTCATAAGTGGCAACTAGTGCCAATGGTAAATCGTCATTCTTCAACTTAGTTATGATTTCTGATATTTCTGGATCCCTTTGTTGTTCCACCAGTATCCAGTTTTCCGATATTTCTGTTAAGTCAATTCGCTTCTCTTCTGTTTTACTTGGTGCAGACTTATTCTTTTGACACACTGGATTCCTAGATAGAAAGTCTACATGTGCCATGCGTTTACCTTCTCTGTATTCAATTTCGAAATCAAATGCTTGGAGAAACTCCCACCAACGATAAACCCTAGGTGACAATTCGACTTTATTTCGAGTAGATTTAATTGAATTACAGTCAGTAAAAATCACGAATTTTCTCCCATGCAAATAGTGGCGAAAATGTTTTACAGCATTCACGACAGCAAGCGTTTCCAATTCATAGGATATGTACCTGGACTCACAGGGGCTAGTTGCTCTACTATAGTATTCAACCACATGAGGCTTAGAGTTTATGCGGTGCAAAAGAATTGCCCCATACCCGATAGAGCTGGCGTCGGTATGCAACTCTATCGGAAACTGTGGATCAAAAATAATCAAAACAGGCTTGTTTGTTAATACACTGATGATTTTGCTGCGAACTTCTTCATGCTGTGCTTGCCAATCAAAACTATTCTTTTCAGATGTGAGAAAATATAACGGCTTCATCAATTGTGAAAACCCCTGAATGAATTGACGAAAATATGACGCTAACCCAATAAACTGTCTCAGAGTAGCAACTGATTTCGGTGGAGGCAACGCCACTAGCGATTCTATTTTGTTTTAATTTGGACGTATCTCTCCCGCTTTTATCTCATACCCAAGGTATCGAACTGTAGTTCTCAAGAAGAAGCACTTTGAAATGTTAAACGAAAATCCTGCCTTCACTAGAACGTCTAATACCAGTTGCAACCGCTCATACGCTTCTTCCTTTGTTTCTGAAACAATTAATATATCGTCCATATAAACGATTACAAACGAATGAGCTAAACTGCCAAGTGCTTTCAATACAGCTCTTTGAAACACTGAGGGTGCGTTCTTTAAACCAAAGGGCATCGAAAGAAATTCGTACTGCCCATCAGGAGTAACAAATGCTGTGTATTCGATCGATTCAGGGTGCATTAAAATCTGGTAATAGCCGCAAGCCATGTCAAGAGAAGTGAAATAGTTAGCTCCCCTAAGTATAGCAATCTGATCTGAGATCAACGGTAATGGAAACTTATCCGCTACTGTATTTTTATTCAATTCTCTATAATCGACGCAAAGTCTTGCTGAACCATTTTTCTTCTTTACCAATAATGCAGGACTAGCAAATGGTGAACTACTAGGTCTGATGACTTTATACTCGATTAATTCGTTAATTTTGGCACGTACTAGTTCCCTTTCGCATGGACTAAATCTGTATGGTCGCCTTTGCACAGTTTTAGTCGGTTCAATCAACCGAATACTCATTTCCCCAGTACTCACACGCGTTTGCGGAGTGCCTTCAGTAAACGATTTTGAATGTTGCTTTAGTAATGATATCAAACTTTCTTTTTCATTTCCGACCACTTCGGTTTCAATGTTATCAAAATTAATAGGTTGAACGGTTTCACAAACATTCACAACTTTAGTTTGAACAATCTTAAAATTATTATAAGACACTTCCACTGAATACCCTTGAGCCAATATTTCTCTGCCAATTACAATATTATTTGTCATACAATCGTCTGGTACTATGTGAAACAAAACTAATAAAGAATTACCATCAATCATGACGTTTGATTCAACTTGTACAGTGCTGTAAGTATTGGCATTACCTATTCCCTTTAGAGAGATAACGCTATGAATTCTCTTACCAACTAACTTATTCGAAACATTTTCTTTAATTAATGAACACTCAGCTCCCGAATCGAATGTTATTGGAAATCTCTCACCATTAACCAGCATACTCGATTTAGGCTCCACCATAGTGCACAGCTCCACTCTCTTTTCCGATCTTACTCTCAATCCGGCATTCTGCACTTTTTTTGGACAATTAGTAGCAATGTGTCCCGGCTCCTGACATCTGTAACAAGTTACGTTGGCCCTTCCATGATGAGGCTGCCCAGAACGCCGCTCCTTTTCAGTTGATGAAAACTGAAATCCTAGTCCAGATCTACAGTCTTGCTTTTTAAACGCTTTATATTAGTTTCACTTGTGGCTGGCTGGCTGGCTATCTGGCTATCTGGCTGCGTAACTCCACTAAGCTCTTGAAAGCTTTCGCAGCCAAAGATAGATGGCGACAGCAACGTGTGTAGTTTCAGCAATGTCCGCTATTGATAACACGACACCACATTTTTAAAATAAACTATTTGAAATATAACTAAAGTTTAAAGATTTAGAAAAAGAACAAATTGTATTTTTTTGATTTTGTTTTAAAAGAACCGTAAATTACTCTCGTTAATACTTTTGTGCATTATAAAGGTAATACATAATAAATAACAAAAAAATTAAAATAAAATGAATAGTTTAAAAAACTAAAAAAACGCTTTATAGTAAATCCAACCAAAAGTAAAAAAATAATGTTTAAAATGTTTAACGATAAAATTGATAGATTCCCTGTCGGAACAACGGGCCGGCAGAGTTGATGGTGTTTAAAGCGTTGGGATGCAATAAATCTGCGTGCTGGAATATAACTCGCACTATATTGATGCACTAAATCTCCATGATGGAATACAACTCCCACCATATAGATACACTAAATTTACATGCAGGTTTATAATTTCTACTATGTCAATGCACTAAATCTGCATTTTAGAGTACACGTAGCAAGAAATTATCTTCATTTGGCATCCCAACGCTTTAAACACCATCAACTCTGCCGGCCCGTTGTTCCGACAGGGAATCTATCAATTTTATCGTTAAACATTTTAAACATTATTTTTTTACTTTTTGGTTGGATTTACTATAAAGCGTTTTTTTTAGTTTTTTTAAACTATTCATTTTATTATGACCAAGTTTTCCACACTGATAACATTTTAGTTCCGCAGTTTTAGCCCGTTTGGTCTCCGGTTCCCAGTTTGATGCAATGGGACGCTCCTTCAGTGCAGAAAATACTTGCAACTCCGCTTGCAGCTCACGTCGATTATTTACAGGCGTTGTGTGTATTATTCGTTGTAAACGCCGGTCGAAATTAGCCATGTGCCCAAGAACCAAGGCGATGGAAATTTGTTCACAATTTAAATTGCGAAATTTTGTGCCCAGTGACGTCACGCTGCGACTCGCAAAAACAGGCAAGCTCTCACCGTTACTTGGACAACTATTCAGGAGATTGAAAATAACAGCGGCTGGCGTCTCCGAAGTCTCGTATCGCTGCTCAAACAATTGTCGGAACTGTTGCCAAGTTATTCCTGGGTAGCATATTTGTGATAACCACTGAGCTGCTGCGCCTTCCAAAGCCTTACTCAGCGCTAATATAAGTGCGCTGTCACTTAGCGGATTCGCTCGTAAAATGATGTCGACCGTAGCGCACCACTGCGTGGCATCCACTCCAGCGATGTCCGGATTATATTTCGGCAAGCAAATCTCGCTAGTCTGTTGTACTGCGCTTGCCGGCGTCTGTAGCTTCTTCACCAGTTCCAAAAAATTCCGGTTTTGTTGCTCGAACAACGTGAAGACACCCCTGGCCAAAGTTTGGTTAGGGCCGAATCCCACTTCTGATGTCGGAGAACTAAAGTCATCTCCGTGTAACTCGTCATTGTTGGTTGTTAGATCGTTCGGTTCCTGGTTGTCTGAACCCACTTCTGGTGAATGCAGCGAGTCTTCGTTGCCTTTGTTGCTCATGATTGTCTCTTTTTGTCACACACACGTCTATCTCACGCCACGCTTGAAACCAGAAGTAAAAAGAGAGGCCAGACCTAGCAACGCAAACGAAGCCACACTCGGACTCAGGTGTCAAACAGAGTCCCTATTCTACCAAAATCAGCATCTAGTATATCTAGCATACCTGCACAACCCATGGTCATACCTGTCGAGATGCTGCACTGCATACTCTCCGACAAGCATTTATATGAGTTCTGTTTAAACTGGCCACTACACAAATGAATTGTCAATTGAAGACAGCCCAACAAGAACATCACATTCCGTGAAAGATGCCAGAAAAATATTGTTGGCATGAGGTAGATTATAAGGGTACGGACAACGGGGAACGTAGGGTTGTGTAGAGTAAGTTGACTGGAAGAAAGAAGCAAGTAAGTTGGATATACCGAGATTGGAAGATTCAGCACTATTACGATAACGGAGGGAAGAAGAAAATGCGTTACATTTGCGTTTGGAGTTCACAAATGAATAAAAGAGCTTAGGATCAGTACGGAAGTTTTCCGTTCACTGAGAAAGATAGTTTGAGTAACATTTACTATTCGTGGTAAGGAATTGGGAGCGGGTGGAGGAATATTGAGCAAAGTCAAACAAAGATCCGGATTTTGGTATTTTTTAAAGTCTGGATTTCTTATTTTTAAATAAGAAATATTTCTAGTAAGCCACGGAGGCTTAGAAGTTGGAGAAATTATAACTTCGGGGACAAATGTATCCAGGGCGGAATCAATATTCTGAAATGTGTATAAAAATGACCAGTCGATCCCCGAAATATGCAAATTAAGCAGAGTTCGGAAAATAACACAAAATGTAAAAAAAATTTGTTTTTTACTTGTCAAACGACAAAAAAAGTGTGAAAAACTAATTATTTACTTGTGTGTCAAAAATGGTAGTGTACATGTGTTTAAAAGGTTTTTGACGTGAATAGTTTACACGTGTTTTTAACACAAGTGTTAAAAACGATTTTTCGTTTTTTACACACACCCAGGAATCGTTTTAAACACAATTTATTTTTGACACTCATGTGTCAATAACTATTGTGGAAGTGTGAAATATAACTATTTCCTGTTATATTTTGTATTAGACAAATAAACGTTAAACGGCTAGAAATTTAATTTATATTATATTTTAGTTTGTCTGTAGCGTAGAGGGTGACTCTTTAAGTCCATTATGAGTACAAATAAAAACCGCGAAAAAGTTATCCACGTTGGGCAATTTTTGGTAATTGGCTGGTACAGCGTTCAATAACCCAACAAACCGTTAACAATTAATTTTCCTCGATGGACCGCGAGTTTTTAAGAACAACCCTCAAGTAGTTTTGTATGTCAAGCATGAACTCTTAGCTAATGCAGAAAAAATGATCAAAATCAATCCGTGAAGTCTTCAGACCACAATGGTTTAAGACAACCCCTAACCATCACATGGCACTCTGATTGTCTTAGAAAAAATGCCCTTGTACTTGGGGTTACAAGTATTAAAATATTTCACTTTTCCACAATTGTTTTTGACACCTGAGTGTCAAAAATGTTTTGTGTTAAAAAGGATTCCTGGGTGTGTGTAAAAAACTAAAAATCGTTTTTAACACTTGTGTTAAAAACACATGTAAGCTATTCACGTCAAAAACGTTTTGAACACATTGCACACTTCCATTTTTTACACACATGTAAATTACTGTTTTTCACACTGTAAATAAAAATTTGACATGTTTTTAACAGTGTGTGTTATTTACGAAGCCTGAAATTAAGACCGTTAAAATCAGTTTTTCTGAAACATTTTGTAGGCCACGCAGTTACTGAATCGGAATTTGGGCTAGAAAACTCAACAGAAATAGGTAGGTTTGGGTGATAAGGATCTTCCGGAAAGGGATATCGGATTAGCTCTCGACACGGCAAGGAATCCAAGAAACGAGTGGAAGGTTAAAGTCACCCATTACAATGAGGCTGTCAGCGCAACCTAAGGCTGAAATCACAAGTTGAATTGCAGAAAGGTGGCTTGAATAAACGTTAATATCAGAACTATGATGGATGTAGGAGCAAGTTAGAAAAATAAAAGCAGTACCGACGCGGACTTTTACTGCAATAAATTCAATTCCATCATTGTTGACGTAGGGAAACAACTCAGAGGAAAAATCGTTTTTAACTGCAATAAGCACCCCACCTGCAAAAGAAGGACGGTCCCTTCTGTAAGTGGTGAACTTATGAATAAAAATTTCATGATCGGAGACGGAAGAATTAAGCCAGGTTTCGGTTAAAGTAGTAATGTAGGTTCAAGAGCTCGAGATAATAGAGAGAGAAGGAGAGGAAATATTTAAAAAGAAAAAACTTTGCGCGCATGGTTAAAATTACATTTGGTCACAAAATTATCGGGTGTTACTTCGAGTTTAGAACATAAATGTTTTTTGACGGCATCGGGAGTAGCATCAGGAACGAGACGGGACACGAAAATAGTTCTGCGAGGACTGACAGCCCTTATTGGTGATCCAGAAGACCGGGAGGGAGGCGGTACTCCCTTAAGAGGTGGATCCACAAGGGCAGAGGCAGAGGTACTTGCAGCGGCGTCAGCATGACGAGTATCCAGTTGGGCGGAACCAGACGAAATTGACCTTAAGATCTAATTTATTTAAAAAAAATTGTGTGCACCTGTGAGCCATCTTACTTGTTTTAGAAACTTTTTTCAGCTCAATTGCAAAGAACACAAAGCTTTATTATCCCCAGATATAGAACCTTGTGCTCGAGAAGGCAATTCTTTATTAATGCTATTCGCCTGTGGAACAATCTACCTCATGCTCTTAAAACCATCAGAAGCGGGTCTCATGCGTGCTTAAAGAAAGTTGCAACTTAACTTAAGGCAGTCCTCTACCGTCGCGGTTTGAAAAAATAGATATTTTTTTTTTGCATAATTTGAAAGAAGACGATCTTAGAAATACGCCAGTAAAAGCGTTTCGCGAAAAAAGCATTCCTTCGTGGGTTTTCGCGACTTTGAAGTCATGCACTCGCGGCCTTTTCCAAGCGCTACTTTGTCTTTAAACGCGTTTTCCCAAAAATTGACTTTTTGAAATGGATGGTAAGCTTTCTACCAGTAATATTTATCGGATTCATCTCATTTTTGGCACAATTATTCAGAAAACATGTCGCTATGTTTGGCCGATCGGGATTTTGAAAATTTTAATTTTTCGAATTTTTACAGCTTCTAAACTATGAAAAACATGGTAAAATTGAAAATTTTTGTAAAAAGTTGTACATTTTTTACAAATTTCGAGATAAAAAAAACCCGATCGGCCAAACATAGCCAAGGTAACAATAATTATAAACAAATTTTACTTTCTTCATTTCTGACAACGACATCGAAAAACCTTGCCACCAAGTCGGGCCTCCAAATTTGAGAAGGACATTTCAAGGTCATCCCAAGGACAACAGAACCACTGGGCATACTTTTTGATTAACTGATTTTAAAGTCGACAGATGTACCAATAAAATAAAAAAAAGTTCATGAAATTATCTTCAGTAGTTCTTTCCCAATCAATTTTTGAAAATAGGCTCGAAATGGAGGCCTGACGGTAGAGGACTGCCTTAATCTATTTTATTTTATTATAAACCAAAAATGTAATGTTCCTAATCTGAAAACTAGTTTGTAATTGTAAACTAAATTTTGTCAATATTTAAGTTTTACCTACATTTAAATTATTTATTTTATTTATTCTTTTTTAAAATCTTTACTCAAACTGTTGTGACTAACGCAATAAATATAAGTCTTCACTTCTAGCGTTAGGATACAAATAAACGAAATGAATAAATGAATTGGGAATGGATACAAGGTTTCAAATGCAGATTTCGGAGATACAAATCAACAATTTGGTTTTTACAAGGGAGTAATATTAAAAATTTTGCATTTTCTGAAATAGGTGCATGCAGGAGTCTACCTCCCACCCGAGTTAGCGAAAATTTTCTACCAGCTTCAGAAAAGTTTTGTATGAAGGGCGTCATCATCTGCAACCTTGGTTGTAATACATGTCCTTTTTTCATTTTCTTGTGTTCTTCTACAAAGACATTTTTTGAATGATTTCCATCAGTTTAAATGATGATAGTTGTAACTCTCTAGCAGTCAGACTTATTCATTTTTCTCGTGATTTAGCTAGGTTTACAAATCTGTAAACGTATCCCAGAATTCTTATGAGTTTGGAAAACGATGAGAAACCAGAAATAAATTCAAACGGAGTTGATAGCTTGACGGCTATTCAGAAGGTATAGAAAAATGCGAGTTTTCTGGCCATGATAACTCATTTTCACGCAGAAATTTCGGTCCTTCGAACCAATGTCTGCCGGATTAAACTGCGAAGGGACATGTCTGATAGCTCTTGAATTGTGGCTACCCTGTTTGAAACAAAAACTGCAAGTGACGAAGGGGGTGACTCTATCCAATGTAATGTTATTTCTGAGTCTGTCCAGCAATAAACACTCTCGATTACACATTTGAACCAAAATTGTGCCAAAAGTGTGGCGGCGCATAATTCAAGCCTTGGTATGGTTTTCGTTTTTCGTGGAGCCACCCTCGATTTCGCTGCTAGCAATCGACCAACATAAATGCAACATCCGTAAGCTTGGCTGGAATGGTCACTGTTTAACCTTTCCCAACTCGTATGTAACGACATCGGAAGAGATTCATCCCATTCCAGTTGAAGTTGCCAAAATTTTTGAAGAATCTTAGATGTAAGGCCAATGGAGCTCAGCAATCCCAACAAGGGATCAAAAAGCCGTGCGCTTACTGAAGGAATTGTGCGTTTTGTGGGAGTCAAAATTGTAAAACTCTCATCTAAATGAAATTGAAATGTGTCTGTGGTTGGCATCCACCGTATACCCAAATCCTTGGTCGAATCGGTATCAATGAAATTTAGGGATTTTTTTAGTGTTGTTCCCGTTTTCTAGATGTGGATGGTTTGGCTGGAAACCGCCACTATTGAATGTTTCTGACACTTGATTACACATCACGTTCAAGGTGTTAATATCATCGGCTCCAGTAAGCATGTCATCCACATAAAAGTCGTTCCAAATTATGTATGAACCAATTTCAGGTTTATCCCTGTTACGAACTTGAATTTTTTGTAAGCTACGAATGTCTACAAATGGAGCTGAAGACGTTCCGTAAGTGACTGTATTAAGACGAAATATTTGTAGCTCATCAGATGGATTTTCGCGCCATACTATGAGTTGATACTTACGATCTTCTTCTGCGAGACTTACTTGCCTATACATTTTCGACATATCTGCTATTTAAGCGAATCGATTTAAACGAAATCTAACAAGAGATAATAAAAACTTCCCTCTGAATGGTAGGCCCTACTAATAAAATGTCATTTAATGACTGCGCTGAAGTTGTCTTTGCAGACGCGTCAAACATGACTCGAAGTTTGGTTGAGGTACTATCAGGCTTCAGAACGCATTAATGTGGTATGAAGTAGTGCGGTCCTGGTGGAATCTTATTGAATGTTGGATATATATGACCCAGCTCCAAATATTCTTTCATAAAAGCGATGTACATCCAAGCACGAGCGGATCAGATTTAAAAGGCAAACGGACTGAAACCCGACCCCAAATTTAAATTGGCTACATTTTTTACGAAGTAATCCTCACAGGCAATTTGTTCAGCTGAAAATTTAACAAGTTCTTTATTTTCTGGGACGGTATCTAACCCCCAAAGCCTTTCAACAAGTCCTTCTAAAACCATATCTTCCTTCGACAAAAAAAAAAGTTTTATTTTATAAAACTCAAAAATAAAACTCGAAACGAAAACCGTGAAGTATCAATGTGTAGGGAAGAAGTGGGGGTTGTGGGCATAGTTTTGTTTTTGGCCTATAATTACCGAACTAGTGCATATTATTTGGACATATGGGTATCTGTGTAAAGCTAGAGACCTAAACTAACTAATTATGAAGAAATATACTTGATTTCGTCATGCGAAAAAATTTTATATGGACTTTTGTAAAACCCTAATTTTCAGCTACCATTTTTTTTTGGGGGGGTTGTGGGCACCCTGGGAAAAAATGCTGCAAATGGAAAAATATGGATAAAAACCGCAACCAATATCAACATAACGAACATTTATTTATTTAAAAGACTACATAGGAGTTACTCATCGTCGGAAACACAATTTTGACATGTGTAATGACTGTCCCGCATGTCCACACATTTCAGACGAAAAGCTCGATCGCAAAATTACAAATTTTGGTGATAATCCCTCTCAGCGGGAGAGGATCCTTTTCCAAGAGCCTAAGATTTCTACAAGAATGTTCTAGAGGGTTCCAAACAAATTTTGAAAACAATTTTACAAGAAATTGTAGGTTATAAACAAATTTGCCAAGAAAAAACGGGTGCCCACAACCCCCCAATTTTGGTGCCCACAACCAACTTTAGCAGACATTTTAAGAAGTAATTAAAAAATGTGTTTGCATACATTTTTGGTTCAAATCGATATTGTTCCATTTAGTATAATACTTTGACTAAATAAAAATGCATCACACTTACCTTCTTAATTCTTAATTCTATTGAAAATTTTTGAAAAAAACTTCACCACCTTTTCCAAGCACAAAAAAAACCAATTCGTTCATTTCAAAAAGAAAACGTTTTCGATTACTTTGATATTTGGCATAAATCATACATAAGGTAATTGCTTGCGAATGACATCACCAAAAAAAGTCAATCTTCATTTTGTGAAAAGATACGTAGGGGTGCCCATAACCCCCCCATGCCCACAACCCCCACTTCTCCCCTATCAATAAAATAGTGTCAATGGATTACACAGGCCGACAAAATTTTCTTGACTAAATGATGGTAGCAGATTCTTATAGGATTTTCGCCGTAGAATCCGATTCTAACCTTGAAAATATCCGATTGGCTCTAGTTTTCGAGCAACATGAGGTTAAAGGTGCCAAAACTTCTTTTTTACACTTTTTGAACAGCTATAAATGGAAAAAGCGATGAAAGGAAATGGCCTATATAGGATTAAAAGAAAGCTCAGACATTACTCTTTAACATTCAATATCAAAAAAGTGGAAGTATTCAAGATATACTTTTTTTACAAAGTCGGAAATATTTTGCCTTTGATTTGATACAGTATATTCACATAACCCCAATCTCCCCTACACATAAACTGTTCCCAGTTGCTTAAATTATCATTTATCCACTTTTCTGATATTGGATATTAAAGAGTAATGTCTAAGCTTTCTTTTTATCCTATATAGGCCATTTTCTTTCATTGCTTTTTCCATTTATAGCTGTTCAAAAAGTGTAAAAAAAAAACAATTTTTGGCACCTTTAACCTCATGTTGCTCGAAAACTAGAGCCAATCGGAAATTTTCAAGGTCAGAATCGGATTCTACGGATAAAATTCTATAAGAATTGGCTACCATCATTTAGTCAACATGAAGTTGTCGAAATTTTGTCGGCCTGTGTTATAGGTCAAAATTATTAATTTTTCATGGAATTTCTGGGCAAGGCCTTATATCAGAGCAAATTGTTTTTCATGTCCTCACAAATTGGACTTGACTAACAAGAACTTGAAGGTTTGGCAAAAATCCTATAGCTGAACCCTCCACGAGGGTTCCAACTGGTAATGGTGCTCCAGTGTCCCTCGGGACGGCACCAGCTAAGATCTGGGATTTGTAGACTGGGGCGGAGCTTTCTCCATAGCCATGCCACAGGTTTCTGCGATCCCTTATCATGGCTAAGGTGAAGGGCTGGATCAAGGTGTCATGCGACCCGTGCCGATGATCAACCTGGCTGGGGGCCCTTTAAAAATAGCCCAGTCGCAAACGGAGCATCCGTAGCGCGGATCTCTGCGGGAGGTGGACCACCCTTTCTCCGCAGCTCGTGGGAACAATTATGTACCAAACAGTAAATAAAAAGACAAAGAAGGAGACCGGCACTCCCTTAAATCCGGCGAGGACCGAGGGTCCACAGACAGGGGTTACTGAACCCAAAGTCAACCAAACGGCAGGAGGAATGACAGAGCTCACTGGGGCTAAAGCCAACTCCACCCCGGCGAAACAGCCAACTGGGCTCAATCGCCCTCTGGTCCGAGGCAAGGTGGTGACCGAAACCGACACTCCTGTCACCTCGAGCGACCAGCAAGGTGCTACCACAAGCGCAGCTGCAGCTCAGTCGGGTGCAGGGGCGAAGGCGAGGCCATCCACAAGCAAGGCCAAGATGGATAGGTACGGGGAGACGAAATCCGCCGCGGCCATCCTTAAGAGGCAAGCACACAGCAACATCACCACCCCCTCAGCGCAGTGGCTAAAGAAACTGGATTGGGCTAAGTCTGTGTTGCCCAATTTCGTATTGGAGAGGCCGAAGGAGGACCCTAAAAATCCCAAACGGCAGCGCTCCCAAGAAAGTGCGGCTCAAAATGCCCCGAAGAAGATTCGCACGCACGTGCCCGTCGTGCCGAACAAAAGCTTCGCAGAAATGGCAAAGGACAAGTTCCTTCTAGGAGTCCTGGACCAAGGCGACGCTGAGGGTAGAATACCGAGAAGCCAATGGAAGTGGGTTGAGGCAGCACTGGCTGTGCAATGCTTCGAGGTGCTGGAAGCGGACCCTGGTCCCCCACCAATCTGCAAAGATGCAGGGTGGTACCAGGGTAACGTCAAGGTGATGGCGTGCGAAGGGGCTAGGTCGGCAGAGCTACTGAAAGCGGCCGTATCTAGACTGGGTGAGGTCTACCCGGGTGCCAAGCTGGTCGCTGTCGACTGGAAGGACGTCCCGAGTAGGCCAAGAGCCGTTATATGGATCCCGTCCTCCTTTAAGGAGCCGGGATCCTTAATAAGGACTCCGCTGCACCCATTGCAATGCACGGAGAGCTAAACTTCGGTTTTAGCTCGGTGCGCATCAGGGTGTACAAGTCAGACACCAAGCAGAAGGATGATCCTGGTGTTGAAGAGGTGCTGGCCACCGAGATGGAGGAGCCAGGCAGGGATGAGGAGGACTGCGAGTCGGTGATATCCGATGCATCCCTTCTCCAGGGCTTCAGCAAGCTGGGTCATGGGAGTACTGACTCCATGGGCGAAGTTTTCGCTGAGGACCTGGATGCTGACGCGACGGTGGTGGAGGCAAATCAGCACGATGTCTCTGAGAGTCGTGCAGATAAACCTCCATCATTGTAAAGCAGCCTCCGCTGCCCTCATGCTTCGTCTAGCGAGAGACGAAGCCGACCTGGTGCTGATCCAGGAACCCTGGATTGTATCCAATAGGATATGCGGACTCAGCACCCCTAAATATAAGCTACTCGTAGCTCAAGGAGAAGGTAAAACCCGTACTTGTATTTTAGCTAAAAGGCACCTTAGTGCATTTATGCTTTATAATTACAGCGATGCGGACACCACAGCGATAAGTCTGGAGCTCCAGGAAAGGTCGCTATGTGTGGTGTCAGCGTACCTGGCGTACGACATCATGGACCCAATACCGGGTCACAAGCTGAGGGAACTTGTAAAGGTTTGTGAAGATCGTGGCACTGGCCTATTGATCGGATGCGACGCAAATGCCCACCATGAGATGTGGGGCAGTACCAATACAAACGAGAGGGGTGAGTTACTTTTTGAATACCTTCTCTCCACCAACTTACTTATCTGCAATAGGGGAAACGACCCCACTTTTTGTAATCAAGGACAGGGAGGAGGTCATAGACCTAACCCTAACCTCAAACTTCATGCATGACCAACTTATAGAGTGGAGTGTTTCTAAAGAACACTCCTTCTCAGATCACAAATATATCGACACTAAATTATGTGCGCCCAATCCTGACCCAGTAACGTTCTCAAACCCCCGCAGAACCAACTGGCCAGCCTTCAAAAACAGACTGGCTAAGGCCCTACCAGCTCCTCCAGAGCAGATTCCTCCATCGGAGGAACATCTCACTACCTCACGACAGCCTTCACTGAAGCCTGTAACAATGCATATAAAGCATCCTATCCAATCAGCAAGCCGAGAGGCAAATGGAGACCACCCTGGTGGAAACAAGAAATAGACAAGCTGAGGGTAGAATGTAGGAAACTCTTCAACAGAGCAAAAAGACTAATTTGTGAACAGAACTGGTCAGAATACAAACACAGTCTAGCTCAATTCAAAAAGCTCACTAGGCAGGCAAAAAGAGAGGATTGGAGAAAATTCACTTCGGGAATTGAATCCTCTTCAGAAGCCGCAAGATTACGAAAGGTACTCTCAAAGTCATCCTCAAATCTGGGCTATCTCAAGAAACAGGCCGACTCATGGACTTCTTCTAGCGAAGAAACACTAACACAATTACTAGATACGCATTTTCCAGGTAACACCTTAGGTCCCCACACAAGCGACCCTCAACCATGCCACTCGGTCAAAGTATTGGATGGCATCATGACTGAAACCAACATTAAATGGGCTATAAATAGCTTCGCTCTCTACAAAGATCCAGGTCCCGATGGGATATTTCCGGCACAATTGCAGCAAGGGGAAGATCTTGCTGTCCCTTGGCTAAAAGCCATCTTCACGAACATCATGGCGTTAGGCCATATTCCCCCTTCTTGGCTAACGTCCAAGGTAGTATTTATACCCAAGGCCGGCAAAGCCTCACACACAACACCGAAGGATCTCAGGCCAATAAGCCTGTCCTTATTCCTTCTGAAAACCTTGGAAAGATTGATAGGGCTATACCTAAGACATCAATCAATCCCTCTCTGCTATCTGAATCTCAGCATGCATACCGTAAAGGCAAATCGACAGAAACAGCACTTCACTCTGTCAAATCCAGTATAGAAAAATCCCTGCAAGACAAGGAATATACCCTAGCCGCCTTCTTGGACATAGAAGGAGCCTTCAATAACATCGACTCAAGGGCAATAACCAATGCTATGCTGAGCCTTGGAGTAGATGCTCAGTTGGTGATATTAGTCACACAGCTGCTACTAAGCAGAAAAGTGACCTCTTCGCTGGGAGCATCTACTCTGTGCAGGCATGTCAGCAGAGGTACTCCTCAAGGGGGGGTACTCTCTCCGCTTCTATGGAACCTAGCAGTAAACACGCTGCTTCGAGACATAGAAGATGGGGGGTGCAAGATTGTTGCTTATGCAGACGATGTGGTTGTCATGCTGCGGGGAAAATTTCCGCAAACCCTTTGTGACATTATGACAGTCTAACTAAGAAAACTGTCAAGATGGGCATCTGAAAGTGGGTTAAACGTAAACCCAAGTAAAACCGATCTTATTATCTTCTCCAGGAAGTATAAGATCCCTAAGTTATCTGCCCCAAAACTAAATGATTCCGTTCTAGAGTTTAGCGACAGTGCAAAATACCTGGGGCTTGTACTAGACAAGAAACTGAACTGGAATCTCACTATAGCGGATAGAGTGCGTAAAGCCAAAATTGCACTCTTCACCTGCAAAAAGGCAATAGGCCTCAAATGGGGTATGTCCCCGTCTGTAGTTAGCTGGTTATACAGCGCCATAGTAAGACCCATCTACCTGTATGGGGTATCCATTTGGTGGCCAGCGCTGCTGTATAGTTCCAAACTCAAGGCACTCAACAAGGTGCAAAGGGTAGCGCAACTTTGCATGACAGGAGCTCTTAGAACAACCTCTAGTGAAGCGCTCAACGCTATTACTAGCATATCCCCAATTCTTCTGGTGGCAAAAGAAATCGCCACCATCACAGCACGACGTCTGAGAGACGCAAACTGCTGGACAGTCCGTAAATACGGACACTCATCCATCCTACCAGAAGGCGCAAACATACAATTAACAGACTATTGCACACCCGTAGAACACACCTCTACAACGTTCAAAACAGACTTCCCTCTAGGGAGGACTGGGCGGCAAGCCCCTTTGGACAAAATGAATGTATAAATTTCTTCACAGACGGCTCCAAACTCGACAATCGAGTTGGAGGAGGAGTCTTCTGTGAACAACTTAGTATCAAAATACACTTCCGTCTTCCGGACCACTGCAGCGTTTTTCAGGCAGAGATTCTCGCCATAAGCAAGGCTCTCAGCTGCCTACGCCACTCTAGCCTTACAAACGGAGTAATTAACATTTACTCAGACAGTCAGGCAGCAATAAAGTCAATTCGTGCGCTATCTTCAAACTCGACGATAGTGAACAACTGCCGCAAATCTCTTCAAGAGATGGCACAGCAGTTCGTTATATCCCTAATCTGGGTGCCCGGGGCACCAAAATATTGAGGGGAACGAAATAGCTGATGAACTGGCCAGACGCGGCACTACCACAGTTCTCCTTCCAGACAAGGAGGACTTCCGTATGCCACTAGCCACTTTTAAGCTCAGGACAAGGGAGGGTTTTAGATCCCTTGCACAAGAAACATGGGATAATACCACTCACAGCAACATTAGTCGCCAAACATGGCCTAAGGTTGACGCCAAACGCACCAAAAGGCTTTTCAGTCTACATCGCACACAGTGCACAGCTGTAATTAGAGCAATTACAGGCCACTGGCTCGTAGGAGCCCACGCATCCCGACTTAACGTCCTAAACAATGACTTCTGCAGAAGCTGCAAAATCGAGGAAGAAGTAGAATCAGTAGAGCACTTCTTCTGTTCCTGTGTGGCCCTTATCAGGCGCAGGAAAAAGTATATAGGAGAATATTTCCTTGACAATCTAGCTGAATTAGCAGCTGTTCCCCCGAAGAAAATAGCAGGTTTCATTAGAGAAACGGGCTGGGATTCTTTATGAATTCATGGTTTAAAGGGTACAAAAGATCCATGCGGTATCACAATGGGCCAGTGATGGCCTAAGTGGGCTGACCTTATGTCAGCCGCCGCTCTAACCTAACCTAACCTAACAAGAACTTGAAAGTCATATTGCAATACCAAGTACATTCTTTTTCTTCAAAGCAAAAGATTGGTCGAAATAGAACATTTTTTTCAATTAAAATCACCATCTTTATGCTGGATCTTTTACTACAGACCTTTGACAAGTGGGGATGTCTTTTACCATGGCGACCTGAATTTTTATAATTTTTTTTATTATTTCAAGTACATTATTGCTAAGAAAATCAGAGTGCCACGGATTTTAGACAAAGATTGGTGTCATGTAAAATAAACTTTTGATTTAAAAAAAAAAATAACTTAAACTTTTTTATAGTCTTTTGAGGGTTATGGACCTGTTCAGTTGTCTCCTTGTCCCACTGTACGGCGAAGAGAGGCAGTGCGATCAGCTGAGTGGTCGCTCAGATGAGACCAAAAAGAACAGCGAGAGGAAGCTGAACGCACGTCGCCGGTCTAACTAATTTACACATACACATATATATATAGTTTATACCAAATCTGAAGTTGCTTAGAATTATATTGAATTTACTGAAAGTGAACTTTAGTGTTTTGTGTTTGCATTTGCCTGGGAACCCCTCTTACAATGACCTCCTGTTAAACGAGTACATGGGGGACACAACTATACATGGTGGCCCATGAGGGGAACCTGCAAGCATACATACAAAAATTTTCTGTAAAATTCAAAGTGTAAATAGTTTCCGTTAGACCACGGCTGCGTTAGTTCGACAAGCCGGCTGAACGAAATTGTGCAAGAGAAACATTAATACATAAGCGCAATAACTGCATATCGGAACTTGCCGGGCGCTGTCTTCTCTTCGTTTCGTCTTTGTGGTTCGTTTCGGGCAAAACTGTGTGAGTGAACAAGTTGTGTGCGAGACAAGCATTTACCGTATTATTTTGATTTCTTTTGGGTGGTGAGTTGCGCAAAGTTGGGTTTACACTAGTCAACATGCCATCTGATTTGGATATTTCGCATTTGATAAATTTGCAAGAAAATCGTCACCAAGCCCTTAAAACTGTGTTGCAGAATTTTAGGAAGGATTCGCAATCGAGGAAAACGCGCATTTATCTTAAAAAGAGGCTGGAACAAGTGGAGGAATTACGAACTGCGTTTCAACAGACTCATTCGACTATCGTTAATTTGGAAGGATTTGAGGTCTCTTCGTACGCCCTTAAGAATTTCCAATCAGAATTTGAGGAGCGTTATCTGGACGCCTACTGCGCCCTGGCTGAAGACTACGAAAAGATTGAACCAGTGGCTCCGGCTTCCCAGTCTGCGGCCGCTGCGGGTTCAGATCCTGAGCTTCGAGTCAACATGCCTCAAATGTCAGTCCCCAAATTTTCTGGTGCGTGTGTCGATTGGCCTGGATACTACGATGCTTTTACAAGCCTGATTCACAAAAACTCAAACCTGAGTATAGTTTAAAAATTACATTTTCTCAAGGAATCGCTGCCAGCAAGCCGTGATAATGACATCCGTCAAATGCAGCTTACGGATGTAAATTATGCAGTGGCTTGGGGCATGATGATTAAAAGGTACAACAATCCTCGCCTGGTTTTTTCGCACCATATGAATACAATCTATGCGCTGCCCAGGCTACACAAGGATACTACCGATTCTATGCGTTCGATGTTGAGCACGGTCAATGTTTGCCTGGCTGCATTCCGCCGCGTCCAAGCCTTGGATGGGGAAAGTCAGCACTGGTTGGCATATTACGTCGCATCGAAGCTGCCCAAGGAGACCCACAACGCTTGGGAGCACCACCAAGGTAGCAGCTCTATGGTTCCAACTTACAAGGTTTTGGAATCTTTTCTGAACGATCGACTTGTCATAATGGATGGAATCGAGAACCATAGCTCGTTGTAGGACTCCAATTCTGGCTCAAGTTCGACGGACCCTACTAGACGGGTTCGAGTTCATAATACACAGGAACATCCAAGGCGTGCAAGTAGCCCCTGTTACCACTGCAACGGCGACCATGTGCTCCGTCGTTGTCCAGTTTTCCTGGCGCTTGACTGCTACAAGCGCAAGGATATCGCAAGCAGGGCTAAATTATGCTTAAATTGTTTTAGTAAGTCACATGCCCTTTCTCGCTGCCCCAGCAATAAGGGCTGTCAAGTCTGTGGTCAGCGTCACCACACATTGCTGCATTTTCCGGTTCTGCCACAAGGACAAGCCAGTAACCACTCCCTAGCACCGTTGGCCCGACCAACGACACCGCAGTTCACCGCGCCAGCAGCTATGGAAACAGTTTCCCAACACAACTACAAGCTGCTCTGGCTCAGGACCCAAACGCATCTTATAGATGTCATTCAGCCACTTCATCCAACCTTTCAGCAAGGAACATACTTCTTGCCACTGCTCGCATAACAGTGCGAAACCCGATCAACGGCTTGCAAGCTGTCATTAATGCGCTCATCGATCAAGGATCTGAGGCAACCATCGTATCCGAGCACGTCGTACAATCCCTTCATCTCAAGCGAACCAGCACCCGAACATCCATTTTTGGTGTTGGTCAAGGGGGCGGTCGCCGTTGCAAGTATATGGTTAATTTTGAAATTGCAAGTTTAATTAACCCCCATTCTGTCTTAGATGTTAGCTCAGCATATGTTCTCAATTCGGTTACTTCATATTTGCCGAGTCTGAGCTTTTCTCCGCAGCATTGGAACCACATCCAAGGTCTCACGTTGGCAGACCCAAACTACAGCCGTTCGAAACGAGTCGATCTCATCTTGGGGGCAGACCTCCTAGCGCAAATCATGTTGCCAGACACTAGGATCGGGTCGCCACACGAGCCAATAGCTCAAAATACTCATTTTGGCTGGATTCTTTCTGGACGAGCACAAGGAGTAGACGGAGTAACCCAGTTGCGCTGTAATCATCTATCTTTGGACACCGAATCGCTGCTTAAGCCCTTTTTTCGAAGTCGAAGCAGTTCCAGACTGGTCACCGAAGCGAATAATTTTTCCAGAAAACTCATACACGTCGATCGGATGGCCGGTACATAGTCCGACCGCCATTCAAAACATATCTGGATCCAACCATGGTTTTAGGAAGGTCTCATCAGGCGGCGCTGAATCGGTTCCTGCAGCTGGAACGACGTCTTTCGAGCAGTCCTGAATGCTGGTGTAGATACAAGGAAGAGATCTAGGAATACTTTTCGCTAAAGCAAATAGCCCCTGCGGTTGGCAGTAAGAGCAGTACAATGAAGCGAACTTCCACGGATCGACATACAGCGTCGTGCGTGTTGCCACACCATGCTGTATGTTTCAAGGAGGAGATTAATTCGACCAAACAGCGGACTGTTTTCGACGCATCGGCAAGGACGAGTAACGGAAGATCCTTAAACGACGTACTTTGCACGGGACCTACGCTACAAAATGACATGTCTTCGGTCATACTAAATTTTAGAAAATATCGCTACGTTTTTACTGCGGATATACAAAAGATGTATCGTTGTATCGATGTTCATCCTGAGGACGCCCAATATCAGAGGATTTTATGGCGGGCGGCGAATGGAGGCATCAACGTTTATGCATTATCAACACTCACATTTGGGACTGCGTCAGCCCCATACACGGCTATCAGAATCATTCATCAGCTTGCGGAGGATGAGCGCCGCTAGTTCCCCAAGGCTGAAGAGTTGTTGATACACGAGATATATGTGGACGAAATACTATCTGGAGGGCACACTATAGAAGAAGCAGAGGAGAAACGGTCTCAGGTATCTGGTGCAATAAAATCCGCTTGCATGGAGTTGCGTAAGTGGGCTAGTAACGATTCAAGGCTTTTTGTCTCGATCCCACCAGAGCATCATTGCAGCCAGACTCTTTTGACTTGGGACAGCACGGATCCTGTAAAAGCTTTGGGAATGTATTGGATCCCAAAGAAGGACTGCTTCAAATACCAGATCAACTTTGAGATACCAACCAGTTTCACCAAGAGGATGATCTTATCAAGTATAGCGAGATTGTTCGACCCGCTGGGTCTTATCGCACCTATCATCATCTCCGGGAAATTGATACTCAAGGAGGTAACTATGGCCAAGATAGAGCGCGCAGACGGCACACAGGCGGCTCTGGACTGGGACGATGATGTTCCAGATGCATTGGCAGAGCGATGGCGACTGTTTCGAGATGGATTGCTGAGGATTGGCGATATCAGCATAAACCGGTGGACCCATTATGCCCCAGAATCCGTAGCCTCAATGCAAATTCATGCGTTTTGCGACGGTTCCTCCACTTCATATGCAGCCTCTGTTTATTTGAGGCTAGAATATAAGGACGGAACGTGCTGCTCATCTCTACTCATGGCTAAATCGAAAGTAACACCCACGAAGCCATTAACTATACCTAGGACAAAGCTTAGTGGTGCTGTATTAGCTATTAAATTAGTTCGGTGGCTTACTACGTCAAATTATCTGGCTTCCCTTGCCTTTCAGACATTTTATTGGACAGATGCTACAATTGTTTTACACTGGCTACACGGCGACGTTAATAGATGGAAGACATTCGTCGCAAATAGGGTTGCTTTTATTTTGGACCATTCCATTCAAAGTCAATGGAGGCACGTGAGCACCACTCAGAATCCAGCGGACTGCGCTACTAGAGGACTTTCTCCGACGGAGCTTAAGGACTTCGGTTTGTGGTGGAGAGGCCCAGATTGGCTCATACGCGACCAAAGCTCGTGGCCAACGACAGACATAGGAGATGGCTGCGCGAGTAACGCTGTTCTGGAGGTTAGGGCGGGCAAGGTGCACGCTCATCATGCAGCACCGGTTCCTAATTACGTCGACAGATTTTCTACATTCAGCGCGGCTATGCGAGTCACTGCCTATATCCTACGGTTCACCTATAACGCAGGCAGCAACGGAAAGAGACGAACAGGCCCCCTGAGCATTGAGGAACTGGATCACGCTCTGCTTACAATTGTGCGAGCTGTTCAAGGAGAATCCTTTCCAGCCGACATAGCAGCAGTAAGAAGTTCCAAACGGTTGCCCCCTCGAAGTAGGCTCGTGAGCTTGTCGCCGATCTAAGCGGACGGCATCTTGCGGGTAAGAGGGCGTTTACGTAATTCTGCTTTGGGACACGAGCGTCGTCATCCAAAAATTCTGCCTGGCTCTCATCATTTTACCGAACTAGTGATACGGAATTCACATTATTTAACATTACATGGCGGTGAGCAGTTGACTTTGGCACACACACGCCTCAGATTTTGGATCCTCACAGGAAAGCTGGCGGTTCGTCGGGTCATACGGAAATGCGTCCGCTGCTTTCGGGTCCGACCATCCCATTCGACTCAACTCATGGGTGATCTACCCATCCACCGGGTCAACCCCCCGAGTCGACCCTTCATCGCTACTGGAGTCGACTACACCGGCGCAATAGAGCTTAAGGCTGCGCGCTTACGAGGTACCAGCTTTTACAAGAGCTACATCCAGGAGCGGAGACTCTGGTCCGTGTGGTGACAGTTAAAACCCAGCAAGGACAATTGAAGCGGTCTGTCTCGAAGCTCTGTCCCCTCCCAATTCATGTTTAAAGCGCATAGAGCTTAAGGCTGCGCGCTCACGAGGTACCAGCTTTTACAAGAGCTACATCCAGGAGCGGACACTCTGGTCCGTGTGGTGACAGTTAAAACCCAGCAAGGACAATTGAAGCGGTCTGTCTCGAAGCTCTGTCCCCTCCCAATTCATGTTTAAAGCGCACTCACTAATTCACCCTTTATAATAGATTTGCTTGCGTTCACTTCTTGTTCTCTCATTCCCATGCTTGAAGCTAGGACCTGAAGGCCGAAATACCCTATCGTCGTCGCACTCAGGACACGGACAACCCAGGATGTTTCATGCTAGGTCTAGCATTGGCGGGCGGCATGTTCAGTTGTCTCCTTGTCCCACTGTACGGCGAAGAGAGGCAGTGCGATCAGCTGAGTGGTCGCTCAGATGAGACCAAAAAGAACAGCGAGAGGAGAAGGGAGTCTGAAATTATAATCGAAGCTGAACGCACGTCGCCGGTCTAACTAATTTACACATACACATATATATATAGTTTATACCAAATCTGAAGTTGCTTAGAATTATATTGAATTTACTGAAAGTGAACTTTAGTGTTTTGTGTTTGCATTTGCCTGGGAACCCCCTCTTACAATGACCTCCTGTTAAACGAGTACATGGGGGACACAACTATACATGGTGGCCCATGAGGGGAACCTGCAAGCATACATACAAAAATTTTCTGTAAAATTCAAAGTGTAAATAGTTTCCGTTAGACCACGGCTGCGTTAGTTCGACAAGCCGGCTGAACGAAATTGTGCAAGAGAAACATTAATACATAAGCGCAATAACTGCATATCGGAACTTGCCGGGCGCTGTCTTCTCTTCGTTTCGTCTTTGTGGTTCGTTTCGGGCAAAACTGTGTGAGTGAACAAGTTGTGTGCGAGACAAGCATTTACCGTATTATTTTGATTTCTTTTGGGTGGTGAGTTGCGCAAAGTTGGGTTTACACTAGTCAACATGCCATCTGATTTGGATATTTCGCATTTGATAAATTTGCAAGAAAATCGTCACCAAGCCCTTAAAACTGTGTTGCAGAATTTTAGGAAGGATTCGCAATCGAGGAAAACGCGCATTTATCTTAAAAAGAGGCTGGAACAAGTGGAGGAATTACGAACTGCGTTTCAACAGACTCATTCGACTATCGTTAATTTGGAAGGATTTGAGGTCTCTTCGTACGCCCTTAAGAATTTCCAATCAGAATTTGAGGAGCGTTATCTGGACGCCTACTGCGCCCTGGCTGAAGACTACGAAAAGATTGAACCAGTGGCTCCGGCTTCCCAGTCTGCGGCCGCTGCGGGTTCAGATCCTGAGCTTCGAGTCAACATGCCTCAAATGTCAGTCCCCAAATTTTCTGGTGCGTGTGTCGATTGGCCTGGATACTACGATGCTTTTACAAGCCTGATTCACAAAAACTCAAACCTGAGTATAGTTTAAAAATTACATTTTCTCAAGGAATCGCTGCCAGCAAGCCGTGATAATGACATCCGTCAAATGCAGCTTACGGATGGGAACCCCTCTTACAATGACCTCCTGTTAAACGAGTACATGGGGGACACAACTATACAGGACCGCAGTCTTGAACCATTGCGACCTGAAGATTTCGTTTGATTTTTATCAGCTTTTGCTTTTAGTTACGAGTTCGTGCTTAACATACAAAGCCTCTTGGTGGTAGCTCTGAAGAAATCGCGGTCCATGGATGAAAAACCGTTTTTAACGTTTTTTGGAGATGTGGACCGCTGTACTAGCTCGTTGCCGAAAATTGTCCATTGAAGATAGTTTGTTTAGCGGGTCTAAAATTAATATTGTACTGATGACATTGAAATATTGAGTAGAGAAAGTGAGAGAAAAAAAAAAACAAAGCCACATATATTGTATAATGATGATGAAAAAGTTTAAACAAATTCATTTTAAATGCTCACACTGTTTTTATTCAGTATAGGAATGATAAATTGTTTTGGGAGGAAGCCATAAAACATGGACAATAACAAAAAGGCCTAAACATAATAAAATTGTAGATAGCAAATGGGTATTTTCCGTTAAATACAACGAACTAGGAAATCCAATAAGATATAAAGCTAGATTAGTTGCACTAGGTGAAAAATGATGGCTTCCAGAATTTCTGGCTCCCCGGCTAGCGACTTTAAAGAAACTAGTTGTGAATTTACACTATCTACTAACACTCTCAAGGTTTCTGAGGTGCTATTCTTGACACGTTTTAGATTAAAAAACTCATTAATGTGCGCCTGCACAATGATTGCCTTATTTTCGTAACGATCCTGCAAAAAACTTAGGGCACGTAGATATTTAGCACCTGATATTTCCAAACAATCAATAGTGCTTAACGGGACGGGGCCGAGCGCCGATCTCAAATGAATCATTTTTGATAGTTCGTCTAGCTCGCTGTCCGATCCTATTAGCATTGTAAAAGTATTAAACCAGCTAGTCCATTCGGTTTCCAGAAACTTCAGGAACCTTTAAAGAAGGCCGATCGCGACTGACGAGGCACCTGCGAACTATTCAAACTTTCACCGAAACTCGTCTGCCTCAAACTGTTTGAGATAGTGGCTTTAATTTCGCAATAAAGCTCTTCCATAGCGAAGCGGCTTTCAAGTTCACTCGCATCCTCCGTCTCTTCCTCGATCTTGGCTTGAATATTGCAAAATTGGCTATAATTAGACTCAATAAGGTTTAACCGCGCTTCTAAATCTGCCGGTGAAATGGTGGCGTTATTTTTGGCAAGATAAGCCTTGTTTCGCGTAAATGAATTCACTAGTCCAGCTCGAGCTGAGAGAACTTCAGTCTCCTTCTGTTTTTTAGGAGCCATGTTTTAAAATAAACGTTTAAATCCAATCAGAACTTAAACTAATCTAGCGATTATTAAGATAAATGCTTAAATTCACTCAGCGGCAATTGTCTACCAATGTTTTCCAATCTTTAATTTATTGTGTTCTGAGAAACAACAAGTGCTACCATTATGAGTAGTTAATCCAATCAATTTTATTGGTTTTGTTTTCTATTTACTTTAAGAAAAAGCTTACTAAGAAAAAAAACCGTTGCTCAATTTCTCTTGTTGTTTCTCTCTCTCTCTGTGCCAAAGTGCACAAATTAAAACTTAACCACAATGCTGCGCAAGTGGCCTGCAATTTATATAAATGTACATATGTAACAGTCTGTGCGAAAAATGCACCACAAGAAACTTGGATAACAGTCTGGGCCACGTGGTATAACTATGTATGTTTTAGGTGTCAAACCTAAAGTCCAATGGTATCTTGACGTGTGTTAGTGAGTCCACCCACATTAAACGGTGCAAGCTGTACAACTGTATCCAAAATATATATATATATAGCCGATCACTTTTAACCACACTTCGTTAAGGGCCGAATCACCAGTTTACTTGTAATTTTCAATACGTTTAATTTGCATTTATTTATCACACATCCAATCAAAGTTTACCTGCTTGCAAGAAGTACCAAGTTACCAATGCCTCAGTCGCCGTCGCAGTCAGTGATGCTGTCGCCGGCCTTTTTTTCGCTGTTTAAGCTGAGCTCCAAGTGCGAAAATGTTGTCGCAGTCGCCGTCTTTTCGCTTCATTAATTGAGTTCCAACGATGAACTCCTCCGGGACTGAACTTTCTCCAAGAAGTCCCTGTTCAAGCGCCAAAATGAACGAGCCAAAGACCTTAAGCGAGCCTTTCCAATAAGGATCAAATTGCTCCTATTTAAATGCTCCAAGAAAAACATGTCAGCTCCGCTTAATTTCTTTCTCGTATATTTTTATTAGAGATCGCAGTCTCTTTTTAATTGTTCATTCGATCTTTTCGTTTCAATATCGATCGGCACCGAGTACTTCGCGTATCGATGGGACCAGAATATTTCAGTGTAACATTTCAAATTCAAAATTTACTAAATATACTATAATGTTAACAGTAACAGCAATAAATTAATTTAGTGGCGCGAACAGATGCCTTTGCAGGCCCGCTGAATCCGATCTTAGCATAGATCTAATATAATAGTTCTGGGCCTATAAGCGATGAGCATAACGCTTCTGGGTTCTCTTAAGCTGTAATTTATTTGTGTCTTAACATAATGTAAGCTTCATGATTAGCGTTCTGCGCTTCAACATTCCGGCCACCTTGAAGGACCTGCCTTGAATATACTGGGAGTACAGCCAGCTTCTGAATAGGACGCTTAATTACGCCTGTTGCGGTCTTGATTTCGGCCACTCGAATTTCGCCATCGACCCCCGCCACCACGCTGACGACCCTGCAGGTAATCTAACGCTGGGGTGGAGTGTTGTCCTCGTGGATAATTACCAAGGCTCCCACCTCTAGATTGGGCGATGTAGTTTGCCACTTGGTTTTGCGCTGAAGGCTGTGGACGTATTCCTTGCACCACGCCTGCCAGAACCGCTGTTTAAGCGCGGATAGCAGTTGTCATCTCTTTGAGTAGCTCAAACCTCTGGTCGGTGCGTCTGGCTCTAATCCTTACGGAAGCGAACGAAGGGCCTGCCCGATTAGCAGGTGCCCTGGAGTGAGCGCCTCTACCTCGTTGGGATCGGTGCTGGTTGGAGTTAGAGGCCGAGAATTTAGCACGGCTTCGGTGTCCGCCAGACAAGCCCTGACCTCGGCTGCGGTAAGGGACGCGTCTGCGACTTGACGCACCAGAATCTCCTTCGCTGACTTCACGGCCGCCTCCCACAAGCCGCCGAAGTGCGGTGCTCGTGGTGGGATGAACCTCAACTCGATGCCCTTCTCCACGACGAACAGTTGAAGCTGCGACTGCTGATCCTCGAAGGCGCTCTGAAAACTTCTCAGCTCGTTCCTGGCTCCCACAAAGTTCGTCGCGTTGTCGGAATGTACTTGATGCGGTACGCCACGTATTGCGATAAAGCTTTTAAAGGCCAAAGGAAAAGAGTCAGTCGACAAATTTGTAACGAGTTCAAGGTGAACAGCCTTGGAAGCAAAACAGACAAATAAAGCAATGTATATCTTAATGGGGGGCCGTCCTCAAATACGCAACGAGACATTGACAGGACCAAACAAATCTACGCCACAAATATGAAATGGCCTTACGGCTTCGAGCCTATCCGCAGGCAGATTTCCCATAACTTGGTTCATCAGAACCGGCTTATATCTAAAACAACGAATGCGTTTTCGAACAACCCGAGTGCATTCTCTGCGAGCATTTATTAACCAGATTTCTTGCCGAAGAAGACCGATCATTGTTTTTGCATATGCGTGACAATTTCTCAAATGCAGATTTCGGAGATACCAATCAACAATTTGTTTTTCCAAGGGAGTAATATCGATAATTTAGCATTTTCTGAAATACGTGCATGCAGGAGTCTACCTCCCACCCGAATTAGCGAAAATCTTCTACCAGCTTCAGAAAATTTTTGTATAAAAGGCGTCATCATCTGCAAACTTAGTTGTAATACATGTTCTTTTTTCATTTTTTTGTACTCTTCTACAAAGACATTTCTTTGGATGATCTCCATCAGTTTAAAAGATGATAGTTGTAACTCTCTAGCAGTCAGACTTACTGATTTTTCTCGTAATTTAGCTAGGTTAAGAAATCTGTAAACGTATCCCAGAATTCTTATGAGTTTGGGAAACGATAAGATACGATGTATTGATGGCTTGACGGCTATACACACTTAAGCAGCTCTTTTTAACTCTGAGTTTTTTTAATTCGGAAGGTATAGAAAAATGCGAGTTTTCTGGCCATGATGCCTCATTTTCATACAGAAATTTCGGACCTTCGAACCAAATGGACTCAGTCATTCCACTTACATCGCAGCCACGGGACGCAATGTCTGCTGGATTAAACTGCGAAGGGACATGTCGCCAGGATATATTTTCTGATAGCTCTTGAATTGTGGCTACCCTGTTTGAAACAAAAACTGCAAGTGACGAAGGGGGAGACTTTATTCAATGTAATGTTATTTCTGAGTCGGTTGGCAAAAATCCTATAGCTGAACCCTCCACGAGGGTGCCAACTGGTAATGGTGCTCCAGTGTCCCTCGGGACGGCACCAGCTAAGATCTGGGATTCGTAGACTGGGGCGGAGCTTTCTCCATAGCCATGCCACAGGTTTCTGCGATCTCGTATCATGGCTAAGGTGAAGGGCTGGATCAAGGTGTCATGCGACCCGTGCCGATGATCAACCTGGCTGGGGGCCCTTTAAAAATAGCCCAGTCGCAAACGGAGCATCCGGATACCTGGCGCCCTCCGGATCAGCTAGCCTTACCTCCCGTAGCGCGGATCTCTGCGGGAGGTGGACCACACTTTCTCCGCAGCTCGTGGGAATCAGACATGAACCATACAAATATAAAGAAAAACATGAAGGAGACCGGAACTCCTATAAGTCCGGCGAGGACCGAGGGTCCAACGACAGAGGTTACTGAACCTAGAGTCAACCCAACGGCAGGCACTGCTACTGGAGGAATGACAGAGCTCACTGGAGCTAAGGTCAACTCCACCCCTGGCGAAACAGCCAACTGGGCTCAGTCGCCCCCTGGTCAGAGGCAAGGTGTTGACCGAAACCAACACCCCTGTCGCCTCGAGCGACCAGCAAGGTGCTACCACAAGCGCAGCTGCAGCTCACTCGGGTGCAGGGGTGAAGGGAAGGTCATCCACTAGCAAGGCCAAGATGGACAGGAACCAGAACCAGCCTTAGCCAGCCTTCAAAAACAGACTGGCTAAGGCCCTACCAGCTCCTCCAGAGCAGATTCCTCCATCGGAGGAACATCTCACTTACCTCACGACAGCCTTCACTGAAGCCTGTAACAATGTATATAAAGCATCCTGTCCAATCAGCAAGCCGAGAGGCAAATGGGGACCACCCTGGTGGAAACAAGAAATAGACAAGCTGAGGGTAGAATGTAGGAAACTCTTCAATAGAGCAAAAAGACTAAGTTGTGAACAGAACTGTTCAGATTATAAACACAGTCTAGCTCAATTCAAAAAGCTCACTAGGCAGGCACAAAGAGAAGATTGGAGAAAATTCTGTTCGGGAATTGAATCCTCTTCAGAAGCCGCAAGATTACGAAAAGTACTCTCAAAGTCATCCTCAAATCTGGGCTATCTCAAGAGACAGGACGACTCATGGACTTCTTCTAGCGAAGAAACACTAACACAATTACTAGATACGCATTTTCCAGGAAACACCTTAGGTCCCCAAACAAGCGACCCTTACCCATGCCACTCGGTCAAAGTATTGGATGGCATCATGACTGAATCCAATATTAAATGGGCTATAAATAGCTTCGCTCCCTACAAATTTTTAGAGTTTATGCCAAAAAAAATCGACTTTTTTACCATAGTGCAAGGGACAATGCAAGAATTTAAGTAACATTGTCATGAAAGGGAGGGTAAAGACTTGTGGAATAATAACATTTAGATTCCAGAAAGGAACTTATCAGATTCTTAGTTGCTTTTCAGCGTGTCGGTGCGCTTCCATTTTAAATTAATTGTTTTATAGCTTAGCCATTAGTCTCGATTGTTTGTCTTTTGATTATTGCACACTAGTAAAGTGTGGTAGCGTGCAACCGCGCCCTCTCAAGCAAGGAAGAACCCCGACATCCGGCGAGCTAGAACCGAGCCTAGCAAGAGTGCGTATCCCAAGCTTGAAGGTACAAGGTCCTCTCTGATAGTATTTACCATCCTCTATTAGACGGCCGACTATCGAAGGATAGAGATAAAACTAGCTCTCCAGCACCCCCGTACACTACAGTTTCACCGCGCTTAAAATACACTTCATCGATGCTGTTTTGATTTTGGCCGAAATTAAAAATGTAGCTTTTGACCAATTGTAGATTGTGCTACAAACCCTGAGCAAGGCTGGATTTTCATTAAACGTAACGAAATGTTCATTTCTTAAATAGGGTAGAATATCTGGGATTTGTAGTGGACAGGTAAGACCAATCCACGCAAAATTCAGGTGTTGACAGAATTGCCAGAGACAAAATTTTCAGAGAATTTATAACCCTCGCATTTCGTGTAATTGAACACAGGTGCCAGCTCAGTTGGCGCAATACTGGTACACAGAATAGATAAAAAGCCCCATGTTGTTGAATATTTCAGTAAATACACGTCACCTGCTGATTCAAAATAGCAATCTTACGAACTTGAGACTTTAGCAGTCGTCGTCAATGCCATTAAACATTTTCGTCATTATTTACAGGGGCGAAAATTTTTAGTGTTTATTGATTGCAATTCACTATAAGCAAGTCGTACAAAATCGGACCTATCACCGAGGGTGCATTGATGGTGGGCCTTTTTACAGTCGTTTGTCTTTGCCATCCAAAATAAATAAACATAAAAAACGAATGGCACAAGAAAATTTTTGGTCAAGGAATCCGCTGGTTCAAGAATGTATCAGTGTGAAAAAAACATGAACATGCCAGTGGCCTGTAATTACTGTAATTACAGCTGAGCACTGTGTGCGATGTAGACTGAAAAGCCTTTTTGTACGTTTGGCGTCAATGTTAGGCCATGTTTGGCGACTAATGTTGCAGTGAGTGGCATTGTTCCATATTTCTTGTTCTAGGGATCTGAAAACTTCTCTTGTCCTGAGCCATAAAGTGGGGAGAGGGTACACATAAACAATATGTGTATGGGGCTTTTCTTCTTCTTCTGCGGGGTTGGCCTGCTGTGCTCTCCGCGCTCAGTCCACAAATACTTATGCATTTAGAGTCACAGTAAGGACGCCATTTTGAATTTTTCAAAACGCCACTTTTTATTCGAAAGGGTATGAATTGACGAAAATTTTAAGCTATAATAAGTCCATTTTCGTTCAGTAGAATTTTGGGCAGAGCTCTGGGCCAGTTGACGTGAAACGTCCCATATATATTTTATCTCTTAATTCATTGATCAATTTTAATAATGTTGTTCTTGTGCAAATCTTCTATGTAAAAAGTGCAGAACATTTGTATGGTTTTAATCGTTACTCGACAATCAAACTTCAAACAAGAAAAGAAAACGAAATAATAGCTCCAAATAACAATTACCACGGACTAAACGCAGCGACCTTCGCGGCTGAAGGCCGGTAATAGTGGTCTCTCTTTTGAAGTGGCGCTTGTCACACAAAAATATATAAGAGCCTAAAAGTAGGCAACCACAATGCTTACCCTTAACTTTCCACCTTGCCACCTGTTAGTGGGAGAGCTGCCAACGCGAAAGCGAGAAATCGGAATTGCAAGCCTTCACCCGCTAACCAAAAAAACTAGGCTCCATAGATGTCCGATTTGTTACCTTTTTTGTGGAGAGGAATAACAAATGACTCCTTCCAAATAAGGGGAAATTGGGAGGTTTCTAAAGATAAGGTGAACAATTTGAGAAGGGGTTTGCATTAGGGCTTCCGCGCAATTCCTAAGCACGCAGCCAGGAATTCCGTCGGGACCTGGAGAGTAAACAGGCTTAACACGTTGAAGATCCAAAAATAAAGAGCTTTCGTTTATAGTAGGACTGAATATAAGGTTCGACGTGGACATGGTGTAAGAATAAGGCTTCTACTTCTTAACGCTCCGGAAAAACAAGTCCAGTCGAAAAGTTCGAAAAAATTTACAAACGCGAGGTATTGCGTTTCGCGATGCAAATCGCATATCGCAGACTAAAGTTTTAATTATTTAATTAATTAATCTTTACGTACTATCAATAAACAAATGAGTAAGAACGTGGATCAGCGCACTCAACGCCAAAAACAACAAGACGAAGCCCGTGAAAAAAATCAGAGAGAGCAAGACAAACGTCGTCTCTCTTTGGCCCGTAATAATGCTTATTTCGCTTTTACAAGTAATACTCTAGAACCAAAAGAAAGTGCAAGTTTACTGACCGCCGAAAACCAGAGAGCTAGTTCTTGCTCTCCCGCCCTGCTTTTCACCGCTCAAACACCATGGAGTGAGCAATGCAAAACTCCAACCGAGCTTCTGCCACCTAGTGCAACAACAACAGCAACTACCACGTCAACTACAACGGTCTCTGTCGCCAAAAATGCAATAACGACTACACTCTCTTCTACTGCAGCGGGTAAAGCAACAACACAACCAATTGCAAAAATCGGGTCAAACGGCAACAACAAAGCCACGAAAGAAGAAATGACAATTCCGCAAGCGGGTTCGGCCATGCAGACAGGCATGGATCGCTATATTAATATTTCCAAACGCAAGCTAACACCCCAAAAAAAATCTGACGGCAATAAGCCTAAAGTAAATCGTACCAACAAAGGCCCTGAAAATCTCGGGCCATTAAATGAAAATAGATATTCTGTTCTGGCGGAGCTTGAAACTGAGTCTGAACAGTTACCTCCAAGGAAACTAAAGCCCCCACCTATCTTTATTCGGGAGAAGATCTCGAATGCCCTTGTCAACAAAATAGTTGAGCTAGTCGGAAAAGATACATTTCATGTCATTCCGCTTATAAAAGGGAATATAAGCGAAACCAAACTGCAAACCAAAACTGAAGACGACTTCCGAGCAGTGTCAAAGTACCTAAACGATGCCAAAAAAATTACTACACGTACCAGCTAAAAAGCTGCAAAGGCTTGCAAGTTGTGCTTAAGGGAATAGAACCCGATGTGACCCCCTCTGAAATTACAGAGGCCTTAAAAGAAAACGGTTTTTGTGCTAAAAATGTCATAAATATTATGAACAAAAACAAAAAACCGCAACCTCTATTCAAGGTCGAGCTGGAGCCAGACAGCAGAACTTTGAAAAAAAACGCTGTGCACCCGATCTACAAGCTGCAGTACCTGCTGCATCGTAGGATCACAGTAGAAGAGCCGCACAAACGGGTGGAACGGGCCAGTGCAATGTACAAATTGCCAAGAATACGGACACACCAGGGCTTACTGCACCCTCAGGTCAGTATGTGTGGCTTGTGGAAACTGCCACGGCTCCGAGCCCTGCCCTGCCAACAAGGAAGACTCTCTCACTAAAAAGTGTGTAAATTGCCAAGGAAATCACACAGCAAACTACAGAGGCTGTCCAGTCTACAAGGAGATGAAAATCCGGATGCAACGAGCCACAACGACACGCTCCCAGAACACACAGAACATTTACATGAGATCACAATCGACACCGGAAGTTTTCTTCGCAAAAGCAGCCAGGTCATCATTTGGCCCTTCAATTACCACCAACGGCATTTCTTACGCCAGTGCTCTAAAATCAGGCACAGCTCACATAGAGCCGAAAACTGATAACATGCAGCAGGCCATGGGACAGCCACAAAGTAACATGGAAACTATGATGCTCACTTTGCAACAAAATATGATGGAATTTATGTCCTTCATGAAAACCACCATGCAAACCCTTATGCAAAACCAAACCATCTTGTTACAAATGCTTACAGCTCAGCAGCCCAAATAAACTATGCCTAGTCTTCGAATAACTCTGTGGAACGCCAACGGTGTTTCACGGCATAAACCTGAAATAACTCAATTTCTAAACGAAAACCACATCGACGTTATGTTGCTGGCAGAAACGCATCTCACCAGCAAATATAACTTTCAAATACGGGGATACACATTCTACAGCACCGATCATCCAGATGGTAAAGCACATGGTGGAACCGGCATCTTAATAAGAGACCGCATCAAACACCAATTTCACCAAAGGTTTGCAAAAAATTACTTGCAAGCTACATCGATAAAATTACAGTTGGGCAACTGCAATCTTGCCATTGCCGCTGTTTACTGCCCACCCCGTTTTACAGTCTCCGAAGATCAATTCATGGACTTCTACAATTCACTTGGAGAGCGATTCATAGCAGCAGGAGATTACAACGCCAAGCACACTCACTGGGGATCCCGCCTTGTGACCCCCAAAGGAAGGCAACTATATAATGCACTCATCAAAACATGCAACAAACTGGACTACGTTTCACCAGGCAGCCCTACATACTGGCCTACAGACCCTAGAAAACTACCTGATTTAATTGATTTTGCTGTGACAAAAATATTTCTCGCAATCTAATATCTGCAAAATCGCTTTTGATCTATCATCGGACCACTCACCAGTGCTAATAACTCTTCTTCAAAGCCCGGAACTAATCGAGCACCCCTGCAGGCTAACGTCGCATCGAACCAACTGGCTGAAGTTCAAAAAGTACGTAAGTTCCCACATTGAACTAACTCCACAGCTCAACATCAAGGAGGACATCGACTGCTATGCCGATGCACTTGAGTCTGTACTCGTCGCAGCAGCCAAAGTCTCTACACCGCAAGGGAGGGATGGGCATACACACCAACACAAAACTAACCTTGAAATCGAACAGCTTGTTTTGGAGAAAAGACGTTTGAGGCGTGCTTGGCAAACCAGCAGATCGCCATCCTCAAAACAAAGTCTTAAGGAAGCTAGTCGCAGGCTTACCAGGGCCCTAAGGCACGAAGAAGTTAAAGAACAACGCCAGTACATTGAGAAACTTTCACCCACCAGCACCAAGCATCCCTTGTGGAGGGCCCACCCAAATCTAAGTGCGCCGGCCGAAACAGTAATTCCCATAAGAGACTTTTCAGGCAGCTGGGCCAGAAGCGACAAAGACAGAGCTTGTACATTTGCTTTACACCTTCGAAATGTTTTTCAGCCAAACCCTGCAACAAATTCATTCGCACTACCGTCGCCGTCAATTCGAGTTGAAACTGAGACGGAGCCAATTTTGTTTCAACCAAACGAAGTTGCAAAAGTCATCAGCGAGCAATTGAAACCAAAAAGGCCCCAGGCGGTGATCTTATTACTCCCAAAATGCTAATTGAACTCCCAAACTGTGCAGTTGAGGTCATTTGTAAACTCTTTAACGGGATAACACGACTTGGCTACTTCCCAAAAAAATGGAAAAAATCGGTAATCATAATGATCCCAAAGCCAGGAAAAGATCACACAATACCAGCTTCATACAGACCGATAAGTTTACTCTCGTGTCTGTCAAAACTGCTCGAAAAATGCCTTTTGACGCGCATAATCCCATATCTGAAAGAGCACAACGTTATCCCGGCACATCAATTTGGCTTTCGAGAAAGCCATGGAACAATAGAGCAAGTCAACAGACTAACAACAGAAATACGGACTGCATTCGAATATCGGGAATACTGCAGTGCGGTATTCCTCGACGTTGCACAGGCTTTCGATCGAGTCTGGCTTGATGGCCTTATGCATAAAATCAAAACTATTCTGCCGGAAAACACTCACAGGATACTTGAATCGTACCTTTACAACAGAGAATTCGCCGTGAGATGCAACACTACAACATCCGACGATTACACTATAGAGGCTGGAGTTCCCCAAGGTAGCGCCCTTGGTCCAACTCTATTTCTCCTTTACACCGCAGATATTCCCACGAACGAGCGGCTAACTACTTCTACATTCGCAGACGATACCGCGATCATAAGTCGGTCCAAATGCCCAATTCAGGCAACAGCACTACTAGCTGATCATCTCGTGGTAGTGGAGAGGTGGTTATCAGACTGGCGTATAAAAATAAATGCGCAAAAGTGTAAACACATAACGTTTACTCTTAACAGACAAACGTGTCCCCCGCTAACTCTGAATAACACGCCACTTCCACAAGCTGACGATGTTACGTACCTTGGCGTTCACCTAGACAGGAGACTTACATGGCGGAGACATATCAAAGCTAAGAAAATTCATCTAAAACTAAAATCCAATAGCCTCCATTGGCTCATAAACGCTCGCTCCCCCCTCTGCCTGGACTTCAAGGTCCTGCTCTACAATTCAACGCTTAAGCCAGTCTGGACTTACGGCTCCCAGTTGTGGGGAACCGCGAGCAGCAGCAACATCGACATTATCCAGCGAGCACAATCAAAAATCCTGAGAACTATCACTGGGGCACCTTGGTATGTTCGGAACGACAACATCCACAGAGATCTTGGCATTCTACCCGTTAAAGATGAAATATCAAAACAAAAAGCATCCTACCACACCAAGCTAACTTCTCATCCAAACCAGCTCGCCAGGGGCATAGCCAGGGTTTCCAACCGGACCCGATTGCAACGAAATGACCTTCCAGCTCAGCAATAGTTATTAGAGCCCTTTAATCTTGCGTCAGTCATCATGACTGTCAGATAGCTTTTTAATTTAAGATTTTATATACTTATTGTTAGTCTCAATTCAGAGAAGATCCAATAAATAAAATTCATATGTGTAAAAAAAAAAAAAAAAAAAAGAACCGGAGTCTTTATATTTCCTGTAAAGTCTGGACTTAACATTTCTTAGGTGTGACAACTCTTTACTAAACCAAGGTGGTTTACTGGAGATTGACGGATAGTACATCGGAACACAAGATTTAAAAAATGATTTAATTGCAGTATTTTTATGGCATCAGCCATGTTATTGCATGAGTAGAGATCGGACCAATTGAAGCCAGATATAAAGTTATTAAGCCTAGAAAAGTCTGCCTTACGAAAACAATGTATTCGTTTAGTTGACTTTTCTGATTTTTCTTCTATCACGATACCCGTGTCGACTGTCAAATCGAAAGTAGGATGATATGGATCTTCAGGTTGCGTAAGTGGAGGTACCCTGGATAGAAACACGGCTTCAGGATTCGAGACAAAGCACAAATCCAATAAGCGGCCTAGTGAGTTTCGAACATGGTTTACTTGACTCAAAGATATGTCAAGCAAACCGTCAATAAAGTCATGTTGTGCAATAGGTAGTAAGACATTTGATTTTTCATCTGTGGACCACGTAGCTCCAGGTATGTTGAAATCACCTAGAACTAATAACTGATCCCTATCGGACAGCCTATTTGAAACGGACTGTATCGCAGAAAGATGATTTAAGTACTCTTGGAGTTCAGAAGACGGCGGAACATAGGAGCAAGTGATATATATAAACTTTCCCGGAAGGGTCAGCTTTGTACAAATAAATTCAATATTATTAAATTCCTCAACACATACCTCTTCCGACGTGAGGTTGGAGTCCACGGCAATTAAAACTCCACCTCCCCGTTTGGAAGGACGGTCAAGCCTATATATTGTGTACTTACCGGGAAAAACTTCGGAGCTAAGAATCTCCGGCTTTAACCAGGTTTCTGTAAACACAATAACATGGGATGCAAATGAAAAACTATCAGAATACAATTTAGTTAGCTTGCTACGCAAGCCTCTTGCATTTTGATAGGAAAGAAGGAGGTTTTTAGTTAGTTTTTTGAAGAAGAAGTAGAAGAGGAAGATGGCACAATGGTCTGGCCACGACTGGGAAGTCTTATTCCCGTGGGCCCTTTCTTTTTTTCTTAGCTTCGAACTCCTTTACCACCAAATTGTCCGGCCAAAATTTGGCAGAGCTTATGGTAGCAAAGTACTCGGGTGGGACAGTGATCTTGAAAGATGAAATATCCCTAGCATAAGAGAAGTTGAATTTTTCCACCTTAACGTTTTCGGCTTTTGAATTGTCTTGTATATAAGACAGTACATCAGAAGATGTTTGATCAGGGGAAAGCCGAGAAACAAATATTTGTTTCTTTAGTGGAACCACTGAAAGAGCTTTAGGTGGTGCAGGTTGTGCGTCTGCAGAACCACCTATGCCCGGTAGTCCGGACTCAATATCCCCTTGTGGCGGTATGTTTACTAGGTTAGGTGGATTCACCAACTGTGAAACCACTACGGACAAATCGGAATTTTCAGGATCTCCTGTTTGCATACACTCCGCTGTGGATTGATCGGGCTCCGAATCTTTTTGGCTGCCGATCTTAGCAACATTTGAGCGGTTGCTGAGTTCGGCTGCTGATCCACGGGAGTGCTCTGCTGGTCACCTGACGGAGGCTGCGGGGTGTTCCCCTTTGGCCTACCACCAGCGGCTTTTTTGCGCTTTGGAGACTCCTCTAATAGTTTTATACTATTAAATTGAGTGTCCAGAGCTTGGAGCAGATCATCTGCCTTGCGAAAACTATCTCTAGCTCCGGCAAAACAGGTGATCAGCCCCTTCAAGCCGCCTTTAGTTTGGCGCATGAACAATTTCATCTCGTTCGCCACCTCGAGACAGGCGTCACAACAAAACTGCAAATTTTTACCCTTACTTAGGTCATCACTTGTTCGGCCAGTAAAACCAGCGCACTTGGTGTGCACCATTTTTTCACATAGCCAACAAGTCATTTTAGGCTGGTCAGCCTTGATTGCCTTCTGGCATTTTTTATCAACACAGACAAAAAATGTGTCCATAATATTGACTAATCGGACTAATCGTTTTCTAAAGTGATTAAAAATCAAGTCATCCCCGAGTGCAGTTTTGTGTCAGTGCCAGAACACAGGTAAACAAAGCCTTTAGCTTGCTGGCTGCAGAATTTAATTAGAATATTTTTATATTTCTAAAGATTCTGGCACCTCGTGCTGAGCCCAAGTACGACTGGCTAAAACCAGGTCGCCATCGGAGCACCCCGTTAACTTTGGCCATCGGATCACACCATTCGCATAAGGCAGCGGAGCACCTTGTTCGCATAGGCTAGCAGAGCACCTCGTGCACCTAGGCCAGCGAAGCACCCTTTCTGGCATAGTCCAGCGGAGCACCCCCTTACATAGGCCTGAGGAGCACCCCGTTTACATAGGCCATTGGTACACCCTTTCTGGCATAGTCCCTTTCGAGCCTAGGGAATTAATTAAAATTGCCCTCATTTTAATTAACCTAACTCTCACTCATACCCCCGAGTTTAACTCACCCCGATGACTATTTGTTGAGAAATTGGTTTATGTTTCTTCTCCAGACAACGAACTATTTTCACTTCAAAGATTTTTTTATTTCACTTTTTAGGACTTATAGCTTATATAGCTGGTCGCGCACAACCTCTTTGGGTGAAAGCCGAAATGGGAAAGAAAAATCTAGACGCCAGTTTTCTGGCGGTAACCTCTTGGCAACGAAAAAAAAAGAGATGTGCCCCAGAGCAGGTTGACATTTGGGTCTGTTGTTCTCCTTCACCTTCTGTGCCGCCTTGTAAGTTTCCTCCGCCACATCTAGATGACGCTGGTGTGCTTACGACATTGGCTCAGGCTACAAGCGCTACAGATTCTACTTCTTCCTCGTTTTTGCAGCTTTTGCAGAAGTCGTTGTTTAGGAAAGGAAATACGACCACCAAAGTCTTTCGACTTTGTGTTTGTTTATCCAGCGCTTTTGCTTACGTGCACGGGTTTCTGTGCAGCTAAATTCAGCTGCCCATGAGTGATCCGTTTCTCCAATATAGGAACAGAAAACAATACTCAAGTGACTCAGAGTCCGAGGCCAGAGGCCAGTCCACGCCTCAACCCCAAAACGAAAGCCCCCCGTCCCTCCTACAAACGTCATGGATCCCGAGCAACTTAGGTCCGTTATACAGGCAGCGGTTAGTAATGCCCTTACAGAACAGGCCGCTCAGAACAACATAAGAGAGCAGGGGTTAAGACAAAAAATCGAGGAGTTGGCTGGCAGGGTGGCAGCAATAAATACTTCACCAGCAACTGCCGCGGAAATAAAAACATACACGGCCATTCAAATAAATGATAATATACAATGTAGCGAACCTTTAGATGCTGTAAAATGCTTGCCCGAATTTGCGGGTGCACAGGAAACATACGTCTCCTGGCGGCAGGCGGCCACGGCCGCTTACCACATTTTCAGGCGGTATGGTGGTAGCTCGGCCCTGCCGACGCCGTGCTGTCCTCATTCGGCACGGTACCTAATTTCGATTCGATAATAAGTCGTCTTGACTTCACGTTCAGTGACAAGCGACCAATGCATGTCATTGAACAGGAACTGGGTACCCTAAGACAGGTTGAGAAAAAATTCACCTTATTGACAAAAAAAGTCAATATGTCGTACGAGCCGTCAATGGCAACAATTTTGTGTGCCAAATTCCGTGAGGACGCCTTACGCGTTCATTTCAGGGCTCAAGCGAAACCTCACCGATGTGCTCTTCTCGGCAAAGCCGAAAGACATGCCATCGGCTTTGGCCCTGGCACAGGAAGTGGAATCGAACCACGAAAGGTATATTTTCGCAACTACGTTTGCAAGAAGCCAGGAGGACAAAGACCGTCGGCAATATCCAAAGCCACAAGATCGTCAACAGGACAAGCCCTTCCCGCAGCCAAATCAGCAGTTTGTTGCCGGTAAAAACCCGCACTTTAGCAAACAGCATAAGGCCCAAGTACATTCTGCACAGCAAAATAATACCCCGGAGCCAATGGTTGTTGACTCATCGATTTCTAAGTTCGTACAACCGACCCAAGCACAGGCTTACCAATGCGGGAAGCCGGCTACGTCCCGCCGTTCAGGCCCCATTAAAAGACAAAGAGTTAATCATGTCACTCAAAGTGGCGAGCAGGCCGACAAAAATTATTCTAACGCAGCCTCCAGTGCAGCGGCAAAAATTGAAGACGATGCCCTTGAAGAATATGATTCGGATGCCATCAATTTTTTAAGGGAAAATCCCTGCTACCCGTCTTCAGACGAAGAGTAGCGGGGGCTTCAATGAAATTTCTCATAGACACGGGCGCTTCTAAAAACTTTATTAGACCTTACAAGGGGCTAAAAGGCGTCCGTCCAGTAGAAGCCCCTTTCAATATTCATTCAATCCATGGCACAACCCAAATAACACAGAAATGCCTCGTCTCAATCTTCAATATACAAGCAACCTTCTTAATTCTATCGGACCTATCAACGTTCGATGGGATAATCGGCCTCGACCTGTTAACACAGGCTGGGGCATCGCTTTGCTTAAAATCTGGGAGTCTTAAATGGGGTACGGAAGTCAAAGAAATTTCCTTCCATACCTGTGCTGATGTCAATTTTACTAACGTAGATTGCTCTGATGCACCCCCTGTAATCAAAGATGCCTTCATAAAAATGCTTAAAAGCAGAAAAAGGGCATTTGCAGACCCCAATGAGGCACTACCGTATAACACTTCGGTAGTAGCCACAATAAGAACAATAGATGAAGAACCTATTTATGCAAAACTGTATCCGTACCCCATGGGAGCGGCCTATTTTGTTAACAAGGAAATCCAAATCTATTGGGCAACGTCATAATCCAAAAATCTGTGTCTCCGTACAACAACCCAATATGGGTAGTGGACAAGAAGGGCACTGATGAAATGGGCAACAAAAACAAGTGACTAGTAATTGACTTTCGCAAGCTAAATGAAAGAACGGTACCTGACAAGAACCCCATGCCAAATATCTTCATGATATTGGGAAACCTAGGCCAGGCCAGGTATTTTACAACTTTGGACCTTAAGTCAGGATACCACCAGATCATGCTCGCAGAGCGTGGTCGCGAAAAAACTTCCTTTTCGCTAAACGGATGGAAATATGAATTTCGCAGAATCCCTTTTGGTCTGAAAAATGCTGCCAGCATTTTTCAAAGGACAATCGACGACATTTTGCGAGAGCAAATCGGCAAATTTTGTTACGTATACGTGGACGATGTGATTATTTTTTCTGAAAATGAAGAATCACGTAAATTAGGTTTTAAAGAACCTCTACGAAGCAAACATAAGGGTGTCTGTAGAAAAATCATGCTTCTTTAAAAAGAGCGTAGGCTTCTTGGGATTCATAGTCACCAGCAATGGTGCAACAACTGACACAGAGAAGGTCAAAGCCATTAAAGTCTTCCCGGAACCAAAATCCGTGTTTGAAGTCAGATCAGTCCTTGGCCTGGCAAGCTACTTCAGATGTTTCATAAAGGATTGTGCAGCAATAGCAAGACCCATTTCGGACATCTTGAAAGGGGAAAACGGAACGGTTAGTAGACATAGGTCACGGAACATTTCGGTCCAGTTCTCTGAGGCGCAGCAACAAGCGTTTCAGAAGCTGCGAAATATCTTGGCATCTGAGGATGTCATGCTTAGATACCCCGATTATAAAAAAGCATTTGATCTAACGACAAATGCATCGGCCTATGGTATTGGCGCGGTATTGTCCCAAGAGGGTCGTCCAATCACAATGATCTCAAGGACATTGAAGGACAGGGAAATAAATTATGCTACAAATGAAAGGGAATTGTTAGCTATTATTTGGGCATTGGCCAAATTACGGCACTATCTGTACGCAGTAAAATACGTAAATATCTTTACTGATCATCAGCCCTTAACCTTTGCGGTCTCGGAGTCGATTCCGAACGCTAAAGTCAAGAGCTGGAAGGCGCGCATCGATGAGTCAGATGCGCGTATTTTTTATAAGCCTGGCAAAGAGAACTTGGTCGCGGACGCGCTGTCCAGACAACAACTCAATGCCGTGGAAGAGCAGGAAGCTGAATCATGCATAGCCACGATACACAGCGAACTCTCCCTGACCCACACCATTGATTCTACTGACAAACCGCTGAATTGCTTCCAGAACCAATTGGTTCTCGAAGAGGCGCGCTCCCCATTAAAACGCAGCTTCATACTGTTTGGGAACAAAAGGCGTCACTTAGTTAGCTTCTCGTGCAAAGAATCATTGCTCAAAGAAATCGCAAATATTATCGTTCCTAATGGCGTAAACGCCATCCATTGTGACCTACACACGTTGGCCATAGTACAGGACCAGCTGATTCGACAATTTCCAGCAACAAAATTTTGGCATTGCAAAAATCAAGTAACAGACATTTTCGCAGTTGCTGAGAAGCGGGAAATTATCACAGCCGAGCATTATAGGGCCCATAGATCGGACCAGGAAAATGTGAAGCAAGTGCCCAGCGAAATCGTCTCAAACTGTAAGACTTGCGCGAGAGCCAAATATGACAGACATCCAAAAAATCAGGAGCTGGGTGAGACACCAATCCCCTCTCATATAGGAGAAATATTGCACATAGACATATATTCCACCAACAGGAAATATTTCCTGTTTTGCATCGACAAATATTCGAAATTTGCTGTCGTGCAACAGGCCACTCAAGGACCAGTGAGGATCTTAAACCAGCTTTACTTCAGCTAATGAATTATTTTCCAAAAACTAGGGTAATCTATTGCGACAACGAACCATCGTTGAAGTCGCAGACAATCTTAAACTTGCTCAATAATCATTTTGGCGTTAGCATTGAAAATGCACCGCCTCTACATAGTGTTTCAAACGGGCAGGTAGAGCGGTTCCATAGTACCCTTTTGGAACTCAGTCGATGTTTAACCGACACCGTGGAAATAATTATATTAGAAACTACCAGGTACAACAAATCAATTCACACGGTCACTGACAAAAGACCAGCTGATGTTGTGCAGGCGAACTCGGACGACTTACAAACAGAAGTCCGGGAAAAGATAAAAAGCGCTCAGAACGCGCTAAGAAACAGGGAAAACGCGTCTCAGCAGAATAGGGTCTTCGAAGTTGGAGAAAAAGTTTTCGTAAAGTCTAACAAAAGGCTAGGAAATAAACTAATACCCTTGTGTGAGGAAAGAGCTATAGAAGCGGACCTGGGGACCACGGTCCTCATTAAGGGGAGGGTGGTCCACAAGGACAATCTTAAATAATACAATCAGATAATGTCCTTCTTTAATCATTTTTATTACACTCTTAAGCCACTTGGCGCATACCTTTTAGTTTAAGTTTATTTCATTGGTGGTGGATTACCTCTCGGTGAACAAAAAAATAGCTAAAGTTCAATTCCTTAGGTTCGCACTCATACCTTATCTTTTCCTATCATTGGCGTCGGCTCACATAACTGATTATTCCCAGGCCAAGTACATCCCCATCGTTGACGGCCAAATACTAGTGTGGGAAGAGTTCGCGTTTGTCACTCATACAGCGAACCTCTCGAAGTATGCGCGCGTGGTGGAAGAAACAGACAACAGAATAAACATGTTTCCACTATCCCATATGAAGAAGCTTCTAAGCGTAGATACCGCCCACATCATCATCGAGTAGCTAGGAGTCTAAATTTCTTAGGGTCAGCGCTAAAGGTCGTAGCAGGGACACCAGACGCCGGTGATTTAGAGAAAATCAGATTCACCGAAATGAAGTTAGTTGAGTCAAGCAATAGGCAAATTCAAATAAACACTAAAATTCAAAATCAAATTAAGGGGGGAGTACACTTTGAACGTCCAAAAAGTAAGGCATTTTCGTTAATTTTTTTAAACTATAAAACACTCAGGGAGGGCAAATATGTTATAACCCATTTATTACTCATCCTTTGAACTACAATTTTTTTTTTTTTTGAACTCGGTTGTCGTCTCCATGTGGCCGGTGCACCAGGTCGCGTGGGGCGTCCTCGCGCGGAAATCGGTATACGGCGGGGGAAAATACTCCTTCCCATGTGATAATGGAACAAAAATGGAACTAAATCCTGATTAGTAATGAAATTTGGGTTAAAAATACGCGGCCCGATTTAAAAAAAAAATTTTTTTTTAAAGTTGTGGCCTTCGAAAAAAAAAGTCAATTTTTCACCCTAAAAATGCTTACAAAATCGTGGATTAAAAATCCATTTTTGACAAAATCGAAAATGTGGCCGCGTATTTCTAAGCAGAATTTAATTCTGAACAAGGAAACATAGGCGATATCCAAATTTGATGATAACTGGTTAGAGTTTTTTCCCCCGCCAGTTTGAAAAAACCCGTTTCGAGATACACGCGTTTAAAAATGTGCTTGTACATGTACATGTATGGTACATGTTTTAGGAAATCGCTTCGTAAAGCGGTAAGGAATATTCTGGCGGACTGGAGTCTTTTCTAAATTAAAGTATACATCTCAAGGAACATTTTAGGCAAAAAAAAAAAAAAATTTTTTTTGGAAAATTCAAAGTGTACTCCCCCCTTAATCAGCTAACATCGACCGTTAATCAACTGAGATCTACCAAAAATTCGCAAGTATACACTGTACACTTATATAAGACTCTACTTGCTAGAAACAGAATGTTGATGATGGAATTACAGAATTTAATGTTTAATTACAGAATTTAATGCTTGCAATAACCCTTGCCAAAATATTTTAGACCACGAAGACTTAAAATCAGTTTGGCTTGAGGAACCCACCAACACTCCTATAGGCGATCTTTTGTCCGTTTCGTCCGTGAAGATTCTGCAGTCCGTTAACGTTTTACACAAAGGCATCCTTTCGACTATCCCAGAACATTCCTAATATTTTGTCCACTGAGCTCGAATCAAGATTGACAGATGAAGCCGAAGGTTCGCACTCATACCTTATCTTTTCCTATCCTTGGCGTCGGCTCACATAACTGATTATTCCCAGGCCAAGTATATCCCCATCGTTGACGGCCAAATACTAGTGTGGGAAGAGTTCGCGTTCGTCACTCATACAGCGAACCTCTCGAAGTATGCGCGCGTGGTGGAAGAAACAGACAACAGAATAAACATGTTTCCACTATCCCATATGAAGAAGCTTCTAAGCGTAAATACCGCCCACATCATCATCGAGTAGCTAGGAGTCTAAATTTCTTAGGGTCAGCGCTAAAGGTCGTAGCAGGGACACCAGACGCCGGTGATTTAGAGATAATCAGATTCACCGAAGTGAAATTAGTTGAGTCAAGCAATAGGAAAATTCAAATAAACACTAAAATTCAAAATCAAATTAATCAGCTAACATCGACCGTTAATCAACTGAGATCTACCAAAAATTCGCAAGTAGACACTGTACACTTATATAAGACTCTACTTGCTAGAAACAGAATGTTGATGATGGAATTACAGAATTTAATGCTTAATTACAGAATTTAATGCTTGCAATAACCCTTGCCAAAATTAATATTGTTAGTCCGAATATTTTAGACCACGAAGACTTAACATCAGTTTGGCTTGAGGAACCCACCAACACTCCCATAGGCGATCTTTTGTCCGTTTCGTCCGAGAAGATTCTGAATTTCCTAAAATAAAATTAGCATGCAAAAAGATAACTATTTTTCCAGTCGCCCATAACGAGACAATGCTGCAGATAATAAACAACATTATAGCGGAAAAATTCACTCCATTAAAAACTGCTCCGTGTCACCGGAAGCCACATTCTGCCGTTTGGCATCAGAGAGTTCATGCGCCAAAGAACTGCGTGCAGGTGGGATGGCGCATTGCCGAACACAACAGAGCGACCTGCACCCAATCACATACGTGGACGAAGGGATCGTGATCATCAACGACAGGTCACCCAAGGTTCGAGTGGACAATGGGACAGAAGTCTGGATACATGGCACTCACCTCATCACCTTCGATAAACAGGCCACGATAAATGAAACCCTCTTCATCAACCACGCTAACGCCCAGAAGAGAACTCCAGGGGCAGCAAGCTCCCCCCTATTGAACAGCCTCCCGTACCTTCACCGCTTGAGTGAACGAAACTTGGAGTTTATCAAGGAGTTCCGAGACGAGATCAATGACAACCAAATGCATCTCGCAGCAATTATTGTGGGAACAATATGCTTTGCGCTCATCTGCATGATCTCACTTACCAGCGACTTAGTAGGGCAAAAAGATCTGCCATCCAAATAAAAGAAGTAATTGCAGATTTAGGATCAGCCGAGGGCGGCCTTAACTTAAAAAGTAGTTAAATGTGGCCAGCAAAACCAAAGTTGTTGACCACCGTTTACGTAAACATCATGCCGGCCAAACTGCTGACACAGCGTATGGTCGGATGCTCGTGCATAGCCCGCAAGCACTGCCAATTGGAGTGGCCGCTATGAAGCTCGTTTATGTTAGTTTTAAGTTTTACTTCTGATTCGACATTCGAATACTTAAGAGCCATCGCTCGTAAACCCAACTCCGACCAACTGTCGTTAACTGCATATCATTTATTCACTGTCTGAGTCCATAGATCAGCAGGTAAGAGGGGCAGTCACCCCTCCAACATAATCATCCTAATTCAGCATTGGGACATCTTCGGCCAGCCGGCCAACAATTAACAGCGGACCTGCCGTCCGCCTGAGAGGAAGAAGAGGAACCTCCTGATACCGACGGCGATTCGTCACCCACCGGATCAACTTATTTACATAATGATATGTACTCGTCCTGACCTAAGTATATTAAGTAGACACACAATTAAAAAAATCCAGAATTATGGCCGATATCTAAAGGGTACTGTTGATCTAAAATTAACTTTTGTTAAAAATAATGATTTTAAGGACATGACTATTGGATACCAACACTGACTGGGCAGAAAGTGAATCCGATAGAAAAAGTACAACAGGTTTTATCTTTAAAATGTTTAACTCAAATGTAATCTGCTGGAATACAAAGAAGGAAAATTCAGTAGCTGCTTCTTCTACTGAAGCGGAGTATGTGGCTCTATTCAAAGCAGTTAGAAAAGCTTTATGGTTGAAATCTTCATTGTCTAGTATAAAATTTGAGTTAAGTAAACCAATCAAAACACTAGAAGATAATCAAGGTTGCATAAGTATAGCTAAAAATCCTACATCCACAAACGATCAAAGCAGATATCAAGTACCATTTAACAAGAGAACAAATTGAAAATAAATTAATTGTTTTAGAATATATTCCCACAGAATACCAAGTAGCAGATGTCCTGACGAATACATTACCCGCTGCCAGATTCTTGACCCTCAAATACTAAAACTACATAAGAAGAACTTTGATTAAATCAAAATGAAAAACAATCAATTTATTGAAGGGGTTAGGTGGGTTTCCCGGGCAAAAAAGGCACATTTTCAACTTTTTTTTTTATATAAGGAATGAAATATTTTATAAAAACTTTTAAGTTTCTTACAAATACATACTAAAAGGATATTATTTGAATTAAAAAAATACTCAGCGGTCAGCCATTGTGACATCATTTCCAGTGACCCCTCGGAAAAAAGATGCCTTCACGTTGTCAGCACATTTCCTGACAGAATCATCGGAAATTAAAAAACCAAATTTTTTCTTTTAGTACAAACCTAAATCTCGTAAATGAACGAATGAAAACCAAAAAAAGCTAAAATTGGATTTTGGGAGACTTTTTTGCCAAATTTTGGTGAAATTAAAAAATTTTTTTTTAATATTTGTTGGTAATGATAGAAAAAATCCTTTGTTCATTTACGAGATAATCATATCTCGAAGGCCTGTGCAACATTACATTAAGATCGGTTGAGTAGTTTCCGAGAAATCTTGACAACCGACTTGTGCGCGCATATTCTTAGGACTGTGTCTCCGAAACTGTATTCTGATTGACTTAAAACTTTCTATAATAATATATGAGACAATAAAAAATAAATTGTTTTTTTTTTTTGCGAAACCCACCTAACCCCTTAGCCCTTCTGTGAGCGGAAGATTTTTTATACGTTGTTGACCGGAAGACACAATTTTGTGCATCGTGTTTATCTTAAAAACCTTTATTCAGAAAAATTTGAAATTAATTTAATTTAATTTAAAATTTAAATTTTTATTAAGCCCCTACTATTGAATATGCACTAGAATTCCCTTATCCCCTTCCCCATTATAATTTTTTTAAGAATATACCAAAAACAGCATTATAGCATTATCGATATCTGGTAGCACTAAAGTGTAAGCCACGCGGTTTTTCCTTCTCTTACTTCCGTGATCTCTAAACGCTTGGTTGGTTGTGCTGTGCTAAATAAAGAATAATATAATTAAAACTAAATAACTTTGATTGAACTTATTTAAAAATAGAATCCCAACAGGTTATGGGCCCAGACTACGCCTAATATATTTAGATAAGTGAAAATTTAGTTAGCTTGTGAGATTTCTTTGATTTGCGCAAAGTTGTGAAATTGTGTCTCACATACATTCATATAGCTGAGTGTGTGTGTGTGTAAATTACCATGGAAAAGGCAAAACGCAACATTAAGCCTTTTGACGGGGAAAAATATGCGGTATGGAAATTTAGAATCAGAGCCCTATTCGCAGAGTTGGATGTGTTAAAAGTTATTGACGAGAACATTCCTGAAAAACTTGACGATTCCTGGAAAAAGGCAGAGCGTTGTGCAAAAAGCACTCTGATAGAATACCTCAGTGACTCTTTCTTAAACTTTGCGACATGCGACAACACGGCGCGACAAATTCTCAAGAATTTGGACGCCATCTATGAACGCAAGAGTCTCGCGTCGCAGTTAGCTGTTCGGAAAAGATTGCTTTCGCTGAAGTTGCAGAGTGAAACAGCACTATTATGTCATTTTAATATTTTCGATGAATTGATGAGTGAGTTGTTAGCCTCAGGGGCGAAAATCGACGAAATGGACAAAGTGTCGCACTTGCTATTGACCTTGCCATCGTTATATAATGGGGTAATAACTGCGATTGAGACCCTAGCTGAGGAAAATCTTACTTTAGCCTTTGTAAAGAACAGATTACTCGATCACGAGATAAAAATTAAAAACGATAGTAGTGATACAAGTAGGAAAGTTATGAAGGCAGCGGTATTCAATAACAACAATTATAAAAATAGATCCTTTAAAAATAGTAACAGTGGAATTCGGAAGCCATTTAAGGGAAAGGGAAAATTTAATATCAAGTGCCATCACTGTGGCAAAGAAGGGCATATTAAAAAAGATTGTTATGCGTTCAAAAGAATTATAAATGATAAAAACAAAGAAAATAACAAACAAGCACAAATAGCATCAACCCAACCCGGCTTCGCGTTTATGTTAAATCGTTTTGATAAAAATAAGTCCAAAAGTGACAATGAGAACGTTAAATTTATATTGGATTCTGGTGCTACAGACCATCTCGTAAATGACGAGAAACTTTTTGTGGATTACATCGACCTGGAGTCTCCTATAAAAATTGCTGTTGCCAAGCATGGCGAATTTATTTTTGCAACGAAGCGCGGAATTGTCAGACTGAACAATGGAAACCAAATCACGCTTGAGGATGTGCTTTATTGCCAGAATGTTGCAGAAAATTTAATTTCTGTCAAGCGACTGCAGGAGGCCGGTATGACCGTTATGTTTGGCAGTAACGGCGTAAAGATATTCAAGAATGGATCTGTGGTTGCTGAGAGTTCAGGTATGTTCAATACACCAATTCTTGAATTTAAAGCCTATATATCAAATGTGGAAAAGAATAATAATGAATATCGGTTATGGCATGAGAGATTAGGTCACATTAGTAAAGGGAAATTGCTAGAAATTAAAAGAAATAATTTATTTAGTGACAATAATCTTCTAGACAACGTTAATCCAGTTGATGAGATATGTGAAGCATGTTTAAATGGCAAACAAGCCAGATTGCGTTTTGAAAAGCATAAAAATAAACAATTTATAACTAGACCCCTATTTGTAATCCATTCTGATGTTTGCGGGCCAATAACACCTGTTTCAATTGACGACAAAAACTACTATGTTATTTTTGTGGATCAATACACACATTATTGTGTAACGTATTTAATGAAACATAAATCAGATGTTTTTACAATGTTTAAGGATTTTGTAGCGAAAAGTGAGGCGCATTTCAACCTTAAAATTGTAAATCTCTATATAGACAATGGTAGGGAATATCTATCCAGTGACATGCGTGAATATTGTGTACAGAAAGGGATAAGTTACCATTTGACTGTGCCATATACACCGGAATTAAACGGCGTATCAGAAAGGATGATTAGAACGATTACTGAAAAAGCTCGTAGTATGGTAAACGGTGCTAAATTAGATAAAAGCTACTGGGGTGAAGCTGTTCTGACAGCAACTTATTTAGTTAACAGGATTCCGACTAGGGCGCTTGATGATAGCTCAAAAACTCCATATGAGGCTTGGCACAATAGAAAGCCTGATCTAAAATATTTGAAAATATTTGGTTCAACAGTGTATGTCCATATTAAAAACAGAAAAAGAAAATTCGATGAAAAATCATTTAAAACAACTTTAGTAGGCTATGAACCAAATGGTTTAAAACTATGGGATATAAATAATGAAAAATTTTTTGTTGCAAGAGACGTAATCGTAGATGAAACAAATATGATTAATTCTAGAGCTGTGAATAAAATGGAGTTCCTAAATGAGAGTAAGGAAAGTGATATATTAAATATCCTGAATGAGAGTAAGGAAAGTGATGTAATAAATATCCCGAATGAGAGTAAGGAAAGTGATAAAGGTTGTATCCTGAATGAGAGTAAGGATAGTGACACAGTTCGTATCCCGAATGAGAGTAAGGAAAGTGATAAAGATTGTATCCTGAATGAGAGTAAGGATAGTGACACAGTTCGTAACCTGAATGAGAGTAAGGAATATAATAATATTAATATCCAGAATGACAGTATGGAGAAAAGATTTGACTTAAAACAGCCTATTGAAAGTAATGAATGTACTTCAAGAAGAAGTGATAGGATAAGGAACAGGCCACAAATATCATACAAGGAAGAAGAAATCAATTACAATAATTATATTTTAAATGCTCATACAATCTTCAGTGATATTCCAAGTTCGTTCGAAGAAATACAAAGTAGGAGTGACAAATCTTTATGGGAGGCTGCTATTAAAAGTGAACTCGATGCCCATCAGTTTAACAATACCTGGTCGATAGTTAGAAAGCCTGAGAATATAAATATTGTTGACAGCAAATGGGTTTTTACGCTAAAATCTGACGAATTTGGAAATATCTCATTGATTATGAAGAAACATTTGCTCCTGTGGCTAGAATAGCAAGTTTTCGTTTCTTATTATCCATTTCAATCCAATATGATTTAAAAGTACACCACATGGATGTAAAAAGTGCATTTCTTAATGGAAAACTAAAAGAAGAAATATATATGAGAGTGCCTCAAGGTGTGCTATGCAGTGCTAATAGTGTATGTAAATTGAATAAAGCAATTTACGGTCTCAAACAAGCAGCAAGATGCTGGTTTGAGGTATTTGAGCATGCACTAAAAGAGTGTGGATTTGTAAATTCTCCAGTTGACCGATGTATTTATGTTCTGGATAAGGGTGATGTGAAAAGTAATATATATTTACTTCTTTATGTAGATGATTTGGTTATTGCCACAGCAGACATAGAAAAGATGAAATGTTTCAAATCATATTTAATGAACAAGTTCAGAATGACTGATTTGGAAGAAATTCGATACTTTATTGGAATAAGAATAGAAATTGGTGATGGAAAAATACTTTTAAGCCAATCTGCTTACATTAAAAAGATTTTGAATAAGTTCAAAATGAGTGATTGCAAATCAGTCAGTACTCCTCTAGCCACCAAGCTTAATTATGAATTATTAAATTCAGATGAATGGTATGATGCGCCTTGTCGTAACTTAGTTGGTTGTCTTATGTATGTAATGTTATGTACACGTCCAGACTTGGCCACTGCTGTTAGTATTTTAAGTCGATATATGAATAAAAATAATGCAGAGCTATGGATATGTTTGAAAAGGATTCTTAGATATCTAAAAGGGAATATAGACATGAAATTAGAATTTAAGAAAAATTTGAGTTTTGAAAATATATTTGTCGGATACGCAGACTCTGACTGGGGAGGAAATGAAATTGACAGGAAGAGTACAACGGGGTTTCTATTCAAAATGTTTAACCAAAATCTTATATGCTGGAATACAAAAAGGCAAAATTCAGTGGCTGCTTCATCGACCGAGGCCGAATACATGGCCTTGTTCGAAGCTGTAAGAGAAGCCTTGTGGTTGAAATCCCTATTAGAAAGTGTTCATATCCAATTTGAAAGACCTATAAAGTTATATGAAGATAATCAGGGATGTATTAGTATAGCTAATAATCCCTCATGCCATAAAAGATCTAAACATATTGATATCAAATACCACTTTACAAGAGAGCAAATAGAAAATAATGTTATTTGTATCGAGTATATTTCCACAGAGAACCAACTTGCTGACATTCTAACGAAGCCGTTGCCTGCTCCACGCTTTATGGATTTACGTGGAAAAATGGGACTGGATGGAGAAGCCAAACTACACGAATAACTTGTTTCATTTTGTTAAATTTTTTTATAACTATAACTATTTAGTTCTTAAGAGTGGTCTGATTGGGTTTTTTTGGGTTTTCCCAATCCTAGCAGCAAATGCTGGATCACTGAATTGTATGTTCCCAATAGAAAAGAAAAGAAGATAAGCAAGCACAAGCCACATAGGTTGAGTTGAATATGTAATTTTAATTTTAATTTTGATTTCATTTATAATGCAATTTTTGAGGGGGCGTATTGAATATGCACTAGAATATCCCCATTATAATTTAGAATATACCAAAAACAGCATTATAGAATTATCGATATCTGGTAGCACTAAAGTGTAAGCCACGCGGTTTTTCCTTCTCTTACTTCCGTGATCTCTAAACGCTTGGTTGGTTGTGCTGTGCTAAATAAAGAATAATATAATTAAAACTAAATAACTTTGATTGAACTTATTTAAAAATAGAATCCCAACACCTACACTAAAAAAAATTTTAAGTTTTACCTGGAAAAAAAGGAAGTGAGATTAATTACGTAAAACTTTCAAACTAGTCAAACAATTGAAAAACATTCTTATAGGGCTTTCAATAAGCATTCCAAAATGGTAAAATGTGTCATACCTTTCTTTAAAAGAAGTCACTATAAATGTAGTTCAAAGGTCTAAAAACGTACAAAAAACGTGTGCAGGTAATTTTTTTTACCATCAACCCTTTTTTGGGTCATTCTAAAAGGAGCTGTCGGCACCTGCACCTGGCGATCATAAATGATTTGGGTAATGTTTGACCGTTACTTTTATTAGTTAGAGTACCTAAGACCACAAATGTCCCTTTTTGGACACTTATGTATAGTAATATTTATGGGAACAAAACAATTTATTTTTATAGGAATAATAATTTTGAATTAAAAATAAAACTAATTTTCTAGTATATTTGTGGTATTATTTATCAATTTTGTGTAAAATAAATGTAATTTTTCAACAATTTTGGTTGTTTTTCTTATAGTTTTACCTAATAAGGGTATGACACATTTGACCATTTTAAAAAGCTTATTGAAAGAAGTATATCACGCTTTTTAACTGTTTGATAAGTTTGCAAGTTTTACCTAATTAACCTCACCTGCAAATTTTTTTACAGGAAAAACATAAAAAAAATGTTTGTGTAGGCTAAATTAAAAAATTTGAATTTTTTATTTAATATTTGAGAAGTAATACATATTTAGTAAAATTTCAATTTTTTCTGAACTAAGGTTTTTAAGATATACGCGGTTCAAAAACGATGCACAAAATTGTGTCTTCCGCTCAACAAAGTAGTTAAAAAAAGTTTCCCCTAATAAAATCTAAATATGCTTGTTAAGAATCGTTAAAGACGATTCAACCCGAGATATTTACACGCAAAATCGAAATGGAATTAAAATGGTCCTTCCGCTTACACAAGGGTTAAAACAAAGAGCTTATGAAACACAGAACTTGTAGGCTAATTTAGTGATTAAATTGAAAATTTATACGCGCAATTATACAAAAAATTCGGCTGCACGACCGGCTTAGGCGAAGGCGACAATGAGATTGTTCCCACTGTTGTCAAATAAAATTCGGAAGCCGAAAAAACACGTCCATTCAGTTTAAAAGTCAAAAGACAATGACCGAGATATATCAAAGTAATTAATACATTACGGAGTCTGGTTGTATTTAAACATAAAAGTGTTCAATGAAATGGAAAAACATCAAATATCAAGCATTTTTGTGTGCAGAATTACAGGCTTGTCTTCATTTTGGAGTACAAATTACAACATCGCTCATCCACTTGTTGCGAAGAAACGGAACTTCTTCATGCTTTATTTCATTGTCGACTCTATTCATTTTTAGATCAAACACAAAGGCATCCTTTCGACTATCCCAGAACATTCCTAATATTTTGTCCACTGAGCTCGAATCAAGATTGACAGATGAAGCCGAAGGTTCGCACTCATACCTTATCTTTTCCTATCCTTGGCGTCGGCTCACATAACTGATTATTCCCAGGCCAAGTATATCCCCATCGTTGACGGCCAAATACTAGTGTGGGAAGAGTTCGCGTTCGTCACTCATACAGCGAACCTCTCGAAGTATGCGCGCGTGGTGGAAGAAACAGACAACAGAATAAACATGTTTCCACTATCCCATATGAAGAAGCTTCTAAGCGTAAATACCGCCCACATCATCATCGAGTAGCTAGGAGTCTAAATTTCTTAGGGTCAGCGCTAAAGGTCGTAGCAGGGACACCAGACGCCGGTGATTTAGAGATAATCAGATTCACCGAAGTGAAATTAGTTGAGTCAAGCAATAGGAAAATTCAAATAAACACTAAAATTCAAAATCAAATTAATCAGCTAACATCGACCGTTAATCAACTGAGATCTACCAAAAATTCGCAAGTAGACACTGTACACTTATATAAGACTCTACTTGCTAGAAACAGAATGTTGATGATGGAATTACAGAATTTAATGCTTAATTACAGAATTTAATGCTTGCAATAACCCTTGCCAAAATTAATATTGTTAGTCCGAATATTTTAGACCACGAAGACTTAAAATCAGTTTGGCTTGAGGAACCCACCAACACTCCTAGAGGCGATCTTTTGTCCGTTTCGTCCGAGAAGATTCTGAATTTCCTAAAATAAAATTAGCATGCAAAAAAGATAACTATTTTTCCAGTCGCCCATAACGAGACAATGCTGCAGATAATAAACAACATTATAGCGGAAAAATTCACTCCATTAAAAACTGCTCCGTGTCACCGGAAGCCACATTCTGCCGTTTGGCATCAGAGAGTTCATGCGCCAAAGAACTGCGTGCAGGTGGGATGGCGCATTGCCGAACACAACAGAGCGACCTGCACCCAATCACATACGTGGACGAAGGGATCGTGATCATCAACGACAGGTCACCCAAGGTTCGAGTGGACAATGGGACAGAAGTCTGGATACATGGCACTCACCTCATCACCTTCGATAAACAGGCCACGATAAATGAAACCCTCTTCATCAACCACGCTAACGCCCAGAAGAGAACTCCAGGGGCAGCAAGCTCCCCCCTATTGAACAGCCTCCCGTACCTTCACCGCTTGAGTGAACGAAACTTGGAGTTTATCAAGGAGTTCCGAGACGAGATCAATGAAAAGATCTGCCATCCAAATAAAAGAAGTAATTGCAGATTTAGGATCAGCCGAGGGCGGCCTTAACTTAAAAAAGTAGTTAAATGTGGCCAGCAAAACCAAAGTTGTTGACCACCGTTTACGTAAACATCGCGCCGGCCAAAGTGCTGACACAGCGTTTGGTCGGATGCTCGTGCATAGCCCGCAAGCACTGCCAATTGGAGTGGCCGCTATGAAGCTCATTTATGTTAGTTTTAAGTTTTAGTTCTGATTCGACATTCGAATACTAAAGAGCCATCGCTCGTAAACCCAACTCCGACCAACTGTCGTTAACTGCATATCATTTATTCACTGTCTGAGTCCATAGATCAGCAGGTAAGAGGGGCAGTCACCCCTCCAACATAATCATCCTAATTCAGCATTGGGACATCTTCGGCCAGCCGGCCAACAATTAACAGCGGACCTGCCGTCCGCCTGAGAGGAAGAAGAGGAACCTCCTGATACCGACGGCGATTCGTCACCCACCGGATCAACTTATTTACATAATGATATGTACTCGTCCTGACCTAAGTATATTAAGTAGACACACAATTAAAAAATCCAGAATTATGGCCGATATCTAAAGGGTACTGTTGATCTAAAATTAACTTTTGTTAAAAATAATGATTTTAAGGACATGACTATTGGATACCAACACTGACTGGGCAGAAAGTGAATCCGATAGAAAAAGTACAACAGGTTTTATCTTTAAAATGTTTAACTCAAATGTAATCTGCTGGAATACAAAGAAGGAAAATTCAGTATCTGTTTCTTCTACTGAAGCGGAGTATGTGGCTCTATTCAAAGCAGTTAGAAAAGCTTTATGGTTGAAATCTTCATTGTCTAGTATAAAATTTGAGTTAAGTAAACCAATCAAAACACTAGAAGATAATCAAGGTTGCATAAGTATAGCTAAAAATCCTACATCCACAAACGATCAAAGCAGATATCAAGTACCATTTAACAAGAGAACAAATTGAAAATAAATTAATTGTTTTAGAATATATTCCCACAGAATACCAAGTAGCAGATGTCCTGACGAATACATTACCCGCTGCCAGATTCTTGACCCTCAAATACTAAAACTACATAAGAAGAACTTTGATTAAATCAAAATGAAAAACAATCAATTTATTGAAGGGGTTAGGTGGGTTTCCCGGGCAAAAAAAGGCACATTTTCAACTTTTTTTTTTTATATAAGGAATGAAATATTTTATAAAAACTTTTAAGTTTCTTACAAATACATATTGAAAGGATATTATTTGAATTAAAAAAATACTCAGCGGTCAGCCATTGTGACACCATTTCCAGTGACCCCTCGGAAAAAAGATTCCTTCGCGTTGTCAGCACATTTCCTGACAGAATCATCGGAAATTAAAAAACCAAATTTTTTCTTTTAGTACAAACCTAAATCTCGTAAATGAACGAATGAAAACCAAAAAAAAAGCGAAAATTGGATTTTGGGAGACTTTTTTGCCAAATTTTGGTGAAATTAAAAAATATTTTTTTTAATATTTGTTGGTAATGATAGAAAAAAATCCTTTGTTCATTTACGAGATAATCATATCTCGAAGGCCTGTGCAACATTACATTAAGATCGGTTGAGTAGTTTCCGAGAAATCTTGACAACCGACTTGTGCGCGCACATTCTTAGGACTGTGTCTCCGAAACTGTATTCTGATCGACTTAAAACTTTCTATATTAATATATGAGACAATAAAAAATAAATCGATTTTTTTTTTGCGAAACCCACCTAACCCCTTAGCCCATCTGTGAGCAGAAGATTTTTTATACGTTGTTGAGCGGAAGACACAATTTTGTGCATCGTGTTTGAACCGTGTATATCTTAAAAACCTTTATTCAGAAAAATTTGAAATTAATTAATTTAATTTAAAATTTAAATTTTTTAATTAGGCCTACACTAAAAAAAAAATTTTAGGTTTTACCTGGAAAAAAAAGGAAGTGAGATTAATTACGTAAAACTTTCAAACTAGTCAAACAATTGAAAAACAATCTTATAGGGCTTTCAGTAAGCATTCCAAAATGGTAAAATGTGTCATACCTTTCTTTAAAAGAAGTCACTATAAATGTAGTTCAAAGGTTTAAAAACGTGCAAAAAACGTGTGCAGGTAATTTTTTTTACCATCAACCCTTTTTGGGTCATTCTAAAAGGAGCTGTCGGCACCTGCACCTGGCGATCATAAATGATTTGGGTAATGTTTGACCGTTACTTTTATTAGTAAGAGTACCTAAGACCACAAATGTTCCTTTTTGGACACTTATGTATAGTAACATTTATGGGAATAAAACAATTTATTTTTATAGGAATAATAATTTTGAATTAAAAATAAAACTAATTTTCTAGTATATTTGTGGTATTATTTATCAATTTTGTGTAAAATAAATGTAATTTTTCAGCAATTTTGGTTGTTTTTCTTATAGTTTTACCAAATAAGGGTATGACACATTCGACCATTTTGGAAAGCTTATTGAAATAAGTATATCACGCTTTTTAACTGTTTGATAAGTTTGCAAGTTTTACGTAATTAACCTCACCTGCAAATTTTTTTTTACAGGAAAAACATAAAAAAAATGTTTGTGTAGGCTAAATTAAAAAATTTGAATTTTTTATTTAATATTTGAGAAGTAATACATATTCAGTAAAATTTCAATTTTTTCTGAACTAAGGTTTTTAAGATATACTCGGTTCAAAAACGATGCACAAAATTGTGTCTTCCGCTCAACAAAGTAGTTAAAAAAACTAACTTGTTAAGAATCGTTAAAGACGATTCAACCCGAGATATTTACACGCAAAATCGAAATGGAATTAAAATGGTCCTTCCGCTTACACAAGGGTTAAAACAAAGAGCTTATGAAACACAGAACTTGTAGGCTAATTTAGTGATTAAATTGAAAATTTATACGCGCAATTATACAAAGGATTCGGCTGCACGACCGGCTTAGGCGAAGGCGACAATGAGATTGTTCCCACTGTTGTCAAATAAAATTCGGAAGCCGAAAAAACACGTCCATTCATTTTAAAAGTCGAAAGACAATGACCGAGATATATCAAAGTAATTAATACATTACGGAGTCTGGTTGTATTTAAACATAAAAGTGTTCAATGAAATGGAAAAACATCAAATATCAAGCATTTTTGTGTGCAGAATTACAGGCTTGTCTTTATTTTGGAGTACAAATTACAACATCGCTCATCCACTTGTTGCGAAGAAACGGAACTTCTTCATGCTTTATTTCATTGTCGACTCTATTCATTTTTAGATCAAACACAAAGGCATCCTTTCGACTATCCCAGAACATTCCTAATATTTTGTCCACTGAGCTCGAATTAAGATTGACAGATAAAGGTGCTGTAGTTTCCAAAGTGGTATCTACACCGTTTAACTTATCTTTGATAGCCAAAGAGTTTGAAACGAAGCCTCTCAGATCGAAGTTTGACAGTTTGAGGACGCTTTTGACTTCACTGCTTATTTCGTATGCTTCACATTCAGTATTAAAACTTGCTACGAAATCGTCCACGTAGTGATTTCCCTTTATAGCCTTGATGACAGCTTCTTGATTATTTGTGGCATTCGATGCGCATACTGTCTTCCTCCGGCCTAATGGTCTTGGCGTAGACGCGTGAGCTTCATCCATCTTTTTTTCCAGACTCTTCTTGCTGCGAGTCGACACCATTAAATCGCATGTATATGAGCTGTTCACATATACAGGGATTTGAATTTCACAACATCTCGAAATTTCACACAAATGTAAGTCTCTGGCGACGCAAGCCACTTTCAACAGAATTTAATAAAAATGTTGAATATGATGAAATTTGAACATACTATATTAAAAAACTGGCTGCTAATTTTAATGTTTATTAATCAAATATAGGGGGAGACCGGGGCTAGTGCGCCGAGTTTGGACTTAGGAATTTCTTCTAATGTTGTGGGCTAACTTTTTCGGAAACGTTTTGCGCTGTCATTAAAGTAGAACCCTTGAGCACATCTGTGAATTTTCTTATGAATGAAAAACAACCATGGAAAAAGTTATTAACAAAAAACACAAGAAATCCATGACCGTATTATGTTTATTGATTAAAAAGTAAGTGTACATATGTTTACAAGTTTACAATAATAACATTGTTGTAAAAAAAAAACTCCCCACTTTACTTTTTAGTCTTTTTTGTCTTGGACTTAATGGAGGTAGCTTTAGTGAACTTCTTGGACATTCTAGCTGCTTTTTTTTTCCTCTACCAGCTCACGCTAACGTCCCCTTTCATTTTTCTCCTCCGTCAATGCTGCTATTATCGGCGATCCGGTCAAAATTTGGGTTGATCGGCATTTGGTGCTGAATAAAACACTTCGATGTTCACGGAACACAAATGATTTATTTCCGACTTCGAGTGGACTGTTATTACTACTTTTCTGTATTTCCTACGCTGTAGTCTTAATACTAACACTAAAAATTAAAAGATGTTTTGTGCCTTCGCTGCGACACTACAATTACCAACTGGTAACCCAGCACCGAGCAGTGGTAAAGTCAGCAAAAATAGTTCTGATGAGATGTCTAGCAAACATCGAAACAGCGCCGTAGGCTATAAGCTTTGCTTCTTGTCTTTGACAAGAACTTTGGGTGTGTGGCATAAAAAGCCGGTATTAGATTTATATTATATAATATAATATAGTTAAATATTTTTAAAATAACTAAAAATTCTCGCAAAAGTGCGACGCAGCGTAAGAAAAATACCAAATTAATGTAGAAAAATGTACTGTTCAACAATACAAAAGTTTTATTAAATAAAACTATCGGGGTGCCACAGAAACCGTCGACGGTTTTGGGGAGTAATTTTCGGAAATTCGGAAAAAATTCGTCGGTGCTACAGAAACCGTCTCGAACTTGTTGTTGGAACTAACGATTCGGAAAAAAGACAGGGCTGACTTCTTATTTTTATTTGTCATTTATTTGCTATTTTTCAATAAATTCAATCCAAGTTTTACTTATTTTTTCAAGACAATACCAACAACTAAAAAAACTCTACACATAAATCGTAACGATCAAAATAGTTCGACATTTTAAAATGACCGCCAACCTAAACAACAGAAGCCATCCCTGTATTAGATGGCTTCTTACGAGAGGCCGCTACATAAAATCAGTCCCCCAGAGCGAATGCTTTTGCGAAATCGGCGTTTTCTATTATAAACATCAAGAGCACGGTGGCTTGCTTTGATTTCATATGCTTTCCCCTAAAACTAAACAACATTTAGGCAATATTATTTAAAATTTGTTGAATTCACTGACATTTTCAATCAATTTGTCTTCTTCTTTGTCGTTTTTTAAGGTTTTTACCCAAGCCGGTATTTTTTGCCATACGCGGTCACACTTAAGTGCAATGCAACGATTTGTTTTATTAATTTCACAAGAAGTACAACTTATTTTCACTTGAAATTTTGACACGCTATAGTTATAGTTATAAACAATAGTATAGCGTACCATAACAATAATAACAATCATATTTAAAATATGAAAATTACTCCGAAATTTTTCATTTTCTATTTGGAGCAAGTTGGCATTTTGGTTGTTGTGGTGGAATTTGGCCGGAATCACACAAGCAATTTTTGAGGTGACGGTTTTTGGAGATTTATTAATTTAAAATATAAAAAGATCAAAACATAAAAAATTTTGTATGCAGATAGCACATACAATTCATTAACGTTGTTTTAACCAATTTTTCATTATTTATAAAAAGGTGCAAGTATGCTTATTTTATAAAACTGTCGTTTAAAACACGGGGGAAATGATAGAGTTTTCTGTGGCACCGACGGTTTTGCCTTGGGTTAGAACTTGGGCGGACTTCGAGAGGAACGGTTTCTGTGGCACCCCCGTATATAACGGCTGCTATGCGTTCATCAACATCCCGGGCCGCCCTAGGTAGTACTGCTAACTTAGTAATGGGACGAGTCATCTCTCCGGTGGCCGTCTTAAGCTTAACGGCGTAAACAAATCCATCTGGTCCAGAACGAGCTTTCAGTACACGGGCTAGAATCCAAGCTGCTGGTGGAAGACTGTAGTCCTTGACAAGTTCCACGTTGTCAATTGAGATGTTACGTACCTTGTTGTTGCACTTGTGACGCTGCTGAAAGGATGTTAAATATTCCTGATGCCAGCACTTGCAAAATCCTTGTTATATTGCTTGCAAGTGCTGCCAATAGTCCAGGCGATTGATTGGCAAATGAAAAAGATGACCCTATGGAATAGTTGTGAAAGGGCGACCAACTAGAAAGTGGGCTGGAGACAGGTATGTCAAGTATGTGTATGTGTTTGCATTTGTTTGAAGGTTAATGTCGTCTTTCCAACAACGCGACGAAGGTGCAGTTTTACTTTCCTCCCCATTTTATTCCTTCGTTGGCCATTGATTGGGTTACGGTGTGTTGATGCTTCTGCAAAGATAGGAGTTGCTGCATCTCATCTAGGGCCCGTTTGGCACCAACAAAATTCGTTCCGTAGTCGCTGAAGATCTGGGAACAAGGTGAAGACCAACGCGCACAACAAAATCAAGAACAACAATTACGAAACGCACGTCGTCATAGATCGACAGATCCAAATCCATTAAATCAGGCACCGAGACGAACGACACGACTTTCACGTCGTGCTGCGCAAGAGATGGAATATACTGCTTTCGCTTACAATAGCGAAAAAGATTATAGTGAACATGCCAATATTGGTGGAATGACGGTGAGATTTCCACATTGTGATGCAGCCAAATTTCACGGTGAAACGCCTGCCATGTGTTGTGCTAATGGCAAAGTGAGACTGCCAGCCTTTGAATCTCCCCCCGATCCACTCCATTCATTAATTTTTGGACCGTCGCAAACATCTAATCATTTTTTGTCTCAAATTCAAGAATACAATACAATTCAAATGACTTCTTTTGGTGCGACCAAAATTGTAAGAGACATTTTCATGCCGACGTTTAAGGTGATTAATGAGGTGATCTCAGCAGCAATTTTTTTGATGTGTTCAAGAATTGTGACCTAACATCTACTTACATTTCACAAATATTACAGATTCAAGGTCAGATTTATCGTCGAGCTAGTTCTTTATTGCCATATCCTGATGCTGATGATCAATTTTCTCAAATATATTTTATCGGAGATGCAAATCGTGTATTGGACCTGCGTTGTACAATTGCTGCGCGTGCAAGGCGACAAATTGTTCCTGAACTTCAAACATTCTTACATCAGCACAATGAATTAATTCGATTGTTTAAAACCGCTCTCGATCGTATGCCATCTGATGATCACAGAATCTGTATCAGGACAGACAAAACAAACCGATTTAATGCACCAATAATTGATAAAGTGGCCATTGTAATTGTTGGAGACCAGTTTCAATCTCGCGATATTGTGCTACATCGAAGAAATTATGAATTACGGGGTGTTTCAAAGCTTCACCGCAGCTATGATGCATTACAACATCCATTATTATTTTGGAAAGAGGACGACGGCTATCATATTAATATACGAATGATAGATCCACAAAACGGTAATATATATATGAATTCAATTTAATATGTATTTATTTTAAAACAAGAAAACATGATTTTAATTTTCTGATAATGTTTTTATCATAGGTCGTGACGTAGAAAAAACGGGTAGTGGGATTAATTATTATTCATATAGATTCCTGATTCGAAGACAACTTTATTATGCGATGTGGCAAACTTTTTATCCAATACGCTGTTGACATGTATGCGATAATTGAAACAGAACGCCTTAATGACCTTCGCTAGCGAACCCAGATGCTCTTCGTTGCAACCTGCACATTGAACGGCAATTTTAATGCAGAGTGTGCTGTTCGTCCACCTTCGCAAGCAGCGATTCCCAAGAAAGCAAGTGCAAATGCAATTTTTCGTACCGATCGAATGGCTGCCAAAATCAGTGATATCACAAATGTTTTTCCCGTACCACCAGTGCGTCAATAAGGCGCAAGGACAAACGCTTCAAATATGCGGAATAAATTTGGGGAAGCCGCATGTTCACATGGACAGCTATACGAGGCCTGCTCAAGAGTTGGAACTCCAAATTGTTTGTTTGTGCTCGCTTCAAATGGGCAAACGAAAAATATTGTATATCCAACAATGCATTCATTTCATAAAAAAAAAACCTTGGATATTTCATTGGATATGCTTCGTCGCACGTCCTGGCTTTCCTCGAGAACCTTTCGCCTTCTCTCCACTCGTCCTGGCCGCTCTCGATATCCTCGCCGTGCCTAGTCGCACGCCCTGGGACTCTCGAGTTCCTTGCGCCTTCTCTCTACTTGTCCTGGCCGCTCTCGATGTTCTCGCCGTGCCTCGTCACACGTCCTGGGGTTCTCGAGGTCCTTGCGCCTTCTCTCCACTCGTCCTGGCCGCTCTCGATGTCCTCGCCGTGCCTCGTCGCACGCCCTGGGGCTCTCGAGGTTCTTGCGCCTTCTCTCCACTCATCCTAGCCGCTCTCGATATCCTCGCCGTGCCTCGTCGAACGTCCTGGGGGTTTCTCGAGGTCCTTGCGCCTTCTCTCCACTCGTCCTGGCCGCTCTCGATGTCCTCGCCGTGCCTCGCCGCATGTCGTGAAATTCTCGAGGTCTTTGCGCCTTCTCTGCATTCGTCCTGGCCGCTCTCGATGTCCTCGCTGTGCCATACGCCTTTTGCTCTTGACTCCACGTCCTTCTGGACGAACTGAGTTAGTTGATTTTGGAAAACGAAGATTCCAAATGTCTCCTTTAATAAAATTATTTAATGTTTCTTGCTGTCTTATATGATTAAAATGAGTCACAAAGTCGTCGTAAACATTTGGTAATTCAAAAAACTTCTGCAGATAGAGTTTTATAGGAAATATAACTCCTTGAGCTGAACTAGCATTTAAACCTACTTTGTTTCTTTTCCTAATAGGTCTAAATAGTTACTCTTTGTGCTGGTAGCCATAATTTAAGACTTTTGATCTTTTCAATGAGAAGGTGTTCCGAATTACATTTTTTAAAAGGACTTTCACAAAAGGCAATTAGATTAGAAACACGCTCCACAGCTTTTTTATTTCACTGAACTTTTTTTAAGATATGAGCCCATGATTTTGAAAGTGGTATAAGTCATATTTTTTTTTCTTTCGAGATATTTAAAGTTTTGCATTTTAAAGGATTAAAAAATATTCTTGCACTATGGATTATAATTTTTCGACGGTAAAGTAGTCCCAACAAACCGAGGTCCTTGTGGCCGCTCCTGCCCTGCTGAGGAAGTCCATGCCCAGGAGGACGACGTCGATGGTCGTCGGTAGGACCAGAACTGGCATATTAATGTGACGACCCCGTAGTCCGATGGTCACGTGGAGTGCCTCGGTGAGTTCCTTCCGGCTTTAATCGGCGAAGCTGAGCTGAGTTGAGATCGCCCGCTGGTTTCTCGAGGTCCTTGCCGCTCTAGGACTCTCGGTGGTCAGCCTTTGGCTTCCAAAGCATACGTCTTTCGCCTTGTGCCTTTGCCTCCACTTCCTTCTTGACCATCCACACCTAGATCGCCTGAAGCACGTGAGTCTTTGGGGTCGAACTGGTTCAAGGATTCTCTTCTTCGACTCCTGCCTCTTTAACTACGGAACATCTGCACCAGGATCGCCTCAAGCCCGTAAGTCATTGAGGTCGACCGCTGTAGTTCCTGCTCACTTCCTGTCTGCTGCTAGTAGCTCGTGCTACTGCTGCTCCCGCTGCACGGGTACTGGTCCCTGCTCCTGGGCTGGGCCTCCTTTTATAGGCCTACCAGGTCCTGTTACTTGTCTGCGTCTCCTTTTCCTCAGGTCCAAGTTCCACGGTTTACCGTAAGTCCTGTTTGACCTCTGCGCACGGCACCACACATTTCCTGTATGGTACCGTTATCTCTCGGCGCCTCCTTATGACCGGGTCGAAGGTCCATGTTTCTACCGTTGATTAGCGGCTCCTCCTTAAGGCGGTATCTTCGGCATAAATTCGCCGCATATCCGGTTTCTGGGTCTAACCGGTATGAACAGCGCATTTGTTTGTGAGGATTTATTTAACTCCTCACATCCTCCCCTTTCTTCGGGAACAAATAGGACTCGGTCCTAAATTCGCATCGGTCTCCACTTCGCATTTTGAACTTCCCGCTCCTCCGCCACCCTCTTCCATGACGATTCTCCTTTTACCTCGACTGGTCACGTTGTTCAATCGAGATCGATTGCACACTCGATATGCATTGTGTCGTGGCCCTGGGGACTAATCGATTATGTCGTACATCGATACTGTAGTCCATCTCTGCCGTACATTTCATACGTAAGTTTATCTGCACTTTTCATTATTTTTCTTTCGCTTTCTCCTTTCTCTCCTTTTTGCAACCATCTTGCCATCTTCGTAGGTCATTGCCCTTTCTTCGGCCGCCATACTCGTCGCATTGTCGCCGCCTCTTTTTGTATGTGTGAGTGCATATTTGTTTCTGCCTGCTCGTTTTGTTTACCTTTTTTTTTTCTTTTTCAGCTGGCAAACCGGGCCCCTCATCTTATTTTTTTCCTTTTTTTTATAGTGATCATTCAATTCCCCAAATATAAGAGTGCTAACTGAAATTCAATAAAGATTTATTCGAACACCCTCATGCTATTGGGGCTTACCCGCACACGCCACTTGCGTGCACCTCGCTCTACAACCCCACACCTCTTGCCCCCTCGTCTCCTTGCCTCTTCGTAGCGGGGGGTTGGGGTACTTGATCCCACCGCGGGGGTGACAGAGGCACCTCCTCGGCTTCGACTTCCGGCTGGGGCTGGACGCGGAGAGTGCTGAATACTCCTCGTAGCGGGGGGTTGGGGGTACTTCGCAGTGAATGGTGGCACCTCCTTGACGCCTTCTTGCCTGTCCCTGGTAGTCGGGTCCCATCGGGGGGTGCGTGGCACTTCCTCGGCCATCTGGGGTTGCGTCACCTCCTCCCAAATGACAGGGCACTCCCACAAGGCCTTCTCTTCTTCCTCGGCCGCCTGTAAGCGCCCTTCCTACTCAGCGGTTGCTGCTGGGTTGGCCTATCGGCGTTCCTTTTTCTTCTTCTTCAACTCCTGGAGCCATCTTGGGAGTTCTTCTGGCCTTCTGTGCTGCTGCGTTTTTCTAATGTGCTGTCGGCGGTCCTCCTTGCACCATGAAACCTCGGTTTCACGTCTTCCTTTTTGGCCGGTACCGCTGTTTCTGTTCGGGAAGTACCGCAGCTCCTTTTTGCGCGGTACCGCAATTTCTTTCTGCTTTCCTCTTACGGTACAGCTCCTGCTGTGCCGTCTCTTCCCTTTCTTCGGCGAATTGGACGTTGGCTTATTCGCTCCCACCCGCCTTTTCCGTTGCCGGTTCATCGTTTGAATTTCCCGCTGCAGCCGTTGTATCTGGATTTGAGTTTTCGTCGCTGGCGTTGGGTTGCTGCTTCAGATTGCTGACATGTGTGACCCGTATTTTGTTTCTGCCTTGTCGGCGTATCTTACAGATAACGGGCGACGTAAAATCGGTAATTTGGTAAGGTTCGTCATACCTGGGAGCTAGTTTCGCGGCAAGTTCTTCGGCCGCCTTTAACAGGTGATGCTTCACGGCCCAGACCACATCGCCCACCACTCGATTCCACTGTCGTCTCCGCAGATTGTAGTAACTAGCCTGGTCTTGTGCCGCCTTTTCAATGTTTTTCATTTTGCGTTCCCACTTCTTTTTCTGTGCCGATTGTTTCTTGGTCGTACAGAGCGTTGGGCAATCGTGGATCTCGACCTTGCGTGAGAAAGGCTGGCGAGTATTCTGCAGATTCGGATACGCTCGAGTTTACGGTCAACATTATTTCCGGCCACCTCTCAACCCAACATCTCTAATTTTCTCCCGCGAACTGAGCTATCATCGTTTTGACTTTACGGTTGGCTCTTTCTGTCGGGTTCTCCTGTGGCCTATATGGCGCCGTAAATTGTTGCCTGATTTCCATTTCAGTCAAGAACTTAAACTCTTAAAAGCTTTACTGGTGAACTGGACTCCATTGTCTGTGATTATCACTTTCGGGTTCTTTCGTTCTTCATTGTGATTCGGTGTACGGCTTCGTTTGATGCTCCACTCATTGTACGGAATTCTGCGAGTTCGGTCTCTTGGAATTTCTTGGTGTCCTTTTCTTCTAGTGACTGTTGTACCACTGCTACCGACAACCTGTTCTCTCCCCATCCGTTGTTCCTTTCCCTCTCTGGGATTATTACTGTGTTTCCAGCACACCCTAGCTCGGCTCCGATCCCTGTTAGGAAATTCCATCCCAACACCAGCGGGTCGACCACCCCAGGATAAGCAGGTTTATGGGCAATCGTTTGTTGCCGAATTCGATTTCCACCTCGAGCTGTGTGTTTATCCCGCTGCATCTGCCGTCTGCCAACCTAACTTGCCGTCTCGTCCTTGTAATCTTCCCTTCTTCAGCCAGTATGTCCGCCAGCTCATTGCTCAAAAAACTTGCTGTGGCTCCGGTGTCGATTGTGGCCTTGTATGTGCTCGCGCCAATCGCTACCGCCGCGGACAACTGCTGCTCCTCTCGATTAACTTGCCAGTTAGTTTGGAGAGACAGCACCTTGCAACCCCTGCTCGCCTCTCTGAGGCTGGGATCGCTGGAGATTTCCCGCTTGTTGGCAGCATTCTATCGTTCACTCGACGAGCTTTCCGCATGCCCAGCAAAATAGCAACTGCTGGTTCCGGCATCCCTTTGCCGAATGCCCGTGCCCGCCGCAGCGGTGGCATGCCTGCTCTGGGTTGGATATGTGTGTTGGGTTTCTGTTTACCCCTTGCGCTTCGTGTTGTTCGGCCGCCTCCACTGTGTGGCATTCGGCGTTTTCCATTGGTCGTTATTTGGTGCAGCTTGCCTGCCTGACTCCTCACATCTACTGCATGTGACGTTTTCTGGTTTTTCTGTTCTGTTTCGGCTCTCCTCCGCAAACTCTTCCCTCTCTTTAGCGAGCTCTTCATATTCGTTAGCCAAAACCATCAGCCTGTCTAGATCCTTGCACTCGTACGATCTCAAGGCGATTCTAAGTTCAGGCGTGCAGTTATCTTTGATTTGGCTTAGCGTTTTCGTTTTTGAGTAACTGAAGGGTCTGCATGTCGACCAAGTAGTCTTTGAACGATTCCCGGAATCCTTGCTTCCTTTTCTTGACCTGGTCTGCCAGCTTGACAAGTAACCCCTCGGTAGGAAGAATGTTTGGAAGCTGCTTTTGAACTCGGCCCACGTTTTCCAATAGCGGTTGTTAGATATGAACCATTTTAAGGCTTTTCTTTGAAGAAGCTCTGGCATAGCCCGCGGAACCAAGTCTAAGTCCAACCCGTACGTGTTAGCGGACCATTCTACCTTCTCCAGAAAATCTAATGGTTTCTCATTTAAATGACCATTCCCTCACCTGTTTTGCGACTTTAGCGTTGTCAGACGGGCTGGTTGTTGATTTCTTGGTGTTTGGACTTCTCTCCTTGCTTGTACTTCTGCGTTAACCTTCTACTGTGGACGTCCAAGCTTGCTATGAGTTCCTCCGAGTTGGGGTTACCAACCGACCCTTGGCCGGTCAACACCAGGACTTCGCTCACTATCGCCTACCGGGACAGGCGTACGCCATAACTCGACAGGGCAATCGTTGAAGCTCACTGCCAGGCTCAGACGAACGCTCCGCCCTAGCTTTGTTGCCGCTAAGCCGCTGTGCTGGACTCTGCTCGCTCTGCCGTTCCTCGTGTCCTGGGCAGCCGGGTGATGATCCGGAAAGCGCCAAATGTTCTTGGCCCGTGGGTTCTGACGCCACCAGAGACGCTCACTGAAGCCACCAAAGACGCTTACTCAAACAACCGGACGCGCCAGGCTTACGCCAGGGTCTAGTCGGGCTGTGTTTTGCGTAAAGTCCTTGACTTTAAGCGGCGGGCTGCGCCAGGATGCTAGTTTACACTCGATTAGACGCGCAAGACGTACGGAACCTGGGTCTAGACCACGCTCGCGACAGGATACGCTTGTTTACACTCTATCAGACGCTCCAGGCCTACCCCAAGGTCTAGTCAAAGATAGGCGTAGTTGACAGGCACGTGGGCCGGCCCACGCTCGCGCCAGGACACGCTTGTTTACACTCTGTCAGACGCGCCAGGTGTACGCCGGGGTCTAGTCAACGATAGGCGTGGTTGTAAGGCACCTGGCTCTAGAGCCTTGCTTCGGCGCGATCGAACGCGCAAGGCGTACGCCAGGGTCTTGTACCGATCGGCTTGGCAATTGGGCACCTCGATGCAGCCGCAAACCACCCACCTGCGTCTCGTCTGCCGATCCTGGTGATCCTGGAGGGTCCTGGCTGCCTCGGCGGCTTGCGTGTCCTGGCAGGTCCTGCGTCTCGACTGTCTTCGGTGTCCTGGACGGCGTGGGCGTGTCCTGGCAGGTCTTCCGTGTCCTTGCAGGCTCAAGCGCGTCCTGGCGGCGATCCTGTGTCTCGGCAGGACTTGCGTGTCCTGGCCGAGCTGATGTCCTGGCTGATCCTGTGTCCCGGCAGTTTTTGCGTGTCCTGGCGGTCCTGCTGGCTGGCAGGACTTGTGTGTCCTGACTGACTCTGCGTGTCCTTGGCTAATCCTGCGTGTCCTTGCGGGATTTACGTGTCCTGACTAATCCGGCGTGTACTTGATGTCCGCGCCTCTGATCTCGTGTTTACGTTTCGATGCTCGCACATGTACTGAGTGCCGCTTCTGGCGCTCGGCCCCCTTATATAGGCCGCCCTTGCACCGTTAATCCTCGGTGCCTCCTTATTTTGGGTCCAAGGACCACGCTTACCGTTTGCCCTTTCGCCCTCTTCGTACGGCACCACAGCTGCCAGAGTCCAGAGCTGTACCGTTATTTCCTTATGCACACGGCACGCTGACTCCCTCCAATCATTCCGTCTCTCTTACTCATGCTCTCGCTCCTTCTTCCGCTGCCGTTACTACGGGTGAATTCGCCCTGTATCTGGTTCTTACAGTTCTTTGTCAGGCATTGTGAGTAAGGACCACTTCTGATGTTGTAATAAGCCAAACACGCTCAGGTTTAATTTATTTCTTTTATTCCTCTAGTTCAAACGACTCGTTCGAACGTAAGCCAGCAATGTGAGCGAGCTAGGTATACATACATTTGATACATTTGATTTTAAGTGTACAGGGTAGAAAGAGATGACAATATTATGCTTACAGCTCTTCCGCTAATTCTAGGGTACAGTGCGTATCGTGCCACGCATAAGTAGTACAGTGGGCCAGACAGACTGTTTCTTCTTAAAAAGGCAGGCCGGCAACCAGAATGTTCCCGTTGAAAATAATGCTAGAGAGAGACAGGCTCAGATGGCACAAAAACGCAGCCAGAACGTGCGTTTGCATTTATGTTGAAATTAGATTCGGGAGCTTCAGATCATATAGTAAACGACATTACCTTGTTTTACGAGTACAAGAATTTAAATCCAAGTGTTTCGATTGAAATTCCAAAGCGTGGAGAGTTTGTGTGTGCTACTTCGAAGGGATTAGTTAATCTCAACAATTCTGGGAACTACTTTGCATTACATAATGTGCTGTACTGCAAGGAAATACCGCACAATTAACTATCTATAAAGAAGATGCTTGATGCAGGAATGTCCGTAGAATTAAGTCCGGATGGCAATAAAATTGGTAACCTGGATTTGAAGGGGTATGTAAGTAGGGGGGAACGTATTCTTGAAACAATTTATAGCAAAAATGCCAAAAAAAACAGTGGTCGAAAATTACGTTTGACCCAAATGCGAAAGAAAAATACTGGTTTTTTGAGTCAAAGTAGATATATTGAAAAATTAGAATAGAGCTCTGTGCTTTGGAAGTGGCATGGGATTTTGTGGTATTTGCGGTTTTTTATGTGTTTCTGAAGAAAGTTATACGGAATGTGTCAAGTTAATGGTGGCGCTGCTGATTTGTTTTCACTATCAATGTAAATTATTGTTACATTTTACATTTTACATTTTTAAATTTTACATAAATTATAGGCAAAACGTGCTAACGTATAGTCTTAGTAATTTTTTGGCCTTTGTTAACCATCGAGAATGCGCAATTGTTTCGGGCTTGATATTGGCCGAGTTAACAGAATATTTTTTTTAAGGACACAAGTTATGTTTTAATAAGTCATATATATAAGCCATGTAGTTAGCACAATGTGGCATTACTTTTTATTTTAGAAGGCCCCTAATCATATTTCGGATTATACCTTTTAAAATATTTTTGAATTGGCTTTTTTCAAAAAAATCGTATTTTTCTTTCGCGTTTGGGGAGGGTCAAACATGATTTAAGACCATTAGTTTCTTCGTCAATATTGCTTAAAATTGTTCATAGACTACAAATCGACCTAGTCTAGTGAGTATAATGTACCGATTGTGGTATAAATGATTGGGAAATTCTAGTGTAGGAAAATTTTTAGAAAATAAACGAGATGGCTTGTTTGAAGGTGTTGAACTTATAAAAACCGTACAGCTTAATAAAAATGAATTATGTGCACAGTGAGCCCCAAGAGGTCACAGGTTTGATGAAAATGGTGACGCAAACAGAACTGAAGAGACCTAAGCTGATCGGTTTCGCGAGATATTTGTAAATGTAACTTTTTACAAGACTAAGTTACAACATAAAAAAGATTTTTTCTGGTAGAATTAGAGTTCTACTTCAAGTAAAAAAAAAAAAATTTTTCAAGCGAATTTTTTTTTAAAGATTTTTTTAAGTTTAAGAAGAAAATGTTCAATGGCCTTCACTAGATTTCTTCATATCTCGGGTTGTAGTCGGCCGATTTGAATGCTTGATACCAATTATCACTACCAAAAAATTATTCTTTACCTTTGCGTTACAGATAATTTGAATTCGATAAGTAATTTGTCAGCAAGAGCTCGACACAAAATTTTTGAATTTTTCGGTTTTTTTCACTGACTCTTAAACACTTGAAGAAAAGTTGATAAAAACAATGGTAGGGGAGACCGGGGCTAGTTGGACCCTTTTTCACTTATGAATTTTTTCTGGTTAAATGGCGAATGTTAAAAAAAAATTGAAAGCACCATAGTATCAGATTAACATTCAGCTACATCCATGATTTTTTCAAACCAATCTAAGCAGTCCTTCAAGAGTGGCAGAGCATTTTATAGGGTGTTGTCAAATGTGCCAACTTGCCCCAGGTACGGGGTAAGTTGGAACCTTGTGCGGGGCAAGTTGGGCCCTTTAAAAAAAAAAGACTTTTTATTTGGATAAATCTATTTTATTACTGTACTTAGTAATAGGGTCAGTAATAGTCATTTATACGTTGATAAGGGATAAAACCATAAATTTTATTACGGGTTCTTCGGTTCTTCTATTTGTTTCTTTTTGTAAGTTCTCATCAGTAAAACCAGTTTGGTAAGTTTGTATTGCACGAAATTTTAGTTTCAAAAATAGTTACAGAGTGTAATTATTGTAAATCGGTATAAATTTTTGTTTGTTCACACAATACTAATTGACTGGCACACGCCAAGGAACAAATCTAGGGGACCAACTTGCCCCATTGAAAAAGGTCCAACTAGCCCCGTTGCTTTTTCCAAGCTTTTTTGTAACTAATATTAGAATTAACGGACAAATTAAAGAGTGGGCTGTTTTTATAGCTTACAGATACACGTAATAATAGTGAATTTACCTTTGAGAAAAAACCACATTAAATGGTGGAAAAAACACAAACTTAGAGATGTGAAATAGTACAAATTTACTATAAAAAACAGAAAATCTTTTATACTTGTTGAAATAACTTTACCATTTCAATGAAACTTTGTTTGTGAGTTGGTATTCACAGTGCACATACACCATAAAAAGATGGCAGCTCTAGAGTAATTAAAGTAATTAAAAATGCATTTTTTCTACTTGCCCAAGGGTCCAACTAGCCCCGGTCTCCCCTAACTTTTTATTTTTCCATTTCTTTTGCAAGTTTTAGCGAATTATGCATAATAAAGTATACAAAAACCAATAATGCATTTTAAGATTTTTGAAGTCAAAAAAGTGTATAGTTTTTAAGCACTCGCAGTAAACGCACTGTTGTACTCTACATTTTTTCCTTCGCCTTATTTGTTTTGTTTTCTTTACTTTTGCCACGACTTCAACGTTTTTTTTTTTTTTGTTTTTTAAAGTAATTTAACATGTTTAACTGTATTTTATGAAAAAATGTCATCAATTTGTCATTCTAATAGGTGAAAATAGTAGAAGATCAGACTGACAAAAAATACAAAAAAAAAACCAAAGCACAGTTTTTTGTTGAGATCGCGTTAGGCAACAAACGATTGCCCATGAACCTGCAGATCCTACCAGGGGTGGTCGACTCGCTGGTATTGGGATGGAATTTCCTCACAGGAGTCGGAGCCGAGCTAAGGTGTACTGGACACACAGTGATAATCCCAGAGAGGAAAAGGAACAACGGATGGCTAGAGGAAAGGTTGTCGCTAGCAGTGGTACAAAATACACTGGAGGAAAACGACACCAAGAAATTCCTAGAGACCAAACTCGCAGAATTCCGTACGATGAGCGGAGCATCCAACGTAGCCCTCCACCGAATAACAATGAAGGACGACAAGCCAATCAAACAAAGATACTACCCAAAGAACCCGAGAGTACAAGGAGAGATAAATGCGAAAGTAGACGATTCTCCAAATGGGCTGCATAGAACACTCGAGAAGTCCATACAGCTCTCCAATCGTGATGGTGAAAAAGAAAACAGGCCAGTGGAGACTGTGTGTCGATTTCAGACAGATTAACGCTAAATCGATAAAGGACGCATACCCCATGCCCAGGATAAACTATATCTTGGACCAATTCTGGGAAGCACGATTCATAAGGAGTCTGGATCTTAAAGATGGGTATTGGCAGATCCCCTTGGAAGAAGGCAGCAGGCGATTCACGGCCTTCGCGGTGCCAGGAAAAGGACTTTTCCAGTGGAAGGTGATGCCATTTGGCTTACATTCAGCCTCAGCAACTTTCCAACGAGCGCTGGATCAGGTGATTGTGCCAGAAATGTCTCCACATGCGTTCGCATATCAGGACGACATCATAGTAATCGGCCGCACGTTGGAAGAGCACACACAAAACCTGAGAGAGGTTTTCCGACGCCTGAAACAAGCAAACTTAAGGATAAACGCAGATAAGTGCCAATTTTTCAGGAGCGAGCTGCTGTACACGGATCCCGAAAAAGTGGCAGCCATAGCCGAACTCAAACCGCCATTGACGGTTCGCGAGCTTAGGCAATACTTAGGCGTCGCATCGTGGTATCGGAGATTTGTGTCAGACTTCGCACGAATTGTGAAGCCACTCAACGACCTGCTTCACAAGGGCACAAAATGGGTATGGACACAGGAACACCAGCAGGCCTTCGAAGAAGTCAAGGCCAGACTAGTAGCCGACCCGGTGCTAGCCTGTCCTGATTTCAGTAAAATGTTCGTGCTACAAACAGACGCTAGCGACTATGGAATTGGTGCCATTTTAACCCAGTCAACGGAAGAAGGCGAGAAAGTGATATCATACTCAAGCAGAACACTTAACGGAGCGGAGAAGAATTACTCAACCACGGAGATGGAATGCTTGGCCATTGTGTGGGCGGTAAGGAAGCTGAAGCCATACCTTGAGGGGTACCATTATAAGGTGGTGACCGACCACATGGCGCTGAAATGGCTGAACAGTATTGAAAGCCCATCAGGAAGGGTCGCTAGATGGGCGTTGGAGCTGCAGCAGTATGATTTTGAAATATCATACAGAAAAGGACAGCTAAACATAGTAGCAGACGCTTGTCAAGACAGCCGCTGCCCGAGAAGTTGCGAAGAGCGAAGGACATACCAGCAGAGAACGTTGAGAGCTGCAACTGGACCAACAGCATGCGCGAAAAAATAAAAACGCAGCCACAAAAGTTCCCGGATTACGTGATGGAAGGCGACAACGTATACCGTCACATTCCCCACCGAGCAGGAAGCGAAGATGTGGCAGCTTGGAAGCTGTGCGTGCCGAAAGCAGCGAGGGAGGCCGTCATAAAGGTAAACCACGACTCACCTTCGGCAGGACACGTTGGAAGCCGAAAAACCATAGCACGGATAGCAGCCAGGTATTACTGGCCCGGGATGCATAGAGATGCCAGAAGCCACGTCAGGAAGTGCGAGGTGTGCAATTGTACTTCACTTAAAAAAAAAGAAAAAGTTTGCCACCTAAAAAAAAAAAAAAAGGTAAACAGTGTGAGCCGGCAGAGTATGCAAATGCAAATATGCACTCACAGATACACAAAAGGAGGACGGTGACAATACGATGAGTTTGGCGGCCGAAGAAAGGGCAATGACCTGCGATGATGGCAAGATGGCTGCAAGAAGGAGAAAAGGAGAAAGCAAAGGCTAATAAGGGAAAGTTGAGATAAAAACTTACGCATGAGATTGTGCGGCAGAGATGGACTACCGTATCGATGTATGATAATCGATTAGTCCCCAAAGCCACGACAATGCAAATCGAATGAGCAATCGATCTCGATTAAACAGAGTGACCAGACGAGGTAAAAGTAGAATCGACATGGAAGAGGATGACGGAGGAGTGGGAAGTTTAAAATGCGAAGTGGAGGTCGACACGAAATAGGACTGAGTCCTATTTGTTCCCGAAGAAAGGGGAGAATGTGAGGAGTTAAATAATTCCTCACAAACAAATGCGCTGTTCACACCGGGCAAACCCAGATACCGGATATGCGGCGAATTCAGGCCGAAGATACGGCTGTAAGGAGGCGCCGCTAATTAACGGTAGGGGCATGGACCTTGGACCCAGGCATAAGGAGGCGCCGAGAAATAACGGTACCATACAGGAAATGTGTGGTGCCGTGCGCAGAGGTCAAACAAGGACTTACGGTAAAACGTGGACCTTGGACCTGAGGAAAGGGAGACGCCGAGAATTAACCGGACAAGATCGGCCTATAAAAGGAGGCCCAGCCCAGGAGCAGGGACCAGTACCCGTGCAGAGGGAGCAGCAGGGATCAGGGACTACAAGGATTAAATCCTATAATCAGCGGTCGACCTCAAAGACTCACGGGCTTGAGGCGATCCTGGTGCGGATGTTCCGTAGTTAGAAAGGCAGAGCTCGAAGAAGCGAATCCTTGAACCAGATCGGCCCAGAGACTTACGGGCTTAAGGCGATCTAGGTGTGGATGGTCAAGAAGGACGTGGAGGCAAAGGCACAAGGCGAAAGGCGTATGCTTTGGAAGCCAGAGGCTGACCACCGAGAGTCCTAGAGCGGCAAGGATTTCGAGAAACCCCAGGACGTGCGACGAGGCACGGCGAGGACATCGAGAGCGGCCAGGACGAGAGCAGAGAAGGCGCAAGGACCTCGAGGAACCCCAGGACGTTCGACGATGCACGGCGAGGACATCGAGAGCGGCCAGGACGAGTGCAGAGAAGGCGCAAGGACCTCGAGGAACCCCAGCACGTGCGATGAGGCACGGCGAGGACATCGAGAGCGGCCAGGACGAGTGCAGAGAAGGCGCAAGGATTCGAGAGACCCCAGGGCGTGCGACTAGGCACGGCGAGGACACCGAGAGCGGCCAAGCCGAGCAGGCACACGAGGTTGAGACCAGTGAGCAACCGGGACCAGCAGCAAGGCGAGACAAGGATCTCGCAGGGCAGACAGCAAGGCGTCGAGGACTACGAGGAGCGCCTGCGGCAGGCAGTGGTCGAGCCCAGAGCGACGAGGTAGCGGAGCGAGAACGGCGGAATAATTGTAGAGCTCGTGGCCAGCAGCCATAGTAGAAAAAATCGGAATAGATACCCTGGAATTCTGTGCGTTTTCTCTGGTCAGTGGTCACGTTGTATTATAAATTTGGTGGGACGAACACACAAACTTCTGAGCTAGCCGCACAATTCAGTTGCGAGCAGATATATAAAATCAGTTCGTTACAGTGGTGTTGTTTGAAGTTTTCGTAAGTTTAGGCAAATTTGCTTCTTTAGCTTTTTGCGGACTAAGTTTTCTTTTAATTTGTACATACCGATCGATCCCAGTCTGTACGAGCGTAGATTGTGAGAGCTCTGCAGCAGAAGCGAGTGTTGCTCGCGATGCCAAAATCGGCCACACGTTGGTCGATGTTAAAGTTGTTGTTGTTGTAGTCGATACGACAGTTGTTATTGAGGGCACCGTATTAGTGAGTGTACAAGCTGATGTAGTCGGTGCGTCTATAGGTGGAAGGGGGGAAGGGCATTGCAAGCTGATGACTGCGCTGGAGCAAATACTGCTGGCGAAAGAGACCGAGCTCTCTCAGTAGCGGGCGGCGACATTGCATTTGTTGTAGTGTTATTACCTGTCTCCGATGAGACAATTGCTAGGTATGCATTATTTTTCGAAGACGAAGACAGTTGAAGCGAAGACAGTCGACGCGCGTCTTGCTGCTGTTGTTGTTGTACACGGCTTTGACTCACTGGCTTGCTGTTGGCACTTTTCAATAACGTACCCGCAGGCATTGTTATTTAGTTTAATTTATTTAAATCTTTGTATTTGTTATTAGATTTGTTAGGGAAGAGAGCACTTGTTGTTTGGCATTGCTGCCAGCGTCTTTTCGCTTTTTTGAGCGATCGGAAACACGTCTACCTCGGGTGAATGCTTAATGCAACACAATATGTCATGTTACGTTATTTGATAAAATTATATATTGATAAAATTGAAAGCGTTGACCTTTTCCATTTATGTTCTGGGTTTAAAAAGGACAAGTCTCTTTAAAGTGTTTTTAGGTTTGACGTTCAGGCGAGCATAAAGCTTTAATCATAATACTTTTTAAAGTTTTTGCCTGACTTAACTATAGTAATAAGGGGAGACCGGTGCTAGTTGGCACCTTTTTCACTTATATATTTTTTCTGGCTTAGTGTCGTATGTTAAAAAAAAATGGTAAGCACCATAGTATTACAACAACCCCTGAGTCGAACGGTCGTGTTTTCTATCGCTCCTCATCTGATTAAATAAAAACAACGTACCAGTGTTTAATTAAATAACTTTGTGGTGTTGATCGCAACATAAACATATGTGGACACCAATGCACTTTTGTAATTGTGTTCATAAACAAAATTAAGCGTTAAAACTATAAAATAAAAAGTTTTCTGCGCCGACACAAACGAAAGTCAGTCCAAAGAAAGACAAAAAGCACTCAGAATATCAGTGCAAAACGGCAGTGCAACACACACATACTCGCGCGTTTTCACGGGCGCCGCTAACGAACGCCTCTCCGATGCCATCTCCCCCCAAATGTTGGAGCTGCTGAAGGTGCACCTCCAAGAGCAGACTCAGCAGATGTCAACCGTTGTACAAGAGGCGGAGGAGCGGATCATCGATGGACTTTCGAAGCGTATTGATTTGATCTCCGATGAGGTCAAACGCGTGGTTGTACGGGTCACGAGCCTGGAGCTCGAAGTGGCCGACCTGCGCTCACATAGAGAGCAGATGCAAGAATGCACAAATAATCTGGAGCGGGAGGTTGGAGAGCTGCGCGCACTGCGGGACAGAGTGGGAGGAGTAGAGACCAAATTGGCCGCTCAACACATGGTAAACAACGCAAGTGAGTTACGTATGCACGGAGTACCTTACATGGAAGGAGAAAACCTTAAAACGTATTTTAACCAATTGTGCTTCTCACTTAAACTCACGCCACCGCCTAGAATCCGAGATATTTACCGAGCACGGAAGACACAGAATACTACGGTCGACCCGATTATTCTGATAAGGCTTGATTCTGTCCGAGAAAAAATAGCTTTGTTACGCTCCATAGGGTCTTACCGGCGCGCGACAAAACAACAACTAAGCTTGCGCATGATGGGCCTCGATTCAACGGCAGCGGTTGTTACGTCGGTCCTACTTCGTCCTTTGAAGGACATATGTAAGTTTGAGGGAGTGGCCGCCCGCCAACCACGATTTGGTGCAGCTGAGCTCGTCGGATTTGGGGTGGGTTCTTTGGACGCCACTCACCTCTCCACACGTAAACCAAGTAATTAATTATTTACGTGCTTGGAAATTTACTTAATACAATGCAAGACTGGGCCAGCATGAAGGATATCATTTAAACCGACCCCATTCTCGAAAGGGCTAGAAGCAATAAACACCACACTGAGCTTGGTGGTGGTACTTTCCGGCTTGAGCACGGCGTAATGGGGAAGGTAATAGCTCGCAGAATTATGAGTAGGGCGGACTTCTCTCATGTGATCCAGGTCGAGATATTCTTGAATTACCGAGTCATACCTTCCTTTGAGGGAACCGTCTCTCTTAAGGCGTGGCTCGTTTCTTAGGAATTGCGCCAGCGCGGAGGATCTGGAGTACCCTAGGCCAGACCCTATGTGATCGGGTCCCGGAATGGTAGGCTTACGACGTACCTGCCGCTCTTATCCCTTGTGGTAGTCCTAGGGAAATTCTCCTCACATAGTCCATCGGCTTCTTTTGCCACTTTTCAGGGCAGATCCTCCACCTCCCAAAACCTAGTGAGAAGTTTGTTCAGCGAAGTTTCCAACGCATGGGACACTTGCGTCGAAAAGACGGAAAGACGGTAAGCACCCACCCGAAAATGGTCTCCTGAGCGAGGAGAGAGCCACAGATTTTCGACTGGGTACCACTGAGAAGAACCGATGTCAGGATATCAGCCCCGATAAGGACATCTATTTGTGCGCTTTCATAAAACTTTGGATCCGCCAGAGGAAAATCGGGTAGATACCGTAGAAATTGTTGCGAAACAGGACAGGATGGAAGATTTCCAGCTAGTTGCGGAAGAACGTAGGCCGTAGTGTCGAATGGTGAACTGACAGAGCTGTTTGGATTCAGCGGATACTGTCTGATATAAGCCTAAGACTTGGGCTTGGGTAACTCGGAAGGGCAGCTTAATAAGGTTGAGCAGTCTTTTCGTAATGAAGGTTGCCTCAGACCAGGAATCAACTAGGGCTCGCGCTTGGAAATTAGAGCTCTTATGTAAAATGTTTATTATGGCGGTACCAAGCAGGACAGCTCTGGCCCCCGTTGCGAAATAATTTTGCACTTCTGCGGAACCAGAAGCAGCAGTAGCAGACGTAGCCGGCTGACCTGGACTTGACGCAGCCGTGGGTGAAGCCGCAGCGGAAGAGTTTCCACGGCGTAGCAGAGCGGTGTGTGATGGCGGCCACGACAAGTAAAACAATTGTGAGCGCTTTCGCAATCTCGAAGCTGGTGCCCTCGCGCAAAACAGTTTAAACACAGTTGCTTCCTTTTGATGTACGATGATAGTTCATCGACAGTCATTTGGAGAAATCGTGAGCATGAGTGGGCCGGATGGTTTTCCCGTTTACAAAGGTCGCAACCACCTCGTCTCGTAGGAGTTAATCCTTCGAGAAGATGTGTTAGCAATAAATGGCCTGGGCTGAGCCTGACTCGATCCAGACGGTCGCACGTCATCTATTGCCTCTAGGGTTCGGTGGCGCTCACTTAGGAAGTCTTTGAGCTTTAGAGAGACTGTTCCCATAACGACAGTGTGAGCTTAGGGAGTTTGGAAAAAATCATGAACACTGTTGAGCTAATGCGCTTTTTCATTAGCTATGTATATTAGAGTGTATCGAAAATCAACTTTTCTTGATTTTCGATGAGGCCGGGTGCGGATATGTTGTAAAACCATGTCAAATGAAAGCACAAAAAATTTCAGCCCGAAAGGATAACAGTTACTATCCCCACATCGTCCTTGAAATTTCAAAATTTTCATGGAAACTGGATTTTTTTTTTTTTTTTTTTCAATGACGCTGGGTGCGGAAAAATTGTAAAACAATGTCAAATGAAAGCAAAAAAAAAAAGTGCGTGCGTACAAAGTACACATGTCAGAAGTGAAACTTCTTTGCCGAACTTATTTATCAGTCTTGTCTATATTTATACAAATTTAAAACTTTAGATTTCCGAGACTTAAAGGAAGGGAAAAAATAAAAGTGTTGAAAATTAATATAAATTATAAATTTAGTTTTTATTAATTTATTTCTTCAATATTTACATTGTTTGACGCGATTTCTATAGGTATTGTTGTGACTAAAGCATTATGATACGTAAAATATGCAATATAAGTTAGTGTTTTAACATTATGTAAATATCTTGTAAAAGTAGCACCTATTGTCGTTCCTGAATTTGTAGTTGGTGTGTTTGGATTATTATTCAGCTGTAGACTAAAGTTTTCTTCTAGAAAGTTAATTAATGGTTTGGAATTATCAACTGCAAAATTAGTGTTAAAGTCACCACCCAAAACAAGTGTTATTTTATTATTCTCATTACCAAGAATAGCAGCACCTCCGTGGCTGTATGGAAGTAGTTTTTGATGCACGAAACTAATTATATCTTCTACACGTAAATCATCATCTTGAATACTTCTCGTGTTATTTCTATTATTGACAATCTGGTTTCATCTTCGATATTGTTATTATTAATATTATTATTATCACCATTATTGTTATTATTATGACAATTATTGTTATTATTATCACCAATATTGTTATTATTGTTATTATTATCACCATTATTGTATTATTGTTATTATTATCACCATTATTGTTTTTGTTGTTATTATTATTATTATTAGCATTAATAATATTTGATGATGTTTGAAAATCTTCAATAATGTTTTCTGAAAGGTTTGTCAATAATTTTTTCTTGCTCTAAACTCACGAACACGTTCTGTTGAAGTTTAATTTTTTCAATTGGTAAAGTCGAAGACGAAGGTTGAGGATTTTCTTCATATTTTTGTCTTATTCGAGCTCTGTAGTCACGACTATACTCTGCTCGAGTTTTTGGTTTAGTTTTTGTAATGATGGACGATGAGATATTTAACTCTTGGCTAATGCAGCTTTAAAGCCTTTTTCGCTCTCTGAATTCACGCACACGTTGTGTTGATGTTTTAACTGGCCGTCTAACAGATATTTTATTTTTAATTGTTTCACATTCTCGCACCACAATTTTTGGCATTGTGCTTAACTGGTGTCACATAAATGATTTCAGCTTAAAATCGTATTCTCATACAAGCAAGCTCATTCTATTTTTAGATTTTACTCTCTCAACTTTGTGCGAGCGCATGGTGCAACTATATGTGTAAGGTGGTCTCAACGAGACAGCTGCTCTCTTTTGAGGACGTTATTTGTGCCAGTCTCTATCTAGCTACCTCATTCTACCGATTGAGAGAGACGGAGAGGTAAACATATTTAACGTCCTCAGCAAAGCGGACGAGACCACCTTGTATATTCGCACCATGTGCGAGCGCGCTCAGAGCGAAGAGAGGAAAGAAGAGGACAGAGAGAACGTTTGTCAGCGGAGAGAGAGGGACAGTGCGTGATACGACAATCGCTCTCTCATCGCTATTCTCACTCCATCGCTAGTTGCTTTATGCTGCGTTCGCCCTGTCTTACTCTCTCTCAATCACTCTCGATCGCTCCCTCTCTTTTCGACTTTTTCGTTACATTCGTTTCTTGACGTTTCATTTGTACAAATTTTACCCCCAATGCGCCTAAAGAAGTTTCACTTCAAAAAGTTTTAGCCCGAAAAGATAATATTTACTATCCCCGCAACGACTTTAAAACTTCGAAATTTGCATGAAAACATGCAAATTTGCTCGTAGCTTTGCACGGCGACCTGAAGATCGGTAGGGCAATTTCAGCAATTTCAGCTTCGCAGGTATGATTTCGATAGATTATCTAACAGTCCAAATAAATTTAAATATAGATTAAACTGAATATGTATGCGGCATTTGCTGAAATTGCCCTACCGATCTTTTAGTCGCCGTGCAAAGCTACAAGCAAATTTGCATGTTTTCATGCAAATTTCGAAGTTTCAAAGACGTTGCGGTTATAGTAAATATTATCCTTTCGGGCAAAACTTTTTTGCTTTCATTTGACATTGTTTTACAATTTTTCCGCACTCAGCGTCATCGAAAAAAAAAAAAAAACGAGTTTCCATGAAAATTTGAAAATTTCAAGGACGATGTGGGGATAGTAACTGTTATCCTTTCGGGCTGAAATTTTTTGTGCTTTCATTTGACATGGTTTTACAACATATCCGCACCCGGCCTCATCGAAAATCAAGAAAAGTTGATTTTCGATACACTCTACTGTACATCTTAGTGATGTCAGCAGTAATTGCGTAAGGATGTAAACGGAAACGAAGCAAAGTTGCATAGAGAGATGGTTGTATCGTTGGACCAACCATAAGAGTATCATAAAGCGACACTTGTGATGACGTATTGCTTGACGCATCGAAAACGACTCGGAACTTTGTTGAAGAGCTTTGCGGTCTGAGCACACACTGGTATGGGATAAAATAATGTGGCTCACACGGGATTGTGTTATTGATTGCACTCATATGACCAAAGAGATATACATGTCACGGACTTCCGCTTGTTTTCCCATTCGCCTCTCCAAGCCAAGAAATCGTCTCTTAGCTGTCTCAAAGTACGAGCCAAGACAAGTCGATGACGCTGGGTGGGGAAAAATTGTAAAACAATGTCAAATGAAAGCAAAAAAAAGTTTTTGCCCGAAAGGATAATATTTACTATAACCGCAACGTCTTTGAAACTTCGAAATTTGCATGAAAACATGCAAATTTGCTCGTAGCTTTGCACGGCGACCTGAAGATCGGTAGGGCAGTTTCAGCAATTTCAGCTTCGCAGGTATGATTTCGATAGATTATCTAACAGTCCAAATAAATTTAAATATAGATTAAACTGAATATGTATGCGGCATTTGCTGAAATTGCCCTACCGATCTTTTAGTCGCCGTGCAAAGCTACAAGCAAATTTGCATGTTTTCATGCAAATTTCGAAGTTTCAAAGACGTTGCGGTTATAGTAAATATTATCCTTTCGGGCAAAAACTTTTTTTTGCTTTCATTTGACATTGTTTTACAATTTTTCCGCACCCAGCGTCATCGAAAAAAAAAAAAAAAACGAGTTTCCATGAAAATTTGAAAATTTCAAGGACGATGTGGGGATAGTAACTGTTATCCTTTCGGGCTGAAATTTTTTGTGCTTTCATTTGACATGGTTTTACAACATATCCGCACCCGGCCTCATCGAAAATCAAGAAAAGTTGATTTTCGATACACTCTAATATACATAGCTAATGAAAAAGCGCATTAGCTCAGGTGCCCAAATAAACACACACTAAAGAATATTTTTAATTCTGATTGTAATATTTATTTGGCCACACAGGGCGATATTAACAATATTTAGTTTATGTGTTAAGCAAGCAGGCACGACGTTGCCTGTGCAGATCAACGAAAACGAATTTTTATTTATTTGCAAGCACGCTCTCAACTGTAGGCGATTGCAAACCAAAACGAACTGAACTCATAAAACCTCTGCACGCAGGCAGAAGGCCAAAGCTAGGCAAAAGGTAGATAGAGAGAGAGAGTAGTTATTCACTGGCTTGCCTTGTATTGTGATTCGGCTGCATAACCCAACATCCTCCCCCCGTTGGAAGGCAGGGGCTTTCAACAGCATCTTGTTTCGGCAGCACACAAAGTTTCCGAATAGCTCTCTTAATAGTTCCAGTCGCCGTCTTCAGAATAGCAACTCGAACCATTTTATCCGTTTCAGGTATAAGCTCCAATGGCCACTTGAGAGGAGGCAGGTTCTCATCTTTAACCAACACGACATCGTTGATATTTAGGCCAGGTTGGGGAGTGCGCCACTTGACACGCTGCTGCAGAATTGTAAGGTATTCTTCGCGCCATCGAGCCCAAAACACCTGTTGATAAGCTATTCGCTCATAGCGATCCAAACGATTAAAATTTAGTCCAGTGACATCAGGCTCAGGAAACAGAACCAGAGGTGCAGTGCCAACGTCTGAGCAGGAGTCAGCACCTCAAGATCCGCAGGGTTTACTGAAAGAGGCACCAAAGGTCTTGAATTGATTATTGCAGCAATGTGGCACACAAGTGTCCGCAACTCATCAAATGACAGCAACGATGGCCCAACAGCGCGACAGAAGTGGTACTTTGCGGTTTTAACAGCCGCCTCCCACAACCCACCAAAATGTGGGGGAATAAAACGCCATTCGATGCTATCTGCGAGGCAGAAATCCAGTAACGATTTAATGTGAGAACTGCTTAGGAATAGCAGCTTTAATTCCGACAATTACCTCTTGGCTCCCACGAAATTAGTAGCGTTATCCGACCAGATACGCATAGGTTTTCCACGAGTTAATATGAACCTCTTCAAGGCGCTCAGGAACGTGGGTGTCGACAAATCTTGAACCAGCTCTATGTGTACTGCTTTCGTAACAAAGCATATAAATACACATATGTAGGTTTTAATGGGCGCTCTATTTCGAATTTCGCTCTTGTAATAAAATGGCCCACAGAAATCTAAGCCTGTCACCATGAACGTAGACGTTGCGCTCACACGATCCTTTGGGAGATCCGCCATCATGTGCTCAACAAGACGTGGCTTAGCCTTAAAGCACATTATGCATTTGCTCACAACGCTGGAAACTGTCTTGCGGCCACCAATAGGCCAATATTGGAGCCGGATGTGAGCAAGCAAAGCGCGGGGACCAGAATGCAAATTTCGCTGATGAGCGTGCATTATTATCGCACGGGTTACTAGATGCTGTCTCGGAAGGATAAACGGATGCTGGGCCTCGAAATCTAATGTTGAGTTTCTCAGCCCACCAACTCGCATGATACCAAATTCATCCAAAAATGTTTTGAGGGAGACAATTACGCCGGTCGACTTTAACGTTTTGCTACCTTTCAAGCTATGATACTCATCGGCAAAACAAGACACCTAGATTGCTCTCAGCAGCAAATAGCATCCTTTTTTTATATGGTCCACTGTGAGCTGTCTGACTCGATTCCGAAACTTGTAGATGAAAGCCAAGACACGCTTCAGTTTTTCCCAGGAATTGGCAAATTTGAAACCAGCTGGCACATCAACAAATGCGCAAATACCAACCAGAGCACTCTTCTTCAGGTCAGGAAGCAGCTTCACAGGAAGATAAGACTCCGGCCAAGTATCCTGCCGTTGTATGAGAAAATTTGGACCAGAAAACCAAAGTGTAGATGCCAAAAGCTCGCTAGGAAAAGCGCCCCTAGACAGGATATCAGCTGGACTGTAACTAGTAGGTACATGGCGCCAATCCATGCCATTTGTCAGCTCTTGTATAAAATAAATACGATTAGCCACAAAAACTTGGAATCGTGAAGGTTCATTTCTTAGCCACGTTAGGGCTACAGCAGAGTCAGACCAGCAAATGTAGCGGCAATCAAAGAGATTCATCTGACGAATATCATGCATGAGCTGAGCAAGTAGTAGCGCGGCGCATAACTCCAGCTTGGGCACAGCTTGGGCACATCCTCCGTAGGCAAGAGCGCTAGCATCGCTGAATCCGTGAATTTCAATTGCTTGATTGGAGCGCATAACCCTGCGAGAAAAAATAACCTTCTGGGTAGTGCCAATGTCGTCAGCCAGCTTGAGCCACGATGAGGCCAATGATATGGGAAGACTCTCATCGCAATCAAGTTTTTAAGCCCACAGCTGCTGCAGGAAGATTTTGGCCTTCGCTATCACAGGGCTAATGAGGCCAAGAGGGTCGTAGATTATAGACAAAACTGATCGCTTTGTAGGCTTCACAACAACCTGTATGGGTGAAAAACAAAAAGAAGTGAATCTGTAGTTGGGTCCCAGGCGAGACCAAGCGTTTTTGTGATGTCGCCGCCGTCATCGAATTTGAGAAAAGTGTCTTTCTCTGCATCTGGAATCTGTTGCAGAGCCCCAGGATCGTTGGAGCACCATTTCCGCAACTGAAACTGCCTTTTGCCAGAAGCTGAGCAGTTTGATGCATAATCTCCAGAGTCTCCTCAGTCGAATTGCCACCAGAAATCAAATCATCAACGTAAAAATCACGTAAGGCGATTTTGGAACAAATAGGGAATGACGCTGCCTCGTCTTTGGTTAACTGTTGCATGGCACGGATAGCTAAGAACGATGCAGGCTTTGTGCCGTACGTCACTGTATCCAATTTAAAGGTTCGTTTCTCTTCTTGTGGCGAATTTCTCCATAAAATGCATTGTAATTAGCTATAGGGCTCGGCCACCCGTACGCACCGATACATCTTACAAAGGTCACCAGTCAATGCAACAGGAAACGTTCGAAATTGCAGCAAAGTGTTGAAGAGCTTAGGCTGAATAGTGGGGCCTGCCATGAGCACATCGTTCAACGAGTAACCAGTGGATGAGCTCGCCGAGCCATCAAAAACCACACGGAGCTTGGTCGTAGTGCTTTGTTTCTTCAGCACACAGTGGTGGGGCAAAAAATATCTGCAAAGCTGTAACGAATCTTTCTTTACAGGAGACATGTGCTTCAGTTCCAAATACTCCTGAATGAATGAAGAGTACTGAGCCTTTAGCTGCGGACGACGTTCGAGTTTACTCTCCAAGTTGAGAAACCGACGATGGGCCTGATTAAAAGACTCGCCGAGCGCTTCAAAACGGTGTCTTGTTGGAAGGCGAACCGAATATTCACCAGCAGACAACCGATAGAAATTGGCAACAAAATGAGCTTCACACTCACGCTCCTCTTTGGTGCCAGACGAAAAGGTATCGCCATGGCTCTCCACTTCCCAAAAGCGACGCACCAGTTCGTCCAATCGCATATCGAACGGCTTTCCGTCATCGAATGGTAATTGAGCAACTAAAGCTGTAGATCGTTTTGAATCATTGCCTTCGCCTGTGACAATCCATCCAAGTCGAGTCTTTTGAAGCAACGGCAGGCCTGCAGCAAGCTTGATCTGCCCAACGCATAACAGGTCAAAGAAAAGACTGGCTCCGATGAGTAAATCCACTTTCTGCGATTTTTAAAATTCAGGATCGGCAAGCTTAATATTGGCTGGGATTCTCCATCCTTCCGAGCACACAGTCAAATTGGGCTGATTGTCCGTTATGGTAGGAGCAACCAAAGCAGGGATGCTCACCAATTCCAGCAACAGCTGCTGTTGACCTTTTCCGTGGCAATTGTAACTGGTGTGAGGTAGAGGTAGTGATGTTTACTGGACAGATGCTAGAAGAAGGCTGATTTGTTGAATTTTCCGTTTCTGATGTAGGATTTTGATTTAAATGCGATGTGGGCTGCGACTCAAACTGGAGCAGACTATGAATTTTTCCTCCACATGTTCGACAAGATCCGGCCTTCAAACAGTTGATGCACATTGTCAGCCTCTTAGCATCTCGAAGGCGAAATTGTGGAGTTAAACTCAAGAATTTGTTACGTCGGGTCCTGCTTCGTCCTTTGAAGGACATATGTAGGCTTGAGGGAGTGGCCGCCCGCCAAGCACGATTTGGTGCAGCTGAGCTCTTCAGATTTGGGGTAGGTTCTTTGGACGCCACTCGCCTCTCCAAACTTAATCAAACAGTTATTTGCGTTCCTGAAAATATTAGATACCGGTAGTCAGTCTGTCTCTCAGTATACACCGCCTGCAAGCTTCGCGTAAGCTTGATCGAAATCCGATCGGCAGTGTTTCAGCCAATGCCCTCCCCTTCACGACTTCGCGTGCCAATGGATCATCGCTGGCTGCGCTATATGATCCCCTAATGTGTTTGTTGTTCGTCAAAAGTTATGTCATTGTTCTTGACCCAGTTTTTCCATTTATGCCAGTTCCCCCTTTATTTGGTTTCTACCAAGACATGGTTATTATTCTGTTTACATTATAAATTTTATTGGGTAAATATAAAGGTGCACGTTGGATATAAAAGTGTGTGCTTAATAATAAAAATATTAATTGTCTCTTGACATTGTAATAAAAATGGTAAATTAAATGATTAAAAATAATAGTGAATTATTCTTTAAACAAAATAAATAAAATTATTAAAAGTACATTTAATTAAAATTACTAACGGTATATAATAAAATGAATAGTTTAAAAAAACTAAAAAAAACGCTTTATAGTAAATCCAACCAAAAAGTAAAAAAATAATGTTTAAAATGTTTAACGATAAAATTGATAGATTCCCTGTCGGAACAACGGGCCGGCAGAGTTGATGGTGTTTAAAGCGTTGGGATGCCAAATGAAGATAATTTCTTGCTACGTGTACTCTAAAATGCAGATTTAGTGCATTGATATAGTACAAATTATAATCCTGCATGTAAATTTAGTGTATCTATATGGTGGGAGTTGTATTCAATATAGTGCGAATTATATTCCAGCACGCAGATTTATTGCATCCCAACGCTTTAAACACCATCAACTCTGCCGGCCCGTTGTTCCGACAGGGAATCTATCAATTTTATCGTTAAACATTTTAAACATTATTTTTTTACTTTTTGGTTGGATTTACTATAAAGTTTTTTAGTTTTTTTAAACTATTCATTTTATTTTAATTTTTTTTTGTTATTTATTATGTATTACCTTTATAATGCACAAAAGTATTAACGAGAGTAATTTACGGTTCTTTTACAACAAAACAAAAAAAATACAATTTGTTCTTTTTCTAAATCTTTAAACTTTAGTTATATTTCAAATAGTTTATTTTAAAAATGTGGTGTCGTGTTTTCAATAGCGGACATTGCTGGAACTACACACGTTGCTGTCGCCATCTATCTTTGGCTGCGAAAGCTTTCAAGAGCTTAGTGGTGTTACGCAGCCAGCCAGCCAGATAGCCAGCCAGATAGCCAGCCAGCCACAAGTGAAACTAATATAAAGCGTTTAAAAATGAATAATTGTCTTTCTGAACAAATTAAAATTTTATTTCTTTAAAAAAATACAAAAATTTAAAAACATAAAAATACAAGATACCATGTAAATATAGAAAAATGATAATATATTGAAAATTTGATTAATTGAAAAGGTAATTAAAAACTACATTTAAAAAAAAGAGGAAAATTAAAAATGATAAAAAACTGTAGGGGAGAGTGGGGATAGGTGAACCACTTTTTTTGTTGAACATTATTATGTCTAAACAATTCGACGTTAGGGTCTGCTGTTTATAGGAATCTAAAAGAGCATTCATTCCTTTGCATTTAAAGTATTTTGTGAAAATAATATGTCACGTTTTTTGAACTTTATGAGCATTTTAAAATTTTGTCTCGAATGGTTCAAGTATCCCCACCCCTGGGGATAGTTGAACCACCTTTCAGGATAACACAAAAACTACAATTGTATAAAAAAAGTGTAATTTATTTCTTTGTTTATGCCTTTTTTCTGTTCAAATATAAACATTGCACATTTACAGCATGGAATAAAACATTACAAATTTGCTATTTATTTATTTTTTTTTTTCTTTATTTTTTCGAAGGTTTTCTTGAGTCTTTTGATTGTGCTTTTTGGCGATCAATTTTTCTGCGGTGAGTCAGTGGCAATGATACTCCTCCCTCGTTTTCTTCCTCGAGTCGTCTGTTTTCGTGGTTTAGCCTTTCCCCACAAGTACTGGTTCATGTATCCCCACAAGTCATAAGCCAATTGGAAGTGATTTGGAGAAAACATGGAATACTTGAACTGCGTCAGCAATCCATGAAAATATCATAATTTGCGTCTACTTACGATAAAATACAATTTTAGGACGTTCAATGCCACTGATGAAGAACGATAGAATTTTTCCTAGAAAACGTTAGGTCACAATTAAAGCTGCAAACGGGGAGTAAAACTTCGATTAGCGATAAAAACGACACCAATCGTTTGACGCGATTGTGCGTGTGTGTGAGGCTAGGATAACGACTAAGTAAGCAACACACATATAAATGGTGCACAAAAACATGTCAGAAGGTAAAATATTTGTACTGGTTCATCTATCCCCATGGTTCACCTATCCCCACTCTCCCCTAATTCTACGGATAATAATATTTCTCCCAGTGGAGGTGTACTTTGCACATAAATATGTATATATGTATTTTGGTATAATTGAGGAACCTTGGTTCCGTAGAGCTTACCCTCTTTAAAAATCCAACGTCGAGAGATCTCCCGGTCGAATCTTGGGCTGTTAAACGAAGTTGTTACAGAAACATATTCATGTGCATTTGTGTGTTGGGTTTTTACGATTAATTAGATGTTCACTTATCCGAATTTAATATTATTAGAAAACATAGGAATATATATATTAAGATGGGAATGTCAAAAAAATGTGTTGCTGCTGGACAGCCGACAATGGTGTCGTCTTCACTCTGGATCACTTAAGGGCGCGGGGTGCGGGCCTTTCGCTGACGGGATTCACTGCATGTACGATTGCGTTTTGTTGTTAATGCTCAAAGATAGATTTCGGGAGTTGAGACTTGATGAATATGCCAAAGCACTTGACCAAAAGATAGAACATGATCGCAAAAATGACTAATGACATAATTGTTATAGCTACTCCAAGTTGTTCAACTTTGTTGGGAGCAACGTTCGACGGCGGTGACAACTTCTCGAGATCACTCATATTTCACGGGCACCGGGGCTTCTTTTGTTGTTTCGGTGTATGTGTGCATTAATAAATGCATTTAATTCGTTTTGAGTCTTTTGTGGCCGTCGGCTATTGTTTTGGTTTTTGCTTTTAAATGTATTTAATTCGTTTGGTTATTTGGCAGATATTTTGGTTTGGTTGTCTGACTGCCGGCCAGAAATTGGTTTACGCGAATTATTCTTGTATTTGGAATTTGTTGTACGCATTAACTATTGTATTTAGAATAGTACAGATTTTTAACACCTATTGTTTTTAAGTTTATTTAAAACATGCTATGGTGTTTGAAGTTTAAGTTGTTTTTGGTTTAATTGTTTTCCGGCTTGTTTGTAAATAGTCGTTTGGATTAAATTACAAGGCTATTGGTCTTGATAGATTTAATGGCGCTCGGGCCAGTTGGCTGCCAGAGTGACAATTTTGTTCAACTCGTGTCCTTGATCACGGCGACTTTGGACCGATCGTTTGTACAGACGGAGAGCCTTCAGCACTAGTAGGATTAATAATAGTCCGGCCATAAAGCACAGCACGTCGTACACTTTAATAATCTCGTCCTGGTGGTCTACTATTTCCACATTGTTCACCACATTAGCTGTATTACCAGCAACTTTTGACTTGGTGGAACCCATGATGGAAAAAGGATATGCCGCACTATTTTAAGGATGTTTATTTTTGGTCCTTGTGGCCTACTGGCAGGATTTTGGATTTCACAACCGAGTACTTTGGACGGAGTATCGCGATGCCGATGTCTTTCAGCTAAAAGTTCCAGGTTCTTGACTCTTGACTTGACTCTCTCCCTACTCCGAATTGGGGGTCTTTTATACCCATGACCGTGCCAAAATTTGTCTACGGGTCACCGGAATCGAACACCAAAGTGTTCCCACTCAGGTGCATTGGTTCCCCTCTGTATTTTGATTGGTCAAGTCGTATTTTGCAATATCGGCGTTCGGATACCGACTAGTTCGATCAACCCGGCGGTGTCTTATTACCGGTGGGTGCATGGCCGTACTCGTGCTGTTGAGGCGGTGTCATATTTCGGCTTGTTGCGCCGAATTCTTACGTAGTTGTTGCTTTAGTTCTTTCTGAACGTGGGCATGCCTATTGTGCAACTTTGACATTGGTTTCCGTTTGGTTTCCTTCTGCCTTAATACATTGCCCTAATCGGCGTACGTAACACGGTGTACGTGAATGAGCAGCTCTTAAGAGAGCATTACCTTATTTTTAAAGAGGCGATGCGTTTGAAAAAGATCAAAACTCTCCACGCTGTTTTTACCCGCGGTGGTTTAGTCCACGTCCGATGCACTGGACGGGAGAACTATTTTCGGATTGAGCGAAAGGATGAACTGTCGGCGCTTGCTCAAGAGCATGAAGTCGGCACTCTTCACTCCTCCCCTCTCTCTTCCAACTCCTCAACATTACCTACAAACGAAACTGAAACTGGGACTGCAGCCAACGGAAATAGATTTGGGTTTCGCTCTTAATTTTGTCTTAATTTATGTCTCTTACCGTTTAAATATATTTAAAATTAAAATTATATTTATTATTATTATGGTGTGTAGGTTACGTTCTTTTTACTATTTTAGCTTAGCATTTCACTATGGCGCTCAACAGTTTGATTACTATAAAGAAAAACCAAAATGGGAGATGAATCCTATATAGGAACAGCAGGGGCAAGCAGTCATGCAATGATAAACATTTTAAGTAGTAAACAAATGGGTCTTAAAGTATGTCACATAAATGCCCAAAGCTTAACAAAGAAAATGGATGAGTTTAATAATATGTATGTCCGTTCTAATGTGGATGTTATTTGCGTTTCAGAAACATGGTTTGTCCAGGGTATGTCTGACCTTATTGTTGATTGTTGCGGATATAATTTATTTCGATCTGATCGTGATGGCCACGGAGGGGGTGTTGCAATTTACGTTAACCAAAGACTGAACTCAAAATTTATTTGTAGCCAGCAGGATGGTAGTGCAATCAAGTACATATTTCTTCAAATCACATCTAACAAAAATTCTTCAAAACTCCTAGTTGGCTGTCTCTACAGACCAAATAGAACAGTGCATTACTCCGATGAAATCGACATGTTGGCAAACTTAAGTTTACAGTATACCGACATCATTCTAGCAGGTGACCTTAATAGCAACATGTTAGTTGGCAGCACTAGGACTGCATCTGGTTAACTCAAGATACGCGACCCATTTCTCAAGCACAACTGAAACATTGTTGAATGTATTTTTTGTTAACGACAATTCTAAGATCCTCCTATATGACCAAATTTCAGTTCCGGTATTTTCAAAACATGACCTAATTTTTTTAACATATAATCTTGACATTCAAAATAATGACCTTTCCATAAAATATAAAGACTTTAAAAACCTAGATATGAGGAAACTATCAACCGAGTTTCATTCATGTGACTGGAATACAATCTATTCCATGACCTCGGTGGACTCACAAGTCAACAAATTACAGTCCAGTGTTGTCGAAATCTATAACAAACTAGTCCCACTACGTAAGAAGGCCTTTAAACCTAATCAACAACCCTGGTTCGATGAAAGTATTGAAAATATAATAAAGATGAGAAACCTGGCAAACAACAAGTGGAAAAGATATAGGACAAGTTCAAAATTCAGGAAACTACGTGCGAAGGTCCATACGTCATTAGTTCAGGCCAAACGCTTACACTACCGCTCAAAGTTTGAAGAAGCCATAAATACCAAACAAACTTGGTCAGTCCTAAAAACCCTTGGAATTGGAAAGAAACCCATAACCCATCAATCACACATTGATGTTAACCACCTCAATAATTTATTCGTTAATGTCCCAGTACCTGATATTGTTTCTAACTCGTACCTGAACACAACTCCTTTACCCAACTGTGATAATAGGTTTAGCTTTATGTGTGTTAATCAATGTGATGTCCTTGAAGCCATACTCAAAGTAAAATCAAACGCCACAGGCTTAGACGATATAAATCCAAAATTTTTCAAAATTCTTCTCCCTCAAATTTTACCATATGTTACCATCACTTTTTCGACCTTCCCTGATTTGTGGAAAGTAACAAAAATTATACCAGTACCTAAAGGCAACGATGAGTACAGGCCCATAGCCATTCTTCCCTATCTTTCCAAAGCTTTCAAGCAAATAATGGCATCCCAGATAAAAAAATTGACTTTGCACAACAATCTTATGTTTAATTTTCAGTCTGGGTTTCCTCCATTTAGAAGCTGCACAACAGCTATAATAAAGATCTCTGAGGATATTAGGAAAGAAGTTGACAACAGTCAAGTGACACTTCTCACACTCCTCGATTTCAGCAAAGTTATCGATACGGTAAACCATCAAATTCTGTGCAATAAACTGACGAACCTTTTTAATTTTTCCGACACCTCTATTAAACTTTTATCGTCCTATCTAAGTAATCGTCATCAATGTGTTGTCTCGTCATTTTGTGCGTCTTCATTTCTGTGTACTACGCGGGGTGTACCGCAAGGATCTGTTTTGGGCCCAATCTTGTTTTCAATGTATGTAAATGATCTTCCAACTGTAGTGTCCCATAGTAAAGTCCATATGTATGCTGATGATGTGCAATTGTATGTTAGTGGAAATCTATGTCGTATTAATGACTGTATTCGTGATTGTAATTCTGACCTTCAATGTATTAGCCAATGGGCACGTGCAAATGGTCTAGCTTTAAACCCCAAAAAATCAAAATGTATGGTTATTTATAAGTAAAAAATTAAAACTGAAAGTCTACAACTAGTCCTCATTGATAATGCAACACTATCCTATGTTGACCACGGAGTTAACCTTGGGTTCACTTTCAACAGCACCTTAACCTGGAACGACCACATAAATAGAGCAGTGGGGAAAACGTACGGACTGTTAAGACAACTTAACGTAAGTCAGCAATATCTTCCACCCGAAATCCGAATTTTACTAGCAAAGACCTATCTGACTCCATCTCTATTGCATGGCGTTGAAGTTTTTGGAAACTGTGAAGCTGCCAGTTTTAGGAAAATTAATGTAGCATTCAATAATATTGCACGATATATATTTAACTTGAAGCCCCGGGACCATATTTCTGAATACGCCAAAAAAATATATCAATTGGATTTAAAATCTGTAATCGACCGAATAACCCTTAAAATGCTACATAAAATTATTCACACTAGGGAACCGTCGTACCTGTTTTCTGAGTTAAGCTTTACCGCATCTCTGAGAACAAATAATTTAATTGCAAATCGGACTAAATTGTCAAGTTTTTTGTTAATGCTGCTCGTCTCTGGAATCAGCTCCCACACAGTTTAAAATCTGTAAATAGCGCCAAAAAATTTAAACTTAGCCTAACCACACACCTTATTTCAAAATCTACCTAATTATAGTTCTTAATGTCAATTCAAATAAATATTAATCTTAAATCAAAACAATTTGTAATTTAGAATAAGTATATTGTAATACCATGTTATAACACAACTTGACTAGCACATTAAATAAAGAGTTTTTTACTTGTAGTGCTAGGATGCAAAATAAAGAAATAATAATAATAATAATATATCAGATGAACATTCAGCTACTTTCATGAATTTTTTTCAAACCAATCTAAGCAGTCCTTCAAGAAAGGTGCCAACTTGCCCCAGGTACGGGGTAAGTTGGAACCTTGTGCGGGCAAGTTGGGCCCTTTAAAAAAGAAGACTTTTTTTTTTGGATAAATCGCTTTTATTACTGTACTTTGGTCAGTAATAGTCATTTATACGTTGATAAGGGATAAAACTATTAATTTCATTACGGGTTCTTCGGTTCCTCTATTTGTTTCTTTTTGTAAGTTCTCATCAGCAAAACCAGTTTGGTAAGTTTGTAGTACACGAAATTTTAGTTTCAAAAATAGTATAAGAGTGTAATTATTGTGAATCGGGATAAATTTTTGTTTGTTCACACAAAATTAATTGACTAGCACTGTAACGAAGTTCTCTGGCCGGGGTATGCCTCAGTCGTGCCAGAGATCCTTACAAGAAATTTGTAATCTATAGGAGACTTGCTTTTAAAGGAAATTGTGAGCGAGGGTTTTTGGATCGGCTAAATCGCGGTTGTTACGCACGCTACGCACGTATGGCGCGCTTGGCGTCGCTGGCCAGAGGGGAGGGGGGAAAGCGTGGGGTGCTCCCGCGTGCCTGTACGACCCCTGGCTATGCTAAACCTATATCTGAGAGGGAAAAGTGGGAATATGTTCCTCTAGGGGCCCGCTGGCGTTCTCTGGGAGTACCAGGTATTGCCGTAGTCACGCCTGAGGGATCACTAACTACGGGCTCGGGAAGGATCAGGGTTACTTTCTGAGAAGATACGCAAATACCGCAAATATGTTCCAACAGGGGCACGTCGTGACCACGCCTGAGGGAGCACTAGCTGCGGGATCTGGTTATTTTCTAAGAGAACTACGGAAATATTGTAAATGTATTCCAACAGGGGCACGCCGGCGTTCTCTGGGAGTACCAGGTATTGTCGTGGCCACGCCTGAGGGATTACAAACTACGGGATCAGGTTATTTTCTAAGATAACTACGAAAATATTACAAATATGTTCCAACAGGGGCACGCCGGCGTTCTCTGGGAGTACCAGGTATTGTCGTAGCCACGCCTGAAGGATCAAACTACGGGTTTAGGAAGGGTTAGGGTATTTTCTACGAAAACTACTAAAAATATCGAAGAAAACACAAAGATTTGGTTGTTTATAGTTACGGATTCACTTTATTTGTCCTTGTCCTGTGTTATTTCCCTGCTGCTGCACCGAGTTCGTATTGTATAAGCCACGCAGGCTGTACCGCGCGCGTTGATCACTTTCACCACGAGTTTTTATTACCACGTTCAGGAGCACACGTCTGCTCCCTACAGCTGTACCGGAAACTAAGAGAAGGGCAATGTCGATCGTTGCCGTTTAATATTATTTAAGCCACGCAGGCTGTACCGCGCGTTGGTTCCTGAGACACGAGTTCTTATTTTTCCAAGTTGCGGAGCACACGTCTGCTCCCTGCAGCTGTACCGGAAACTAAGAGGAAGAAGCCGCTCGATTGATCTCGGACATCGACTCTTTTTGCGTTGCCACTCGGCCAAATATCGAGTCATGTCGGTCATCGACTCATGTTCGCGTTGTCGATCGTTGAAATATCGAGCGATGTCGGGAGTCGGCTCATGGTTGCGTTGTCATCGACTCATGGTTGCGTTGGGTATCGAGAGGTGCTGGTGATCGATAGTGTGGCGGTTTGACGGCGTAGCGATCTGGCAATGTCTTGCGACCTGGCAACGTGTCAAACTGTCAGCGGGTTGATCAGGTAACGCGGGGTGACTGGCAATGATGTTGATCGGGCAACGCGGGATAATTGGCAACGTTGTCTAGGGCGCGCTTAGGTTTAAATTTAATATTACTAAAGTATAATACTTCATATCTTTCTCTTAAACCTCATAACAAAAGGCGAATACTTCATGGGGTTTGAAACTTATAGACTAGCTTAAACGATAAGGTAAGAAATGTAAAGAAGTTATAAATAAAAATGTGTGCCTCGTAAAACGATGCGTCACACCCCCTTCCTACTTCGGGGGGGACGAAAAGGAACCGAACGGTGCCATTCGTTCTGCTGGTGACTCGGTAGTTCTCCTCGGTGTACTGGAGTCGGTATCGCTGTCGCTGCAAAGATTTACAATCTCTCGTTCCATGGTAGTTTGCCTGCAGGACATTTATAATTAGGGCTTATATAGCTTAGGAAATGTAAAATGTAAAAAGTAATCTTAGAGTCGGGCAGCAGCTTACAAATCTCCTATCAGTGAATCAGGTCTTAGATGCTAACAATAGTTGTTTAAAAAGTTTTGGTAGTTTATTCTTATAATCACCCCCCGTTGATACTTGGCGCCGTCGTCTCATCTCTCTCGGCTGGAACTGGAAGGCACGGGCTTTCTGCGTCTTCGTGGTCATCGTCTTCGGATTCGCTATTTCCTGTGGAAGATGGAGAATGGAAAGCTTTTAAATCTGCGATATTGGCTAATCGCCCCTTTCGTTTGCCGGGGAGGCGTAACCGCACGATGTTGGGAGAGGTGAAGGCCACCACTTTATATGGTCCATCAAACTTGGGGGCTAACTTAGCCGCAAATCCCTCGGACGCCTTGGAAAGGTGGTGTTGTCGCACCAAAACCAAGGAACCCATGGCCGGACGCCATTCCCTGCGGCGAAGATTGTACTGGCGAACCTGATCTTTACTGGCTCTTTGTATGTTCCCCCGGACGATGCTATAGATTTCTCTTAAGTGATCGGCTTTCTCCGTAGCTGTCTGTGGCACGGTTCCCGTTCCCGGGGTGACTTGGTCGTACCAAGCTTTAGGTAACCGCGGCTCTCTGCCTTGTAGCAGGAATGCCGGGCTATATCCCGTCGAGTCGGAGACACTAGAGTTCAATGCAAGAGTGAGTTCTGGAATGAGAGTGTCCCATGTGTTCTGTTGGTCACCTAGATACTGCGAGATCATCGTCTTGATCGTTCGGTTCGCCCTCTCGGTGGGGTTTTCACGCGGGCAGTAAGGTGCTGTATACTGGAGTTCTACGCCAGTATCTGCTAGAAAGGTTCGAAACGCTTTGCTAGTGAACTGGGTGCCATTATCGCATACCAGTTTCTTTGGTGCCCCGAAGTGACTGAGCACACGTTCACGAAAAGCTCGGATCAGGGTCGTTGAGGTGGCTTTACGCAGTGGTATCAGTTCGATCCATTTAGTGAACGAATCGAAGAAAACCAGTAACATGTTGTTTCCTTGTTTGGAGCGAGGCAACGGGCCAACGAAGTCTGCGCACAGTACCGCGAAGGGTTCCTCGACCTGCCTCGTGAGCATCATGCCGGCTTGCCTTCGTTGGTCTGCTTTGAACTTTTGGCACAAGACACATTTCCGTACGTATGACCCGACATCGCTGAACATGCCAGGCCAGTAGTATTTCTGAGAGATACGGAGAATGGTCTTCCGTACCCCTAAATGGCCTGCTGTCGGTGCGTCGTGGCATTCCTGTAAGATCCGTTGACGATGCTCACCTGGCACACATAGTTTCCATGGTATGTAGTCCTGGTCGTCGGGGCGATGGCCTAAGTGACGATACAGCTCCCCGTTTTCAACGACGTAGTCGGAAAACTTTTGTGGGTTATCCTTGATCTCCTGTAATTTACGTTGAATCCACTTACACTGATGATTTTCTGCCGTGATCCGCTGGAGTCTCTCTAACGGCTGTCGAGACAGAGCGTCGGCGACAACGTTGTACTTCCCTCGGCGATACTGGACGTCGTATTGGTATTGCTGGAGTTCTAATGCCCATCTGGCTATTCGTCCCGTGGGGTTTTCTATATGGTCCATCCATTTAAGTGCCAAGTGATCTGTGATAACGTTGAAACGATAGCCTTCGACGTAGCACCTCAGTTTTCGAATTCCCCAGACGATCGCCAAACATTCTTTTTCCATCGGTGAGTAGTTAAGTTCGGCTGCATCTAGTTTGCGGCTCACGTAGGCTATCACCCGTTCTTGTCCGTTGATTGTCTGGGTCAAAACGCCGCCTAGCCCGTAGTTACTAGCGTCGGTTTGAAGAGTCATCTTCTCAGTGAAATCCGGGCATGCTAACACGGGTGCGTCCGTCAGAAGTACCTTGAGCTGGTCGAACGCAGCTTTCTGTTCTTCCCCCAGGTCCACTTCTGGTTCTTTCTGAGAAGGTTGGTCATTGGTTGAACCACTGATGCAAAGTTGGGCACAAATCTCCGGTACCAGGAGGCCATCCCTAAACAACGCCTAAGTTCTCGGAGGTTTTCCGGCGGGTTCAGGTTTCGTACGGCGGCGACCTTCTCTGGGTCTGTGTGAATGCCTCGATTACTAATGACATGTCCTAGATATGTTAGTTTCCGTTGAAAGAAGGAGCATTTTTCTTGGTTGATACGCAAGTTAGCTTCCCTGAGTCGTTCAAAGACCAGACGGAGATTGGTCATGTGATCTTCCAAGCTAGCCCCGATGACGATTATGTCGTCTAAATAGGCGAAGGCATATGGCTCCAGGTCTGGGCTAATCACACTGTCCAGGGCACGCTGAAAGGTGGCAGGGGCGGAGTGTAAGCCAAAAGGCATGACTCGCCACTGATAAAGTCCCCGCCCTGGTACGGTAAAAGCGGTGCTTTCCCGGCTATTAGGTGCCATCGGTATCTGCCAATACCCATTGGTTAAATCTAACGTAGATATGAAGGTCGCGTTTCGAAGTCTCTCGAGAATATGGTTGATTCTTGGCAAAGGGTATGCATCGGGAATTGATCGAGCGTTTAGCTGTCGGTAGTCTACGCACATGCGCCACTGCCCAGTCTTTTTCCGCACCAGCACCAAAGGAGCGCTGTGCGGGCTGCGAGAAGGTTCTATACACCCTTGCTCGAGTAGTGCATCCACCTGTTGATTGATGATTTCCTGCATGGCAGGGTTCTTGGGAAAGTACCTTTGCTTACAAGGCTTGTCATCTCGCATGGTGATTGTGTGTTGAGCGATAGTCGATACGCCGGTCATCCCCTCGAATTTCTTGAGCTGATTACCAAGAAAATGTTGTATCTGCTGTTCCTGCTTTTCGTCCAACGGTTTTGGCTCAAGTAATGCTGTCCTCGTGTCTTCTGTCGTGCTTTTAACGTCGTCGCTTGGTTTCGCGGCCTGCTGTGCGTCCGGTTTCTGCGGCTGTTCCGCCTCTGTGATCTGTGCTGGTTGAGTCCGGGGGCTCAACGTAGTTTCGTCTTGTCCTTGCATTGCTCTGTGTAGCTGGGGCTCCTTGGTTCCTGTGGGTCCTGGTAGTTCGGATGGTTCCGATATGCGCGTGGGAGTTTGTTCTGTGTGTTCCTGGTTCATGACAGGCTTTCCTGGTTCGTGTTGGTGTTTTGATCCTGGTGTGCGTGGGGGGTCCTGGTCAGCGCGATTGTGGTCAGTGTGTTCCTGGTTTGTAAGGGGTTTGTAATAGTTGTGCTCAATGGATGTTCGTCCTGGCCTTTCCTTGTTGCAGCTCATGCTTCGCAGTTCGACTGGATTGAGTCTTGATGGAAGTCGCAGCTTTGCCGTTCCGCAACGCAGCGTCGTGCCTATACTACATAGAAAATCTAATCCTAAAATCAGAGGTTCCAGCATGGATGGCATGACGAGCAGCGGCACTTCGAGAAGGTCGTGTACGAGCGTGATTCTGGCTATAAATAACTTCGATATCTCGATCATCGAGTTATCGGCAAGACTTATCTGAGTTCGAATTTCTTTGAATTGATGTCGTTCGCCGACTGCATCCGCAAATTCCTGACTTACGAAACTGCGTGACGCCCCGGTGTCTATCGTGGCCAGCCTAGTCTGTCCTCCAATTCCTACAGCGGCCACTATCTTCCCGTTTTCAATTCTGAGGGGTGCGTTTACAGGGTGTTCCCTGCCTCGTCGGTCCCCGTCGTATTCCGCACAACGCGAGGACTCGGTCCGTTTCCCGGCTGTGTATTGCGGCAACAATCGATGGTACGAACTCCTTGTCTGCCACAATCCCAACAGAAATATCTTCGGCTGTTCCTACACTCGCGGCTAAAATGCCCTTGTTCCCCGCAGTTACCACAGGCGTTTCTCACGTCAATCCTTTGCGACGGTGTGATAATTCGATTTGATATGGGCGCGGCCGGTCGTCGAGATCCTAGCTCAGCGTCTGAGTTCCCTGAGCGATTTGGAGGAGAGTTCCAAGAGTTTTCCCGGGGTATCAAAGGTGAAGCGCGAGAGGTCGTGACTGGGGTTTTGCGTGAATTTTTCCGGCTTACGCTACGTTGCTTGACGGTTTCAAATTCCGTGGCGAGCTGGGTCAGTTCCCCGATAGTTTCGAATTCGTGTCGGCGTATGTACATTTGGTACTCCGGTGCGGCGTTCTCGTAGAGCCTGTCGAGCTCTTGTTTCTCGGTGTAACCCGCATGTCTCATGAGTACGCGAAGATCCAGCGCAAAGTCCTTAAAGCTCTCTCCGTCCTGCTGGTCTCGCCCCCTAATCCTATCGTCTAGCCGTTGAAGGTATCGTGGAGGTAAAAAGAATTCTAAAAATTCCTTTCGGAAGGTTGTCCAGTCTGCCCCTTGTAGTCGGCAGGTCTGGAACCATTTATCCGCCCGGTCGGTCAGAAGCTCTGTCATGGCTCGAGGAAGTGTTCGTAATTCTATGCCGTAGGACACTGCGCGACTCTCGACCTGCTCGATAAAAGTTAAAGGGTCGGATCGACCGTCAAATTGTAGTCCCCACTTGCGAATTCTCTCCGGAGTGCTTGTAAAGCCTCTAGGGAATTCGAGCCCTGGTGCTCCTTGAGTCTGTGGTGCGTTTATGGTAATGCCTGGACTACCGGGAGGAAGATTACCGGGGACAAGTAGTGAGTGCATATTCCTATTACCCATTGCACTCGACACGGAGGCTTTATCGTCGGTGGCATTGTCTTTATCCTCGCCCAGGTTTGGGCTTGCAGCACGCGATGCGAAATGCATTTCTAGGGCCTTAAGCTTTCCCCAGATTGCTTCGGGCAGCTCCGAATGCTTGACGAACGTGGCAAAATTTTTCTGTAGGTCTTCAACGCGGCCCTCTGATTGAAACCCAAACTCTCCGGCAAATGCTAATAATTCCTCTTTGCGACGGGAATATATCCAAGTTGTTCCCACCCCAGGATTCTTAAGTCTAATTGGAACAGACTCACCAGGATTATTTGCTGCTCCTCGGTGCTGCGCTTGGGCCTTTTCTCCGTCCATGGCTGGCATCTCGTCTTCTGTGTGTTTATTTTAATTTTTTTATAAACTTTGTATTGTTCGTTGGTTTTGTTGTTCTTGCGAGGTTATTTTAGTCTTCTTGTATCTTTGTATTTTCACTTGACGTTCTTTGTTTGTTTATTTTCTTTTTATTTTATTATTATATATATATATATCTATATATTTTTTTATATAATTTTTTTTTCGGTGTATTTAAATTTATTTAAAAAAATTATTTTATTTGTATTGTTATTATTTTTTTTTGTTCAGTGTATTTAAATTTATTTAAAATTTATTTTATTTATATTTGTTATTATTTTTTTTTTTTTTCAGTGTGTTTCCTTTTATATTTGTATTTGTTAGGTTATAATTATGTTTTCACTCTTTAAAAATTTTAATAATTTTCAGTGTATTTAACTTTATTTGAAAATTTAAATTTAAATTTATTTAATTCACTGTTTTATTTAATTTTTATTATTTGAAAATTATTTTTGTTTTATATTATTTTCAGGTTTTATTTTATATTTGTATTTATTTTCACTGTTGCACTGTGTCGCTGTTGCGTTGTTTCACTGTTTCACTCGCTCGTGTTACTTGTCGGTACTGCGTCGTTAGCTCGTGGGCTGCCTGCGTTTCACTCGGTCGCGTTATTCTGCGTCACGTTTTGCGTTTTTATGGCGTCACCGACCACGTGATACTGGGCGTTTATCACGATTTTCGCGCGAATTTTGGGTGCTCCGACACCGGATTTTACTTTTTCCGAAATTTTAACCTGCTCTACAAGGTGGTATTTTCCTAGGATTTTACCCTACAAGTCCCTGTACGGGCGCCACTTGTAACGAAGTTCTCTGGCCGGGGTATGCCTCAGTCGTGCCAGAGATCCTTACAAGAAATTTGTAATCTATAGTAGACTTGCTTTTAAAGGAAATTGTGAGCGAGGGTTTTTGGATCGGCTAAATCGCGGTTGTTACGCACGCTACGCACGTATGGCGCGCTTGGCGTCGCTGGCCAGAGGGGAGGGGGGAAAGCGTGGGGTGCTCCCGCGTGCCTGTGCGACCCCTGGCTATGCGAAACCTATATCTGAGAGGGAAAAGTGGGAATATGTTCCCCTAGGGGCCCGCTGGCGTTCTCTGGGAGTACCAGGTATTGCCGTAGTCACGCCTGAGGGATCACTAACTACGGGCTCGGGAAGGATCAGGGTTACTTTCTGAGAAGATACGCAAATACCGCAAATATGTTCCAACAGGGGCACGCCGGCGTTCTCTGGGAGTACCAGGTATTGTCGTGGCCACGCCTGAGGGAGCACTAGCTGCGGGATCTGGTTATTTTCTAAGAGAACTACGGAAATATTGTAAATGTATTCCAACAGGGGCACGCCGGCGTTCTCTGGGAGTACCAGGTATTGTCGTGGCCACGCCTGAGGGATTACAAACTACGGGATCAGGTTATTTTCTAAGATAACTACGAAAATATTACAAATATGTTCCAACAGGGGCACGCCGGCGTTCTCTGGGAGTACCAGGTATTGTCGTAGCCACGCCTGAAGGATCAAACTACGGGTTTAGGAAGGGTTAGGGTATTTTCTACGAAAACTACTAAAAATATCGAAGAAAACACAAAGATTTGGTTGTTTATAGTTACGGATTCACTTTATTTGTCCTTGTCCTGTGTTATTTCCCTGCTGCTGCACCGAGTTCGTATTGTATAAGCCACGCAGGCTGTACCGCGCGCGTTGATCACTTTCACCACGAGTTTTTATTACCACGTTCAGGAGCACACGTCTGCTCCCTACAGCTGTACCGGAAACTAAGAGAAGGGCAATGTCGATCGTTGCCGTTTAATATTATTTAAGCCACGCAGGCTGTACCGCGCGTTGGTTCCTGAGACACGAGTTCTTATTTTTCCAAGTTGCGGAGCACACGTCTGCTCCCTGCAGCTGTACCGGAAACTAAGAGGAAGAAGCCGCTCGATTGATCTCGGACATCGACTCTTTTTGCGTTGCCACTCGGCCAAATATCGAGTCATGTCGGTCATCGACTCATGTTCGCGTTGTCGATCGTTGAAATATCGAGCGATGTCGGGAGTCGGCTCATGGTTGCGTTGTCATCGACTCATGGTTGCGTTGGGTATCGAGAGGTGCTGGTGATCGATAGTGTGGCGGTTTGACGGCGTAGCGATCTGGCAATGTCTTGCGACCTGGCAACGTGTCAAACTGTCAGCGGGTTGATCAGGTAACGCGGGGTGACTGGCAATGATGTTGATCGGGCAACGCGGGATAATTGGCAACGTTGTCTAGGGCGCGCTTAGGTTTAAATTTAATATTACTAACGTATAATACTTCATATCTTTCTCTTAAACCTCATAACAAAAGGCGAATACTTCATGGGGTTTGAAACTTATAGACTAGCTTAAACGATAAGGTAAGAAATGTAAAGAAGTTATAAATAAAAATGTGTGCCTCGTAAAACGATGCGTCACAGCACACTACCAACTTGCCCCATTGAAAAAGGTCCAACTAGCCCCGTTGCTTTTTCCAAGCTTTGTAATATTAGAATTAACGGACAAATTAAAGAGTGGGCTGTTTTTATAGCTTACAGATACACGTAATAATAGTGAATTTACCTTTGAGAAAAAACAACATTAAATGGTGGAAAAAACAAAAACTTAGAGATGTGAAATAGTACAAATTTACTATAAAAAAACAGAAAATCTTTTATACTTGTGGAAATAACGGTACCATTTCAATGAAACTTTGTTTTGAGAGTTAGTATTCACAGTGCACATACACCATAAAAAGATGGCAGCTCTAGAGTAATTTAAAGTAATTAAAAATGCATTTTTTCTACTTGCCCAAGGGTCCAACTAGCCCCGGTCTCCCCTATGTAATAAAATTTTTGCACTCACATACACAAACAATATGTTATTAACAAATCCACGTTAAAATATCACTCTTAGCTTGCCCCAGGACCAACGTCGAGGACATGATAATCATTTGCGATACTCGAAGACTAAGCAAATACTGTAAACGAGCAAATGTCTGTCTGTCCGTCCGTCCGTCCGTCCGTCCGTCCGTACAAACGTCGATATCTCGGGAACTATAAAAGCAAGAACCACCAAATTTTGCACACAGATTTCTAGAAACAAAGCGCAGATCAAGTTTATTTCAAAACCTGACCACGCCCCTTTTACCGCCCACAAACCGCGAAAATCTGTGGCGCTCTCATTTTTTATGCAATCGGTACGGTTTTAAAAGAAATATAATGATATGTGCACTGGCTTACTTAAAAAAAAAAAGTGTAGCCTACTTTCGAGCGCAATAAAGTTGTATGCTCTCTCAAAAAAAAATGAAGCCTACTTTCGAACGCATTAAATTTTTATGCTCTCTTCAAAAAAAAGTTTAGCCTACTTTCGAACGCAATAAAAATTTTTAACTCACATGTATATACAATTTCTTAAAAATGCCCAGATTTTTTTAGACATTTGGGTAGATATTTTCAATACAAACAACATTTATTAGGGCCACTTTTTTTCTAGCGTTAAAAATGTGTTCTCATCGTTTTTTCCACCAGCTAAGTAACTCCAAGGCACTATGTTGAATTTGACCCGTTTTTGTGGCCAAAATTAAAATTTTTGAAATAAACACGATTTTTCACTGCAGGTTTCTTGTATAATGATAGTTATGACTTTAGGAAGGTATTTTAGAAAAGTGGGCGTGTCAACGCCCCCCTTTGGAACACAGGATAAATGTCCTATTTCAAATGTGTCCTGATCGCATCATAAATATAGAAGTTATTCAATAATTGCTGATTAAGGCAAATTTTCACCTTGTGGGTGGAAAAAAAAAATTTTTTTTTAAACTTATAAATTTGAAGTATAACTCTTTAAGAGTATATTCCACAAATTTTATGTTCGAATTCCAAAGACTTTGTAAGTTACAGGAGTTCAAAGTTGCCAGTTTGCTCTACGCGCCCTACGTCGCCTGGGAAACAAACGCGTTTTTCTCAGAACCACATTTTTTGACTTTACGGAAGTGATTGGAGGCGCTGGAATGAACCAATCGTCACCAATTTTTTGTTTAAATGTTCGTTAGGGTCATTTCTAATAAATGAGCTATGATCAGCAAAAAATTTTCAAACATTTTTTTTTAAAACAAAAAAGTGAAAAAAACGTGCAAATTTTTTTCAAAGCTTTATAACTTTTGTAATTTTTATTTTTTTTTTCATGATCGTAGTTCATTTAATAGATAATACGGTTAAGATTAAGAATGTGTTTGAATTTTGTGTTTCAGATTACGCGTTTTGACGGAATCACTTCCGGTAGCGGGACACCTTTTCGCAAAAATGCCGACTTTGATGGACGCCCCCTCCTCCACTTTTGTTGTTTATTCAATTAAAAACATTGCGTTCTTTAAATAAATGTGTTTTCTTATCCGTTATAAATTTTAAGCATTGTACCTTTAACCGTTTTCTCAAAAAAATTTTTTTTTGGTGAGAACCTGTCTTAAGATGATGCTGCCTAATAAACCAAATAACGCAGAAACCCGCAAAATGCGCACAATTAGCTTACTAGTTCTGAATTCAGAATTGACAACTCTACAACATGTATATAGACACTCACTGACACAATTTGACACTTTTTTTTAAACTCTTTGGAAAGTAACAAGGGGACATCACTTGCTAAATACACAAATTTTTGGAATCAATATTAATTTTGAATTTGATTTTTTAATAATTTTTTGGCTGAGATATGCCAATTTGAAACTGCACCGCAAAGTTAACTTTTAAGACAGCACGTGTTGTTCGCTTGCAACAGCTGACTTTAACATTAAGTTAACATTTTAGGTATGTAACATAGCATTTTGATCATTTCTTAACATTAAAAAAACGGAAATTTGCACACTCGCGAAAAATGATTTTTGGCCACAAAAACTGGTCAAATTCAACATAGTGCAAGGGTTTCCATTTCTATATATATATAATATCAGGTTGTCAAAAAAAGTCTTTTTTTACACACCCACTCTCCGCCGAATTGGCCTCCATTTTTTTGAAAAAATATATATATATGTATACAGATTTATTGTACTTTCCAATCTACTTTCTACCTATTGGCACTTTCCGTGCCAAATTAATATAAATTTATCCAAACCATTTTAATTTTTTTCCTACGTTTGAATATTTGTGTTGTTCAAACACATACCAAATATTACATCCTCAAACATACAAATTTGTAAAAACATAAACCATCACCTTCACACACATAAAAGCTTTTACATTTTCCCGTCGGCGCTTGATATTTGCACATGCCAAATATCACATCCACATACACACATATTTATTTCCACAAACATCCAAACATTCACACACATATTTAATTTTACAAACATTCACCGTGCATAAATTCTGTAAAAGTTTATGCAAATCTATATGTACATATATGGTGTACATATTTGACCAGCCACTCATCCGAACTTTCAAACATAAAAACAATAACAAACCCGGCTTACGCATTTCGCGGCGCCAACAGCCAATTATCCAATTAGAATACGCACTTGTCGAACGGGCGAGGCTGCGGGCGGAACCACCAAACGATCGCGGCATTCCGAACAACAAAACCTAATAATTATAAGGTGTTATCTTGTTGTTTTAAGTAGTTTCATACATATCTACATAGGTTGTTGTTTTTCATATTTACATATTATAACAGTGTGAGTGAACTTACGCAGGGTTTCATGTCGCATTTCAGAATAAATCAGCCAAATTATGGTGCGTTCACACTGCACCGCATTTGTAAACTGCAACAACCTGAAACTCGATAAACTTTCTTCACCTTAAAAATAACAACAAATTTAATTATTTTGAGGTGTTCCACCCAAAAATAAACACCGGTCCGATTCCACACGTCCCCATTTCTGCTGTTTTGTTTTTGTTGTGTGTTAAACATAAAGCCTAGTACTCAGATCGACGAACAGTTTCGATGTCGAAAAGAGGCCATTCTTTTTCTTTTGCTCCGAGTATGACCTTTTTATTAGAAAATTCGTCGGCAATTTCTTTGATCAAGTACTGCGGTCACACTGATTTGCGTTCGCGGGCTGTATATGCTGTATTCGGTTTGTTGACAACAAAATTTGAAATAAGTTAGGAAAATTATAATGCAAGGATGAAACCTTCTCAACTTAAGCCGAGGCTGAAGCTCGCAAGGAAAGTGGCCGAAGGAGCATGCAGTTACCCTAAACAAGGAACGAATGGTTCACATCTTCGCAAGGCGAGTGGACTACACGGAGATGGACTCCTTGTCCAACTGCCGGATAACAAATGGGACTTTTGTTCCCTGCCGACCACAACGCTTGTCTTCTGCACGGTCGCCGAGGAGCACTCGATTGGCGGCCTGCGAGCTGCACCAATTATGGGCCTCCTACGCCATGCTCACACACTAGAGTCCTGCAAACGTGGACTTATAAGTGAGAACTTACCCCTACGGTGTAGGGGTACGTTCAGGAACGGCAGGAATTAAAGGATTTTTGTTTTAAGAACTGAATTTAACCGCCGTTTTTAAATGAATTTTAAAGAAATATTTTACGAATGTAAGCGTACAATTGCGTTTTTTTATGTAAATAATAAATCAAATTATAATTTGCAATTTTCGTTGTTCGTTGAAATTCGTTGTTGTTGAAATTTTGCTAAGCCCTCTTTAAGAGAGAGAGTGAGAGGGCAACAACGGAGAACGAACTTTTTATTAAATAGTTCTCCCTTCCGCTCTCGAAATACTGAAAGAGTTAGTTCGCAACGCGATTAGTTGCCAAACTAAGTTTCTAGTATTTTATTTCTATCATCTGAGTACCGCCTGTCGAACAGCACCCTCGAAAAGTGTTTCGATGTTATTGGCCTCTCGCTCACTCTCACTGATCTCAAACTCATTTCGTCGATCTGAGTACTAGGCTTAAAAAACTTAATTATTTAAATCTTTTTACTCAAAAATAAGTTAAAACAACAAGCAGCGTTCCGTTTCCACGCGTTCCGCATCCAGTTCTTCTGGTAATTATATGATTTAACCTATCCAACCACACACATATTTTGTTCCAAATATATATTCTCCAAGCAGATATCCATTTACATTCCAGCACAATAATATATGGCATACATTTAAATGTCGGTATTAGTATATTGGGGGGTTTATTTTATTTTTTGTTTCTGTTTAGTCATTTCAATTCCTACTATTTAGATATATTCAATTAGAACTTAAATAATTGCTCTTATAGTTGCATACATTGTTATTAGTACGCTTAAGCTTAACTTTACTCTTGTTACTCTTGAATTGCTACTCTTAAGGTACATACATATTGAGCTCTTTAATTGTTACGCTCACTTTGTCACACATATTGGAATTTGCATGCTTACAAGTTAACTGTGGCCAGCAAAACCAAAGTTGTTGACCACAGTTTACGTAAACATCGCGCCGGCCAAACTGCTGACACAGCGTCTGGCCGGATGCTCGTGCATAGCCGGCAAGCACTGCCCATTGGAGTGGCCGCTTTGAAGTTCAATTTTGTTAGCTTTAAGTTTAGTTTAGATTTGACTTCGAAAGAATAAAGAGCAATCGCTCATAAAGCTAACTCCGGCCATCGGCCGTTAATTTCGTATAATTTATTCCCTGACTGAGTCCATAGACCAGCAGGAAGAGGGGCAGTCACCCCTTCATCCTAATCGTCCTAAAATCAACATTAGGACCCCTTCGGCCAACCGGCTAGGAATCACCCACAGGTCTACAAGACACCTTCGGCCAACCGGCTAGGAATCACCCACAGATCTACAAGACACCTTCGGCCAACCGGCTAGAAGTCACCCACGGATCTACAAATAAACTAATTGGCGCTCAACTAGTGGTAACACGTTACCCAACTGGATTAAACCAAACTAAAAATTGAAAGTGACAGCGGCGCGGGAAAAAACGCAGCTGCAAAACAATTCACAAAACACAAAACATGTAAGTGGGCCCTTCGGTCAAAACTTTTACGTCTTCAATCATTTATATAATTCGGACAAATATCTCAAGAAAAGTGAGCATTTAATTCTGTCCATTAAATTCTTGTAACAACAATATAAAAAGAAAAAGAAAGAAAATAAAATATATAAATAAACGAGTGAAAAGTGAATTTTTGGAAAATCTCAGTATTTAGAATTTTATAATTTATAATTTAACAACCACAGTTAAGTTATTTTTTTACGGTGTATAGTGGAGGAAATTTACTCAATAACTCCAGTAAACAATTTATTACAAGAGAAATTATTTCTTTTGGTGTGTTTTACAGATCTTAAATAAACAAAAAATTAAAACAAAAATTTTCTATGCGAAATAATAAATTTATTAGTTAAAATTATGCCCCATAATTTTTCCTTCTGTGTAACAGCGCTTCACTTATTAGCCTAAATTTCGGTGATTTTTTTTCTCACTGTGTACTTGATATAATTTATGCAGCGGCCGCACATTCCCTCACCCTGCAGACATTGTTGGTGTTTTTATTGTCCCGCATACTGAAAGGAAATACGACCACCAAAGTCTTTCGACTTTGTGTTTGTTTATGCAACGCTTTTGCTTACGTGCACGGGTTTCTGTGCAGTTAAATTCAGCTGCCCATGAGTGATCCGTTTCTCCAATATAGGAACAGAAAACAATACTCAAGTGACTCAGAGTCCGAGAGTATAGGGCCAGTCCACGCCTCAACCCCAAAACGAAAGCCCCCCGTCCCTCCTACAAAAGTCATGGATCCCGAGCAACTTAGGACCGTTATACAGGCAGCGGTTACCAATGCCCTTACAGAACAGGCCGTTCAAAACAACATAAGAGAGCAGGGCCTAAGGCAACAAATCGAGGAGTTGGCTGGCAGGGTGGCAGCAATAAATACTTCACCAGCAACGGCCGCGGAAATAAAAACATACACGGCCATTCAAATAAATGACAATATACAATGTAGCGAACCTTTAGATGCTGTAAAATGCTTACCCGAATTTGCGGGTGCACAGGAAACTTACGTCTCCTGGCGGCAGGCGGCCACGGCCGCTTACCACATTTTCAGACGGTATGATGGTAGCTCGCGCCACTACCAGGCAGTTATCATTATTAGAAGTAAGATTAGGGGCCCTGCCGACGCTGTGCTGTCCTCGTTCGGCACGGTACTAAATTTTGACGCAATAATAAGTCGTCTTGACTTCACGTTCAGTGACAAGCGACCAATGCATGTCATTGAGCAGGAGCTGGGTACCCTAAGACAGGGTGGCATGACCCTTCTACAATATTACGATGAGGTTGAGAAAAAACTCACCTTATTGACAAATAAAGTCAATATGTCATACGACCCGTCAATGGCAACAATTTTGTGTGCCAAATTCCGTGAGGACGCCTTACGCGTGTTCATTTCAGGCCTCAAGCGAAACCTCACGGATGTGCTCTTCTCGGCAAAGCCGAAAGACATGCCATCGGCTTTGGCCCTGGCACAGGAAGTGGAATCGAACCACGAAAGGTATATTTTCGCAACTACGTTTGCAAGAAGTCAGGAGGACAAAGATCGTCGGCAAAATCCAAAGCCACAAGATCGTCAACAGGACAAGCCCTTCCCGCAGCCAAATCAGCAGTTTGGTGCCGGTAAAAACCCGCACTTTAGCAAACAGCATAAGGCCCAAGTACATTCCGCACCGCGAAATGATACTCCGGAGCCAATGGTTGTTGACTCATCCATTTCTAAATTTGTACAACCGACCCAAGCGCAGGCTTACCAAAACGGGAAGCCGGCTACGTCCGGCCGTTCAGGCCCCATTAAAAGGCAAAGAGTTAATCATGTCACTCAAAGCGGCGAGCAGGCCGACAAAAATTATTCTAACGCAGCCTCCAGTGCAGCGGCAAAAATTGATGACGATGCCCTTGAAGAATATGATTCGGATGCCATCAATTTTTTAGGGGAAAATCCCTGCTACCCGTCCTCAGACGAAGAGTAGCGGGGGCTTCAATGAAATTTCTCATAGACACGGGCGCTTCCAAAAACTTTATTAGACCTTACAAGGGGCTAAAAGGCGTCCGTCCAGTAGAAGCCCCTTTCAATATTCAGTAAAATTACCCACCCCCGTTTGCATTAGTTTGCTGGCGCTTTGGTTGCTGATGCTGCGTCGGCAGCGAACTTTCGTTTGTTGTTGCTTTGACTTTGTTTGCTGTTTGGACAGTGAATTTTATTTTCTTTGTCTTTGCATTATTGCTGCTTGGGCAGTGAATTTTATTTTCTTTGATTTTGCGTTATTTGTATTGCTGCTTGGGCAGTGAACTTTAACGCTCATCTCACACACACACATACATATACAGTGCGTGTATTGCTTAGTGGTGTTCGGCCACTCTTGTTCGAGATTTAACCTTTCTTCACGCACACATACACATACAGTGCGTGTATTGCATAGTGGTGTTAGGCCACTCTTATTCGAAATTTGAAAGGTTAAAACACACACATACACATATTTACATAGTGCATGTACGTCGCTTCCTGGTATTTGACCACACTTGTTGCATCAATTCCTTTAATTTCGTTTGGATAATTGTTGGTTTCTATTGGAGCAAAGTTGTACAGTTATGACGGGAAAAAAGGTAAAAGGTCAAAACAGATCGCTAGGTGAAACCACCTTGAGCCACCTAGATACATTGTTTCTTCTCTGCACAGCTTCCAAATCGAAAAGCCGTTGTTTCCTAATATTTTTCGGCACGCGTCACTCCGCATCGGCAGCACAACTTCCCAGTTGATGCCTTATTTCCACTTAGTCTTCTGCATGCATTATCCAGCGCCAGCCTCCACGACCATCGGCTCGTCCCATCCGTGTTTTTTTTTTACTCCTACGCGAGTTTATTATGCCAATTGGTGAGAGTGAGGAACCAAAAGTTCAGTTGACCGTCCCAACCGCTGGCACCTCACACCGAGTCAGAGCCAAAAGCGAGTCGTCACTGCCCACCCAAAAGGCAGAACCCAGTAAAACTTTAAGATCCTCTATTAATATCAGTCGTCCATTTAGAACAACAAGGGAGAAGTCTTTAACTCCTTTAAAATCCGTGAGGACTTCTGCGTCACGCCACAGTCCACAGCCTTAACCTCCTCTTAAGTCCACAAGCACGTCTGTGACACAGTCAGCAAAGCCAGTTGTAACTCTGCCAAGCACGAGATCAACTGCAAAAATGGCTCAGGCTGACGCTGACACAGCTTTGACAAAATTCGTGACTTTAACCGATAGAGTAAGTCAATTCGAAGCCAGAGTCAACACCCCAGCAGACCATCTTCCGTCCGTTCACACAAATAGGGTCCGACTTGAGCAAATACGGGCTCTCTGGGACAAGGTGGAGAGAGAGTTCGAGACGTGCTCTGCTGTCCTCTCTGTATTAAAGTGTAAAGACACGATTACAGAAATGCAATCTAAGTATGACTACTGTTACTCGGTCCTCGAACGGTGCGCTGCAACCTTAAACGAATCGATTAAGAGCGCTAACGTTCAACAGATTATTCAGCCTTCCACACCGGCGCCTCTTCCTAGTGGGTGCCGCGTTCCCCCAATAGACTGCGAGATTTTCAGTGGCGACTATGTTATTGGCCGACATTCCGAGACCTTTTTTCCGCCATCTATGTCCAAAATCCTAGGCTTTTGGGCGTCGAAAAGCTGTTCCACCTCAACTCGAAAACGAGTGGTGAAGCAAAGTCCATCGTTGCGATATCTCCTTTAACCAACGAAGGGTTTGAATCGTTTCGAAAACAAGCGATTGCTCGTCAACAGCCAGCTGAAGATTCTGTTCAATCTTCCCTCTGTTTCCCAAGAATGTGGGAAATCCTTAAAGCACCTGGAGAGCACAGTCCAAGGGTGTTTGACAGCCTTGGAAATCGCTAAGGTAGACACCACCAAATGGGATTGTCTGCTCGTCTTTCTGTGCTCCTCGAGGTTGCCGAAATTGACGCTGTATCTGTGGGAGCAGTCTCTCCTTCAACCATCCGAGATTCCAGGGTGGAGTGATTTCAAAAGTTTTTTACAAGGTCGTCATCGAACCCTTGAAGCAATTGAAGAGTTCAAACCTACTGTGGCGGTTCAATCCAGAGGCCCACGAACTGAAAGCGGCCCCCTTGGAAAACAGGGTCACAGTAAATCCACAATCGTGTAAACTTTGTTCAAGGGAAAACCATCCTATCCGTCAGTGTCCCCAGTTCCAAAATATATCCGTCGCGGATCGGGAAAAGTATATAAAACAGCAGAAACTTTTTTTGAACTGTTTTGCAAGAACCCACATGTTGAGAGACTGCACAAGTACTCACAACTGCTACACTTGCAAAGGCCGCCACAACACTCTCTTGCATCGTCAGCACCCATACCTGACCTCCAACCCCCAATACAGTCAGTATCCATACCTGACCACCAGCAAAATATACAGTCCACTCCATCGAATGTCCAATCGTCCAATGTCCAATGCTCAGGAGGAGCACGGCGCACATAGAGATCTGCCACTCGGGCATAAGGTACTCTGCACGCGCTTTAGTTTACTCAGGATCAGAAGCAACCTTTATTTCGGAACGGTTATTCGACCTAATAAAGCTCCCCTATGAATCCATCCAAGCTCAAGTTGCGGGAGTAAACCAAACTGTTGCTGCCCTGCCCCGTAAGCGCTGTCAGTTATATATGCAACGTTGCTTCGTTTCCGTTTACATCCTTACCCAATTACTGCTGACATCACTAAGATGTACCGTCAAGTGGAAATTGACGAGACCCAGAGATGTTTTCAATTAATCATCTGGAGAGAGAACCCAAAAGATCAATTGCAAATTTATCAATTAAATACGGTTACATACGGCACTGCGTCAGCACCTTTTTTGGCTATCCGGTGTCTGAAATATTTGAGTGACATACACGCAACATCGCATAAATTAGCATCGAAATCACTTGCTTATGATTTTTATGTCGATGATTTATTAGCTGGAGCAGAAACGCCAGAGGAATTAGGATTGTTGCAGCAGGAGTTAAACTCTGTATTAAAACCATTTGGATTTGGTTTAGCCAAATGGTCATCAAACTGCCAACAATTTCAAGTTTCTAATGCGTCTATTACAATTGGGTCGCAAGATGACACCAAAACTTTGGGTTTGATTTGGAATCCCAAAAGTGATGTGATCAAATATTCCGCAGACCATCTTTCACTCGATTTCGTGCCGACTAAAAGGTCTATTTTATCGTTTGTAGAACGCTTGTATGACCCACTTGGATTATTGTGTCCAATTGTCACTCGTGCTAAAATTCTTATTCAAGAAATCTGGCTGCATAAGTTAGATTGGGATGAAGCATTGCCCACAGATTTACTTGAACAACTAAAATCGGTGACTAATTGCTTCTCAAATCTAGATTCACTCAACATACCTCGTCATATTGGAATTGCAAAAAATATGAAATACCAAATTCACGGATTCGCCGATGCGTCAAAGAGAGCATACGGTTTCTGCATTTATGTCGGAGTGGAGCATCAGGAAAGAACGTTTACACGATTGCTCAAAGCAAAATCGAGAGTAGCACCTCTCAAAACTAATTCGGTGCCTCGTTTGGAGCTCTGCGCTGCTCACTTACTGGCAAAGTTATGGAGTGAAACCAGGGATATTTTGAACTCACCAATGGACCACATTTTTTTGTGGTCGGACTCGGAGGTGGTGCTGTATTGGATTAAGAAGCACCCGTCACCTGAATACATTTGTTGCGAATCGTGTATCAGAGATTTAAGAATTGACTTCGCAAGCTGTCTGGATTCATGTGCCTACCAGCGCGAATCCAGCGGACATCCTTTCACGTGGCTGCTCAACTAGTGAGCTCTTGGAATCAATTTGGTTTACGGGCCCAAACTTCTTAAAGGAAAACCGAGCCTGTTGGCCAGTAAATCACCACCTCGAACCCCCCAAAGATCTCTCTGTGTTAGAGATGCGGAAGGATGCCACAGTCTTGATCGCGGCCGATGCACCGAGGAATCCATTTGTGGAACTGGTTAACAAATCCTCATCATATTTGGAAGTAATCCAAGCGCTCCCCTATGTAATATCAACGGTGATGCAAATTTTTTACTAGAAGCCTCGGGAAGCCAGTCGGTTACATAAGCAAGCAGACTCACGGATCTTCTTTGCCATTTGTTTTCCTATCGCCAAACTCCATGGTGTCAAACCCTCTCAAATTCCTAATAGACACTGGATCTACCTATTCATTCATAAATCCAGCACTTATTAATGAAGACCACATTAAAAAACTAACCTCCGACATCAATATCCACACTGTACTCAGTACATTCAAAATTCGGGAATATACAGATATAATAAATTTTAAACAATTCCAAAAAATGCCCAATTTCAAGTTCTTACTGTTCAATTTCCACCACCACTTCAATGGTCTTCTAGGCATGGATTTCCTGTCTGGTCTAAATGCAAAAATAAACTTTGCCGACTTAATACTAGAAACACCAGAAACCGCCATCACAATCCTCACAAGGGCAAACCCTGTAGACACTTTACATACTGTGAGGAGTTCAATAACTCCTCACAAATAAGAGTGAATGATCACGCAAGGAGATGCCTGCCAGTTGCCAGATACGCGGCGAATTCGCCCGTAGTAACGGCAATGCAAGTGGAGAGAGAGTGGAGAGCGAGAGGGCAAGATAAGAGAGAGACGGAAGGATCAGAGAGAGTCAGCGTGCTGTGGTGCCGTGCGCAGAGGGCGAAAGGTTGAACGGTAATCGTGGACCTTGGACCCAAGAAAAGGAGACGCCGAGGACCAACGGTGTAAGGTCAGCCTATATAAGGAGGCCGAACGCCAGAAGCGGGGCTCAGTAGGTGCACGCGCGCCGAAGCGTATGAAAGTTTACAAGGAGCAGAAGCAAGCCAGACGCCCAGGATCGGCCAGCAGGACACAAAGGATCTGCTGGGATACACAGGATCTACCAGCAGGACACACAGGACCGGCAGGACACACAGGAAGCACAGGATCGGCCAGCAGGACACACAGGATCTGCCAGCAGGACACACAGGATCGGCAGGACACACAGGAAGCACAGGATCGGCCAGCAGGACACACAGGATCTGCCAGCAGGACACACAGGATTTGCCAGGACACACAGGAGCGGACAGAAGGCCACTCAGGATCTGCCAGGACTTGAGCGGAAACGCAAGGGGTGAGGATCGCGGTTTAGCCTATCGGAACTAGACCCAGGCGTACGCCTGGCGCGTTCGGTAGTGCCTGAACAGGCGTGGCAAAGGGCTCGAGAACCAGGTTTCTTACGACTACGCCTATTTCGACAAGACCCTGGCGTATGCCTGGCGCGTCCAATAGAGTGTGAATAAGCGAATCCTGGCGCGAGCGGGGCATACCAGGTGCCTTGCAACTGCGTCTAATTCGACTAGACCCCGGCGTATGCCTGGCGCGTCGGATGGATCGTAGACAAGCGTATCCTGGCGGTACCCGTGGTCTAGAACCAGGTACGTCACACAACGCATATCGCGACTAGACCCTGGCGTATGCCTGGCGCGTCGGATAGTGCGGAAGTGATCGTATCCTGGCGCGGCCATCCTGCTTCATCCGCCCTCATTGCGTAAAGTACAGAGCCAGTCCATTGAGCGCAGCCAGGACCAGCAGCCAGCCCTACGAGGATATCAAGCGCAGCCAGGATCAACAGAACGGGATGTCAGGCACAGACAGGACCCACAAGCAGCCAGGACCAGCAGCCAGCCCTACGAGGATATCAAGCGCAACCAGGATCAACAGGACAGGATGTCAAACACAGACAGGACCCACAAGCAGCCAAGGACAGCGAGCACAGGCAGGATCACCAGTCAGCCAGCCAGTCCACCAGCCAGAAGCGGCGTGATCAACGAGCAAGCGAGCACCAGCGAAAATCGAGATACACAAGTTATAAGAAAAGAGCCATGGAATAAATACCCTTTAACCAGAATTCTGTGCGTTATCACTAATTAGTTGGGCAATCACGTTTATATAAATTTGGTGGGACGAACACACAAACTCTTCTGAGCTAGCCGCACAAATAAGTAGCGAGCAGAAGGTAAAAATATCAGTTCGTTACATCTGGCGCCCAAAAACGTGATTGTCCCGACAGTTAGCGATTCGCAGAAGGGGAACAGGATGATGTTTTCTACGTCTGCCACACGCCAGTTTATCCGAAGAAAGGGAGGAGACGGTATAGCTCAGGATGCTATACCGTAACCAACACCGACTGGAGAACGGAGAACGTAAACAACAACGAAAGGAGGCCAGCAGTCAGAGCGATGAGCGGATCCACATCACCGGAGGTCGAGAGAGGCAGTAATTCCAGGCACAACGGCTAGACAGGGCATGCATGATGGTGTCTGCAGGCTGGAAAGGAGAAAGGAGATAGTGAAGAGAAAAGAAAACAAAACGAACGGAGGTAAACAAACTCACTTACCCCAGTTTTTTTAAAGCACCATATGATCAAGGATGGGAAACATCCCGATAACTACGATCAGCTGGTAGTAAAAAAAAAAAAATACTAAAAATATCGACTGTATGCATGGTCACTTTAAAAGATCACTCTCGACATCGAGCTATCGATAGATTTCGGAAATCGACTATCGGCAGGGATTAAGAGTGACCAGTCGATGAAGGAGGTGAGACGACGGCGCGGAACGATATATCGACATACAAGGAATACATCGACGCGGGTTATCGACGCGGGAAATTTAAATTTGAGATCAAGGAAAAATCGAGGAAACGTCTGGAGCAAGTTAAATTCTAATGAGTTACAAGGTGGCGCTGTGGAGCTCAACCACGAGCTGTGAGCGCCGGGAGTACGAGAAGGCAACGAGCCGGAACGGCACTACTGCGTCAAGACCCCCAAAGACTTGCGGGAGCAAGTCGACATAAGGTGAGACAGCAGGAGAACCGTCAGAGAGGACGTCAGAAATACAAGGAGGCACTGTGAAGCTTAAGCAAGAGCTGTGAGAGTCAGCAGTAAAAGAAAGCAGGGAGCAGGAACCGGACTACTACGTCAAGAACCCCAAAGACTTGCGGTAGCAAGTTGACATAAGGTGAGACAGAAGGAGGACCAGTTTGCAAGCAAGAGACACTGGAGATGAGGAACAAGTCTCATTTTGTTCCCGAAGAAAGGGGAGAATGTGAGGAGTTCAATAACTCCTCACAAATAAGAGTGAATGATCACGCAAGGAGATGCCTGCCAGTTGCCAGATACGCGGCGAATTCGCCCGTAGTAACGGCAATGCAAGTGAGAGAGAGTGGAGAGCGAGAGGGCAAGATAAGAGAGAGACGGAAGGATCAGAGAGAGTCAGCGTGCTGTGGTGCCGTGCGCAGAGGGCGAAAGGTTGAACGGTAATCGTGGACCTTGGACCCAAGAAAAGGAGACGCCGAGGACCAACGGTGTAAGGTCAGCCTATATAAGGAGGCCGAACGCCAGAAGCGGGGCTCAGTAGGTGCACGCGCGCCGAAGCGTATGAAAGTTTACAAGGAGCAGAAGCAAGCCAGACGCCCAGGATCGGCCAGCAGGACACAAAGGATCTGCTGGGATACACAGGATCTACCAGCAGGACACACAGGATTGGCAGGACACACAGGAAGCACAGGATCGGCCAGCAGGACACACAGGATCTGCCAGCAGGACACACAGGATCGGCAGGACACACAGGAAGCACAGGATCGGCCAGCAGGACACACAGGATCTGCCAGCAGGACACACAGGAGCGGACAGAAGGCCACTCAGGATCTGCCAGGACTTGAACGGAAACGCAAGGGGTGAGGATCGCGGTTTAGCCTATCGGAACTAGACCCAGGCGTACGCCTGGCGCGTTCGGTAGTGCCTGAACAGGCGTTGCAAAGGGCTCGAGAACCAGGTTTCTTACGACTACGCCTATTTCGACAAGACTCTGGCGTATGCCTGGCGCGTCCAATAGAGTGTGAATAAGCGAATCCTGGCGCGAGCGGGGCATACCAGGTGCCTTGCAACTGCGTCTAATTCGACTAGACCCCGGCGTATGCCTGGCGCGTCGGATGGATCGTAGACAAGCGTATCCTGGCGGTACCCGTGGTCTAGAACCAGGTACGTCACACAACGCATATCGCGACTAGACCCTGGCGTATGCCTGGCGCGTCGGATAGTGCGGAAGTGATCGTATCCTGGCGCGGCCATCCTGCTTCATCCGCCCTCATTGCGTAAAGTACAGAGCCAGTCCATTGAGCGCAGCCAGGACCAGCAGCCAGCCCTACGAGGATATCAAGCGCAGCCAGGATCAACAGAACGGGATGTCAGGCACAGACAGGACCCACAAGCAGCCAGGACCAGCAGCCAGCCCTACGAGGATATCAAGCGCAACCAGGATCAACAGGACAGGATGTCAAACACAGACAGGACCCACAAGCAGCCAAGGACAGCGAGCACAGGCAGGATCACCAGTCAGCCAGCCAGTCCACCAGCCAGAAGCGGCGTGATCAACGAGCAAGCGAGCACCAGCGAAAATCGAGATACACAAGTTATAAGAAAAGAGCCATGGAATAAATACCCTTTAACCAGAATTCTGTGCGTTATCACTAATTAGTTGGGCAATCACGTTTATATAAATTTGGTGGGACGAACACACAAACTCTTCTGAGCTAGCCGCACAAATAAGTAGCGAGCAGAAGGTAAAAATATCAGTTCGTTACATCTGGCGCCCAAAAACGTGATTGTCCCGACAGTTAGCGATTCGCAGAAGGGGAACAGGATGATGTTTTCTACGTCTGCCACACGCCAGTTTATCCGAAGAAAGGGAGGAGACGGTATAGCTCAGGATGCTATACCGTAACCAACACCGACTGGAGAACGGAGAACGTAAACAACAACGAAAGGAGGCCAGCAGTCAGAGCGATGAGCGGATCCACATCACCGGAGGTCGAGAGAGGCAGTAATTCCAGGCACAACGGCTAGACAGGGCATGCATGATGGTGTCTGCAGGCTGGAAAGGAGAAAGGAGATAGTGAAGAGAAAAGAAAACAAAACGAACGGAGGTAAACAAACTCACTTACCCCAGTTTTTTTAAAGCACCATATGATCAAGGATGGGAAACATCCCGATAACTACGATTAGCTGGTAGTAAAAAAAAAAAAAAAAAATACTAAAAATATCGACTGTATGCATGGTCACTTTAAAAGATCACTCTCGACATCGAGCTATCGATAGATTTCGGAAATCGACTATCGGCAGGGATTAAGAGTGACCAGTCGATGAAGGAGGTGAGACGACGGCGCGGAACGATATATCGACATACAAGGAATACATCGACGCGGGTTATCGACGCGGGAAATTTAAATTTGAGATCAAGGAAAAATCGAGGAAACGTCTGGAGCAAGTTAAATTCTAATGAGTTACAAGGTGGCGCTGTGGAGCTCAACCACGAGCTGTGAGCGCCGGGAGTACGAGAAGGCAACGAGCCGGAACGGCACTACTGCGTCAAGACCCCCAAAGACTTGCGGGAGCAAGTCGACATAAGGTGAGACAGCAGGAGAACCGTCAGAGAGGACGTCAGAAATACAAGGAGGCACTGTGAAGCTTAAGCAAGAGCTGTGAGAGTCAGCAGTAAAAGAAAGCAGGGAGCAGGAACCGGACTACTACGTCAAGAACCCCAAAGACTTGCGGTAGCAAGTTGACATAAGGTGAGACAGAAGGAGGACCAGTTTGCAAGCAAGAGACACTGGAGATGAGGAACAAGTCTCATTTTGTTCCCGAAGAAAGGGGAGAATGTGAGGAGTTCAATAACTCCTCACAAATAAGAGTGAATGATCACGCAAGGAGATGCCTGCCAGTTGCCAGATACGCGGCGAATTCGCCCGTAGTAACGGCAATGCAAGTGGAGAGAGAGTGGAGAGCGAGAGGGCAAGATAGAGAGAGAGACGGAAGGATCAGAGAGAGTCAGCGTGCTGTGGTGCCGTGCGCAGAGGGCGAAAGGTTGAACGGTAATCGTGGACCTTGGACCCAAGAAAAGGAGACGCCGAGGACCAACGGTGTAAGGTCAGCCTATATAAGGAGGCCGAACGCCAGAAGCGGGGCTCAGTAGGTGCACGCGCGCCGAAGCGTATGAAAGTTTACAAGGAGCAGAAGCAAGCCAGACGCCCAGGATCGGCCAGCAGGACACAAAGGATCTGCTGGGATACACAGGATCTACCAGCAGGACACACAGGATCGGCAGGACACACAGGAAGCACAGGATCGGCCAGCAGGACACACAGGATCTGCCAGCAGGACACACAGGATCGGCAGGACACACAGGAAGCACAGGATCGGCCAGCAGGACACACAGGATCTGCCAGCAGGACACACAGGATTTGCCAGGACACACAGGAGCGGACAGAAGGCCACTCAGGATCTGCCAGGACTTGAGCGGAAACGCAAGGGGTGAGGATCGCGGTTTAGCCTATCGGAACTAGACCCAGGCGTACGCCTGGCGCGTTCGGTAGTGCCTGAACAGGCGTGGCAAAGGGCTCGAGAACCAGGTTTCTTACGACTACGCCTATTTCGACAAGACCCTGGCGTATGCCTGGCGCGTCCAATAGAGTGTGAATAAGCGAATCCTGGCGCGAGCGGGGCATACCAGGTGCCTTGCAACTGCGTCTAATTCGACTAGACCCCGGCGTATGCCTGGCGCGTCGGATGGATCGTAGACAAGCGTATCCTGGCGGTACCCGTGGTCTAGAACCAGGTACGTCACACAACGCATATCGCGACTAGACCCTGGCGTATGCCTGGCGCGTCGGATAGTGCGGAAGTGATCGTATCCTGGCGCGGCCATCCTGCTTCATCCGCCCTCATTGCGTAAAGTACAGAGCCAGTCCATTGAGCGCAGCCAGGACCAGCAGCCAGCCCTACGAGGATATCAAGCGCAGCCAGGATCAACAGAACGGGATGTCAGGCACAGACAGGACCCACAAGCAGCCAGGACCAGCAGCCAGCCCTACGAGGATATCAAGCGCAACCAGGATCAACAGGACAGGATGTCAAACACAGACAGGACCCACAAGCAGCCAAGGACAGCGAGCACAGGCAGGATCACCAGTCAGCCAGCCAGTCCACCAGCCAGAAGCGGCGTGATCAACGAGCAAGCGAGCACCAGCGAAAATCGAGATACACAAGTTATAAGAAAAGAGCCATGGAATAAATACCCTTTAACCAGAATTCTGTGCGTTATCACTAATTAGTTGGGCAATCACGTTTATATAAATTTGGTGGGACGAACACACAAACTCTTCTGAGCTAGCCGCACAAATAAGTAGCGAGCAGAAGGTAAAAATATCAGTTCGTTACATCTGGCGCCCAAAAACGTGATTGTCCCGACAGTTAGCGATTCGCAGAAGGGGAACAGGATGATGTTTTCTACGTCTGCCACACGCCAGTTTATCCGAAGAAAGGGAGGAGACGGTATAGCTCAGGATGCTATACCGTAACCAACACCGACTGGAGAACGGAGAACGTAAACAACAACGAAAGGAGGCCAGCAGTCAGAGCGATGAGCGGATCCACATCACCGGAGGTCGAGAGAGGCAGTAATTCCAGGCACAACGGCTAGACAGGGCATGCATGATGGTGTCTGCAGGCTGGAAAGGAGAAAGGAGATAGTGAAGAGAAAAGAAAACAAAACGAACGGAGGTAAACAAACTCACTTACCCCAGTTTTTTTAAAGCACCATATGATCAAGGATGGGAAACATCCCGATAACTACGATCAGCTGGTAGTAAAAAAAAAAAAAAATACTAAAAATATCGACTGTATGCATGGTCACTTTAAAAGATCACTCTCGACATCGAGCTATCGATAGATTTCGGAAATCGACTATCGGCAGGGATTAAGAGTGACCAGTCGATGAAGGAGGTGAGACGACGGCGCGGAACGATATATCGACATACAAGGAATACATCGACGCGGGTTATCGACGCGGGAAATTTAAATTTGAGATCAAGGAAAAATCGAGGAAACGTCTGGAGCAAGTTAAATTCTAATGAGTTACAAGGTGGCGCTGTGGAGCTCAACCACGAGCTGTGAGCGCCGGGAGTACGAGAAGGCAACGAGCCGGAACGGCACTACTGCGTCAAGGCCCCCAAAGACTTGCAGGGAGCAAGTCGACATAAGGTGAGACAGCAGGAGAACCGTCAGAGAGGACGTCAGAAATACAAGGAGGCACTGTGAAGCTTAAGCAAGAGCTGTGAGAGTCAGCAGTAAAAGAAAGCAGGGAGCAGGAACCGGACTACTACGTCAAGAACCCCAAAGACTTGCGGTAGCAAGTTGACATAAGGTGAGACAGAAGGAGGACCAGTTTGCAAGCAAGAGACACTGGAGATGAGGAACAAGTCTCATTTTGTTCCCGAAGAAAGGGGAGAATGTGAGGAGTTCAATAACTCCTCACAAATAAGAGTGAATGATCACGCAAGGAGATTCCTGCCAGTTGCCAGATACGCGGCGAATTCGCCCGTAGTAACGGCAATGCAAGTGGAGAGAGAGTGGAGAGCGAGAGGGCAAGATAAGAGAGAGACGGAAGGATCAGAGAGAGTCAGCGTGCTGTGGTGCCGTGCGCAGAGGGCGAAAGGTTGAACGGTAATCGTGGACCTTGGACCCAAGAAAAGGAGACGCCGAGGACCAACGGTGTAAGGTCAGCCTATATAAGGAGGCCGAACGCCAGAAGCGGGGCTCAGTAGGTGCACGCGCGCCGAAGCGTATGAAAGTTTACAAGGAGCAGAAGCAAGCCAGACGCCCAGGATCGGCCAGCAGGACACAAAGGATCTGCTGGGATACACAGGATCTACCAGCAGGACACACAGGATCGGCAGGACACACAGGAAGCACAGGATCGGCCAGAAGGACACACAGGATCTGCCAGCAGGACACACAGGATCGGCAGGACACACAGGAAGCACAGGATCGGCCAGCAGGACACACAAGATCTGCCAGCAGGACACACAGGATTTGCCAGGACACACAGGAGCGGACAGAAGGCCACTCAGGATCTGCCAGGACTTGAGCGGAAACGCAAGGGGTGAGGATCGCGGTTTAGCCTATCGGAACTAGACCCAGGCGTACGCCTGGCGCGTTCGGTAGTGCCTGAACAGGCGTGGCAAAGGGCTCGAGAACCAGGTTTCTTACGACTACGCCTATTTCGACAAGACCCTGGCGTATGCCTGGCGCGTCCAATAGAGTGTGAATAAGCGAATCCTGGCGCGAGCGGGGCATACCAGGTGCCTTGCAACTGCGTCTAATTCGACTAGACCCCGGCGTATGCCTGGCGCGTCGGATGGATCGTAGACAAGCGTATCCTGGCGGTACCCGTGGTCTAGAACCAGGTACGTCACACAACGCATATCGCGACTAGACCCTGGCGTATGCCTGGCGCGTCGGATAGTGCGGAAGTGATCGTATCCTGGCGCGGCCATCCTGCTTCATCCGCCCTCATTGCGTAAAGTACAGAGCCAGTCCATTGAGCGCAGCCAGGACCAGCAGCCAGCCCTACGAGGATATCAAGCGCAGCCAGGATCAACAGAACGGGATGTCAGGCACAGACAGGACCCACAAGCAGCCAGGACCAGCAGCCAGCCCTACGAGGATATCAAGCGCAACCAGGATCAACAGGACAGGATGTCAAACACAGACAGGACCCACAAGCAGCCAAGGACAGCGAGCACAGGCAGGATCACCAGTCAGCCAGCCAGTCCACCAGCCAGAAGCGGCGTGATCAACGAGCAAGCGAGCACCAGCGAAAATCGAGATACACAAGTTATAAGAAAAGAGCCATGGAATAAATACCCTTTAACCAGAATTCTGTGCGTTATCACTAATTAGTTGGGCAATCACGTTTATATAAATTTGGTGGGACGAACACACAAACTCTTCTGAGCTAGCCGCACAAATAAGTAGCGAGCAGAAGGTAAAAATATCAGTTCGTTACATCTGGCGCCCAAAAACGTGATTGTCCCGACAGTTAGTGATTCGCAGAAGGGGAACAGGATGATGTTTTCTACGTCTGCCACACGCCAGTTTATCCGAAGAAAGGGAGGAGACGGTATAGCTCAGGATGCTATACCGTAACCAACACCGACTGGAGAACGGAGAACGTAAACAACAACGAAAGGAGGCCAGCAGTCAGAGCGATGAGCGGATCCACATCACCGGAGGTCGAGAGAGGCAGTAATTCCAGGCACAACGGCTAGACAGGGCATGCATGATGGTGTCTGCAGGCTGGAAAGGAGAAAGGAGATAGTGAAGAGAAAAGAAAACAAAACGAACGGAGGTAAACAAACTCACTTACCCCAGTTTTTTTAAAGCACCATATGATCAAGGATGGGAAACATCCCGATAACTACGATCAGCTGGTAGTAAAAAAAAAAAAAAAAATACTAAAAATATCGACTGTATGCATGGTCACTTTAAAAGATCACTCTCGACATCGAGCTATCGATAGATTTCGGAAATCGACTATCGGCAGGGATTAAGAGTGACCAGTCGATGAAGGAGGTGAGACGACGGCGCGGAACGATATATCGACATACAAGGAATACATCGACGCGGGTTATCGACGCGGGAAATTTAAATTTGAGATCAAGGAAAAATCGAGGAAACGTCTGGAGCAAGTTAAATTCTAATGAGTTACAAGGTGGCGCTGTGGAGCTCAACCACGAGCTGTGAGCGCCGGGAGTACGAGAAGGCAACGAGCCGGAACGGCACTACTGCGTCAAGACCCCCAAAGACTTGCGGGAGCAAGTCGACATAAGGTGAGACAGCAGGAGAACCGTCAGAGAGGACGTCAGAAATACAAGGAGGCACTGTGAAGCTTAAGCAAGAGCTGTGAGAGTCAGCAGTAAAAGAAAGCAGGGAGCAGGAACCGGACTACTACGTCAAGAACCCCAAAGACTTGCGGTAGCAAGTTGACATAAGGTGAGACAGAAGGAGGACCAGTTTGCAAGCAAGAGACACTGGAGATGAGGAACAAGTCTCATTTTGTTCCCGAAGAAAGGGAGAATGTGAGGAGTTGAATAACTCCTCACAAATAAGAGTGAATGATCACGCAAGGAGGTGCCTGCTAGTTTCCAGATACGCGGCGAATTCGCCCCTAGTAACGGTAGTGCAAGTGGAGAGAGAGTGGAGAGCGAGAGGGCAAGATAAGAGAGAGACGGAAGGATCAGAGAGAGTCAGCGTGCTGTGGTGCCGTGCGCAGAGGGCGAAAGGTTGGACCGGTAATCGTGGACCTTGGACCCAAGAAAAGGAGACGCCGAGGACCAACGGTGTATAAGGAGGCCGAACGTCAGAAGCGGGACTCAGTAGTGCACGCGCGCCGAAGCGTAAGAAAGTTTACAAGGAGCAGAAGCAAGCCAGACGCCCAGGATCGGCCAGCAGGACACAAAGGATCTGCTGGGATACACAGGATCTACCAGCAGGACACACAGGATCGGCAGGACACACAGGAAGCACAGGATCGGCCAGAAGGACACACAGGATCTGCCAGCAGGACACACAGGATCGGCAGGACACACAGGAAGCACAGGATCGGCCAGCAGGACACACAGGATCTGCCAGCAGGACACACAGGATTTGCCAGGACACACAGGAGCGGACAGAAGGCCACTCAGGATCTGCCAGGACTTGAGCGGAAACGCAAGGGGTGAGGATCGCGGTTTAGCCTATCGGAACTAGACCCAGGCGTACGCCTGGCGCGTTCGGTAGTGCCTGAACAGGCGTGGCAAAGGGCTCGAGAACCAGGTTTCTTACGACTACGCCTATTTCGACAAGACCCTGGCGTATGCCTGGCGCGTCCAATAGAGTGTGAATAAGCGAATCCTGGCGCGAGCGGGGCATACCAGGTGCCTTGCAACTGCGTCTAATTCGACTAGACCCCGGCGTATGCCTGGCGCGTCGGATGGATCGTAGACAAGCGTATCCTGGCGGTACCCGTGGTCTAGAACCAGGTACGTCACACAACGCATATCGCGACTAGACCCTGGCGTATGCCTGGCGCGTCGGATAGTGCGGAAGTGATCGTATCCTGGCGCGGCCATCCTGCTTCATCCGCCCTCATTGCGTAAAGTACAGAGCCAGTCCATTGAGCGCAGCCAGGACCAGCAGCCAGCCCTACGAGGATATCAAGCGCAGCCAGGATCAACAGAACGGGATGTCAGGCACAGACAGGACCCACAAGCAGCCAGGACCAGCAGCCAGCCCTACGAGGATATCAAGCGCAACCAGGATCAACAGGACAGGATGTCAAACACAGACAGGACCCACAAGCAGCCAAGGACAGCGAGCACAGGCAGGATCACCAGTCAGCCAGCCAGTCCACCAGCCAGAAGCGGCGTGATCAACGAGCAAGCGAGCACCAGCGAAAATCGAGATACACAAGTTATAAGAAAAGAGCCATGGAATAAATACCCTTTAACCAGAATTCTGTGCGTTATCACTAATTAGTTGGGCAATCACGTTTATATAAATTTGGTGGGACGAACACACAAACTCTTCTGAGCTAGCCGCACAAATAAGTAGCGAGCAGAAGGTAAAAATATCAGTTCCTTACAATACCCTGCCACAAAATACCAAAATGCGATTACCGCTCCCAGTAAACTTCATGGAGGGAGACTTTATAGATGAAACCACGAATTTGGATAATCAAATATCCATAACAGGCGGCTTATACACCGCAGTCGCAGGATCCGCCTATTTTGAAGTCTGCAATAACTCAGACCAGATCCAAACACTTTACCTCGAAGAACCGTTACAGGCAGAAGAGTTCTCTCCACGAACCCACCAATACTTAAACTGCATGTCAGCGGCAACAGATACAGAACAGATACAAAACATCATTGTAAGCAGCCACTCCCCTTGGAGTGCACCGGTTTGGGTCGTACCCAAGAAAAGTGACATCACAGGCGAAAAAAAGTGGCGCTTGGTAATCGATTTTCGGAAATTAAAAGAGAAAACTGTCTCTGATAGATACCCTATCCCGAACATAGCAGATATACTAGACAGCATCGGAAAAACCATGTATTTCACAACATAAGACTTAGCAAGCGGCTTTCACCAAATCCAAATGAACCCACGCGACGCAAGCAAGACGGCATTCACCGTCGAAAATGGGCATTATGAGTTCACGAGAATGCCTTTCGGTCTCAAGAACGCCCCTGCCACGTTCCAACGCGTTATGGACAACGTCTTAGGTGACTTAGTCGGTAACTTCTGTCTCGTCTATCTCGACGATATAATAGTATTCTCACCCTCACTCCAAAAACATATAGCAGATATTAAATCTGTATTCACAAAACTTCAAAACGCAAATCTGAAAATCCAACCAAGCAAGTGTAACTTTTTAAGAAAGGAAATCGACTTCCTGGGACACATAGTCACCCAGGAAGGAGTCAAACCAAACCCACTTAAGATTAAAGCCATTGTTCGTAACCAATGTTGCCAATACTAGCATCCGCAACATTGCTGCGAACAGCAATGCCGATTAACCTGGGAACACCAGCAACTTCCCATGCACCCACATATACCTAGTCAGCTCAACAAAGCTGACCTTGGACTGGCTACCAGGCGGTAAGCTAGTAACTGCTGATCAGCAGGTTCTCCTACTAGCAAAAGAACCACTCACCAACCAAGCGGCCGACTCACCAAGTGGCCGTCTCATCAACGTACGTCAGCACAACTGAAGAACCAACAAACGCTGGCCACAGCAGAATTGCGCTGACCCACTGAGCCAGTGCGGAAGAGCCAATACCGCCGACCATAGCGACCCAAGCTGACCCACTGGCAACGAGCTTTTGCAAACATCGAGTCAGCAGAACGATGCTGACCCACTGAGCCGGTGCAATCAACGACACGGTTATCACCACACTTTACACTATATTTCCGCATACAAAGTAGTATATAAGCTAGTACCATTATATCAATAAAGTCAGTTATTGTCACAGAATCAACCCCGCGTCTTACTACTCTTTAAGCCGCGGCAACGGCATAGCTCCCGATCGTCTCGTCGGTTAAAACAACGTCTGCACGGCCCCAGGAGCATTCGAGACTCCTGCGCGGACAATCAGACAACGGTTTGAGAACAAACAGCCATCAAGGACTTTCCATGCCCAAAGACAACTAGGGAAATTAAGTCATTTTTAGGACTATTGGGGTATTACAGAAATTTCATAAAGGACTTCGCGAAAATAACTAAACCCATAACGAGACAGTTAAAAGGAAAGAAATCTATAATAATAGACGATGAATTTAAACAAGCAGTCGAAACATCGAAAGATCTTCTTTGTAATGATCCCATACTCATATACCCTGATTTCAACAAACCGTTCAAATTGACCACAGATGCAAGTAATTATGCGATAGGCTCTGTGTTGTCACAGGGCCCAGACACTAATGACAGACTCATATGTTTCGCTAGCAGGACACATTAATCTGGCTAGAAAATCTGAAAGGCCAGAATCCAAAACTACTTCGATGGAAAACTGTCCTGGCCGCTTACGACTACGAAGTCGTATACAAAAAAGGGTCGCAAAACGTAGTCGCTGACGCACTCAGCAGAATTGAGCCAAACTTGAACATAAACGAAGACCCACAAATTATACCAATCAATAGTCAAATAATATTCCGTACGGGATCAACAACTTCAAGACAAGTAGAAACACCATTTGTCCATAAAATAAGACATACATACTTTCGACTCCGTTACAAACACCCTTCAAACAATCCTGAAACCGAATTAAACATTCGCAATATTTGCATCAGATGATATTTTCAAAATAATAGAAGAGTCTTATAATAACTATTTCTTCGAAAATGACCTATACAAAATTTCCCGCTGCAAATTATGGCTAACCGAAATCCCTAATCCCCAAGACCAGGAAAACAAAATTCGTTCGTATCACATTAACACCAATCATAGGGGAATAGATGAAACATATAACCATTTAAAAAGGGACATTTATTTTCCGCATTTAAAAGATGTTAACACTCAAGAACGATAGACACCCACATAGACCATTGATGCAAGCCGCACCCGCCCCAGAGGAACCATTGGCGGTTGTGCATATAGACATATATTTTATTAACAATACTTGTAACCTCACCATTATCGACAAATTCACCAAGCTTGCGCAAGCCTACCCCCTTAGCAATAGAAATTCAATAAAAGTCACCGATGCCCTATTACAATTCATAAGTCACTACGGCGCACCAAAGAAAATAGTTTTCGACCAGGGCGCGGAATTTTCGGGCAGTCTTTTCAACGACTTCTTAATCCAATTTCAAATAACAGCTCATACAACATCATTTCAACAATCAACGGGCAATGCTTCGGTCGAAAGACTACATTCCACCTTAACCGAACTATACAGGATAATCACGAAAAAAAGAAAGGAAGCACGCCTAGAATGCGGGCATCACCAAATACTTGCAGAAGCTGTTGCGACATATAACAATGCAATTCACTCCAGCACTTCCTATACCCCATTTGAGCTCTTCCACGGAAGAACTCACATATTCAACAATACAATAACATTCGACAATCACCACGACTATCTTAAAAAGCTAAACGAATTTAGAAAAGATATATACCCAAAAGTACAGGAACATTTAAACGCGACCACAGAAAAAAGATTGGCCAAATTAAACGAGGACAGAGAGACACCAATCCAAGTCGAGCCAAATGATATGGTATTTAGAAAAGAAAACCGTAGAAACAAGACGACACCGAGATTCTCACTACACAAAGTAGGTAGAGACCAAGGCGTCACCTTCCTAACAACTAAAGGTCAAAAGGTACACAAACAAAAAATTAGAAAAACAGTAAAGAAATTTACAAACACCGGATCACCAGCTTTAGCAACAATTATTAAAATCGACACATAATTCTCAACGTACTTCGACCCGTAGTTCAAGAATCCTTCCAATAACCGGCCGAATCTAAAAGTATCATCAGAAGTCCTACGAAACAAAATTAAACAAGTAGAAGTCAAAATAGATACATTCTTGCCGCACTCTGGAAGTAAAAGAGGTCTCACCAATGGTCTGGGGACCATACTCAAGTCTATCTCGCGAAACCTAGATGACAACGACGGACAAAACATATAAGTAAAACTAAAAAATATTCAAACCAATTTCAAAGATCTGTCAGAAACACAAGATAGACAAGCACTATTCAACAGAGATATAATTATCATACATGTATACATAAAACCCACATTAACAAAAAAACAATCTTCGATAAAAAAAATTAGTGGAAAATGCAACATAGGGAAGGAAACTAAAATAAAAACACACTAACCGATTATGTAAACAACGTAGTACACATTTATAAATCATGTTGTACCTTCAACACAACTCTCATGTATAACATTAAGATACCTTTTTTTTAATACAAAATTGTTAAATTCTAAAAATCGTCGGAGTTCGTGGCGTACACCAACATCACGTCGCCTAGACACCTTTCTCCGATCCGGCCATTCCCCCTCTGTGGCCTTCTCGTCGGACTGGGGGGGAGGAGTTAACATGCCCCTTACCCGGCCACAGGGAAACAACGCTGATGGACAATTACAAAGATTGCCAACATGCAACAACTCTGATGAAACATGCTGCAACTCTGACGAACACACACATACATTCATATATATGTTCTCATACTTTTTGATAATAAATATTTACTCTCATTTTGTACTCCAAGCAACACAGTCGTTTTCTTTACAAGCTTCCTTCTAGAATTTTCTAAAGTCATTCTCGCGTATGAGACCTCCTAAACTCCCTCGGTCACAGGACTGTAACTCACGAAGTGACTTTATTGCTGCCCGACTGTCTGAGTAAATGTTAACTGTTCCGTTTATAAGGCTAGAGTGGCGTAGGCAACTAAGAGCCTCGCTTATGGCGAGAACCTCTGCCTGAAAAACGCTGCAGTGGTCCAGAAGACGGAAATGTATTTTGATACTAAGTTGTTCGCAAAAAACCCAACACGATTGTCGAGTTTGGAGCCGTCTGTGAAGAAATTTATACATTCATTTTGTCCAAAGGGGATTGCCGCCCAGTCCTCCCTAGAGGGGAAGTCTGTTTTGAACGTTGTAGAGGTGTGTTCTACGGGTGTGCAATAGTCTGTTAATTGTATGTTTGCGCCTTCTGGTAGGATGGATGAGTGTCCGTATTTACGGACTGTCCAGCAGTTTGCGTCTTTAGACGTCGTGCTGTGATGGTGGCGATTTCTTTTGCCACCAGAAGAATTGGGGATATGCTAGTAATAGCGTTGAGCGCTTCACTAGAGGTTGTTCTAAGAGCTCCTGTCATGCATAGTTGCGCTACCCTTTGCACCTTGTTGAGTGCCTTGACTTTGGAACTATACAGCAGCGCTGGCCACCAAATAGATACCCCATACAGGAGGATGGGTCTTACTATGGCGCTGTATAACCAGCTAACTACAGACGGGGACATACCCCATTTGAGGCCTACTGCCTTTTTGCAGGTGAAGAGTGCAATGTTGGCTTTACGCACTCTATCCGCTATAGTGAGATTCCAGTTCAGTTTCTTGTCTAGTACAAGCCCCAGGTATTTTGCACTGTCGCTAAACTCTAGAACGGAATCATTTAGTTTTGGGGCAGATAACTTAGGGATCTTACACTTCCTGGAGAAGAGAATAAGATCGGTTTTACTTGGGTTTACGTTTAACCCACTTTCAGATGCCCATCTTGACAGTTTTCTTAGTTTGACTGTCATAATGTCGCAAAGGGTTTGCGGAAATTTTCCCCGCAGCATGACAACCACATCGTCTGCATAAGCAACAATCTTGCACCCCCCATCTTCTATGTCTCGAAGCAGCGTGTTTACTGCTAGGTTCCATAGAAGCGGAGAGAGTACCCCCCCTTGAGGAGTACCTCTGCTGACATGCCTGCACAGAGTAGATGCTCCCAGCGAAGAGGTCACTTTTCTGCTTAGTAGCAGCTGTGTGACTAATATCACCAACTGAGCATCTACTCCAAGGCTCAGCATAGCATTGGTTATTGCCCTTGAGTCGATATTATTGAAGGCTCCTTCTATGTCCAAGAAGGCGGCTAGGGTATATTCCTTGTCTTGCAGGGATTTTTCTATACTGGATTTGACAGAGTGAAGTGCTGTTTCTGTCGATTTGCCTTTACGGTATGCATGCTGAGATTCAGATAGCAGAGAGGGATTGATTGATGTTCTTAGGTATAGCCCTATCAATCTTTCCAAGGTTTTCAGAAGGAATGAGGACAGGCTTATTGGCCTGAGATCCTTCGGTGTTGTGTGTGAGGCTTTGCCGGCCTTGGGTATAAATACTACCTTGGACGTTAGCCAAGAAGGGGGAATATAGCCTAACGCCATAATGTTCGTGAAGATGGCTTTTAGCCAAGGGACAGCAAGATCTTCCCCTTGCTGAAATTGTGCCGGAAATATCCCATCGGGACCTGGAGATTTGTAGGGAGCGAAGCTTTTTATAGCCCATTTAATGTTGGATTCAGTCATGATGCCATCCAATACTTTGACCGAGTGGCATGGTTGAGGGTCGCTTGTGTGGGGACCTAAGGTGTTACCTGGAAAATGCGTATCTAGTAATAGTGTAAGTGTTTCTTCACTAGAAGAAGTCCATGAGTCGTCCTGTTTCTTGAGATAGCCCAGATTCTTGCGGCTTCTGAAGAGGATTCAATTCCCGAAGTGAATTTTCTCCAATCCTCTCTTTTTGCCTGCCTAGTGAGCTTTTTGAATTGAGCTAGACTGTGTTTGTATTCTGACCAGTTTTGTTCACAACTTAGTCTTTTTGCTCTGTTGAAGAGTTTCCTACATTCTACCCTCAGCTTGTCTATTTCTTGTTTCCACCAGGGTGGTCTCCATTTGCCTCTCGGCTTGCTGATTGGTCAGGATGCTTTAAATGCATTGTTACAGGCTTCAGTGAAGGCTGTCGTGAGGTAAGTGAGATGTTCCTCCAATGGAGGGATCTGCTCTGGAGGAGCTGGTAGGGCCTTAGCTAGTCTATTTTTGAAGGCTGGCCAGTTGGTTCTGCGGGGGTATGAGAACGTTACTGGGTCAGGATTGGGCGCACATTATTTTGTGTCGATGTATTTGGGATCTGAGAAGGAGTGTTCTTTAGAAACGCTCCACCCTATAAGCTGGTCATGCATGAAGTTTGAGGTAAGGGTTAGGTCTATGACCTCCTCCCTGTCCTTGATTACAAAAGTGGGGTCGTTTCCCGTATTACAGATAAGTAGGTTGGTGGAGAGAAGGTATTCAAAAAGTAACTCACCCCTCTCATTTGTGTTGGTGCTGCCCCACATTAGGGTGTATCGAAAATCAACTTTTTTTTGATTTTCGATGACGCTGGGTGCGGTTAGGTTGTAAAACCATGTCAAATGAAAGCACAAAAAATTTCAGCTCGAAAGGATAATGTTTACTATTGGCACGTCGTCCTTGAAATTTTAAAATTTTGATGGAAACTAAATTTTTTTTTTTTTTTTAACGCTGGGTGCGGAAAAGTTGTAAGACAGTGTCAAATGAAAGCACAAAAAAGTTTCAGCCCGAAAGGATAACATTTACTATCCCCGCAACGTCGTTGAAATTTCGAAATTTGCATGAAAACATGCAAATTTGCTCGAAGCTTTGCGCGGCGACCTGAAGATCGGTAGGGCATATTCAGCAAATGCGGCATACAAATTCAGTTTGATCTATATTTAAATTTATTTGGACTGTTAGATAATCTACCGAAATCATACCTGCGAAGCTGAAATTGCTGAAACTGCCCTACCGATCTTCAGGTCGCCGTGCAAAGCTACGAGCAAATTTGCATGTTTTCAAGCAAATTTCGAAATTTCAACGACGTTGCGGGGATAGTAAATGTTATCCTTTCGGGCTGAAACTTTTTTGTGCTTTCATTTGACACTGTCTTAAAACTTTTCCGCACCCAGCGTAAAAAAAAAAGAAAAAAAAATAATTGAGTTTCCATGAAAATTTCAAAATTTCAAGGACGACGTGCCAATAGTAAACATTATCCTTTCGAGCTGAAATTTTTGTGCTTTCATTTGACATGGTTTTACAACCTAACCGCACCCAGCGTCATCGAAAATCAAAAAAGTTGATTTCCGATACACCCTACCCCACATCTCATGGTGGGCATTTGCGTCGCATCCGATCAGCAGGCCAGTGCCACGATCTTCGCAAGCCATTAAGAGTTCCCTCAGCTTGCGGTATTGGGTCCATGATGTCATACGCTAAGTATACTGACACTACACATAGCGACCTGTCCTGGAGCTCTAGACTTATCGCTGTGGTGTCCGCATCGCTGTAGTTATAAAGCATAAATGCACTGTAAGGTATCGCTAAGGTCCCTTACAAAATGCATTAGAAAAAGGTTGAGTAGAACTGGAAAACGCAGTATAAGAGTTTTGAGTGAGAGCTTTTGACATAGCGGCCAGTCAGCACGTAACAGGACGCGCTTAACGAAGAGTGTTGAGTGAGATAGCGGGCTACAGAATGAAAGCAGAGCCGCTGTAAGCAGACAGTTGGAGCATAGCGGGAAACGGACGCGCTGTACAAGAGGGCTGCTGAATGGGGTAAGCAGCAATGTTAAGGGGGTATAAAAGAGCGGCGTAGGACTGGAGTCAGGGGCCTGTTAATTTTAGGGTTGAGTGCGAGGTGACCTGAGCGTTAAAGGGGACAAGTGCCGTGGTAGGCAGTGGCCCGTAATAGCGCGAGGGGTAGCGATAACGAGCCAAGGATCACTACAGGACCACACAGGGGCGTTGACAGTGGCCAGTGCAAGTGGGAAGCGAGCCAAGGATTACTGCAGGAGAACACAAAGTCGGTGACAGTGACCAGTGAGAGATATTGCATCCTTGGGAAGTGAGCCGAAACACAGGGCAGAGCAGGTTCTTAGCAACACAGGCACAGTAAGTCAGTCGGGAGGATTCCCTTTGACCAGAAACCCAGTCCAGTCTCAGCAGGCGTGCAGCCTACTTTCACTAAGTAATTTAAGTGCCCCGGCGACGGTGAATTGCCAGCGTGTTAGCTAGCAGGAGTATCCGAGTGCGTGTAGCACCGGAGTGTATATCTAGCGGAGCGTGAGCTTAGCAGGAATATCTGTGTGCGTGTAGCGCCGGAGTATCTAGCGGAGCGTGAGCTTAGCGGGAGTTTTCCGAGGGCGTGTAGCCCGGAGTGTCTAGCGAAGAGTAAGCGCGGCGTGATCACCTAGCCGGCGTGGCCGGCGAGTGGGGCTTGTAACCATTTTTAGAGAGAGGGCGTATTGTGCCCCGTTTAAGTTAGGTGTGGTGTGAAAAGAGGTGAAAGACCCTTGCTAAAACCTACAACCCCTGGTGTTCTTATTTGGCGCAGCGCCAACAAATATAAATTTGTTGCAGTGGATCCTGGACGAGGCTAAGCTACCCCGGCAAGATCGTTACAGCACTAAGGTGCCTTTTAGCTAAAATACAAGTACGGGCTTTACCTTCTCCTTGAGCTATGAGCATCTTATATTTTGGGGTGCTTAGTCCGCACCAGGTCGGCTTCGTATCTCGCTAGACGAAGCATAAGGGCAGCAGAAGCTGCTTTACAGTGATGGAGGTTTATCTGCACGACCACCAAAAACATCGTGCAGATTCGCCTCTATCACTGTCACATCAGCGTCCAGGTCATCTGCGAAATCTTCGCTCTACCCCCGTGCCCTCGCTTGCTGAAGACCTGGAGAACGGATGCCTCGGATATCACCGACTCGCAGTCCTCCTCCTCTCTGCCTGGCTTTTCCATCTCGGTGGCCAGCGCCTCTTCGACACAAGGCTCGTCCTTTTGCTTGGTGTCCGACTTAAACACCCTGATGCGCACCGAGCTAAAACCGAAGTTTAGCTCTCCGTGCATTGCATCAATGGGTGCAGTGGAGTCATTATTCAGCAGGAGTAGCACCTGACGCAACGGGCCCTGCGTCTCTTCCACCATTGCCACCTTCGAGTTGGAGGAAGGCAGGCTGGGGTTGCATCTTTGCAGCATCGACAGGATCTTCTCCGGCTCCTTAAAGGAGGACGGGACCCATATAACGGCTCTGGGCCTACTCGGGATGTCCTTCCAGTCAACAGCGACCAGCTTGGCGCCCGGGTAGACCTTACCCAGTCTAGATACGACCGCTTTCAGTAGCTCTTCCGACCTAGCCCCTTCGCACGCCATCCCCTTGACGTTACCCTGGCACCACCCTGCATCTTTGCAGATTGGTGGGGGTCCTGGGCCCGCTTGCAGGGTGCTGGTGCTTAGACTGGTTTCTCGGGATTGTACCCTCTGTGTCGCCTTGGTCCAGGACTCCAAGAAGGATCTTGTTCTTTGCCATTTCCGCGAAGCTCTTGTTTGCCACGACTGGCACGTGCGTTCTGATCTTCTTAGAGGCATTTTGAGCCGCACTCTCCTGGGATCGTTGCCGCTTAGGATTTTTGGTATCCTCCTTTAGCCTCTCCAGTACAAAATTGGGCAGCACAGACTTAGCCCAATCAACTTTTTTAACCTTCTCCGCTGCAAGGGTGGTTGCTGGTTGCCTGTCGCTTAAGGATGGCCGCGGCGGGTTTCCTCTCCCCGTACCTGTCCATCTTGGCCTTGCTAGTGTATGACCTTCCCTTCACCCCTGCACCCGAGTGAGCTGCAGCTGCGCTTGTGGTAGCACCTTGCTGGTCGCTCGAGGCGACAGGGGTGTTGGTTTCGGTCAACACCTTGCCTCTGACCAGGGGGCGACTGAGCCCAGTTGGCTGTTTCGCCAGGGGTGGAGTTGACCTTAGCTCCAGTGAGCTCTGTCATTCCTCCAGTAGCAGTGACTGCCGTTGGGTTGACTCTAGGTTCAGTAACCTCTGTCGTTGGACCCTCGGTCCTCGCCGGATTTATAGGAGTTCCGGTCTCCTTCATGTTTTTCTTTATATTTGTATGGTTCATGTCTGATTCCCACGAGCTGCGGAGAAAGTGTGGTCCACCTCCCGCAGAGATCCGCGCTACGGGAGGTAAGGCTGGCTGATCCGGAAGGCGCCAGGTATCCGGATGCTCCGTTTGCGACTGGGCTATTTTTAAAGGGCCCCTATCTAGGTTGATCATCGGCTCGGGTCGCATGACACCTTGATCCAGCCCTTCACCTTAGCCATGATAAGAGATCGCAGAAACATGTGGCATGGCTATGGAAAAAGCTCCGCCCCAGTCTGTGTAATAAGTGTGAACGGTCCCTAACTTGATAATCGATAATAATCGATAACTGCGTACTTGTATATGCATTAGTATTTAAGATGCCGGGCAAAGTTCAGTTAAGCTTTAGCCGCCAACCCATACACATCGTTCTTTATAAAAAGACTTAAAACCACAAATGTAATAGTTTCATTAAATGTAGAATACAAGTCTTTTTACATGGTGTCAGAAGTTAAAACAATTAAAATAATCATTATTTTAATAAAGTTTCATCGCAAGTGTAAATTTCACAACAATTTCGTCACATTGCGTCATTCACCGAAACTGTATGCAGAAACACATATACGGAACTGTATGCAGAAACACATATACGAAACTGTATACAGAAACACAAAAACACATACACGGGACTACGGGTATTTTGTTCTGCGAGCTATACTCTGATTCAAGTTTTTGCACATTTTTTTCTACAATGGCTAATAATCAACGCATTGCAAATAAGCTAGATTGATCAAATTTATCCATCGAATGGCCATCATGGAAACGAAATTTCATGGTTTACTTGATCGCTTGCTTGGAATTATAAGAACAACACGCACAATTGCAGCTACTGGTAGTGTTGCAGCACGTGAAGAAGAAGTTATCACTTATCGTTCATTGAATGAAGTTTTAAAGAAATTTGATGACCATTGTTTACTACAAAAGAATGTCGCTATGGAATCATACAAATACAATATGATTACACAAAAAGAAAAGATGAATCATCTAGCAAAAATGTGCCTCCAAAATCGGAAACACAACAAAAACACCTTCAGCAGCAGCAAGAACCAAAATGTTTCAGCGCTTTGGGCTGATCAAAAAGGTTTGGTGTCGAGTAGTCTCCCTATTTTTCCAAATCAAGCTTGGTAAAAGCCCAAACGGCTCTGTGGCTGAAGTTGATGTTGTGGATAACAATATTGTCGACTCTAGCGGGAAATGATCAGAATATATTTGATCGCTAACCTTGAAGTCCTTGATGGCTTCTATCCATTTACCGCGTGCCAAACAAAGGTCGATCGCGGATCGTGCTTCTCCTCTCATAAGGGTATAATCGCCTAAAGGATCGTTTGGCGACCTTCCGTTGACTACCGTAAATCCAAACATCTCAATTAGGTCCTTGAGATGCCTGCCATTGGCGTCTGTCACTTTGTCTCTAGCGTAACGGACTTCATTAAGGGCGCTTGTCACTAAAAGTGGGTCAAAGCCGTATACTTGAGCTTCTCCCAGCCTTGCGTTACAATCTCCTTTGACTAATGTATTTTCATTCAGTTCAGTTCAGCTTGGACGATACATCGATGTATCGTCGATGTATCGATGTTCCAGGAAAAATATCAAACATCGATACTATATTTTTAACAGCGATCTCAACATCGATGTATCGATGTTTCTGCCCAACATCGTTCTTTTGGTTTCCCTTCTCTAATAGCACATTTAGAAAAAGTAAACAAACTGCTTTTCTTGAACAAGAACTACGATCTCATAGATTAGAAAAACCGAAATGTACCAAAATGTATTTCCCTATGGTGAATGAACAATAAAACCATGTTATTTTGTTTTAAATTTGACTTAAAGGGCGCTAGAAAAATTTTTCTTTAAAAACTTCGATGTATCGATGTTATTTTGTTCGAAACATCGGGAACATCGATGTTACCCAACATCGATGCTTGAAAACATCGATGTTTGCAAAATTCGATGTTTGCCAAGCTCTATGGGACAACAGCATGTGAAGTAACAGTTTTATAAATTTAGGGCTTATGTTATCCAGGCCTTCAGCATTGGATTTTACCTTAAGAATACTAGTAAGGACATCACACGAATTAACACACATAAAACTAAAAATATTATCACAGATAGGTACAGTATTCAGGTACGTATTGCATATCGCTTCAGGTACATCAATTTCTGAAAATTTTTGGTTAAGTTTTTCAACATCGGCGTTTGGTTAAGTCTTCTGTGTGCATTTTCCTATTCCTAACTTGTTAATTTCAGCCCAACGGAGCTTAACAGAAGAGCAATTTTCAAACTTTGATTTATAAAATCAGCATTTATCAGAACAAATGTTTTTATTGACAATTTCTCGAGCCTCATTGTAATTGTTTCTAAAGTCCTCAGTTTTGTAGCGCTTCCATTTACGGTAGGCAACATCTCGCTGATGGATTAGATTTTTAATTTCGTTATTGAACCAAGGATTTTGCATCGGCTTAATCACTTAAGTTTTTAATGGCACACATTTGTTAAAAAGTACTGGACATTACTATTTAAAGCATGCAATTGACAATCAACATGGGAAGTTTGGTAAATGGATGACCAGTCACAAGTTGTAAATTCAAGCTGAAGTCCTGTTAGGTCAATGTTCTTATAGTCTCTGTAATTGAAAGAAGTCGTTTGCTAGTCATAGGTCAAGAATATTAAGTCGTGTCTGGAAAAAGCTGGGAAGAAGTTAGCTATTTACTCTGTTTGTAATTTCTAAAAAAATGTATTCAATCGGACATTCACTTGGTTGTTTACATTTAACACTAAATTTTAATTTCGAATTCACATATACATAAAGCAACACCACCGGCACGTGGCACCAGGGCACCAGTTATAGAACTACCTACCATCCTGCATTGAAAAAATAAAAGGTTATTAAAGGCGCAAACTCAATAGTTAAAGGAATGACAATATAGTAAAAGTAGATTTTTTGATAAGAAACTAATACTAAACCTATCTTAATTAAGAGTGCTGTGTTTGCTAATTTAAGAGCGAATTCTATTTGAAACACCTGCAGTGCCATCAGGTCCAGCTGAAGCGGCAGTGAGAGAGCCGGTTGAAGAGAGGGGGAGATCTGACGACTTTTTTTGGGGTGTAAGAGACAAAAGCTCCACGATGCGCTCGATGCAGTGAACGCCCTCTCTTTCATTGCAGCGGACGTGTAGGGGAAAGTAGGGTAAGATGGGACGGTGGGTAAGATGGGACGCTGTATGTTTAAATAGGAAAACATGCTGCCATCTATGTTATATTTTAGTACTCAGTTGGTATTGTCATTTTAAAGCATTTTCTATAATTATTTCGAATCGTTGAAAGTTTTTCGCTCTTCAGTCGTCGACTTTTTTGGCGTAAACATCAGCCTGGCATTTCGTGTTCTTCGTGAATATAAAAAAATTAAGTACCTAGTATTTTTCCGTAATCCCTTAGACGTAATAATTGCGTACAATGTCAATGCTTATGGTTATGTCATTATCGAATTATTGATTTTTAAGTAAAAACAGTTGCCGTCGGGTAAGATGGGAATTGAATTCTCCAAATACGGCAAAGGGTGCAAAACTGAAGAGACAAGCGAGAAAAAGTGCATCGAAAGATAAGAAAAAAACGTTAAAAAAGTAAAAAACCACAAACATGTACGTTTTAACAGAATGTAAAAAATAAACTTTCTGAATTTTGCAAATCGACTGAATTTTTTCTGACTTCACAATATCGGTCCATTTAAACAACAAAAAATTGTTTAAATATACTCGGATTTATATATATTGTTGCAAGACATCATATTCTTCCCCAAAAATCAGCTGACGATTCATTTTTGCTTTATAACACAGTTTACATAGGTCAAATAACAAGCGTATCATCTTACCCGACGTTTTTTTTTATACCTCCAAAAATGACAGTTTCTTAAAATTAGTAAAAACCACAAAAAATGTTTTCTGATCATCATCGTTTTTCATATATTGTTACTAGAGGCTTTAGACTTCCCGAAAAACCAGCCGAGGCTTTGTTGCTTGGTTTATTGTATAATTTACAGGGATCAGAATCCAGCCGTCCCATCTTACCCTACTTTCCCCTACAAGGCTGAGAGAAATTTTTGTTTTTTCATCCGCATGCCTTTTTTAAAAATTTGGTAGTTGTCTCTTAAAAGCTGATCATTAACATAAACTACAGCATCAGAGTTGAAACCCAATAAGCAAGCTTAGTTGTTTTTTATGCTCGTGACGGTATAACCCAATTTTTCGAAGAAGAGTGATTTTCTCATGAACGTTTTCCAATTTCATAATAATAACGGGATCGACATGCGTTTGTTGTGATTTTCGGGATCGGAAAATTTCTCGATCCCTTAATGGAGGAGCCAGTTGCAGGTTTTAGCATAACTGGTTGTAGAGAGCTCGTACATTTTCTCCCTCCACAAAGGAAACACCGTGGATTCGCAGTTCGCACGCACTGTTTGCCATGTTTTGGGCTGCCTGTTTTGCCTCTAGGCCTCCCACTCGCCCACCCAGTTCTCGCCAGTCCGCCACCTCCCGGTCCAGCCGCTCCACCCGCTCACTCAGCTGATCTCTCTGAGAGATCGACCACGTCGCGCTCCAAATTGGTGACTCGGGCAAATATCTGTTTAACCTCACCCGAGATCAGCTCCAGGCGATCTATGAGGCTGCTGAGGATGCGCTGCTCTGCCTCCCTGACGTGGTTCGCGACTTGGTCGGTCTGCTCTTGGAAGCGGACCTTAAGCAGCTCCAGCAGTTGTGGTGAGTGGATATCAGATACTCGATCGCTAGCTGTTCCAGCGTTGTTACGGGTGCGCTTCGTCGGCGGTGCAGTAGAAGTCAACGACATTTTGTAGCAGTGTATTTTTCAAGCTGTGCTGTTTACTTTGTTTCGCTATGCCGCCTTCAACTAGCCGCCGTTGTATTTGTTTATGTGTGTGTGCAAGTTTGAAGAAAATGTTCGAAGAGTGGTGAAGTTGCAATCACAGGCAAAAACAAAATACTTGGAGTTTATATGCAGACAGCAGCTTTGATAATGCCACAAGTAGGGTCCGTGATTCTTTATCGGTTTTTACAAATAGATGATTTGTTTGAATTATATTTTAGTGGAGTGGAAATATACGAGTCCGTTCCCTTTGCCGTTAAATAAATATTTGTAGTAGATATATTAAAATAGATATAGTGCTATAAGAATTCAAATAAAATATTCGTGTGAAAAGCATTAAAATGCCATCCTTGAGTTGTTATAAAGAGCGTATGTCTTTTTTTATAAGATTAGGTTTGCAGTAATGTCTCTTCATTTTTTATGTTTTCTTTTAACTTATTTAAAGTGTTTATTATCTTTTCTTTACTAGTGCCGGTGCAGTCAGATGAGAAAAGAGTTAATTTTAGCTAAATGCGCTGCACAAAAGACCGAATGCCAGCTGACGGAGATCAACGAACTTCGAAACGAATTGCACAAGCGGGACATATCTTTAAATGCATACGATTATCAGTACAAGCAGCTTGTGGTAAGTACGGAACCCGGAACAACTCATTAAAGTGTGAATGATATAAAACAAAATAACTCTAGCTATCACCGTAAATTTAACAATAAATTTTAATACTGTGCGGTGCAAATGTCCGTCTGCGTGTCCAAAAACTACACCAAACAAAATGTTGTCATCAATATGCCCCTATTAAGACATCATTTTGACACTATTGTTTGGTAAAAAACCTCTTACACGATGCTTGTCAAAGTCGCATAAAATGTACTCCAAATATGACAAATTTATCCTTAAAAGTATAAGTTAATACCAAATCAAGAACGACACATTGAAAACGCCCACAAAACGCGAAACTTTAGATGGCTCTTTTATGGCTAAAGATAATTGGTTCGAAGTAATGCTTTGCCATGAAAAACAAAAAATTTTGTTTATTAAACAAATTTATAACTTCCAAACAACATTAAATTGTGTAAAAGCCAAATTTTTTGCAATTTCGGAGAAATTTTATACTGACAGATTTCACACTGAGCAAAAGAAAACCTTTACTGTGCGACTTTTTGTATCAGGACTTTTAAATATGATTGGGAAAATTTTATGTTAATAATAAAAGCGAAAAAATCTTACATAAACATAACATTTTTCAAACAATTTTCTTAGGGTTCGCCCCACCAAATTTATATAACGCAGTTGTCCGTGACACAGAGTCCTCGGGTACTATATTCAACTTTTTGTTCTTATTTTTACAATTGATAATTCATTATTTAACTCCGCGAACCCGCGGCCTGTTCCTTACTGACTGGTTCTCGTACATGCACTCGCTCTGACTCTCGCACTTGACTGTCCTTTCTTCAGGTGCGCCCCTGTCACGTTATTCCTGCTGCCTCCGATCACGCCACCGGGTTCAAGGATCTCCGAATTCCTGTTGGTTTACGGCGTCTCCTCTTTGCTGTCCAAAGTCCGCCTATTATCGTTCGACCTCAATGCCCTTGGCTGGCCACCTGCATCTTGCATCCGTGGCTGCTGCTAGGCGCGCCTGAACGGTATACTTTAGACTCTTCTACGCCGCTATTTGTCGGGAGTTTTCAAACACCTCACATCTCCCCTTTTTATCGGAAACAAAACAAAACTCTTTTCCGTCGTGCTTTCTTCCACTCTGTTGAATTCACCATCTTTGAATTCAAGCGTTTCCCGCCCAGCATTCGTTTTTTCAGTGTTGGTCACCAATCCGATCACCTGACAACTCTATCGCTACTATGTCTCTATATTATCGCTGTTGGCCAGTGCTACCACTTGGCGGGCCCGTTCACAAGCACGATCGATGACACTATTGATCCCCCAACCATCGATTCTTCTGGTCTGGCAGCCTATCGCGGCTGTCCCACCACTCAATGAATCACAATTGGCGACAGCTGTCGCCCCACTAAAACGGTAGGGGAGAAGTGGGGGTTGTGGGCATAGTTTTGTTTTTGGCTTATAATTACCGAACTAGCGCATATTATTTGGACATATGGGTATCTGTGTAAAGCTAGAGACCTAAACTAACTAATTATGAAGAAACATACTTGATTTCGTCATGCGAAAAAATTTCATATGGACTTTTGTAAAGCCGTAATTTTTAGCTAACATTTTTTTTTGGGGGGGGTTGTGGGCACCCTGGGAAAAAATGCTGCAAATGGAAAAATATGGAAAAAAAACCGCAACCAATATCAACAAAATGACAATTTATTTATTTCAAAGACTACATAGGCGTTATTCATCGTCGGAAACACAATTTTGACGTGTATAATAATAACTGGCCCGCATGTCAACACATTTCAGACGAAAAGCTTGATCGCAAAATCGGGAGAGGATCCTTTTCCAAGAGCCTAAGATTTCTACAAGAATGTTCTAGAGGGTTCCAAACAAATTTTGGAAACAATTTTACAAGAAATTGTAGGTAACAAAAAAATTTGCCAAGAAAAAACGGATGCCCACAACCCCCCCAATTTTGGTGCTCACAACCAACTTTAGCAGACATTTTAAGAAGTAATTAAAAAATGTGTTTGCATAAATTTTTTGGTTCAAATCGATATTGTTCCATTTAGTATAATACTTTGACAAAATAAAAATTCATTACACTTACCTTCTTAATCGATTCACTTTAATTAATACACTATTGAAAATCTTTGAAAAAAACTTCACCACCTTTTCCAAGCACAAAAAAAACCAATTCGTTCATTTCAAAAAGCAAACGCGTTCGTTTACATTGATATTTTGCATAAATCATACATAAGGTAATTGCTTGCGAATGACATTACCAAAAAAAGTCAATCTTCATTTTGTGAAAAGATACGTAGGGGTGCCCACAACCCTCCCATGCCCACAACCCCCACTTCTCCCCTACTTTTTAAAGCGACACCTGCAGACAACCAATCACAGCACAATTAAAGTCTGATGCAATATTACCATAACAATAATAATAACTTTTTTATTGTGTTCTTGCCTGTTTTGTGCCTGTACATGTGTGTTATGCGTCTCGCCGGACCAACACTCTTCTGTCGTCCGCCCAAAAGCGGTACTTCATCCTCGCGGCGATCAAGAGCTTTCACCACCGCCTGCGTCTCTTTGCGACTGCAGACACCTCCGGCGGCCACTAGATCTCTTGGGCTCCTCCTCGGCGCCTCGTTTCTTCGTCGCTGTCGTCGCCGCGTTCTCGGGCATCCGCACCTGTCCGTCCTTCAGCGCGTCCTCTTTGGGATCCTCTCACGCGTGCCAGGCCCACGTCATCAGCTGTTAATTGTGCGTCGCCTCTCCGTCACCTATCCCTGTGGTGGCTGCGCAGGTACTCGTTTCAGCGGAGGTGGTGACAGCGAATACCATCGTGGCAGTGTTGGTGTCCGAGTCGGTGGTGTGGGTGCGCGCGGCAGTGGCTATGCTCGTGACAATGGTGTCGGTGCCCGTGGCTGCGGCTGTGGTGGAGGCTTGGATGGCGGAGGTGCCAGCAGTAGCGGTGGCGATATCAGGTGGAGGCTTTCTGTACTCCTCTGCCTGCTCCAGCCGCCTTACCCACTCGCGCTGCTCCGCCTTCCGTTTGAGGCTCATCCGTTTTCGCACCTTCTCTCCCTCCGACTCGTCCTTCGACAGAACCACCGTCGTCGTGTCCCGCTCGTCCGCCGACGACTCGGTTTCAGATGACAGTGAAACACACTCCTTGTCGGAGAGCTCGACGTACGTGATCTCCTCGTTGGATTCGGACTCGGACGCGGACACTAGTGGGAACGCCAGCAGCTGGAGTACAGGTTCTTCGTCCCCTCGCATCCGTCTCGCTACCGGTTAACCGCGGTTGCTGGTGCCCGGCCTCTGTCACCGCGCGGAACTGAGTTGCTGTGAGTTGCTCGGACTACGGGATTTATCTGTTTTTCTTGAGTTTCCCGTGCGATTCTGCTACAGTGTAGCCTCGGTATAGGCGGATCTTAACCATCAAAGTTTATTTCTGAGCCAACAACATTTTTTATGTTTTGTTTTAAGGTTTTGCCTTGCCCTTCTTTTTCTAATTTCTCCTTGCGATTCTGTCGCAGCGAAGCCTCGGTAAACGCAACTATTACCCTCGCTTCCCTTATTATTTTCTCAGTGCGCTTCTGTTGCAATGAAGCTTGGGTAAACGCAGCTTTTAACAAGAAATTAATACTTTTGTTGTAAACAAATTTTATTTTGTTTTCTGGTGCTTCCGCGCTTATGTTACAGTGCAGATTCCAAACATTTTAGGTGTCAACTCTGTAGTGTTGTCACAGCAACAAAGTCAGATTCTTGAGAGTCTTTGCAATGTGGTTAAATTGGCGCAAAAAAATTGGCAAACTTTGCGTATTTGTTGTTTTGTTTAAAAAAGCAGTGTAACGAAGTTCTCTGGCCGGGATCCGGGATCGTGCCAGAGATCCTTACATGAAATTTGAAATCTATAGGAGACTTGCTTTTAAAGGAAATTGCGAGCGAGGGTTCTTGGATCGGCTAAATCGCGGCTGTTGTGCACGTTACGCACGTATGGCGATCTCTGCATCGCTGGCCAGAAGAGAGGGGGGGAAACCGTAGGGTGCTCCCGCGTGCCTGTGCGACTCCCGGCTCTGCGATACCTATATCTGGGAAGAAAAAGTGGGAATATGTTCCACCGGCGTTCTCTGGGAGTACCAGATATTACCGTAGCCACGCCTGAAGGGGAAGGAAAAGTGGGAATATGTTCCAACAGGGGCACGCCGGTGTTATCTGGGAGTACCAGTTATTGTCGTAGCCACGCCTGAGGGATCACTAACTACGGGTTCAGAATGGATTAGGGATATTTTCTAAGAACTACACCGCTACCAAGTACACGAAGGTGCTGGGAATTATAATTACGAATATTCACTTTATTTTCCTTGTCCGGGTCTATTTCCCTGCTGCTGCACCGATTTCTTATTGCCTAATCCTGTACCGCGCGTTGATTTCTGAGCCACGAGTTATGATCTTAAACAAGTTGCGGAGCACACGTCTGCTCCCTGCTGCTGTACCGGAAAAAAGAGAGCGAACGATTTCGATTGATGCCGGAAATCGACTACTTTTTGGGCTGCCACTCGTCCTAATATCGAGTAATGTCGGTCATCGACTCATGATTTCGTTGTCACTCGTCGAAATATCTAGCGGTGCTGGCCATCGATAGTCAATCTGTCCACGTAGCGGTTTGACAGCGTAGCGATCTGGCAATGTCTTGCGATCTGTCGACGTGTCATACTGTCAGCGTTTTGATCACGTAACGCAGTGTAACTGGCGTAAATGGCAACGTTGTTTAGGGAGCGCTTAGGTATACATTCAATATTAATAACGGATAATACCTACTTCATGTATTTCTCTTAACCCTCAAAGGTCACACCTTCGCTGTGGAACACAACGGTCACACTGGGTGTATTTCACCCATACGACTTTGCCCGTTAATAACTTCACTTGTAATTGTCCGATTTTGAAATAATGTGGAGAATTCTCTTAAGAATAAAAAAATATAGGCTGTCAAGTTATAAAATTAATTTTTCATATATTAATTCGTAAAAAACTGATTGGTGTTTTTAAAAAATCAGTTTTTTTTCAATAATAGTTATTAAAATGAAAAATGGGATCAGTCCACGTGAAAAGCTATTTTTTAAGAGTTCAGGGTACCAACTTTAAAATTTTAATAGCAGCTTAAGCGTACTCTCCAAAAAGTATATTTTTTCAGTCATTTGAAAATAGGCCAATTTACACGTGGTTGCATGTAAAGTGTCATATAGAATAACGCATTTCCGGGCTCAAATTTTTGTTTTAATGTCATACTTACTTCCTTTTTATTATAATTATCTTATATAATACATATATTCATATAAAATATTAATTTTTGAAAATAAAAAAAAAATTTTGAAAATTTCTTTTATATTTTTTTTTTGTAGCACAAAGGTCACACTGGGTGAAATTCACCCAGAGAGCAACTTGTGATGTCTCCCCCACAATGAATTTTAGAGCACTGAAGCTGAAACTTGGCGTGCGCTTAGAGGTTTCGCACAAGTTTTTTCCCCCCCTACTCCCAAGCCCCCACCTCTTTCCATTTTCGAATGCCGGACCGTCGAAAAATCGCGCTGGGTGAAATTCACCCAGTGTGACCGTTGAGGGTTAAACCTAACAACAAAAGAATCTTTCTTAATGGGGATTCTCTCTTATAGCTTATGCTTTAACAATAAAGTAGGAAATGTTAAGAAAGTAAAAATAAAAATGTGGGCCTCGTGAAACAATGCGTCACAGCAGTTTAAAAAATCAGAAAATGGAAATTCCTTGCAAAGGCATTTAATAATGTAAATTAGCTAATCAGGGGTGCTACGGCAAACAGCGGCGATTTTGAATTCAGCTTTTGTCAAATCGCTGAAAAATTTCCTGGGTGCCACGGAACTTCGAGCGATTTCATTTTTTTTAGCTAACTCACAAACCATTTCGAACTGGACCCGAACTGGCACTAAATAACTACCAACTTTTAAACAAATCAAACAAAATGCCTTGCGCAAGACTTCTGGCACTATATGAGCTGCGCAGGCAACAGGCGATAAAGGAAACCATAGAGCAAAGACGCTTAAGAGACTCTTTGGACCCATTTTCCAAATCGGACGAAGCGTTTGTTTTTGGTATTGTTTATGGTCATTTATGTATATTGTTCGCGCCAAACGGCGCTTCCAGTGGCCTTTTAAGCGGCCCTTCCAGTCCCTTCCAAGCGGCCCTGGAGTCTTTGGCAGTCGAGAGAGCAGTTCCTCCAGATCGCTCGCATCTCGCTCTCTCGCGCTGTTAAAGGTCTCCACTCCACTCTCCAAGCCGCTCTGGACGTACCCACCCCCATATTTCTAAGTTAATTCTAAGCAACCGATGTAACAGACCACACAGAAGTTTGAGAATAAAAGTGAAAAGTGAAGTGAAAACCTTCGTCGCCATTTTTTACCATCCAACCCGAGGGAAATTTCTACGGCCAGCGCTCACCAGCTCAGCCCCCCATCAAGACTATTTTCTGCCACTCCGCCCCACTCCTTTACATGGTCCATCGACCGGATTCAAGCAAGTTCCAGTGTTCATCGGTGGAGTAAGGAAAATACAGATAAGTAAAGATTTTTCCAATTTCCATTTCCAAAAAGATATTTCCAGAGAAAAAAAATCCAATTTTTCTCGTATCTTTTTGGCCATTTCCAATCGCTTTTATTCCAAGCAATTTTCAAAGCCGCCATATTGCGGCTCTTTCTCCGTTTTCCAATTCCATTTCTATTTCCAAGTCTATGTTCATACATACATAAAGCTACATCCAGCTTTGCGTATTGATGTACATTATTTCCAAGACTGGAGTTAAACATTTGCGTAAGCATATCCTTGTATGCGCAAGTATTTAAACAATTTCCAACAAAAAAATCAAAAGTTTACTTACAGTCCACAAAAATACTTCCAATTTCCAACGTCCAAATTAAAAATTGCGAAAATATTTCCAAGTTCCCGCAAAAACATACACATATATACATACATACACCCCACGAAAAACACAAATCTATCACAGTTCCCGCATACATCCATACATTTACATATTTATTCCAACTTCTAATACACTATATGCACATACATCAAATTTTTTTGGAAACACACATATCACACATTTTTCAGCTTCCAAGAAAAAACCCACGTCGGCCCTACCTCCCAATAAAGATTTTTCGGGGTATTCCGCGGCCGGCGCTGAAAACATAAACATCATAAACATAATTTCTTTACATATTTTGCATATGCAGAAACTCCGACGCATACATGCATAAGTTCCGACATAGCAAAACTGCATTCGGTCAAAAGGTTTGTGTCCAAATAACCATCCAAAAACAATACTCCTCCAAATACAATATTTCCACCATCAAAATCCGATTATCGATAAAAATCGAAACAAATTATTGACCTCCGTGGCATATTTAATTATTTTTTTTTGCATTATAAAATATTTTCTACTTTGCAAGGAACATTTAAAAAATAAATCACCCAATATATAACAAGCTGCGAGAGATCAGCAATACAAAACTGCGCCGCAATTTTCCAACTGTGCAGCATTTTGGGTTTATAAATAACTTATTTTATTGTTGGTATTCTTATTTTTTATTCTGGTATTTTTTTTGGGGAGTTATTCCTGTTCCCACGCTCCGGATTAAAAAAAAAAAAAAAAAAAAAAAAACCAGCGTGTCCCATTCCACACATTCCACAGCAATAAAATATTATTATTTTTTGTTCCTGCGTCACCAAAATTATTCGTTCTGCTGCAAATTATCCAAAGTACATCCAACGACAGTGTGACCATATTTTGTATATCGTTTCCACCAAAAACATTTTTTTTCGTGCCCAATCTACTGCAAAGCCGAACGCAGCCGATTAAAATTTCCGAAGTCAGAATCGTAATATGCCCATAGGGGACAATAAAGATTTTTTGACTGTTCCAACTGCCAGGCTAGAACGATCACGCTCAGCGTCTCCTCTCAATTCTCAGAATTCTCGAGGTGCTCGAGTTTCCGTGGCTAAAACTAGAGTGAGAATTCCCTGAACACCGTAATCCCGCTTTCGAGAACCACTCGTTCCACTACAAAGATGGCTCACACCACAGCAGAGGCAGCGTTAAACAAATTTATCGCAATTTCCGACCGGGTGAGCTCATTTGAAGCCAAGTTAAACACTCCCGGGCCTTCGACTCCATCCTTATATACTTGCCAAGTCCGTCGAGACCAAATTCGGACCCTTTGGGAAAGAGTCGAAAAGGAATTCGAGGCATGTTCAGACATAATTGCGTCTGCTGTAGAGGGCGCAGCAGACACTCTACCAATTCTCCAGGCAAAGTACGATTATTGCTATTCCGCATATGAAGCATGTGCAGCTCAACTCAGTGAGCAGATCGAGAGAGCAACGGCAGATGCTACTCGGGCACTTCCGATTCCGCCAAATCCAAACGCAAGCTTTTCCGCCAATGTAGTATCGTCCGGCTGTCGGCTGCCCCCCTGCGATACTGAAGTTTTCAACGGGGATTACCTGAAGTGGCCCACATTCCGAGACCTTTTTTCTGCTGTTTATTTTAACAACCCGAGGCTGACTCCGGTCGAGAAGCTTTTTCATCTCAATTCCAAAACTAGCGGTGAGGCGAAGGCAATTGTTGCCAAGTCTCCGCTTACCCATGACGGGTTCGCGTCAGCTTGGAAAGCGCTTCAAGACCGTTTCGAAAATAAACGGCTTTTGGTCAATAGTCAGCTCAAACTCCTCTTCAATCTCAGCTCCATAAATTATGAGTCAGGACACTCTTTAAAGGAGATTCAGTCCACTATTCAAGGGTGTCTGACAGCGCTTTCGCACTCAAATCTCAACAGAGAACTGGGATTGTTTGCTGGTGTTCCTGTGTGCCAGTAAACTTCCAAAGCTGACCCTATCTCTATGGGAACAGTCTCTCGCGACAAGTGCTGACATTCCGAAGTGGGAGACAATGAATAAATTCCTGAGCGAAAGATATCGAACATTAGAAGCCATAGAGGACATGAAACCCAATTCCAATTAATCCTTTTCAAAAAGCCAGCCAAATCCGAAGAAGCTCCATTCCTTTGAAACCAAAGTGAGCGTTAAAGCAAAGGGCTGCGATCTGTGCTCCAAAGAGAGTCACCCAGTACGCTTGTGCCCGCGGTTTCTGCAGATGTCAGTGGACGCCCGTTCAACTTACATTAAAAAGAAGCAGCTGTGCTTGAATTGTTTTGCTAGAGGGCATCAGCTTCGCGATTGCACGAGCACGCACAGCTGTTTTCCCTGTAATAGCCGGCAACCCTTTTTCCAGCAATCCAAGTTCCTCTGGCCCTGCGAGAACTAGACCCGCTTCTTCGGCGGGAGGCTCAGACGTTCCCGATGCACAGTCAAATGTGCAAGTCTGTTTTGCTACAGGCTCAAAAGCAGTTCTCCTGGGCACGGCAATGATTGACATCTGCCACCTCGGTACCCACTTCCGAGCACGGGCGCTGATCGACTCGGGATCGGAAGCGACGTTCATTTCGGAGCGTCTTTTCAAGCTAGTCAATCTGCCGTTCCGCCCCATTCAAGCGCAAGTGTCTGGTTTAAATCAGACGGTTTCCGCTCAGTCAACCCGGCTTTGCCATTTCGCCATTCGTTCTCCCACTAAGCCAGGCCTGCAGTTAGACACTGCAGCGTATGTTCTCCCAGAATTAGCAGGCAGATTACCCTCGCAATCGATTCCACAAGATGCTTTGAGAGATTTGCCAAACCTTCCATGGGCAGATCCTACATTTCTCCAGAGTTCCCAGATTGACGTTCTAATCGGAGCTGATATCCTTCCATCCGTGTTGCTAAGCGGTACAAAGAGTAACATTTGCGGTTCTCTATTTGGGCAAGAGACCATCTTCGGGTGGGTGCTCACAGGTCCAGTGTCCACGTCCGCAAGTAACCGAGTCGCAGCCTTAACGACTCGGATTTCCAAAGTTAGTGATGTGTCCTTAGACAAACTTCTGACAAAGTTTTGGGAGGTGGAAGATCTACCATCAAAAATGGTAAAAGAGTCGGATGCCTACTGCGAAGGCAATTTTCTACGAACCACGACTAGAGACGCAAGCGGGAAGTACGTAGTGACACTACCGTTCTGCGACCCCGATCACTGTGGATCTAAGCTGGGGTACTCAAGGTCTATAGCACTCGCTCAGTTTCTAAGAAACGAGAATCGTTTAAAAAGAGACATTCCATTAAACGAGCAGTACAACTCCGTGATCCAAGAATATTTGGATCTAGGCCATATGAAAGAAGTTCCGCCGACTCACAATTCTCCAAATTACTATCTCCCACATTACGCGGTAATAAAACCCGAAAGCACGACTACGAAACTTCGCGTTGTATTCAACGCTTCCAGCCCTTCAGCAAATGGGACAAGCTTGAATGATTTGCTTCATGCTGGTCCAGTCCTCCAATCTGATTTAACGATTCAGATTTTGAAGTGGCGCTATTTCCAGTATGTCTTTAGTGCGGACATTACAAAGATGTATAGGCAGATCTGGGTCGATCAGAAGCATACGCCCTTCCAAAGAATCCTATTCCGAAACAAGGAAGGTGACATTCGTGATTTCGAGCTTAAAACCGTTACATTCGGTGTCAACTGCGCGCCCTATCTCGCCATCAGAGTTCTGCAACAACTGGCAGACGATGTAGAGAAGCAGTTTCCAAAAGCCAGTCACATAATCCGCAATTACATGTATGTTGATGACGTTTTAGCGGGATCCCATTCCCAACAAGAAGCTCAACTAGCTATCCAAGAGTTAGTAACTTCTCTGAACTCTGCCGGTTTTCCGCTTAGAAAGTGGACATCTAACCACAAAGGGGTTCTGAGGGACATTCCCAATGAGCATCTTCTCCACGCTGAGTTCCTTAACATTGATTCCGAAAGCACGGCCAAAACTCTCGGCATTCGGTGGAAAGCTACTACCGACGTGTTCTACTTCGTGCCCCCAGAAATATCCGTCCAGTCCTCGTACATGAAACGAGAAGTTCTTTCCCAGATCGCCAAGCTATTCGATCCCGCTGGATGGCTCGCCCCGTTCATCGTCCGGGCGAAGATCTTCATGCAGGAGATCTGGCTGCAAGAGTTGGGATGGGATGAAAACCTTCCCGGCGAAATGAGCCATAGGTGGCAAATTTTCCTGCGTACCTATGCCTCGCAAAAGGCTTATGGGGCCGCGATCTATATGAGGGTCGAGATCGGTCAGAAAACCATGGCACATCTGCTTACAGCCAAAACACGAGTCGCTCCTGTCAAGACCGTGTCACTTCCTCGTCTAGAATTGTGTGGCGCCCTGCTATTGACCGAAATGGCGACAGCAATCCTTCCAAACTTGCCCACTGCCAATTCCGAACTTTTCTGCTGGACTGATTCCACAATAGTCCTCGCCTGGTTGAAAAAGCCCGCGTGTCAGTGGACCACGTTTGTGGCCAACAGGGTGACTAAGATAGCACAGGCGACACAAGTCGAGAATTGGTCACATGTTCGATCCGAGCAAAATTCCGCCGATTTGGCCAGTCGAGGCGTTTTGTTAGCCGATCTGGCTAATAGCCAACTCTGGTGGCGTGGGCTAGAGTGGTTACAAAGGCCGCGAAGACAATTGCCAGCACAAAGGGACGACAATCCTGTCACCGACTTAGAGCAGCGTGCCGTGAAGGTCTGCTTTGCAAAGACCCCAGCTGAGGACTTTCTCGAGCGGTTCTCGAGGCTAGACAAAGCTCTGCGGGTCCTCGCCTATGTGCTTCGGTTTATAAAGCGCTGCCGCAAGTTGCTGATCGAGACAGATCAGCGTCCAACTAGCGTCGAAATCCGAGAAGCGGAAAGAGCGCTCATTTCAATTGCGCAACGCAGAGAATATTCAAAAGAGTATCATTTCTTAAGTGATAAACGTCCGATTCCAAGCTCAAGTCCAATTTTGAATTTATTTCCTTTTATAGACCAACATGGGCTCTTAAGAGCATGTGGTCGCATAACTGCCTCTAAAGTCCTGCAGTATGACGAGCGCCATCCTGTAATTCTCCCGTACAGCTGTCGGCTATCTCGTCTTCTTGTCCAATTCACGCACCAGATTACGCTTCATGGCGGCAACCAGTTGATAGTGCGCCTGATGCGATCCAAATATTGGTTTCCTAAAGTCAAGAATCTGGTTAAAGGCGTGGTAAACTCGTGCAAGGTGTGCACAATTTATAAAAAGAGACTGCAGACCCAATTGATGGGCGATCTGCCGACTGATCGGGCCTCGTTTTCCAGGCCATTTACTTACACCGGCCTTGGTCCCCAAGAACTAGTGAGATGGTTCGAAGGGAAGCTTAGCTGGGGCCACCAGGCGGGTCGCAGGTTGCGGATAGCGAACGGCCTTCCGGGAAGGTTAGTTGCGAATAAGCCTAAGCGAATAAGCAACCACGGACAAACAGCGGGTATACCTTCGAGGTATACCGACAAGACGCTTGTTTGGCCGTCTTACCACCGTAGCCTTACACACCCCCACCCTCACAACTACCTACCACCATCCTATCCCTCACATCTCACCTCGGTGCCGGACTAAGGTGTCATCCGACCCGTGCCGATAGTCAGCCTGGCTGGGGGCCCGAGTCAACAAATAGCCCAGTCGCAGACGGAGGGTTCAGACAAGTGGCGACCGTCTGTCCTAACCGCGCCTTACCCGGGTACGGCGGATCTCTGCCCGGGCGGACCTCATACTTCTCCGCAGCTCGTGGAAACCTATGAAACCCAACAACAAGAATACAAAAATCCCGCAGGACATCCCTGCGACCCGTGTCGCAAGACACTTCGAGGATAGACTCCTCGACGGTGAGAGAACCCAGGCGGCAGCGCACACGCCCAGGATCTCACCAGCAGTGCAGGCCAGACCTGCGCTGCAGGTGTTTCCAGCCAGGGAGCGCGGTGTGCCAGCAGGACTTACCCTGCCAGCACGTCCACCTCTCACGTCTGATAGGCCACACTCTATCAGACAGCTGAAGAAGCAAGACGCCCTTCCAGCCCTAGGACAGCCCGGAGGACTGGATGACCCGAACAGGCGTGGCCTGCCAGGGTCAAAAGTCAAGTGGTACCTCAGGTACCTCTTGCAGGGCTTGACGGCAGAGGAGGCCTTGAAGAAGGCAAAGGAGCCGAGGGAGCAACCGGCAGTAGGAGCAGCACCGGCTGGCAAACGGCTGAACACCAGCCGCACACCACCCACAGACACCCCCAAAAGGTCCAGACATGGCAAGGTGGCTAGTGAGACAACCTCACGGGCCCCGAGGCAACATGGACCGAGTACATCACAAGCAGCAGCGGTAGAGAAGGCAAAGGTGCAGGCCAGGAAGATACCTTCCCAGCCTCGCCGAGACCAGAAACCGACACCCGCCGGAGGACGACCCTCTGGCCCGGCACCACTGCCAAGAAGGCAACGTTCATTAAGGTGGCCATCCTCCCGGAGAGGTTCCCGGTGGTCAGCCTGACCAACGAGGAGCTGTCTGGACTACAGGAGTCTATCATGGACGAGATGCTCACGTCAGCGTGGAGCGGTCCGGTCGTTTTCAGGGGGATCCACTTCAGGGTGGGTCACCTGATAATCGATTGCCTGGACGAGGGCACAGCTGAGTGGCTTAAACTTGCCATACCTCAGCTGCGGACGTGGAAGGGAGTACCCCTTGAAACACGCACGGGAGACGACATCCCGGCAGTATACAACGCCACGTTGTTCTGCCCGAGGTGCGCAGATAGGACGAACGAGGAGATTCTGGCCTTCATCGGTTTCCAGAACCGCGTTCAAACAGACGCCTGGAAAATCATCTCCAGGAAAAACGACGGAGCTGGTGCACTCCTCGTAGTAGGGATGGACCAGACCGGAAGGGACGAGATAGTGGAGTGTGACCACCAGCTCAACTTCCGATATGGTCACGTCACTGTGAGCGGTCTTAAGAAGACCAGGAAGGCTCCAGAAGAGGCATCTGCGAGTGGAGACATCTGCAAGGCTGTCGAGGATACCCTCGAACCACCAAGTGTGGAGCCGAAGGCGCAGAGTGGAGAGGACAGGCAATCTGTCATGGAGATTGGGGACGACCAGGGGGATGGACACCCCATGTCATCCCAAGAGTTGGCCCAGGAGCTCCTCCTGGACGACAGCTGTGATGAGGCGGAGGTCACCGTGATAGACGGTGGTGGAGAGACTTGCTCGCTCTCTTCACAAGAAGTCACGGGGCCCCAGACCCTCATCTGATGGCTGCACAAAGCAGCACTCGGCTAGCCCAGGTGAACATCCATCGGGCCAAAGCAGCATCTGCTGTCTTGGCCAGGATGATCACCTCCCAACACCTAGGGCTAGCCCTTGTACAGGAGCCATGGTGGCACCATGGCATTAAAGGCCTGTACACGAAGGATACCAAGGTAATATGCGATCCAGGAGAACTACCTTTCAGATCATGCATTGTTATAAGGAAAGATATCAACTATAATATCTTTTCAGAGTTCCTGAGCAGGGACTGTGTCGCCATCTCCATCGACGGCACAGGAGCTACACAGAAGCTAGCAGTGGCCTCCGCCTACTTTGCTGGGGAGGAAGCCTGTCCACCGCCAGAAATACTCGGGCTAGTGGACCACTGCCGGAAGAACAAGATCCCCCTTATCATCGGATGTGATGCCAACGCACATCATGTGATCTGGGGAAGTACTGATGTTAATAACAGAGGTGAGCAACTACTAGAATTTATTTTAAACAATAACCTAGAGATTTGTAATGTCGGCTCCACGCCGACATTTGTTACCAAGGTAAGAGAAGAGGTGCTAGACATAACTCTGGCAACCAATTCAATCAAGCCCCACATTAGGAACTGGCATGTGTCACCAGAAGAATCTATGTCCGACCACAGGACAATTTTGTTTGAAGTAGCCTTCAACACAAAAAGATACACCCCTAAAAGAAACCCCAGGAAAACAAACTGGGATAAGTTCAGGTCAACTCTAGAGCTAAATCTTTCCAACGAACCGTCAGGATACCCTAGACATTCCTTGGAACTAGATAGAGCAGTAGACAACCTAGGTCACGAAATAGTGAATGCCTTCGAAGACAGTTGTCCACTAGGCAGACAGAAACGGGAAACAGACGCACCGTGGTGGAATGCTAAGCTTGAATGGCTACAACGCACCACTCGAAGGCTCTTCAACAGGCCAAAAACTGAAAGTAGATGGGAACGGTACAGGCAAAGCCTGACGCTCTATAACAAAGAGATCAGGAAAGCCAAACGGAAGGACTACAGAAACTTCTGTGAGGCAATAAGTAACGTCAACGAGGGCGCAAGACTGCACAAGGCAATGGCCAAAAGTGCAACAGATAGTAATTTAGCCCTGAAGAAAGGTAATAACACCTTTACTTCCACGGATCGGGAGAAATTAGAACTTCTCTTTGACACGCATTTCCCGGGAAGTACTCCCATTACGGGAAATATTATGCGTGATCATCATAGAACCCCTAGGACAGTAGCAAGAGACTGGGCAACAGCCAAGTCTATAGTTACGCCCGAGAAACTTAAATGGGCTATTGGAACCTTCCAACCATTTAAGTCACCGGGATTAGATAGGATCTCTCCATCCTTCTTACAGCAGGGGCAGGAGCTACTCCTAACCCGCTTAAGAAGACTAATGGTAAGCAGCCTAGCCCTTGGCTATATCCCAAGTGCATGGTGCAGCGCTAGGGTGGTCTTCATCCCCAAGACCGAGAAGAAAAATATCACCAGCCCAAAGTCCTTCAGACCTATCAGCTTAACTTCGTTTTTGCTTAAAACGCTGGAAAAACTGGTAGACTATAATATTAGGAGAACAGCTCTCAGAGACTGTCCGCTGCAACACACGCAGCATGCATACAGAGCAGGCCGTTCAACAGACACGGCACTTTATCAACTATGCCGCACCCTAGAGGGGGCAGTTGATAGCAAAGAAATTGCTATTTGTGCCTTCCTAGACATAGAGGGAGCCTTCGACAACACATCACATGATGCGGTTCGAGCTGCCCTGTCTAGGAGGAACATAGATGTTACAACGAGTAAATGGATTGGTAACCTACTACAATCCAGACAGGCAACATGTACACTGGGCTCAGATAACATGACGATAGCAACCAGCAGAGGCTGTCCGCAAGGAGGAGTGCTTTCCCCTTTGCTATGGAGTCTGCTGGTAGATGAGCTTCTCAGCAAACTTGCTGAAAAAGGGATCCAGTGTCAGGGATACGCCGATGACATTGTGATAATAGCCAGAGGCAAATTTGAAGAGACACTCTGTGACATCGTCCAACTCGGACTCAAGATAACGCTAGACTGGTGCAGGGAGGTTGGACTCAACCAAAATCCCGCCAAAACAGTCATCGTTCCCTTCACAAGGAAGTACAAACTACAGAGAATGAGACAAATCTCATTGCTAGGAATTCCTATAGAAACTAGCCGAGAGGTTAAGTATTTAGGAATCACTTTAGATAGTAAGCTAAATTTCGCTTCCCATGTCCAAAAGACAGTGAAGAAGTGTTATAGAGCTCTGTATACCTGTCGAAAAATTGCTGGGAAATCCTGGGGAACCAGGCCCCAGATAATAAGATGGCTATACCTGATGATTGTGAGACCAATTCTCACGTACGGAGCAATTGCATGGGGTAAACGAGCTAAGCTCAACACCATACAAAAACAGCTACAAAAGTTGCAAAGACTTGCCTGCGTATGTATGACAGGGGCAATGAAAACCTGTCCCACAACTGCCTTAGAAGTACTGATGGAGTTAACACCACTCCATTGTGTAATTGAACTTCAACGCAAAGCTACCCTCCTGAGAATAAGCACTGAGGGCACGGGTAGTGGTTGCATTCTTAATAACAGGGATGCGACTAATCTGTTAGGTGAGGTGCCCCTAATACTACACCCTAGGGATGAAATGACAGCCGAATTAATCTTCGAGCAGAACTTCACAACACACTTAGGCAATAAGAAAGATTGGACCACATTGTCCGAAGTGCATCCTATGGCTAAACACACCATAGCATGGTACACAGATGGATCCCTGACACAAAAAGGCACTGGCCTTGGAGTGGTAGGGCCCCGCATAAAATACCACGAATCCCTTGGCCAATACACCAGCATATTCCAGGCTGAGGTATGCGCCATTGGTCGTTGTGCAGAGCTCAACATACAGCGTGGATATAAGAATAAGGACATCTCGATCCTTTCGGACAGCCGAGCAGCAATTACTGCTCTATGCAGTAATAAAGTCACCTCAAAGATAGTACTAGAGGTGAAGAGTAAACTAAATCGTTTGGGCAATCTAAATAGACTGGCCCTTAGATGGATTCCGGGTCATAGAGACATGTCCGGAAATGAAATTGCCGATAAAATGGCAAAACTAGGAGCCGAACAGCCCCTGATAGGACCAGAACCCTACTGTGGCATAGGAAGGCACACAATAAAAGAATGCATTAGGAAAGAGGAAGGCACCATGAGGCAAGAACACTGGAGAAATACCCCAGGCCTAAGGCAAGCCAAAACTCTAATAGAAAACTACAACAAGAAGAGGTTCGAGGAACTTATGCAACTAGGGAAGAATTCACTTAGGATCGTTACCGGATTACTAACCGGGCAGTGCAGACTGAAAAGTCACCTAGGTAAGATAGGAATAACAAGCAGCAGGACTTGCAGATTCTGTGACATGGAGGACGAAACCTCCACACACATCATCGCAGACTGTCCGGCCTTAATAAATATAAGATGCAGAACCTTAGGATCGAGAGCTCTATCACATGAGCTCTTAGGAAGAATCAACCCATCAAAACTCCTCGACTTTGTTCGAGGAAATGGGTTGATATCTGAGCTGTAGGCTCCGAATGGGGGTACAATAGATCTAAATAGGTCGCGGTACACTAACACCCCAATAATATAATAATACTTACACCGGCATCGATTATGCCGGCCCCTTTGAAATTAAAAATTATACAGGGAGAGCGTGCCTCATCACAAAGGGATATGTGTGCGTGTTTGTGTGTTTTTCTACGAAGGCCATCCATTTGGAACCCACCTCCGACCTTACCACTGAGAAGTTCCTAGCAGCGTTTGCGCGTTTTGTAGCTAGGCGAGGTTGTCCTCAGCGGGTCCATTCCGATAACGGCAAAACTTTTGTTGGGGCAGCAACTCTTCTCTCCCGTGACTTTACGCAAGCCCTGAAGGAGTCTGTGACTGATGCGTATAGCCATCAGGGACTCGTGTGGCGTTTCATCCCACCAGGAGCTCCGCATATGGGAGGTCTGTGGGAGGCAGGGGTGAAGAGTTTTAAAACTCTGTTTTATAAGTCCATGTCCACTCGCAAGTATACTTTCGAAGAGCTTTCCACGCTTCTTGCCAAGATTGAAGCTTGCCTTAATTCCAGGCCGCTCTCTCCAATGTCGGAAGACCCTACAGACTTGCTTGCCCTAACGCCAGGCCATTTCTTGATCGGTGGTCCGTTGCTTTCCACGGCCGAGCCCGAGATTAAGGGCGAAGCTAAGTCGATTATAAATCGATGGCAACATCTCAAGGCCCAGCATCAACATTTCAGTGCGCGATGGAAAGAGGAGTATCTTAAAGAACTCCGCAAGCGCAACAAGTGGCAAAATCCATCCAGAAACCTTCAAGTCGATGATATGGTAGTCTTCAAGGAAGACAATATGCCATCAAATGACTGGCGGCTCGGCAGAATCGTAGCTGCATTTCCAGGAGCCGATACCAGAGTTCGCGTAGTGGATATCCTTACTTCTCGGGGTACCATAAAGCGTCCAGTACACAAAGTTGTTCTTCTTCCAATGGAGGCTATGGAAGCCTCGGCTCCTCTCCAATAACCTTTAGTACACTTCCTAGGTTTAAAATATACTAAGTCGTTCTGTTCGTTTCCCATCCTCAGACCAATTCCAATATGGCTCCTCGTCCACGTTCTGTCAAGGCCCTGGAAAGCAGATGTACCCGAGGTACTAAGTCCTACCGCTGCCGAATCTGCAAGGGCATCCATCTTCTTCGGAAGTGCAAGCGTTTCCTCAAGCTTAGCTCCGAAAAGCGCCTTCGCGCGGTGTTGATCAACAAGTATTGCGCCAATTGCTTGGCGCATCAACACTCCGAGGGGAGCTGCCTCAGTGGAGATGGGTGTAAAAAGTGTGGACGGGACCACCACACGTTGCTCCACTTGCACGAGATGACGTCCGCGCGTGCTTCTCGTCGCCACTCGGCCGCTCGGGTCTCGAGGTCACTCTCCCGATCTCCATCTCCATCCACGAGCCGATCACGTACACCGGTACGCCATCCAACATCAGCGGCGACCCCATCCGTGGCGGCGTTGCTGCAGCATCGGAGCCTGCACATACTTCCGACTGCCATCGTGGTCCTTGAGTCTGGGGCCACCACTTTCGAAACCGGCGCGCTAATCGACCCGTGCACTCCCGTCAGCACCATCGACAGCTCCTTGGCGGCCGCCTTCAAGCTACCTAGGACAACCGTGAGAGGCGAGGAGGTCTGCTCGACGACCATCCGGTCAAGGACGGGCGATTTCCAGCTCGACGTGCTTCTCAAGGTCAGCCCAAGCTTAAGGATCCGCACGCCGATTCGTGCGTTGGATACCACTGTGCGAGCCGAGTTCGACAGCATCAAGCTGGCCGACGAACAGTTCCACCGCCCAGCAACAGTGTCGCTGATTTTGGGCTCCGACGTATACCCCGACGTCATCCGACCCGGGTTCCTAAACATCCGTGATGGGCTGCCTGTTGCACAGAGCACCGCGTTTGGGTGGATCGTGTCTGGAGCTTGCAGGCACGCTTAAGGCCAGATCCGGGCAACATTATTGCTGCGCTCGCCCTCGCAAGGGGGGGAGAATGTTCGCGCCAAACGGCGCTTCCAGTGGCCTTTTAAGCGGCCCTTCCAGTCCCTTCCAAGCGGCCCTGGAGTCTTTGGCAGTCGAGAGAGCAGTTCCTCCAGATCGCTCGCATCTCGCTCTCTCGCGCTGTTAAAGGTCTCCACTCCACTCTCCAAGCCGCTCTGGACGTACCCACCCCCATATTTCTAAGTTAATTCTAAGCAACTGATGTAACAGACCACACAGAAGTTTGAGAATAAAAGTGAAAAGTGAAGTGAAAACCTTCGTCGCCATTTTTTACCATCCAACCCGAGGGAAATTTCTACGGCCAGCGCTCACCAGCTCAGCCCCCCATCAAGACTATTTTCTGCCACTCCGCCCCACTCCATTACATATATAATTTAGCTTATTTCTGTATTTTTTTTCTTCCCCTTCCTATGCAACAGATGACATTTTCAATCGTTGCTACAAAATAAATAGGAAAAACGCGATTGACTAACAAATTAAGAATGACAACTTATTTGTTATACTTTGTTACTGCTTTTAAACACAATCATCTGTGTTTTACCATCATAAAATATGTTTTCGCTTTTCGAACTTAACTAGGTGGCACCGGTGAAATGCTATTTCGCTATGTTTGACAATTTTTACAAGCCAGTTTCTAAGCAATTTGCTAAAAACATTATTAAAAATAATAATTGCTTGCAAAATGTAATTATTTTAATGCAGAATTATCAGAAATTGAACAAGCTTTTCTGTGATGTATGGCTTTATTTTAGCTGTATTTACCCAAATAAAACAGCTATCAATGTTTTAAAACAGCTTAACACAGCTGAATTGAGGCTCCGTAGCACCAAGGAATTGAAATCAAGCTGAATGTGAGCTGAATGGTTTGCCGTAGCACCCCTGAATAATTAGGACTTCATTGAGTTGCGGAATTTAATAGACGTTTACTTTATTATCTTGTGAAAAGTGATTTACTTGTTGGGCTTATTGCCGTTTAATAATATAAAAGGTTCAAGTAATATGCAATTTAACTTTAAGGTTTTACTTTAAAAATATCTGGGCGGTTATGGAGCATCTCGGGAAATTTATATGCAATAATGATAAACGATTGGCGGCTATGCCGTACTTACATAGGCTTGCTAGTAGTCAGCAGGCCTGATGACATAGCTGGAGGTGTTGTTGGCTGAGGCAATTTAACGAGATTACATTATTTACGTATGCTCCCTACATGACTTCCTTTGGCAAAAGAATTTGAATTAAACTTCACGCTTTATAGGAAACAAAGTTTTGCATTTCATTAATTCTGCTTTCTTAGCCGCTTAGAGCTGGGATCCGTGCGTGTCCATATGCATATCCGCACGTGGATGTAGGCAGCCGTAGACTGATCCTTGAATGGAATCCACCTGCAGCAGCAGGATTCGATGGTGCACAGGCAGACAGGCACGACTTGCAGCTTTTCGATCCGCACGTGTAATGCGGTGGCCGTAGGTACTGTCCGACGATTGATCCGCAAGTGGATTGCGGCGGCCGTAGGGCACTGATGTCTCTTGCAGGTATTCTATCCGCACGTGGAGCGCGGAGGCCGTTGGCTCGCGGGTAGAAGATCGATCCGCACGTGGATTCCGGTTAGGTTCGTCTTCTTGGCCGCTCAGGCGTAAGTCCGTGTGCGGCCGCAGGTACTTCTCCAGCAGAGGGTATATGCGCCGCTGGAAACTGGGTCTTCTCGTCAGATTTCGCAGGGGCAGCTGTATTTGGGGGTGCTCCGCACGTGGGTGGTGGCAGAATTACTTCGCAGCGGAGTTGCAGGCGCGTTGCGTTGCGCACGTGACTCTCTGCATGCTCAAAATATCTCCCTCGTGTCTGGTTAACGGCGGGGGCAGCCTATACCTGAGGACTACTTCGTTTTAGAATACGATCACTCAAAACTTGGCACGTTTTACATACCAAAATTGATGAAAACACAAAATATCGCTCGTCTCTTGCTGGATCCGTGGTCTCCGGCTGTGGCGGGACTTGCAGCACGGTCGTCGACTATATGCGACTTACACACGGTTTAAAATTGCTCGCCTGGCATAATTACAGAAGGATCACGTCCGCACGCTTTCAGATCGGTTCGACACCGGAAAACGTGGCAGCAAGCTTCTGACAACTGCAGAGTTGCATTTCGGGGCAAACTCGCGTTAGGGAATGCTAATTAGTTATCCTAGACAACATCCACAGTGTTGCGTTTTACAGCGATCTCGCTTTAGGAAATGTTAAGTGTTTATCCTAGACACATGTTGCTGGGATGCCAGATTTGGTAACTCCAAGAAGTATCGATGTTTAAAAAATATGAACTCCGACTCTTTCAAATTTTACACCATCAGGTTTAAACGCAGTCTATTGGCTCGAGTTTAAAACTGAAAAAAGGGTGGTTAGGTTCTGCATTTCCAAATATCCTTTGCGTGAAATGTGCCGAGTTCTCTTCCGTTCAAGTCCTCCAGTAAGTATAAAGAATTTCCTATCCGTTTTTTTATTATTGCCTTGTCTCCTACCAGGGCCAATTTGGCATTGAAGTTGTCAGACTTTTTGCTCAGGGAAAGCTTCGATTAAGGAACGTCGTCTGGTGCGGAGGTCGTATACTCGCTTGTTCTGATCGTAAGTCTTCTCCATGTGTCGGTGGATATTTGAACGAATCTTATCGAACTCATAGTGCCGACTTAGCTGGGCTGTATTATCTTCAAGTAAGCAAAGGTTTCTAAGAACCTGGTAATCCTTTCCATTGGTGATCACGTGTTGACCGAACACTACCATGTATGGTGACTGGCCTATCGATTGATAAATACTATTCCGTAAGGAACAGTTTATACTGCTGATGTAGTGGTCCCAGTCTCGTTGATCTGGTCGGATATAGGTACGTAGCGCTGCATTTATAGATCGGTTGACACGTTCGGCAGAATTGCTTTGTGGTGAATACACTCCAGTAAACATATGAGAGACTCCATACGAAGACAAAAATAAGGCGAACTCGTGGCTTTCAAATTGAGTGCCATTGTCGCTTATTAAGGTTTCCGGTACTCCAACACAATTGAAAACATCATCTCTCAGATATTGGATAACAACCCTTGAAGTGAACTTCTTCAATGGCTTGAGAAACGTGAATTTAGAAAAATGATCTAGGATGATAAAGATTCCGATGATTCCTTGTTTCGAGCGTGGTAAGGGTCCTATGAAATCAATATAAAGTCTTTGGAAGGAGATCCCATCGGTGGTTTCAAGGTTCTAGTGGGATGTTTTGAAGTCTGACACAGTTCGCATTTTGCTTCAAAATCTCGCACGTTTACTACCATACGGGGCCAGAATAAATACCTACGGATATGTTCCAATGTTTAAGCAATACCACCATGTGCAGCTACCGGTTGACAGTGGGCGGACTCTAAAACGGCTTCTGGAAGTTGAACGGGAACAAATAACTTCCACTCTGCTTCGATGTCTCCCTCCTCCGACGTTGGAAACTTGGGGCGATGATATAAAAACTTTTCTATAACTTGATAATCCGGAAGGGCAGCTTTTGCAAACTTGTCTTTGTCCATGTCCATGTCCATGAAGGCTGTCCATGAAGGCTGGCGAATATAAATCAATTTCTGGAAGGTTTTCGATCTCTAGAGCGGAGATAGCGGCTTCTTCTTCGTGTGCTCGTGACAGCGCATCCGCAACTATATTCTGCGATCCTTTTCTATGTTCTATACAAAAATTGAAACCCTGTAACTTAATGGCCCATCGGGCCAGTCGTCCGCTAAGATCCTTTTCATTAACCACTTGAGGCTCGCGTGATCCGTGACTATTTTAAACGGGTGTCCATCGATGTACATACGGAATTTCTTTATCGCTAATACCACTGCCAAACATTCTAATTCGGTCACCGAGTAGTTTCTCTGAGCGTGGTTCAGTTTCTTTGACATATAGGCTATCGGCAGCTCATTTCAAATGACTTTTGAGCAGCTTCATTCCATTCGAACATTTTTCCTTTCAATCGGTCAGAGAGTGCAGAAGTTACGGCTGAGTAGTTGGGAATAAATCTTTGGTACCAGCCAGTCATTTTTTTTTTTGTTTGGGGTCTCGAGAACTCTGCTACGGTTCGTACCTTCTCCGGATTGACTTGCAGAGTTCCTTCGCCTACTATATGACCGAGATATTCTACCTTTTTTAAACCAAACTGACTTTTTCGAACATAGTCAATCCAGCCTGTCGTAAGCGTTTGGCTACTTCAAGTAAATGGCTTAAGTGTTCCTCGAAGGTAGATGACATGACCAACAGGTCATCTAAATAGACAAACACGTGGTCCTTCATCGTGTAGGGCACTACTTGGTCCATAAGTCGACACATCGTGTGCGGAGAATTACAGAGGCCAAAAGGCATCCGCGTGAATTGATAGAGAGGCCTATTCGGGATTGTAAACGCCGTCTTTGGCACGTAATTCGTTCAACCACATGCCGGACACTCTCTGCTTATCAGTGCTGGTTTATGCGTTCCGTATGTCTTGCTGTTTTTATACGTCGTTTTGCATTTCCTTAATTCTGCTTTTCTAGCCGCTTAGAGCTGTGATCCGTGCGTGTCCATATGCAGATCTGCACGTGGAATGCGGTGGCCGTAGGTCACTGATGTCGCTTGCAGGTATTCTTTCCGCACGTGGAGTGCGGAGGCCGTTGGCTCGCGGGTAGAAGATCGATCCGCACGTGGATTGCGGTTAGGTTCGTCTTCTTGGCCGCTCCGGCGTAAGTCCGTGTGCGGCCGCAGGTACTTCTCCAGCAGAGGGCAGCTGTATTTGGGGGGCTCCGCACGTTGGTGGTGGCAAAATTACTTCGCAGCGGAGTTGCAGGCGCGTTGCAATGCGCACATGACTCGCTGCAGGCTCAAAAGATCTCCCTCGTGTCTGGTTAACGGCGGGGGCAGCCTGTACCTGAGGACTTCTTCGTTTTAGCATGCGATCACTTAAAACTTCGCACTTTTTACACACCAACATTTATAAAAATCCAAAAATATCTCTCGTCTCTTGCTGAATCGGTGGTCTCCGGCTGTGGCGAGACTTGCGACACGGTCGTCGACTATATGCGACTTACACGCGGTTTAAAATTGCTCGCCTGGCACAATTACAGAAGGATCACGTCCGCACGCTTTCAGATTTTCACAACAAGAGACCGGTTTGACACCGGAAAACGTGGCAGCAAGCTTCTGACAGCTGCAGAGTTGCATTTCGGGGCAAACTCGCGCTAGGGAATGTTAATTAGTTATCCTAGACAACATAAACAGTGTTCCGTTTTACAGCGATCTCGCTTTAGGAAACGTTAAGTGTTTATTCTAGACACATGTTGCTGGGATGCCAGATTTGGTAACTCCAAGAAGTATCGATGTTTAAAAAATATGAATTTCGACTTTTTCAAATTTTAACTTTGTTTTACGGAGTAAAAAGAGTTGAAGTCTTTGGATCCTGCGACGCCATAAGCATGCGAAGACTAAAAGTTGCCTTCAATTCAATTGCGCGATACGTGTTTAACTTAAACCGCAGGGATCACATTACAAGCTACTCCAATAAGATTTTTGAACTAAGCTTTGAGTCATGGATTAAGTCAAGAACCCTGTTATTTCTTCATAAACTCCTGATTAAAAAAGAGCCGCAGTACTTAATTGAACATGTGCAACTGGCTTCGTCAGCCAGAACAAACAACATTGTCTGCAAAAGGTTAAAATTGGCGATGACGGAAAAGCACTTTTTCGTACAGGCTGTTCGCTATTGGAATGACCTCCCAAACAATATAAAAAGATTACGAAACGAAACGCACTTTAAAAATGAACTTATAAACTATTTAAAGGGCACAAGCTAATTCTAATTCTTATTTTAAATTTAATTTATTATTATTCTTAATATTAATTTTATTTTATTTTATTTTGTTTCAAATTCAATTCATTTCTTTATTAATCTGTAAATGTCAAAATGTGTATTGTTATTGTAACGTAATGTAATGTAATTGTACTTCTAGTATTTAAGTTTTATTGTATCAACCACAAAGTATTTAAGTTTAATGTATCAATCACAGAGTGACCGATGAACCTAAAAAGACTTAGTCTTATATCGTCGGGATATAAAAACGAATAAATTAAATTAAATTAAATTAAATTAAATCCCAACTAAAATTATACAATAAACCAAACAACAAAGACTCGGCTGGTTTTTCGGGAAGTCTAAAGCCTCTAGTAACAATATATGAAAAACGATGATGATCAGAAAAAATTGTATGTGGTTTTTACTAATTTTAAGAAACTGTCATTTTTGGAGGTATTAAAAAAACGTCGGGTAAGATGGGACGCTTGTTATTTGACCTATGTAAACTGTGTTATAAAGCAAAAATGAATCGTCAGCTGATTTTTGGGGAAGAATATGATGTCTTGCAACAATATATATAAATCCGAGTATATTTAAACAATTTTTTGTTGTTTAAATGGACCGATGTTGTGAAGTCAGAAAAAATTCACTCGATTTGCAAAATTCAGAAAGTTTATTTTTTACATTCTGTTAAAACATACATGTTTGTGGTTTTTTACTTTTTTAACGTTTTTTCTTATCTTTCGATGCACTTTTTCTCGCTTGTCTCTTCAGTTTTGCACCCTTTGCCGAATTTGGAGAATTCAATTCCCATCTTACCCGACGGCGACTGTTTTTACTTAAAAATCAATAATTCGATAATGACATAATCATAAGCATTGACATTGTACGCAATTATTACGTCTAAGGGATTACAGAAAAATACTAGGTACTTAATTTTTTTATATTCACGAAGAACACGAAATGCGAAAAACTTTCAACGATTCGGAAAAATTTTAGAAAATGCAAATACATGTGAATGTGACCAAATTTTCTTTAAAATGACGATACCAACTGAGTACTAAAATATAACATAGATGGCAGCATGTTTTCCTATTTAAACATACAGCGTCCCATCTTCCCACCGTCCCATCTTACCCTACTTTCCCCTACATTTTTGCTAAATAAATTCGACATGAATTTGACATGATTTCTACATGGTTTTTACATGATTTCTACATGAATTCTACATAAATTCTACATAAAGTCTACATGAATTTTACATGGTTTCTACATGAATTCTACATGGTTTTTACATAAATTATACATGGTTTCTACATGAACTTACATGGTTTTTACATGAATTCTACATGGTTTCTACATGAATTCTACATGGTTTCTACATGAGTTCTACATGGTTTCTACATCAATTCTACATGGCTTGTACATGCATTTTACAACAGTTCTACATCATTTTCATATGCAAAAAAAGGAAAAAGCTATCGGATAGTTCCAAAAATAATTAAATAATATGAATAGTTTAAAAAACTAAAAATAATATGAATAGTTAAAAAATAAAAAAAAAAAAAACGCTTTATAGTAAATCCAACCAAACAGTAAAAAAATAATGTTTAAATTTTTTAACGATAAAATTGATAGATTCCCTGTCGAAACAACGGGCCGGCAGAGTTGATGGTGCTTAAAGCGTTGGGATGCCAAATGAAGATAATTTCTTGTACTCTAAAATGCAGATTTAGTGCATTGACATAGTACAAAATATAATCCTGCATGTAAATTTAGTGTATCTATATGGTGGGAGTTGTATTCCATCATGGAGATTTAGTGCATCAATATAGTGCGAATTATATTCCAGCACGCAGATTTATTGCGTCCCAACTATTGTAACAATTTTGCCGGGGTAGCCTAGCCTCGTCCAGGATCCGCTGCAACAAATTTATATTTGTTGGTGTTGTGCCAAATAAGAACACCGGGGGATTTAAGTTTAAGCCGCTGTGCGGATTGCCATATTTTTGTTTGAGCTCACAAATGACGATCTGAAAAAATAAAATAAAACTGTTTGTGAAAACAAGGAAAAGTTTGATGTTGTTGTGAAGTTTAATGTGAACTTTACTTTACATTTAGTAGAGGGTTTGCGGTTTACGAAATGGTTAAGTTTACGCTCGAAGAAAATTGGGAAATATTGAAAAATATTACAAGAAAATTGGGAAAAAAAATTTGGAAAAAAATAAAGCGCCTTCCAGGCAGTTTGTGGTTAGTTTTGTGAAGCGTTTGAGTGAGACTGAATCGTTGATGGATAAAACAAAACGTTTTCGTGCTCGTCCAGTTCGGTCGGTCGAAAATTTCGCTGCGGTGGCCAAAAGTGTCAATGACAATCTGTCGACGTCAAACGAGGAAGGAGCCGACGTAACCGTTAATGGTGTCCGCTATCGCGGCATGTTGGAATACTTTTTCTTTCCCCGAATGGAAGAGGAAAACATAGACGACATATGGGTACAGCAGGACGGATCAATCTTTTGCGCGGTACGTTCGAAAATTGAATAATCAGCCGAAACGGCGATGTCAAATATGCCGCGATAGCGTACACCATTAACGATTACGGCGGACTATTTTTTGTGGGGTGCCGTCAAGGATAAGTGTTACGCCAACCACCCAAACACGATTGGCGACCTAAAGCACGAGATTGAAGTCGCCATCAGGGCCATTGAGGGCAATACCATCGAAAATGTGTTGAAAAATTGGGTCGACCGAATGGGCTACAGTAAAGCCAGCCGAGGCAGCCATATGAACGAAGTGGTGTTTCATACATAAAACGCAATGTTGAGGCTATCCAAAAAATAAAATTTTTTTTGAAAAATATGTAGGGTAGATTAAGGTTAAACAACCACTTTTTATTGTTAATGATGATAATTTGAAAATTTCTACTGTCCATGGTTCGTTAAACAATTGCCTACAAAATTTGTAGCAAAAATATTCATTTACGATTTTCAAAGAGTAAGCAAATACTGTAAACGTTGAAATGTATGTCTATCCGTCCGTCTGTCCGTCCGTCTGTCCGTCCTTCTGTCCGCACAAACATCGAGATCTCGGGAACTGTAAGAGCTAGAACTACAATTTTGCACACAGACTTCTATAAGCAAAGCGCAGATCAAGTTTGTTTCAAAACCTGACCACGCCCCTTTTTACGCCCACAAACCGCAAAACTCTGTGGTGTACACATTTTTAACATTTTTTTTTTTAAGAGTCATCTTTTCAGTGAAATCCGGGCATGCTAACACGGGTGCGTCCGTCAGAAATTCTTTGAGCTGGTCAATCGCAGCTTTCTGTTCTTCTCCCCAGGTCCACTTCTGATTATTTCTGAGTAGGTTGGTCATTGGTTGCAGCGTCATCGAAAAAAAAATAAAATCGAGTTTCCATGAAAATTTCAAAATTTCAAGGACGAAGTGGCAATAGTAAACATTATCCTTTCGGGCTGAAATTTTATGTAGGTACTTTCATTTGACATGGTTTTACAACTTTTCCGCACACAGGGTCATCGAAAATCAAAAAAGTTGATTTTCGATACACTCTAATGCTTATACCAACACCCTGGACTTTCGTGACTGAGCTTAGATATCATTGGGACAACAATTTTATGCATACGTTCAACTTGTCAATTTCCCCTGGGTACGCCTGTTGCAATAAGCACGTGTTGAATCTTTTCCCTATCGCAATACTCCCTAAACAAATGCAAAGTGAACGCGGCCCTGCGATCCGATACGATCCTGTTTCCGAAACAAACTGTTTGACGCTCCAAACAACTTATGACTTCCTCAACTCCGGTGCTTCTAGTGGGACACAACCACACGTACTTAGAAAATGCATCCACAATCACAAAGATGTAATTATAACGTTTTTGGTCACCTCCATCGGCCCCACATGATCTACATGGTATGTAACAAGCGGCTTATCACCTTTATCGATCGGTGTAAGGAACGCTTCTTCTACGCAGCTATCCACAACTCGTGATACCTTTTCCTTTAGCTTGGGAATATAGTAAGACTTCTTGAGTCTTCTTGGAAGAAAAGTGACCCTGCCTATGGTTCATCTAAATGATTTCGTTTTCCATGAGTGAAGGAACAACCTTCATCCACTATGTAAAAATCTTCTTACCCTTTGGTCTCGACCACGCTTTTGATCACCTTCGTCCAATCATCTAACATCTGAGCCTCCCTTAAACAATGAAGTAAGCTATCCGTCAATACACCAGCCACTTCACTAAAGCTCCCATGACTGCAAGCACTTCGAGTTCATAAGAATGATACTTCTCCTCACAAGGTTTGGTCTTACGACTCATGTAAAAGACTGGATGCCACAAATTATCTTCGAAATCTCTCTGAAGCAGAACAGCTCCAAATCCAAACTTTGAAGCATCAGTATGAATCTCCGTTTCTAACGAATAATCGTAAAGCTTCAATACTGGTCCACTGATCAACGCTTCCTTCAACTTCTTGAATGCTTACAAATGATTCTCCTGGAGTTCGAACTTCACTTTCTGACGCAATAAGTCTGACAACGGTTTGGCAATTAAAGCATATCCTTCCACAAACCTACGAAAGTATGACGTCAACCCTAGAAATCTTTGTAGTCCCTTCTTGTCGCGGGGAATCGGTTGACTTAGAATCAGCAGCAACCTTTATATCGGAACGGTTATTCAACCTAATTAAGCTCCCCTATGAATCGATCCAAGCTTAAGTTGCGGGAGTAAACCAAACTGTTGCTGCCCAGCCTCGTAAGCGTTGTCAGTTCAACATAGGGTCCCAACATAGGCCGCATATACAAATCAAAGCCTCCGCATATGTGTTACTACATTTAGCCGGAAATCTCCCATCCTATACGATACCCGAAAGTTTGTTAAGGGACCTTCCCAACCTCCAACGAGCAGATCCGAATTTCTACTAGAGTTCGCAGATTGACGTGCTCATAGGCGCCGATCTACTTCCATCGATTATTCTAGGCGGCTCCCAGTCAAATGTTTGCGGAACACTTCTTGGCCAAGAAACCATATTCGGGTTGATTCTTTGCGGCCCAATCGCGAAGAATCCCACTAACGGAATAGCTGCCTTCTCGGCACGATTGTCTGTCACTGAGTCTAAACAAGACAGCATCCTCAACAAATTTTGGTAGGTGGAGGATGTTCCAGTGAAGCTGGTTGAGGAATCCAGCTCGGTGTGTGAGAACAATTTCCAGCAGACCACTAAAAGGGATGAGAAAGGGAGGTATGTGGTTTCCTTGCCCTTTAAAGATCCTACCAGTATAAACCTGGGACATTCAAGGCCTATCGCACTGGCGCATTTCCTTAGAAACGAGGCACGGCTAAACAAACTAAACTATCAGATTTGCGATACTCATTGCGCTCCTTAAAAACAGAAAACAAAAAAACGTTAAAATCCCTTGCCCTCTTCAACAGAAGTCTAGCCTACTTTCGAGCGCAATACAAATTTTTAACGCACTTGTATACACAATTTCTTAAAAATGGCCAGATTTTCAAAATGTTTAGATTTTTGGGTAGATTTTTTCAATACAAACAACATTTATAAGGGCCACTTTTCGCTAGCATTAGAAATGCGGACACCACAAAGTTTCGCGGTTTGTGGGCGTAAAAGGGGCGTGGTCAGGTTTTGAAACAAACTTGATCTGCGCTTTGCTTATAGAAGTCTGTGTGCAAAATTGTAGTTCTAGCTCTTATAGTTCCCGAGATCTCGATGTTTGTGCGGACAGAAGGACGGACAGACGGACGGACAGACGGACGGACAGACGGACGGATAGACAGACATTTCAACGTTTACAGTATTTGATTACTCTTTGAAAATCGTAAATAAATATTTTTGCTACAAATTTTGTAGCCAATTGTTTAACGAACCATGGACAGTAGAAATTTTCAAATTATCATCATAAACAATAAAAAGTGGTTGTTTAACCTCAATCTACCCTATATAATTTTCAACAAAATTTTTATTTTTTGGATAGCCTCAACATTGCGTTTTATGTATGAAACACCACTTCGTTCATATGGCTGCCTCGGCTGGCTTTACTGTAGCCCATTCGGTCGACCCAATTTTTCAACACATTTTCGATGGTATTGCCCTCAATGGCCCTGATGGCGACTTCAATCTCGTGCTTTAGGTCGCCAATCGTGTTTAGGTGGTTGGCGTAACACTTGTCCTTGACGGCACCCCACAAAAAATAGTCCGCCGTAATCGTTAATGGTGTACGCTATCGCGGCATATTTGACATCGCCGTTTCGGCTGATTATTCAATTTTCGAACGTATCGCGCAAAAGATTGATCCGTCCTGCTGTACCCATATGTCGTCTATGTTTTCCTCTTCCATTCGGGGAAAGAAAAAGTATTCCAACATGCCGCGATAGCGGACACCATTAACGATTACGGCGGACGTCTGAAGTCTGTGTGCAAATTTTGGTGGTTTTAGCTCTTATAGTTCCCGAGATCTCGACGTTTGTACGGACGGACGGACGGACGGACGGACAGACAGACATTTGCGTGTTTACAGTATTTGCTTACTCTTCGAGTATCGCAAACAAAAATACGCGATCATTGTTTATACGGTTCTGTTTGCCCTTTCCGTCAAATTTCTCTGGGCTGTGTACGGAGCAGTGAATTGTTGTCGCACACCCAGCTCCTCAAGGAACTTTGTAAACGACCTGCACGTGAACTAGACTTCGTTGTCGGATATCAGTTTCTTAGGCACCCCGTATCTTGTAAACCTTTTCTCTCAAATGCGTTTTTGCAATGTTTACTTTGTTGCCCTTCGCAAAGGTATGATCTCGGTCCAATAAGAGAATAAGAGAATCGGTCGATCAGCACAAATAGCATCGCATTGCCGTGTTTTGATCTGGGCAGTGCACTATGGTTTTTTTCGCGTTTTTTTTGGCATAAAGTCAATTTTTTTTTTTTTTTGTATTTTAAATTCTTTTTTATTTTTAGTTTTTAAACACCCTAGACAGATAAAAAAATATCTAACTTTAACATATGGAGCAACACTGTTCTGCTGCCGAGCTGTTAAAGTCAGCTGATGATGTACCATCTGTTTTGTATGAAATTAGTGCGAAAAATTGTGCGACTTTGATCGTTTGTTGTGGCAAAAGTTTACGAAAAAGTTAGATGAATAAATATGGAAAACGATTGTCCATGTATTTAAAACTAAAGTTTACCAATGTTTGTGTCGTTGTTATGTGTTTTTGTCCAATTGTACCGTGTTTTGTTTATGTGTATTTTTAGAACTACACTTGTTAAAAGTGTAGTTGTGTTTCGTGGATCAGTACTTTTGCATGGCAAAGTGTTGCACAAAGGTTTAAACGAGAAAATATTAACCAAAGTGTGCAGATTAATGAGAAACTAACCGTTTTTGTCCGAATCCACACGTTTTCGAAAAAATCAAAATTTTCTAGTACAATACATATGTGTTCAGTCCTGCTGAACTGGTTGACATTTGGAGCAACAACAATCGCTCAGGAGACGCCGTACAACAGCACATATTGAGAGCGATGAATACTAAAATGTGATCTTTGATAATTGTTTTTTTTTCATTTAATATACCTAAAGAAAATATAAAATAAAAATGTTTAATGGAGCTTTTTTGCATGTCGGCCAGATCGGTTATATGGCAGCTATATGAAATAGTGCCCCAAATCATTTGAAACTTGGTAGGTCATCTTGGGAGCTTAAAAAATGTATTCAAACCAAATTTCAATTCAATAGGTTTAAAATTTGAGTTTATGCCAAAAAAAACGGAAAAAAAACCATAGTGCAGTGGTCCCACAAAGTCTGCACACACCTTGGCCCATGGCTCCTCTGGAATCTGCGAAAGCAATTTTCCCTGCTGCTTTTGTATTTCAGGCAGCAGTTTTATTCGTCTTGGTGCATGCCTGGCCAATATTAACTTTCCGCCATCCTCACGATTGTTTTCCGGCTGTCCACATGCCCTACCGTTGGCGAGTCGTGGTTCTCAGCCATTACTCGCGGTCGGTCTCAAGCCAGATGGCACGACGTAACGTCTTCGCTGCCTGCCCTGTGCGGAATGTGTCGGTACACCTTTTCTGCCTCCATAATGTAATCCGGAAATTTTTGGGGTTTCTGGGAAACTCTCTTTCGCATCTCTCTTGTAAAATTGCACCATCTCTCCTCGGGTCCTTGTGGTTCACCATTGTCCTGCACTCTCCTGCATGTTGAGGGGAAGCGTCTGCCACGACGTTGAGCTGGCCCTTTTTGTACACGACTTCAAAATCGTATTGGTGTAGCTTCAGCGCCCACCTGTTATCACTTTGAAGTGGTAACCCCTTCAGGTAAGGCTAATGGCCCACACTATGGCTAAACATTATTTTTCTGTTGCAGAGTAATTCCGTTCCTGCTCCATTAAGCGTCCTGCTGGGGTAGGAGATTACCCCCTCGCCCTTCTCCAAATGTTATGTGAGGATATCACCGAGTTATCGCTGGCGTCTGTCAGCAGGATGACAGTTTTGGATAGGTCCGGGCATGCCAAGATTGTGTCTGCTACCAGCTTTGCCTTGGCGGCTTTGAAGGCTTGCTGATGGGTCTCGCTCCACTTGCACTTGGTTTTCTTTTTTTCTTTGCCTTGATGGCCTCGAAGGCCTGCTGGTGAGCTCATTCAGTGGTTGGACCAGCGTGGCAAAATCTGGCACTAACCGCCTGCACCAGGAAGCGACTCTTAAGTACTGCCCCAGTTCCTTGGCATTTGCTGAAAGCTTCAGTTCGGCTATTGTTGATACCTTCTCTAAATCTGTGCCGATGCCTTGGTCTGTGATGCGGAGCCCTAATTATTATTTTAGTTATTCCCTTTGAAAGAATTGGCATTTATCCTCGTTTAATTTCAGACTCGCTGTCCGCAGTCTTCTGATCACCTTCTTCAAGTTCACCATGTGTTTTTCCAGCGTTCTCCTGATGACTATTATATCGTCCTGGTAAGCGAAAGCGTGTCTCATCATCTCGGGGCCTATGACTCGGTCAAGCGCACTCTGGATTGTAACCGACGCTTAATGTAACCCGAACGGCATGACTTTCCATTTCGCCATTCCCAATTCTCTCATCGGCATCAGGTAAGCGTTCTTCACGGACTTAGCATTTGTTTGTCTTAAATCCATTCTTCTTATTCTTCTTAACCATGACAATTAGTGAGCTGTATGGGCTGCTGGATGGTTCTGTGCGAATTCCTTTATCTCTTTTTCCTCGAACGTGTGTTTGACTACCGCCATATACAGTCTTTCCTCGAGCCATCCGTTGTACCTGTTCTTTTCAGGGATTACCACTGTGTGTCCAACACACTTAAATTCGGATCCGACTCCTGTGAGGAAATTTTAGCCTAACACCAATGAGTCGATTACTCCTGGTGGGATCAGCAGGCTTCTGGGCAACCGTTTGTTGCCGAACCTGATCTCTACTTAAAGCTTTGTGTCTATCCCGCTGCTTCTGCTGTCTGCCAACCTCACATGCCGTCTCATTCATGTTGTCCTTCCTTTATCAATCAGTATGTCAGCCAGATCTTTGCTTATAAAGCTTGCTGTGGCTCCAGTGTCGATTGTGGCTATGTGCGTGCTCCTTCTCGATTAACTTGCAGTTAGTTTGGAAAGACAGCACCTTGCGACTCCTGCTCGCCTCTCTGCGGCTGAGATCGCTGGCCATTTCCCTCTCGTTCGCAGCACTCCGTTATTTTGATGCCGATTTTACCACGCACCCAGCAGAATGTTATCCGTTGGTTTCGGCATCCCAGGCCCAATGTTCGTGTCCGCCGCAGCGGTGGCATGCGTGCTCTGGATCAATGACGTGTGTCTGATCCTGTTCTGATCCGGCTTGTTGGGTTCTCTGGGCTTAATAAGAGGGTCCATGTTGGGTTGTTAGGCTGTCTTTACTGCGTCGCCTTTGCGAGTGCCCACTGGGCAGCATGTGTTGAACCATGCTCGATGGATTCATCACATCTCCTGCAAGTTGCTTTTACTTGTAAATTTGTTCTCCTCGACAAATTCCTCCCTTTCCTTTTCAAGCTCTTCATACTCGTCGACCAAGATCATTAGCGTGTTTAGATCCTCGATTTGGTATGTTCTCAGAGAGATTCTAAGTTCGGGTGTTCTTGTTTCTGAGTACCTGGTCTGCAAGCTTTTCAAAGTCGGAATGATATATTATCTGTTCTCTACGGAGGTCTAAGTTGAACAGCCTTCCCTCTCTCTCTCGCTCACAGTATACTTTACTTATCATTGCGCCACGGTCAGCAGGGATTTCGCACTCCTTCCCCCGCGCTCTCATTCATAAGCTTCTTTCTCTTTGTCTTTTCTTTTGATCTTAATTTATTTTCTTTTTCAATACACTGAGAGTCTTACTAATAATAATTTAATCTTATATTTCTAAATAATCTCCGATACGGCCTTCCTGGCTATAACACGACCTCGTGTTACTTAGTTCAACATAAGATTGGCTCATAATCTTCTAGTACATCACTTAATGTCTTTACTTATGCCGCTTAACTTAACAAATTTGTTTACACTTCTCGTGTCTTCAAATGTTAGTTTGGCGGGGTAATATTTTACAATATCTCTTAAAGTACAAGCTCTTTTTCGCACAACATTAACTTTGCAGGATAGTCATTACCAAATCTCAAATCATCAGCAGGCTCATCACATACAAATTAGAGTACAACTCAACCAACGCTACGCGCTCTTCTGAAGAGTTCGCGGTTTCAATTTTCCTGTGTTATTGAATTAAGAAGTACAGAACCTATGTAGGCCATCCTCTTCTGAAGAATTCGCGGTTCCCACGGTCCTTACTCGCGGGTCAGCGAGAGACAACCACAATTTTCAAAGGCAAAAAGAAAAGCGAATCAACGTTCTCCATATCGCGTGGATATGGCTTAGGCAAAGTCACAGAGTTTGAACTTCCGATGTGTGGTCGGACTGAACGTGTGACCTGGAGAACATTAGCATCTGCCTGTAGATTGAACGCCTTGAGGTGCTGGCTTTTTGCGACAACCGCATAAAGTCACTGAGCAGTCGGAGCAACGGCCACCAGCGGAAGGAGCTTTATCTGCGGAAGAACGAGATCTCTAGCTATAATAAGCTCGACCACCTGTCGGGGTACCACTCGCTTAGATCCCTAGGCTGATGGAAAATCCCTGTTTAATTACTGTTTTATTACTGGCAACTCCTTTTGGGCCTGCGTGCTGCGCCATTTTCCGAAGATCAAATTGCTGGACATCGCTGTGTTCTCTGAGCAGAATCTGCAGGCTGCCCTGAGTCTTGCGTTAAGGGAAAGGATCGAAAAGAAGCAGAAAATGAAGCCGGAAATAAAGATGGACCGGAAAGTAAAGCTGGAAGCGCTGGAAACCCTCATATGTGTTAAAACCCACTACCATTATTATATTATTGGGGTGTTAGTGTACCGCGACCTGTTTAGATCTATTGTACCCCCATTCGGAGCCTACAGCTCAGATATCAACCCATTTCCTCGAACAAAGTCAAGGAGTTTTGATGGGTTGATTCTTCCTAAGAGCTCATGTGATAGAGTTCTCGATCCTAAGATTCTGCATCTTATATTTATTAAGGCCGGACAGTCTGCGATGATGTGTGTAGAGGTTTCGTCCTCCATGTCACAGAATCTGCAAGTCCTGCTGCTTGTTATTCCTATCTTACCTAGGTGACTTTTCAGTCTGCAGTGCCCGGTTAGTAATCCGGTAACGATCCTAAGTGAATTCTTCCCTAGTTGCATAAGTTCCTCGAACCTCTTCTTGTTGTAGTTATCTATTAGAGTTTTGGCTTGCCTTAGGCCTGGGGTATTCCTCCAGTGTTCTTGCCTCATGGTGCCTTCCTCTTTCCTAATGTATTCTTTTATTGTATGCCTTCCTATGCCACAGTAGGGTTCTGGTCCTATCAGGGGCTGTTCGGCTCCTAGTTTTGCCATTTTATCGGCAATTTCATTTCCGGATATGTCCCTATGACCCGGAATCCATCTGAGGGCCAGTCTATTTAGACTGCCTAAACGGTTTAGTTTACTCTTCACCTCTAGTACTATCTTTGAGGTGACTTTATTACTGCATAGAGCAGTAATTGCTGCTCGGCTGTCCGAAAGGATCGAGATGTCCTTATTCTTATATCCACGCTGTATGTTGAGCGCATACCTCAGCTTGGAATATGCTGGTGGGTTGGCCAAGGGGTTCGTGGTATTTTATGCGGGGCCCTACCACTCTAAGGCCAGTGCCTTTTTGTGTTAGGGATCCATCTGTGTACCATGCTATGGTGTGTTTAGCCATAGGGTGCACTTCGGACAATGTGGTCCAATCTTTCTTATTGCCTAAGTGTGCTGTGAAGCTCAGCTCGAAGATTAATTCGGCTGTCATTTCATCCCTAGGGTGAAGTATTAGGGGCACCTCACCTAACAGATTAGTCGCATCCCTGTTATTTAGAATTCAACCACTACCCGTGCCCTCAGTGCTTATTCTCAGGAGGGTAGCTTTGCGTTGAAGTTCAATTACATAATGGAGTGGTGTTAGCTCCATCAGAACTTCTAAGGCAGTTGTAGGACAGGTTTTCATTGCCCCTGTCATACAAACGCAAGCAAGTCTTTGCAACTTTTGTAACTGTTTTTGTATGGTGCTGAGCTTAGCTCGTTTATGGTCATTAGCTCATTAGGTATAGCCATCTTATTATCTGGGGCCTGGTTCCCCAGGATTTCCCAGCAATTTTTCGACAGGTATACAGAGCTCTATAACACTTTTCCACTGTCTTTTGGACGTGGGAAGCGAAGTTTAGCTTACTATCTAAAGTGATTCCTAGATACTTAACCTCTCGGCTAGTTTCTATAGGAATTCCTAGCAATGAGATTTGTCTCATTCTCTGTAGTTTTTACTTCCTTGTGAAGGGAACGATGACTGTTTTGGCGGGATTTAGGTTGAGTCCAACCTCCCTGCACCAGTCTAGCGTTATCTTGAGTCCGAGTTGGACGATGTCACAGAGTGTCTCTTCAAATTTGCCTCTGGCTATTATCACAATGTCATCGGCGTATCCCTGACACTGGATCCCCTTTTCAGCAAGTTTTTCCTCCTTGCGGACAGCCTCTGCTGGTTGCTATCGTCATGTTATCTGAGCCCAGTGTACATGTTGCCTGTCTGGATTGTAGTAGGTTACCAATCCATTTACTCGTTGTAACATCTATGTTCCTCCTAGACAGGGCACCTCAAATCGCATCATGTGATGTGTTGTCGAAGGCTCCCTCTATGTCTAGGAAGGCACAAATAACAATTTCTTTGCTGTCAACTGCCCCCTCTAGGGTGCGGCATAGTTGATAAAGTGCCGTGTCTGTTGAACGGCCTGCTCTGTATGCATGCTGCGTGTGTTGCAGCGGACAGTCTCTGAGAGCTGTTCTCCTAATATTGTAGTCTACCAGTTTTTCCAGCGTTTTAAGGCAAAACTGAAGGACTTTGGGCTGGTGATATCTTTCTTACCGGTCTTGGGGATGAAGACCACCCTAGCGCTGCACCATGCACTTGGGATATAGCCAAGGGCTAGGCTGCTTACCATTAGTCTTCTTAAGCGGGCTAGGAGTAGCTCCTGCCCCTGCTGTAAGAAGGATGGAAAGATCCTATCTAATCCCGGTGACTTAAATGGTTGGAAGGTTCCAATAGCCCATTTAAGTTTCTCGGGCGTAACTATAGACATGGCTGTTGCCCAGTCACTTGCTACTGTCCTAGGGGTTCTATGATGGTCATGCATAATATTTCCCGCAATGGGAGTACTTCCCGGGAAATGCGTGTCAAAAAGAAGTTCTAATTTCTCCCGATCCGTGGAAGTAAAGGTGTTATTACCTTTCTTCAGGGCTAAATTACTATCCGTTGCACTTTTGGCCATTGCCTTGTGCAGTCTTGCGCCCTCGTTGACGTTACTTATTGCCTCACAGAAGTTTCTGTAGTCCTTCCGTTTGGCTTTCCTGATCTCTTTGTTATAGAGCGTCAGGCTTTGCCTGTATCGTTCCCAGTTACTTTCAGTTTTTGGCCTATTGAAGAGCCTTCGAGTGGTGCGTTGTAGCTGTTCAAGCTTAGCATTCCACCACGGTGCGTCTGTTTCCCGTTTCTGTCTGCCTAGTGGACAGCTGTCTTCAAAGGCATTCACTTTTTGGTGACCTAGGTTGTCTACTGCTCTATCTAGTTCCAAGGGATGCCTGGGGTATCCTGACGGTTCGTTGGAAAGATTAAGCTCTAGAGTTGACCTGAATTTATCCCAGTTTGTTTTCCTGGGGTTTCTTTTATATCTTTATCTTTCTATATCTTTTTGTGTTGAAGGCTACCTCAAACAAAATTGTCCTGTGGTCAGACATGGATTCTTCTGGTGACACATGCCAGTTCCTAATGTGGGGCTTGATTGAATTGGTTGCCAGAGTTATGTCTAGCACCTCTTCTCTTACCTTGGTAACAAATGTCGGCGTGGAGCCGACATTACAAATCTCTAGGTTGTTGTTTCAAATAAATTCTAGTAGTTGCTCACCTCTGTTATTAACATCAGTATTGCCCCAGATCACATGATGTGCGTTGGCATCACATCCGATGATAAGGGGGGATCTTGTTCTTCCGGCAGTGGTCCACTAGCCCGAGTATTTCTGGCGGTGGACAGGCTTCATCCCCAGCAAAGTAGGCGGAGGCCACTGCTAGCTTCTGTGTGGCTCCTGTGCCGTCGATGGAAATGGCGACACAGACCCTGCTCAAGAACTCTGAAAAGATATTATAGTTGATATCTTTCCTTATAACAATGCATGATCTGGGAGGTAGTTCTCCTGGATCGCATATTACCTTGGTATCCTTCGTGTACAGGCCTTTAATGCCATGGTGCCACCATGGCTCCTGTACAAGGGCTAGCCCTAGGGGTTGGGAGGTGATCATCCTGGCCAAGACAGCAGATGCTGCTTTGGCCCGATGGATGTTCACCTGGGCTAGCCGACTGCTGCTTGTTGCAGCCATCAGATGAGGGTTTGGGGCCCCGTGACTTCTGGTGAAGAGAGCGAGCAAGTCTCTCCACCACCGTCTATCACGGTGACCTCCGCCTCATCGCAGCTGTCGTCCAGGAGGAGCTCCTGGGCCAACTCTTGAGATGACATGGGGTGTCCATCCCCCTGGTCGTCCCCAATCTCCATGACAGATTGCCTGTCCTCTCCACTCTGCGCCGTCGGCTCCACACTTGGTGGTTCGAGGGTATCCTCGACCGCCTCGCAGATGTCTCCACTCGCAGATGTCTCTTCTGGAGCCTTCCTGGTCTTCTTAAGACCGCTCACAGTGACGTGACCATATCGGAAGTTGAGCTGGTGGTCACACTCCACTATCTCGTCCCTCCCGGTCTGGTCCATCCCTACTACGAGGAGTGCACCAGCTCCGTCGTTTCTCCTGGAGATAATTTTCCAGGCGTCTGTTTGAACGCGGTTCTGGAAACCGATAAAGGCCAGAATCTCCTCGTTCGTCCTATCTGCGCACCTCGGGCAGAACAACGTGGCGTTGTATACTGCCGGGATGTCGTCTCCCGTGCGTGTTTCAAGGGGTACTCCCTTCCACGTCCGCAGCTGAGGTATGGCAAGTTTAAGCCACTCAGCTGTGCCCTCGTCCAGGCAATCGATTATCAGGTGACCCACCCTGAAGTGGATCCCCCTGAAAACGACCGGACCGCTCCACGCTGACGTGAGCATCTCGTCCATGATAGACTCCTGTAGTCCAGACAGCTCCTCGTTGGTCAGGCTGACCACCGGGAACCTCTCCGGGAGGATGGCCACCTTAATGAACGATGCCTTCTTGGCAGCCTCCGCGTATGTCGGACGGGGTCCGGTGAGCGGTGGTGCCGGGCCAGAGGGTCGTCCTCCGGCGGGTGTCGGTTTCTGGTCTCGGCGAGGCTGGGAAGGTATCTTCCTGGCCTGCACCTTTGCCTTCTCTACCGCTGCTGCTTGTGATGTACTCGGTCCATCTTGCCTCGGGGCCCGTGAGGTTGTCTCACTAGCCACCTTGCCATGCCTGGACCTTTTGGGGGTGTCTGTGGGCTGGTGTTCAGCCGTTTGCCAGCCGGTGCTGCTCCTACTGCCGGTTGCTCCCTCGGCTCCTTTGCCTTCTTCAAGGCCTCCTCTGGCGTCAAGCCCTGCAAGAGGTACCTGAGGTACCACTTGACTTTTGACCCGTCGAGGAGTCTGTCCTCGAAGTGTCTTGCGACACTGGTCGCAGGGATGTCCTGCGGGATTTTTGGTTTATTCTTATTGGGTTTCATAGGTTCCCACGAGCTGCGGAGAAGTATGAGGTCCGCCCGGGCAGAGATCCGCCGTACCCGGGAAAATCGCGGTTAGGACAGACGGTCGCCACTTGTCTGAACCCTCCGTTTGCGACTGGGCTATTTGTTGACTCGGGCCCCCAGCCAGGCTGACTATCGGCACGGGTCGGTTGACACCTTAGTCCGGCACCGAGGTGAGATGTGAGGGATAGGATGGTGGTAGGTAGTTGTGAGGGAGGGGGTGCGTTAGGCTACGGTGGTAAGATGGCGAAACAAGCGTCTTGTCGGTATACCTCGTAGGTATACCCGCTGTTTGTCCGGGGTTGCTTATTCGCTTACGCTTATTCGCAACTAACCTTCTCGGAAGGCCGTTCGCTATCCGCAACCTGCAACCCGCCTGGTGGCCCCAGCTAAGCTTCCCTTCGAACCATCTCACAAGTTCTTGAGGACCAAGACCCACTACCATTAGACAAGTAACTCTATCAGCTTCCAAGCTTGCCGTGGTTACCCAAGATCGCCGAAATGCCACAGAAGCAACGAGGCGCGCGGTGGTGTTTGCTAGCGAGAATGTGGAATCATTGTTTGTTTTTGCGCCGGAAAATATGTCTAAAAACATAGTACATTACATCGCTCTCTGCTAAAAAAAAAAAATTTATTTAAAATTTTAAGTCATTTTCTTCAAACGCTTCTTTTTGACTATTACCCTGGAATAATATAAAGGCGAAATAGGGCGAGGCAAAGTTTGCAGGGTCCGCTATTATATATCAGGGGTGCTACGGCAAACCATTCAGCTCACATTCAGCTTGATTTCAATTCCTGGGTGCTACTGAGCTTCAATTCAGCTGTGTTTAGCTGTTTTAAAACAGCTAGCAAATGTGTCAGCTATTTGGGTAAATACAGCTAAAATAAAGGGTTTTCATTAACAAGCCATATATCACAGAAAAGCTGGTTCAATTTCTGATAATTCCGCATTAAAATAATTAAATTTTGCAAGCAATTATTATTTTTAATAATGTTTTTAGCAAATTGCTTAGAAACTGCCTTGTAAAAAATGTCAAACATACAGGCCTGTTCCAGTTTTCACTTCCGAAAGATTCAAACGGATTCGAATTTCCCAGACCTGTTCTAATATTCACTTCCGAAAAATCCTCACGGAAATGAATTTCCCTCTGTTAACTCTCTGTTAACTTCCGAGCGAAACCTCACGGAAACTTTCCGCCAGCCGTTTGGCTGACGGATTCAGATCCGCAAGCACAGAAATTAATTGTTTAAAAATACTTTGCGATAATTTAACGTGCAAATGATATTTTTTCCTTATTCTTTGATGCTTTAAGAAAATTATTGCATATTTAATATTGTTGATAACAACATATTTGACCATTTAAAAATTATTTTGCGGCTGCACCTCAAAATACGTTCGATTCTAACCTTCAGCATTTTGACAAATCCGCCGTCCCTGTTCTACTTTCCGAACGAATTTGCAGAGAAAACGCAAGGGTTGTCGTGCTACGAAAAAAAAGAAGTATTTTTTTGGGATTTATTTTAAGCAAGCCCTTTTGTGCTCGTGTTACTATGGTTAGAAAGTTATTTTATCTAAGTCAAATTTAAAAGAGTTTTTGTGCCTATTACCGCTTAATTGAATGAAATAATTGTGTAAACACGTGTGGCTGGGACCTTTTTTATCGGCTTCGACAACTCTGGTTTCACGACTCTGTCACCAGAACAGCTGATCGAATAAACAAATATTTAAAACTTTGTATTTGTGGCCGCCAATGCTTGTTTCTTCTACTTTATGCGTTAAATTAGTAAAGCATTTATGCCCATGGCTGATGGACACCAGCAGGCCAAAATTTAATCATCCTCAAGGCAGCAAAACTCAAAGAAGTCAAACGCTCTTGTCAAAAGTGGCCAGTTGCCAGTCAGCTGATTTTGTTTGGGAACAAAAGGGAAATTTAGTGTAAATCCCGAAATGAGAAGGGAAATTCGACGATGTTAAAGGGAAATCCGCAAATGTTATCAAATTCACTTCCGAGTGAAAACTGGAACGGGCCTGATAGTGAAATAGCATTTCACTGGTGCCACCTAGTTAAGTTCGAAAAGCGAAAACATATTTTATGATGGTAAAACACAGATGATTGTGTTTAAAAGCAGTTACAAAGTATAACAAATAAGTTGTCATTCTTAATTTGTTAGTCAAGCGCGTTTTTCCTATTTATTAAGTGAAAAAAAAGGTTTAAATACTATTTTTCCTAGTGTGGCAACGATTGAAAATGTCAGCTGATGAATAGGAAGGGGAAGAAAAAAAACAGAAATTAGCTAAATTACATACATAAATGACCATAAACAATACCAAAAACAATAACAAAATCAAACGTTTCGTCCGATTTGGAAAATGGGTCCAAAGAGTCTCTTAAGAGTCTTCGCTCTATGGTTTCCTTTATCGCCTGTCGCCTGCGCAGCTCATCTAGTGCAAGAAGTCTTGTATAAGGTATTTTGTTTAATTTGTTTAAAATTTGTTAGCTATTTAGTGCCAGTTCGGGTCCAGTTCGAAATGGTTTGTGAGTTAGCTAAAAATATGAAATCGCTCGAAGTTCCGTGGCACCCAGGAAATTTTTCAGCGATTTGACAAAAAGCTGAATTCAAAATCGCCCCAGTTTGCCGTAGCACCCCTGTATAATTAAAAACTTAAACTATCAGGGGTGCTACGGCAAACCATTCAGCTCACATTCAGCTTGATTTCAATTCCTTGGTGCTACGGAGCCTCAATTCAGCTGTGCTTAGCTGTTTTAAAACAGCTATCAAATGTGTCAGCTTTTTGGGTAAATACAGCTAAAACAAGAAAGAACGCTATAGTCGGGTTTCCCGACTATAAGATTTGCGATACTCATTGCCCTTTTTAAAAACAGCTAGCTAGCCCTCTTCAATAATGTGTAGCCTACTTTCATGCGCAATCAGTTTTAAGCGCCCTATCTTAAAAAAAAGGTTTTGCCTACTTTTGAGCGCAATAAAAATTTTCAATGCATTTGTATACACAATTTCTTGAAAATGGTCAGATTTTAAAAGTTTTTAGATATTTGGGTAGATATTTTCAATAGGAACAACATTTGTAGGGGCTACTTTTCTCTAGCACTAAAAATGTGGACACCACAGAGTTTTTTCCGGTTTGTGGGCGTAAAAAGGGGCGTGGTCGGGGTTTGAAACAAACTTGATCTACGTGGGGTATATAGAAGTCTGTGTGCAAAATTTGGTGGCTCTAGCTCTTATGGTTCCCGAGATCTAGGAGCTCGTACGGACGGACGGACGGACGGACGGACGGACAGACAGACATTTGATCTTTTAAAGTATTTGCTTACTCTTCGAGTATCGCAAATAATAAAGGGTTTTCATTAACAAGCCATACATCACAGAAAAGGTGGTTCAATTTCTGATAATTCTGCATCAAAATAATTACATTTAGCAAGCAATTATTATTTTTAATAATGTTTTTAGGAAATTGCTTAGAAACTGGCTTGTAAAATTTGTCAAACATAGCGAAATAGCATTTCACTGGTGCCACCTAGTTAAGTTCGAAAAGCGAAAACATATTTTATGGTGATAAAATACAGATGATTGTGTTTACAAAACAAAGTATAACAAACAAATTTTTCCTAGTGTGGCAACGATTGAAAATGTCAGCTGATGTAGAAGGGAAGAAAGAAAAAAACAGAACACAGCTAAATTACATACACAAATGACCATAAACAATACCAAAAACAATACCAAAAACAAACTTTTCGTCAGATTTGGAAAATGGGTCCAAAGAGTCTCTAAAGCGTCTTCGCTCTATGGTTTTTTTTATCGCCGTTGCCTGCGCAGCTCATCTAGTGTAAGAAGTCTTGTACAAGGCATTTTGTTTAATTTGTTTAAAATCTGTTAGCTATTTAAATGGTTTGTGAGTTAGCTAAAAATATGAAATCGCTCGAAGTTCCGTGGCACCCAGGAAATTTTTCAGCGATTTGGCAAAAAACTGAATTCAAAATCGCCGCTGTTTGCCGTAGCACCCCTGCATAAGTTTAGTTTCAAAAATATTTGTTTTTATTTTTAAACTACTAGTTACAACGTTTTTTTTTGTTTTGAGAACACCGACTAATTAATTTAAATTCTTGAAGTGACCTAATTTTTAAATCTAATTATCTTGAGGATCAAGCCTTGTATTTTGAAAGCTTTCGATTTTCTGAGTGAGTTGTTCTAAATTGGGTGAACTTTTTATTTTGATTAAGTGAGCTTTGCTTTTTTGAGTTCTTTGTCTTATCTTGTTTACAGGTTTTAAGGAGACGTAATTTAAATATGTAATTTAAATATATGTAAAGTGTGGGAACGTGCGGTTGAAATTTATCGCGGCGCGACAATTAATAATTTAATCTGGGATTTAACACTAACAATGGAAATTTCCCAGTGCCTTCAGAGCTTAGGAAATGTTTAAAACAATTGGATTTCAAGTTGTGTTTTCTGTTGATAGGGGTGACTTAAAAGTAAAATCTAATGTGTGGGGTGTGTATGTGTGTAGGCATATGCATATAGTGTGCCCCCAACCTTTGAATTTGGCCTCTCCTCAGAGCGATAGTTTTGGTTATAATATTTGTTGGAGTGGGGTGGCTTGATCTCCGTAGGTCACAAGCTCGTAGGAATGCAGGTAAATTTTGGAGGCGAATTTCGCCCGTGGAAATAAAACGAGTATCGAAAGAACTTTGTGGTTGCGCGACGGGCGGGGTATGTTTATTAGTACACTTGAAAATAGGAACTAATTATGCTAGCTAGGAAGAGGCGGAGAGGGTAGCCGTTACTCTCAGCCGAAGTGTGGGAGAGCGGGGATAATCCCGGCAGTGCGAGCGAGCAAGAAAGAAGATCTGGAGAAACTGCAGCTCGACACTGCCGCTCAAAAGTAACCGCTTACATGGATGTTTTAAATAAATCTTATTCGGCCAACCAAATTATCCATACAAACAGAACACAATAACATGTCAAGAACCAAAACGAAAATAATGCAATTAATTAATAATGCAAAACCAAAACAACAATCGGAACAAATAAAATGCATTTAATAATCCACAACCAAATAGCCCCTGTGCATATGAAATATGAGTGATCTCGAGAAGTCGTCACCGCCGTCAAGCTTTGAACCCAGCCCGCTACATACCCCGTAGTCCGCGCTCTTAAGTGAACCAAAGTGAAGACGATACCATTGCACAGTGTTTGGGCTTGTATGAAGCCGCGGCCATAAATATTTCCCGTTGAGATATCGTTATGAAATTTTCATCAAAAATCTAAAAATATAGTTGGAATATATAGTAAAAAAAATTAGCTACATCGGAAGACTCTATCCTACAGCTCACATAGCATAGCTAAGATACTTTCAGTTAAGATATGTATATTTAAATTATCTTCAGTATAAATTTGTGAAAGTGTAGCTCCTCTCCCCATCTCCACAATAAGCAATAATTTTTTTGCAAATGTAACTAATGTAAATCTCAAGTTTTATCATATCAACTGCGTAGCCTTTGTTTTTAATGCTTTCTTTTACCAAACAATTCACTCTTCGAGTTTTATCTGCATTTATGCCCACCAAAGATCAAAGATGTACATGCGTGAAAATTCGCAGTTACAAGAAGCGCCTATAAAACACAAATGACGAACACAAAAGAAACATCACAAAAGCAAAGAAAGAGCAAGAGATTGTGTCGCAAATTTGACCTTGAAAACAGTAAGACAGCATGAGTTTATAATAATATGGAAATACTTTAATTCCAATAAAAAAATTATTCCAACAAAAGGAAAAACCTAAAAAAAATGAATTTTTTCGATCGCCTGACAGGATATAACCCCTTAAAACAACAAAAAAAAACAGCCAAACTTATTGATTTTGTAAATTTTTAAAAGAGGTGTTTGGAATAATTTCAACGTTTTGTTTTATTTTTTTTAATTGCTACATAAGGTACCTATGTTTAAAACTTTTTTAATGTTTCGTGTACGTTTAGGCAAAAAATGTTTTAAGAAGTTTTAACTTTAAAAATATGCTATAAAAAAACTAACTTATTAATTTGCTTGAAACGTTGGCATAAAATACCTTAAAGTATTATGGGCATAGCGACATAATTTCGCCGCCACAATTTCGCCCAGTACATTTTGTCCGCGAAATTATGGCGTTTTTTCTGGCGAAATAATGGCGTTTTCAAACGTCATAAGATCGCGCGAAATAATGGCGTTTAAAAATTACTTTTGGCGGACTTATAACGCTTGAGAACGCCATAAGTTCGCCACAAAAAAAAACGCCATAAATTTGCCAGCCGCGATCATATGACGCTGTAACAATTCGACAAACATACATACATATGAATGTGTACAAAAAAAATTATATTTCATATAGTTTAAAATTAAGTTTATTAATCAAATATCAGCAAATATCAGCAGCTACACTTAACGTTTTTAATACCTTCAAACATTGACAAATACACTTATAACATTTATAAAAGGGGATCGAGGGGTAACATATCTAAAAGTCTACTTAAAGATGAAAGTGACGTTCACATAATATATAAATAAAGGATTAATAATCAAACATACACAACAAATAATAAACCAATCAGATTAATTTCACAAAAAGATTTTATTAAAGTAAATACACTCATAAAAATGCTTACCCAAAATCGCCCTAGAAACCCGACTTTTCGCCCGTATATTTAGAAAATCGCCATAGAAAAGGTGACTAACCTGCAGTTTTAGAAAAATGACCCTAAAAAATCAAAGAAAATGTTGCATACTTTAAGGGGGAACTTTCTTGAATCTGGACAAAAGATTTAGTGTGCATTCTGCCACCGGAAAAAAATTAAGCCAATGGCTCAGTGGAACAACGTCAGCTCGGCATATTTTTAAACCGGGCTCGAGCCCGCCACTTGGCATGTGTTTTTTTTTTTTTTTTTTTAATTGGCTGTTTAGATTATTAGTTTTTGTATTAAGTAAATGTAATATAAATTGAAAAAACTTACGATTATTCACATTGCTTCAACTGTGACTCAAACAAAGGCCGTTTGAAACCAGAGACGCGTGTCCTACCCATTGCACCACACATCATATAATTACATCGTGTACAAACTAGCTTTAAATGTCATCACCTAAGAAATCTAGGTTATGTTTGAAGTTACATTTTAGTAATTAATCTTTTGGCACATGAAAGATAATTATTTATTTTTTAACAATAAAATTTGTACAATAAACAACTTAAATAAAAAGCCAAATAAAACAAAAAGGTCTTGTCCTAACCCAGAGATTAAGCCCACAAGTTAAACTTCACAGATTCTAAATTCCAAGTCGGTGTATTTACCCCATGCACTACTGTTTGGCAAATTTGCCTGAAAAATGGAAAAGCTGAGGTCAGCTTAGGGACACATTTAAAAAAAAAAATAAAATAAACTAGCTTGTAGATAAGATATATATGCCAAGTAAAAAACACTTGCCCCATTCTAAAATAGGTATCGATCTAGGTTATGTTAAAAGCTACATTTTAGCTAATAATCATTATGCAAATAAAATTTTTTTTTAAAGAAATTTATTTATAGTTAATTTAATTAATTAAAAATTTTAATAACAAATTGCGTACATGAAAACTAAAAAAAACTAAAAAACTAAAACTAAAAAAAAAACAAAAATACCTTGTCGTCAGCCAGGGATTGAACGCCACTGTTTTAGACAACTTGACCCTTAGTTTTACGGCAAATTGCCCATAAGTTTAGAAAAGTTTTACCCACAAATCCATGGCGATTTGCCCTTGAATTTAAGACAAGCGACAACAAAAAATCGCCCGTAATTCTAAAAAATCACCCTTAATTTTAGAAAAAAATTGTTGTGGTGCGTTGCCCTTGAATTTAGGGTGCGTTGCCTTGAATTTATGGCAAATTTGTCTGAAAAAAAGAAAAACTCCCTCAGTTAAAGGGCAAATATTATTTTAGGGCGATTTTCTAAAATGTAGAAAAATTTTTCATTTTAAATAACCGAATTCGGACCTCTCTTGCGTACGTTTGACGACTTTGAAATGCAATTTTGTTTTGACGAAATGCTAACGTAACGCCCCTGCGCTGCAAAATTGAACACATGTTCACGCTTTGCGTTCTATTTTTCGAAAGTTTCGTTAGATTTCAGGAAAATTCGGTTTGCCATTCAGAAGCTTGGACATTTTTGAGACAATTTGTTTACTAATCGCACAATTTTGGTACAGGCGATTTTTTAAATTTTGCCTATGGGCGCAACTACTGTGCAATGTTCCCTTAACTATTGCAACATATAGATACATATTATTCTTAATTTCAACTTTCAAAAGCTAATATAATGTTTTTCTAATGTACACACTTCAAACAATTACTTTACTTTATTACTTCTATATTTTTATCACATGCATTTTTAATTAACTTTTTATAAGGATCAACTATCGATTTTAATTTATTTTATATTTTTATAATTTTCTTACTTATTCATTTTTAATCAAATGTATATATTTTTAATTACTTTTTAAATTAAACAATTCACCAATTTAACAATTCAATTTATTTACTATTACTTTATTTCTTTAACATATTTCAATTCAATATTTCAAACGACATATCAATCATGCACTCTTATTAACCTTTAATCAAATTTCAAATCTAAACAGAACACTAAACATGTCTTGATAAAAACCTTATAAAGGGGGAACTGGTGCAAATGGAAAAACTGGGTCAAGAACAATGACAGAAGAAAACAGGAAGACGAAATCCATTTCGCCAGAACACCGAGCAGAGAAAGGAAAGGGACCAGAGTCAGGAGGCGACTGCACCTCTCTATTCCATCTATACCTTTGCTACCTGTAACAATCCGGGAGATTTATACCGACGGCGCGAGGTAACAGACGGAACGGCTTGCCAGGCGCGGTTCCACAACACATCTTGCCATACGTGCGGCAAAACTAGGTCATATCACTAGACGCCGGCACCTTTTTACCGGCGCACCCGATCAAAGAGTCATGGAGGAAGACCACACGAACCACATTCGCGAGCAAACATACAGGTTTCCCCATACAAAAAATTTCATCAGCGGAAATTGGAAAATGAAGCGGCTTGCACGCGAAGATCGAAGAGGAGGCGAGGGGGTACCAAACAGAAATGACAAAAAGCTTCGACAATTGCATCAGACTATGAACTGGCCAGACGCGGCACTACCACAGTTCTCCTTCCAGACAAGGAGGACTTCCGTATGCCCCTAGCCACTTTTAAGCTCAGGACAAGGGAGGGTTTCAGATCCCTTGAACAAGAAACATGGGACAATACCACTCACAGCAACATTAGTCGCCAAACATGGCCTAAGGTTGATGCCAAACGCACCAAAAGGCTTTTCAGTCTACATCGCACACAGTGCACAGCTGTAATTAGAGCAATTACAGGCCACTGGCTCGTAGGAGCCCATCCTGAAAAACGACAGCCGCCTTTATGCCAAAACTAAAGCAGACTGAGAAGGGAAGAAGCTTTTTAAGAGAGAAAGCAAAGTATACGAACGCTAAAAAAACAAAACCTTCAAACCGCGGTCGGTGGGAAGACTCAGGTTACCGTGCATGGGCTTGGGCCACACAGGCGTCGTTTTTGACCGTCGTTGACGCCGACTGCGCTGCCGGCGTCTACCCCGACCCCTGGTTTTTCGCCAAAACCATAAAAAACAATTTTTCAAACTTTGAAGCCCAAAATATCGAAAACGGTGCGGAATTTTGAAAAACTGTTAAAAGTGTTTTTAGGTACTGTCCTAATGTACACATTTTTATAGTTTTTTTTCGAATCAAAAAAATCGACCCAAAATTTTTGCCTCAGTTGACATGGCCTGACCCATTACCATTTTACTTATATAAATTTTTAATTTTTGTTAATTTTTGTAGTGTGTCATTAACGCATGTTTAAATTGTGGAACACTCTTAATTGTTTTGAGGCGATGTGGTAGCTCATTCCAATAACATACAGCGTAGACAAAGAACTGACTTTCGGACACTGATAGTCTATATCTGCGACATATTAAATTATTTGTCCTTCGGGAAGAAGTAAAAATAAGTTCTTCATACAAATAGTTAGGCTCCTTGGTATTTATAATTTTATGAAGAAGCACTAAAGCCCTAAGCTTAATCCAGTCGGACAGGTGGAGATCAAATATTTTTTGGGAGAAACTCGAGATGGAATTCCCCCTTTTTACATTAAACACATATCTAGCAACACATATCTTTGCAATTAAAAGCCGGCATTTCTCTGGTAAGAAGGACTGGGTATAACTAAGAGCCCTAAGGCATCCATATATTTTTCCTACCGCCTGAGTGATATGGTCATTCCATTTCAAACTTTTATTAAAAGTTATACCTAAATTTTTTACTTTTTCCACAAACTCAATGGTTTCATTCCCTATTTTAAGTGGTGCCAAATCGCTTGTGTATTTCGGTTTTATAAATAACAACGCATTTAGTTTTGCTAGGGTTAAGTTGGAGACCATTTTTCAGAGACCAGTTTCTTAACGCAGCTAGCTCTCTATTGACAACAAAAACACTTTCATCAATTTTACACAACGGACGAGATACATACATCTGAACATCGTCTGCATACATATGGACGTTACACGAAGATATTACATTAGGAATCTCATTAACATACATTGTAAACAACAAAGGACCTAACACTGACCCCTGTGGGACACCTCTTGTCAGCACAAGGAAGGATGAGCTTTGCGTTGGTGTTACAACTGCCTGCCTTCTGCCAGTCAAATAGGACCGAATCAGCTTTTGTGCCGTGTTGGAGAACATAAACTTATTCGCTAGTTTTGAACATATAATATCGTGATTCACTGTGTCAAAAGCAGCAGTGTCAGTAGTGTTACATTACCCTCGTCTAGTTTTTTTCTAATTTCTTCTACAATTTTTAATAAAGCTGTTGTACAGCTTCTCGATTTTCTAAATCCCGACTGAGCCTTATTTAAAAAATCCTGTACTCCAATATATTTATTTATTTGATCAGCGATTAAACGTTCGCCGACTTTAGCCAAGAAAGGTAGGACTGATATAGGCCGAAAATCTTTGTTATCTTTCGGAATAGGGATGATTCGGGCATCCTTCCATTGATCAGGGAAATGTGACATAGTGAACATGGTATTTATTATAAACGTTATGTGGGGTAAAATTTTCGGTAAAATAATTTTTATAAATTTTGGGTCTATTCCATCAAGACCGATAGCATTCGATTGAATTTTTAAAATAGATTGCAGGACATCACATTCGTTAACACAAGAAAAACTAAATCTACTATCACAGGATATATCACAGTAATCATTATTTTCAGTATGTTCAGACAAGTCAGTAATGGAAACCTCAGGTACTTCACATTGCACAAATTTCTTGTTTAGCTCATTAACATTTATATCCAAGTCAGCGGTAGACTTTTGTTTTCCTATTCCTAAAGCCCTAAGCTCCTTCCAGGATTTACCCGCCACTAGTGCATCTTCAAACTTCTTTCTATAGTAGTCACGTTTAGCGTTAAGTATCAGTTTGTTGACGTTTTTCCTAGCAGTCCTAAATTGATTGCAACAGTTACTAGTTTTATACCGTTTCCATTTCTCATGGGCCTCATCTCTCTTCCTAATTGCTATACAAATTTCTCTGTTAAACCATTCGTGCTTAAATCGTTTAGGCGTTATAGTTTTAACGGGAACACACAAGTTATACAGACGCAGGACACTTTCTTGGAAAAAATCTATTTGTTCATTTACAGAAATCAAACGATACATAGCATTCCAATCACACGCATTACAGCTCAAATTTAAATTATCGTAGTCAATAGTTTTAAAGTCTCTATATGTCTTGGGTGGTTGGTCAGTTTCGTCTATAAATATGTCATAAGAAATGAAAATGAGATCATGTTTTTAAAAGGCAGGTACTGAGATCTGGTCATATAAAAGTGTTATATCCAGTGTGCTTACAAAAAATACGTCCAGAAGGGTGTTACAGGTACTAGTGAAGTGTGTTGCGTAAATTGAGTTTACCAGGTACATTGCAGCAGTTTCCATACTATTGGACAAATGCTTCTCCAATAACATGTTACTGTTAAGATCACCGGCTAATACAATTTCATTATACGTCAAAGATAAATCCCGAAAAAATGATATGAAGTCAGTATAGTCAAGTGTTCTATTTGGCCTGTATGCACATCCTAAAAGTATCTTGCTTCTACAGGAAGAACCAGATAGCTCAATAAATAAAAATTCTACCAAACTGGTAGCGTCATTTCTGCAAATTAATTTAGCTTTAAGTCCCTTACGAAGATAAATTGCAACACCCCAGCACGTCCATCACGATCGGCACGGAATAAATTATAACCATCACAAGATACAAGACGATCACTGACAAGAGACGAGAACCATGTTTCAGAAACGCAGACAACATCAACACCTGAGTTTACAAACAAATATCTAAACTCCTCTATCTTGTTGGTCAAGCTCTGGGCATTTATATGACAAATTGTAAGGCCATTTGTTTTTTTTTTTTACAAAGAAGCTCAACCATTGTCCTACTGTTCGTTTTGGAATATGTAATGATATTTAAATTGAATTTTGTAGATCCCTATTCCGATTAAGAGCGTTTGCTGACAATTAAATACATGGGGACACAAAAACAAACTATTATTAAATACTTGATTAAGAGTAACTAAAATAAGCCTATGTACTACTGAGAAGGTATGAGGTGACAATTTAAGAGCGAAACCCAGCTTCGCTAGCAGCTGCTGATGGAGTTTTGGAAGAGAGAGGGGGAGAGCTTTGGAGCCCGACTTCGTGTTCCTGAGCGAGCGCTGAAAGCTCGTCCATCCGCTCAATTCGAAAGTAACTCTCACCTCCAGTACAGCGCACGTGAACTAAACCTCCTCGGGTAAACACAGCATTGAACGTTTTTAGCTTTTTTAGGCGCATCGCTTCTCTGAAGATAAGATAATTATCTTTCAAAAGCTGCTAATTTACATAGACCGTGGCGCTTGAGTCGAGGCCCATCATATGCAAGTTCAGTTGTTGTTTATTCTCTCGCCGGTATGACCCAATCGATCGGAGTAAAGAGATTTTCTCTCGGACGGTGTCTAATTTAGTTAATATAACCGGGTCAACGATCGAGTTTTGTTGTTTCCGCGCTCGGTAAATGTCCCGAATTCTTGGCGGCGGAGTGAGTTTAAGTGAAAAACATAACTGGTTGAACAGTGTTTTTAGGTTTTCTCCCTCCTGAAAGGGGACTCCGTGCAAACGTAAGTCGCATGCATTATTTGCTATGTGCTGAGCGGATAATTTCGTCTCCATCCCCCCAACTCTCTCCCGCAGTGTACGCAATGCTAACGTAACGCCCCTGCGCTGCAAAATTGAACACATGTTCACGCTTTGCGTTCTATTTTTCGAAAGTTTCGTTAGATTTCAGGAAAATTCGGTTTGCCATTCAGAAGCTTGGACATTTTTGAGACAATTTGTTTACTAATCGCACAATTTTGGTACAGGCGATTTTTTAAATTTTGCCTATAGGCGCAACTACTGTGCAATGTTCCCTTAACTATTGCAACATATAGATACATATTATTCTTAATTTCAACTTTCAAAAGCTAATATAATGTTTTTCTAATGTACACACTTCAAACAATTACTTTACTTTATTACTTCTATATTTTTATCACATGCATTTTTAATTAACTTTTTTATAAGGATCAACTATCGATTTTAATTTATTTTATATTTTTATAATTTTCTTACTTATTCATTTTTAATCAAATGTATATATTTTTAATTACTTTTTAAATTAAACAATTCACCAATTTAACAATTCAATTTATTTACTATTACTTTATTTCTTTAACATATTTCAATTCAATATTTCAAACGACATATCAATCATGCACTCTTATTAACCTTTAATCAAATTTCAAATCTAAACAGAACACTAAACATGTCTTGATAAAAACCTTATAAAGGGGGAACTGGTGCAAATGGAAAAACTGGGTCAAGAACAATGACAGAAGAAAACAGGAAGACGAAATCCATTTCGCCAGAACACCGAGCAGAGAAAGGAAAGGGACCAGAGTCAGGAGGCGACTGCACCTCTCTATTCCATCTATACCTTTGCTACCTGTAACAATCCGGGAGATTTATACCGACGGCGCGAGGTAACAGACGGAACGGCTTGCCAGGCGCGGTTCCACAACACATCTTGCCATACGTGCGGCAAAACTAGGTCATATCACTAGACGCCGGCACCTTTTTACCGGCGCACCCGATCAAAGAGTCATGGAGGAAGACCACACGAACCACATTCGCGAGCAAACATACAGGTTTCCCATACAAAAAATTTCATCAGCGGAAATTGGAAAATGAAGCGGCTTGCACGCGAAGATCGAAGAGGAGGCGAGGGGGTACCAAACAGAAATGACAAAAAGCTGACAATTGCATCAGACTATGAACTGGCCAGACGCGGCACTACCACAGTTCTCCTTCCAGACAAGGAGGACTTCCGTATGCCCCTAGCCACTTTTAAGCTCAGGACAAGGGAGGGTTTCAGATCCCTTGAACAAGAAACATGGGACAATACCACTCACAGCAACATTAGTCGCCAAACATGGCCTAAGGTTGATGCCAAACGCACCAAAAGGCTTTTCAGTCTACATCGCACACAGTGCACAGCTGTAATTAGAGCAATTACAGGCCACTGGCTCGTAGGAGCCCATCCTGAAAAACGACAGCCGCCTTTATGCCAAAACTAAAGCAGACTGAGAAGGGAAGAAGCTTTTTAAGAGAGAAAGCAAAGTATACGAACGCTAAAAAAACAAAACCTTCAAACCGCGATCGGTGGGAAGACTCAGGTTACCGTGCTTGGGCCTGGGCCCAGGCGTCGTTTTTGACCGTCGTTGACGCCGACTGCGCTGCCGGCATCTACCCCGACCCCTGGTTTTTCGCCAAAACCATAAAAAACAATTTTTCAAACTTTGAAGCCCAAAATATCGAAAACGGTGCGGAATTTTGAAAAACTGTTAAAAGTGTTTTTAGGTACTGTCCTAATGTACACATTTTTATAGTTTTTTCGTAATCAAAAAAATCGACCCAAAATTTTTGCCTCAGTTGACATGGCCTGACCCATTACCATTTTACTTATATAAATTTTTAATTTTTGTTAATTTTTGTAGTGTGTCATTAACGCATGTTTAAATTGTGGAACACTCTTAATTGTTTTGAGGCGATGTGGTAGCTCATTCCAATAACGTACAGCGTAGACAAAGAACTGACTTTCGGACACTGATAGTCTATATCTGCGACATATTAAATTATTTGTCCTTCGGGAAGAAGTAAAAATAAGTTCTTCATACAAATAGTTAGGCTCCTTGGTATTTATAATTTTATGAAGAAGCACTAAAGCCCTAAGCTTAATCCAGTCGGACAGGTGGAGATCAAATATTTTTTGGGAGAAACTCGAGATGGAATTCCTCCCCTTTTACATTAAACACATATCTAGCAACACATATCTTTGCAATTAAAAGCCGGCATTTCTCTGGTAAGAAGGACTGGGTATAACTAAGAGCCCTAAGGCATCCATATATTTTTCCTACCGCCTGAGTGATATGGTCATTCCATTTCAAACTTTTATTAAAAGTTATACCTAAATTTTTTACTTTTTCCACAAACTCAATGGTTTCATTCCCTATTTTAAGTGGTGCCAAATCGCTTGTGTCTATTTCGGTTTTATAAATAACAACGCATTTAGTTTTGCTAGGGTTAAGTTGGAGACCATTTTTCAGAGACCAGTTTCTTAACGCAGCTAGCTCTCTATTGACAACAAAAACACTTTCATCAATTTTACACAACGGACGAGATACATACATCTGAACATCGTCTGCATACATATGGACGTTACACGAAGATATTACATTAGGAATCTCATTAACATACATTGTAAACAACAAAGGACCTAACACTGACCCCTGTGGGACACCTCTTGTCAGCACAAGGAAGGATGAGCTTTGCGTTGGTGTTACAACTGCCTGCCTTCTGCCAGTCAAATAGGACCGAATCAGCTTTTGTGCCGTGTTGGAGAACATAAACTTATTCGCTAGTTTTGAACATATAATATCGTGATTCACTGTGTCAAAAGCAGCAGTGTCAGTAGTGTTACATTACCCTCGTCTAGTTTTTTTCTAATTTCTTCTACAATTTTTAATAAAGCTGTTGTACAGCTTCTCGATTTTCTAAATCCCGACTGAGCCTTATTTAAAAAATCCTGTACTCCAATATATTTATTTATTTGATCAGCGATTAAACGTTCGCCGACTTTAGCCAAGAAAGGTAGGACTGATATAGGCCGAAAATCTTTGTTATCTTTCGGAATAGGGATGATTCGGGCATCCTTCCATTGATCAGGGAACTGTGACATAGTGAACATGGTATTTATTATAAACGTTATGTGGGGTAAAATTTTCGGTAAAATAATTTTTATAAATTTTGGGTCTATTCCATCAAGACCGATAGCATTCGATTGAATTTTTAAAATAGGACATCACATTCGTTAACAAAGAAAAACTAAATCTACTATCACAGGATATATCACAGTAATCATTATTTTCAGTATGTTCAGACAAGTCAGTAACGGAAACCTCAGGTACTTCACCTTGCACAAATTTCTTGTTTAGCTCATTGACATTTATATCCAAGTCAGCGGTAGACTTTTGTTTTCCTATTCCTAAAGCCCTAAGCTCCTTCCAGGATTTACCCGCCACTAGTGCATCTTCAAACTTCTTTCTATAGTAGTCACGTTTAGCGTTAAGTATCAGTTTGTTGACGTTTTTCCTAGCAGTCCTAAATTGATTGCAACAGTTACTAGTTTTATACCGTTTCCATTTCTCATGGGCCTCATCTCTCTTCCTAATTGCTATAAAAATTTCTCTGTTAAACCATTCGTGCTTAAATCGTTTAGGCGTTATAGTTTTAACGGGAACACACAAGTTATACAGACGCAGGACACTTTCTTGGAAAAAATCTATTTGTTCATTTACAGAAATCAAACGACACATAGCATTCCAATCACACGCATTACAGCTCAAATTTAAATTATCGTAGTCAATAGTTTTAAAGTCTCTATATGTCTTGGGTGGTTGGTCAGTTTCGTCTATAAATATGTCATAAGAAATGAAAATGAGATCATGTTTTTAAAAGGCAGGTACTGAGATCTGGTCATATAAAAGTGTTATATCCAGTGTGCTTACAAAAATTACGTCCAGAAGGGTGTTACAGGTACTAGTGAAGTGTGTTGCGTAAACTGAGTTTACCAGGTACATTGCAGCAGTTTCCATACTATTGGACAAATGCTTCTCCAATAACATGTTACTGTTAAGATCACCGGCTAATACAATTTCATTATACGTCAAAGATAAATCCCGAAAAAATGATATGAAGTCAGTATAGTCAAGTGTTCTATTTGGCCTGTATGCACATCCTAAAAGTATCTTGCTTCTACAGGAAGAACCAGATAGCTCAATAAATAAAAATTCTACCAAACTGGTAGCGTCATTTCTGCAAATTAATTTAGCTTTAAGTCCCTTACGAAGATAAATTGCAACACCCCCAGCACGTCCATCACGATCGGCACGGAATAAATTATAACCATCACAAGATACAAGACGATCACTGACAAGAGACGAGAACCATGTTTCAGAAACGCAGACAACATCAACACCTGAGTTTACAAACAAATATCTAAACTCCTCTATCTTGTTGGTCAAGCTCTGGGCATTTATATGACAAATTGTAAGGCCATTTGTTTTTTTTTTTACAAAGAAGCTCAACCATTGTCCTACTGTTCGTTTTGGAATATGTAATGATATTTAAATTGAATTTTGTAGATCCCTATTCCGATTAAGAGCGTTTGCTGACAATTAAATACATGGGGACACAAAAACAAACTATTATTAAATACTTGATTAAGAGTAACTAAAATAAGCCTATGTACTACTGAGAAGGTATGAGGTGACAATTTAAGAGCGAAACCCAGCTTCGCTAGCAGCTGCTGATGGAGTTTTGGAAGAGAGAGGGGGAGAGCTTTGGAGCCCGACTTCGTGTTCCTGAGCGAGCGCTGAAAGCTCGTCCATCCGCTCAATTCGAAAGTAACTCTCACCTCCAGTACAGCGCACGTGAACTAAACCTTCTCGGGTAAACACAGCATTGAACGTTTTTAGCTTTTTTAGGCGCATCGCTTCTCTGAAGATAAGATAATTATCTTTCAAAAGCTGCTAATTTACATAGACCGTGGCGCTTGAGTCGAGGCCCATCATATGCAAGTTCAGTTGTTGTTTATTCTCTCGCCGGTATGACCCAATCGATCGGAGTAAAGAGATTTTCTCTCGGACGGTGTCTAATTTAGTTAATATAACCGGGTCAACGATCGAGTTTTGTTGTTTCCGCGCTCGGTAAATGTCCCGAATTCTTGGCGGCGGAGTGAGTTTAAGTGAAAAACATAACTGGTTGAACAGTGTTTTTAGGTTTTCTCCCTCCTGAAAGGGGACTCCGTGCAAACGTAAGTCGCATGCATTATTTGCTATGTGCTGAGCGGATAATTTCGTCTCCATCCCCCCAACTCTCTCCCGCAGTGTACGCAGCTCACCAACCTCGCGTTCCAGATGATCCATTCGTTGCCGCAGCTGGTCTCGATGGGAGCGCAGATCGGCCACCTCCAGCTCCAGGCTGGTGACCCGTTCTGCCGACCGCTTGACCTCGTCAGAGATCAGGTCCAGACGTTTGGAAAGGCCATCGAGGATCCGCTGCTCAGCTTCTCTCACGCAAGTAGTCATCTGCTCCGTCTGCTCCTGGAGGTGCACCTTCAGCAATGCCATCATCTGGGGAGAAGCAGCGTCAGAGAGACGTTCGTTTGCGCCACCGGTGTTGTTGCGAAGGCGCTTGCTTCCAGAGCCCGTTGATGGCATGATTTGTTTTTGTTTTTATTTTAGTGTATGTGCAAAGAGTGATAGGTTTGCTGGGCCGACGCGAGTTTTCCTTTGTGCTCTGTTTTATGTGTTTATTCTTTCTAGTTGCTTGAGTGTTTATTCTTTTTTTTGTTGTGTTTTGTTTTTAAGTGGTTTTCTTAAACCAGGCTTCTGTTTTAGTTTGCTTATCGTTTTATAATTTCTCACTTTAGAGTGTTTTTAATGTGTTTGGCCAACAAGTTTAGGCCAATTTGAATTCGTTAGTGCTTTAACTGTGTTTTGTTTAAGTTTCTGCTCTACAATTTGCGAGCTTAACGCGAAAAATAAACAATTTTTGAGGAGCGACAGAAAAACACGACTTGTTTCCACAATGGCGACCGTTTTGAATGTGAAGAATGTGTCGGCTGTTGGATAAAGTAACTCCAGCCGCGTTACGCGATAACGTATTTGTATATCTGTATGATCTGCTGGTGTGTTCTCCTACATTTGAAAAACATCTGGAAATGTTGCGGCAGGTCAGTGATTGTCTGAAACGGGCAAATCTGACCATCAACGTAGACAAAAGTAAATTCTGCTACGGGCAGGTCAAATATTTGGGATATGTTGTAAAGCTATTCAGGATTTACCATAGCTTATTTCCGCCAAACCGACTGGGTGGTACTGGCGCTTTATCCAAAATTATGCACAAATTGCAGGTCACAGGTTTGATGAAAATGGTGACGCAAACTAAGCTTGGATCTTGGTTCGTATGTGTCCCCAGATTACAGAACTGAAGAGTTATCGGTTTCGCGAGATAAATGAAATGAAATGAAATTTTTACAAGACTAAATTACAACATAAAAAAAAAATATTTAACCGGACCGAAAAAATTTTTTTCTAGTAGAGTTTGTTCTCTTCTTAAAGAAAAAAATATTAAAAAAAAAGTTTTTTAGCGAATTTTTTAAAAAAATTTTTTAAGTTTAAGAAAAAAATTTTCAATGGCCTTTACTAGATTTCTTTATATCTCAGGTTGTAGCTGGCCGATTTAGGTGCTTGATACCAGTTATCACTACCAACAAAACAATCTTTAACTTACAGATACAGATAATTTGAATTCAATCAGTAATTTGTCAGCAAGAGCTCGACAAACACAAAATTTGTGAAATATCGGTTTTTTCACCGACTCTTAAGCACTTGAAGAAAATCGATGAAAACAATGGTATGTAATACAATTTTTGTATTCACATACACAATCAATATGTTATTAACAAATCCACATCAAAATATCACTCTAAGCTAGCCCCAGGAAAAAAATTTTTTTTTTTATTTTGTATTTTTTTATATTTTTTTAAGTGTGGGAAAAATAAATTTATCTGGTGAGCTCGTTCCATTTTAATCTGGAGCTGAAAGTTCAGTGGTTAGAAAAATGCTGCAGTCAAATATTAAGGAAAACCTACCTTATAATATTGTAAAAATAAAAAGCATAGTATTTATTAGAGATTTTATCTCTATTTTATTTATTACACGTTGTAGTGGACAACTAGTGAGTCTCATCAGTTTCTGACTTTAATAAGTTATTATCTTAATTGTCCTCAAATTTGTTATTTTATGTGCCTACCACTCGATATGAGCAGGGGCATATCGGTAAAAGTTTTCCCTAATGTGGTTTGGTGTTAGAATTTTAATAGTAAATACAATATTAGAATGTTACAAGCAGTTCATTGGTTAAATACAACAATAAACAAAACAACACAACAAACAAACAACACTTGGGCTCGAAAGATTTAGCCAGGGTTACTGAGTATTTATAGACGCAGACAAATTCAGTACTTACAAAACAAACGGAGTTAATGTCATAATTTTTTTTAATTATGAAAATCTTGTAGATTCCGGTGGAATCTACACACACTTGTGTTGATTACCGTGTTTTGAACGAGAACACATTCGCAGACATTTACTCTCATCTCAAACCGAATTGCTAGGTTACGTGGGGCAAGCTACGTGAATTTTTAACTGTGCCTTTTGGTTTAAAAAAAAAAACACTTCGTCTGTGTTTTGTAGTGCCCAGTTAAGTTTTACGATCACCCCACCCTCGCATAGATAAACATAACTGCACGGTGCCAGAGGCCTAGGAAATTACTCTCTACCAATGCCAATACCCATAAGTTGAGATAAACAGATCAGTCGCGACGGTCAAAAATAATACGATTAAACCGTTGTTTAGAACTGCAGCGGAAAGCTCTGGGACAGCGGCTTGTCTGCACTTCGTTTCAAACTTCGCATTCATTCACTGATCTGCGCTCTTGGTGAAAAGTTCAATCGTTCGATTTTGGCTTAAGCCCAATTAATAAACCGCGTGTTACCCTTGTATAATCTTGATCGGCGGTGAATTAAAATTAAGCCAGGCGGTTATTGATAATATCTAGTGAAATTGTGAGAGTGAGTGCAAGGTAAACAAACACAAATTTTGTGGGTTCCCGATTTAACCGATTTTTCTTAGGGATCCGCATAAGAAGGCGTGACGTCAGACGTATACCCGTAGACCCCGCTGAGGGAGTCTTTTCCTACATTAGGCCGGTTACTGTCTGAACGTCTTACGCCAGCTATACCCAATCGCATCAGCTCCCATTTGCCCAAATCTCCTGAGAAAGTGGCCCAGGGGAGAACATAACCTCTGGCGGCGTGATTACGCAACCGCCCACGCGTGTTGGCATTTGGACACCGGCAAGTGAAAGCCGAGGCTATTAAGCTCACCTTTGTTCAACGCGGGAACAACCACACATATCTAGTGCCAAACTGCGACACTCAGGATCGCTTTAATATAAGGGTGCAGAAACTGCAATCACATCTGGCCTGCACACCTGGCCCTAAAACTTCCCCAGCAGGTTTAATTTAATATTTTGACCAACAGCTCCTCGACGACCAATGTGAACTTAGGCCCAACTTTGCAACACGTCTTATGGAACATAAATAAAAGGTCGTGAGTACAAATTAAAACGAACAATGCTTAAATACCTATTTTAAAAACCTATAAATGCCGCCCTGTGTCGTTTTAATGTCGAGAGATATACCCTTAATTTTAATATATTAAAATATTGTTAGTTCTTGCTTATAAATTTAAAATTGATTGAAAAGGATACTTTTGAACACGAAATGAAAAATTAATACCTACGTTAGGATATTCTTGAACTTTTACAATGAAAACAATGGAACTAAATGTGGATGAATTTAATTATACATGAAGTATAGGATTTAATTAAAAATGAAGTTTGAATAAACAATAATAATGGTCGGTCGAGTACTTATGTCGAACACTTCCTTAATAATGTGGTAGAGATCATTAATCTATGGTCCAAGAGGCCGATTTTTTGGCATAAAGTCGAAATTTCAATGTTATTGTTTTTTTATTTTTGTTTTTAAATTCTTAAAGTTAATACATCATACTTCTAAATACTTAAATAATAATGCTTTAAAAGCTTCACTCAAGCTTTTTATCAGCTTTCAACAGAACGCAATCGATCAGCTGCTTAGGGTTAAGAAATTGTCGCCAAATTATTTTGTTTACGTTTGTGAGTGGAAATAAAAATTATCTGTCCGAACAAACTCAAGTTATTAATGGAAATTTAAGATCAAGGTGTGTAGTATTCACTGTATATTGTACATTTATGTGTTGTTTTTTCTTCGAGTTGTGTTTAAAATTTTATGTGTATTTTTTTAAGTGTGGGAAAAATAAATTTATCTGGTGAGCTCGTTCCATTTTACTCTGGAGCTGAAAGTTCAGTGGTTAGAAAAATGCTGCAGTCAAATATTAAGGAAAACCTACCTTATAATATTGTAAAACTAAATAGCATAGTATTTATTAGAGATTTTATCTCTATTTTATTTATTACACGTTGTAGTGGACAACTAGTGAGTCTCATCAGTTTCTGACTTTAATAAGTTATTATCTTAATTGTCCTCAAATTTGTTATTTTATGTGCCTACCACTCGATATGAGCAGGGGCATATCGGTAAAAATATTCCCTAATGTGGTTTGGTGTTAGAATTTTAATAGTAAATACAATATTAGAATGTTACAAGCAGTTCATTGCTTAAATACAACAATAAACAAAACAACACAACAAACAAACAACACTTGGGCTCGAAAGATTTAGCCAGGGTTACTGAGTATTTATAGACGCAGACAAATTCAGTACTTACAAAACAAACGGAGTTAATGTCATAATTTTTTTTAATTATGAAAATCTTGTAGATTCCGGTGGAATCTACACACACTTGTGTTGATTACCGTGTTTTGAACGAGAACACATTCGCAGACATTTACTCTCATCTCAAACCGAATTGCTAGGTTACGTGGGGCAAGCTACGTGAATTTTTAACTATGCCTTTTGGTTTAAAAAAAAAAACACTTCGTCTGTGTTTTGTAGTGCCCAGTTAAGTTTTACGATCACCCCACCCTCGCATAGATAAACATAACTGCACGGTGCCAGAGGCCTAGGAAATTACTCTCTACCAATGCCAATACCCATAAGTTGAGATAAACAGATCAGTCGCGACGGTCAAAAATAATACGATTAAACCGTTGTTTAGAACTGCAGCGGAAAGCTCTGGGACAGCGGCTTGTCTGCACTTCGTTTCAAACTTCGCATTCATTCACTGATCTGCGCTCTTGGTGAAAAGTTCAATCGTTCGATTTTGGCTTAAGCCCAATTAATAAACCGCGTGTTACCTTTGTATAATCTTGATCGGCGGTGAATTAAAATTAAGCCAGGCGGTTATTGATAATATCTAGTGAAATTGTGAGAGTGAGTGCAAGGTAAACAAACACAAATTTTGTGGGTTCCCGATTTAACCGATTTTTCTTAGGGATCCGCATAAGAAGGCGTGACGTCAGACGTATACCCGTAGACCCCGCTGAGGGAGTCTTTTCCTACATTAGGCCGGTTACTGTCTGAACGTCTTACTTCAGCTATACCCAATCGCATCAGCTCCCATTTGCCCAAATCTCCTGAGAAAGTGGCCCAGGGGAGAACATTACCTCTGGCGGCGTGATTACGCAACCGCCCACGCGTGTTGGCATTTGGACACCGGCAAGTGAAAGCCGGTTCTATTAAGCTCACCTTTGTTCAACGCGGGAACAACCACACATATCTAGTGCCAAACTGCGACACTCAGGATCGCTTTAATATAAGGGTGCAGAAACTGCAATCACATCTGGCCTGCACACCTGGCCCTAACACTTCCCCAGCAGGTTTAATTTAATATTTTGACCAACAGCTCCTCGACGACCAATGTGAACTTGGGCCCAACTTTGCAACACGTCTTATGGAACATAAATAAAAGGTCGTGAGTACAAATTAAAACGAACAATGCGTAAATACCTATTTTAAAAACCTATAAATGCCGCCCTGTGTCGTTTTAATGTCGAGAGATATACCCTTAATTTTAATATATTAAAATATTGTTAGTTCTTGCTTATAAATTTAAAATTGATTGAAAAGGATACTTTTGAACACGAAATGAAAAATTAATACCTACGTTAGGATATTCTTGAACTTTTACAATGAAAACAATGGAACTAAATGTGGATGAATTTAATTATAAATGAAGTATAGGATTTAATTAAAAATGAAGTTTGAATAAATAATAATAATGGTCGGTCGAGTACTTATGTCGAACACTTCCTTAATAATGTGGTAGAGATCATTAATCTATGGTCCAAGAGGCCGATTTTTTGGCATAAAGTCGAAATTTCAATGTTAATGTTTTTTTATTTTTGTTTTTAAATTCTTAAAGTTAATACATCATACTTCTAAGTACTTAAATAATAATGCTTTAAAAGCTTCACTCAAGCTTTTAGGGTTAAGAAATTGTCGCCAAATTATTTTGTTTACGTTTGTGAGTGGAAATAAAAATTATCTGTCCGAACAAACTCAAGTTATTAATGGAAATTTAAGATCAAGGTGTGTGGTATTCACTGTATATTGTACATTTATGTGTTGTTTTTTCTTCGAGTTGTGTTTAAAATTTTATGTGTATTTTTGTAGAAAATTAACATGCGTCCCCTGTGTTTCGTGGAATCAAAAAAAAAAACGACCTAACGTCTGCTCACAAAAACTAACAACGTCAGTTTGATCACATAAATGTCCTTATTCAGCGCCAATTAACACATTTTCCCCGTTCGTTTTCCTTTTCTTGCAATTCCACAATATTCAGGGACGTTTGAGTTTCGCCATAGCGATCTCTTCGATATTTAGCGCAGCAACTATCGCAAAATATCTTTTGTTTCTGATTGGATTTACGAAAAACGGAGCAAATACCACAAAAAATAAGTTCTTTTGACTCCTTTATAAAAGAAAAACTTCCAAAATGTCAATACAGTGGCGTGCAAGTGTGAGTACATGTTTGCAACTATCGACTGTTGGGCCGCATAAAAAAGTCGTTAGCAAAGCAAATGAACCCAAATTTTTTTTTGTATAGGGTAAAATGGGGTGAGATGGGCCGGGGGGGGAGATGGGCCACTCTCCGCCATTTTTATGCTTCGTACACAATCGCGCCCATTTTTCGTGTGAGCATGTCAGCTGATGCCCACACCAAAAATAAGTATCAAGCGAATCGCGGACTGTCGTTATTTTCAATTGCGCTCCGAAAATCCCGGAAAATTTGTTTGCCTTCGTCGATTTTCCCGTGTTATTAGGAAGGAATCAACGATTTTGCATCGAAACCGACTTTGACGAGTCATCATAACCTCTAAGAAGGTACGTTGGTTATCTCGGCTGTATTGAATAATTTTAGTATCATTTTATCGTGTGATTAATCAACCTTGCAAAATAGGGAGAGATGGGCCACATTTTCTTGGGGTGAGATGGGCCACTAAGTTTATGTAAATAAAACTTGCAAATCACATTATATAACGAAGAAATGAAATTTTTGAGAAAAATTGAAACGTGAAAAGCATTAGAACAAATGAAAAAAATATTAGAATCAGAATTTGATGTTTTTACTTGGGTATAATATGTATGTAATGGGGGCTAATGTAGATGTAAAGTAGGGGAAATATTGTTTTTAAATGTTAATTTTATAATTTTAAGAGTGTTATTAGAAATATTACTTTTTATTTTATATTATTTAATATTATTTTTATTATTAATGATACTATTTTTTGTCATGTGTATAAACTATTTAGGCTAGAAAGCCTTTTTTAGAAACTAACAAATGCTTAAATATATGTCGGAGAACTAAAGTCATCCCCTTGTAATTCGTCATTGGTGATTATTGGATCGTTCGGTTCCTGGTTGTCTGAACCCACTTCTGGTGAATGCAGCGAGTCTTCGTTGCCTTTGTTGCTCATATTTGTCTCTTTTAATCACACACGCGTCTATCTCACGCCACGCTTAAAACCAGAAGAAAAAGAGAGAGACCATTCGACCTCGGAGAATACAAGCTCCCAGGAGAGCAAAACGACTTTTCTAAAACTGTTCAAACTGTTACAAACCTTTTTTTCATGTATATTCCTATTCATTTTCGAAAATAAATACTTTTAGTTCAAAATTTCGACGACTTAAACCAATTTAATAGAGTGGCCCATCTCACCCCGTAAAATTGCAAAATTGGCATTTTGAGAAAATTTTTTTCAACCGAATAAAATTATATTAAAATCAAACAATAATGGAAATCTATTTATAGTTCATTGTTGTAGAGCCTTCAAACTATATTCAAGAATTTTTTCAGAATTTTTTACTTCGATTTCATAAGTAAAAAAGGTGATCAAACTCAAAGTGGCCCATCTCACCCCATCTTACCCTATTCTGTGATTTTTTATTAACAAATTCACATACAAAACATAACAAAATCTTTTCAATCTTCTTGTACAAAAATAAAAATCAAAATAAACTCGCATGTACTCAGTTATGCTCATTTCGAACTTTTTAGCAAAAGTCAATTTTAACTACAATTTTAATTCAATCTGGCATACTTTCTATCAAATATTCTCTAGTATACATTTTGGGATTGCTTTCCACTCGTTCAGGATTCGCTGCCACAACTCCTGCTGGTTTGCTGGAAGCGATTCGTAGAAAAAATGGATTTTTGAGTTAAAAACTTGACAACAAAACTTTGTTCTTAATCAATATTATCATTTTTGACGATTTTAAGCACTAAAAAGTGTTCAAGTAAAGACGAATGCAGCGAAAATCCTCAATTACTTCGGTGGGTTTTTGAGGTTATGTAACATTTTTAAAGTTTTTTATACCAAATCTTAAATTTTTTAAAACTTTCTTATGCATATTTGATTGCTGACTAAATGCCTGTTCTTATGACATTTAGATCATTAAAATCGGATGAAGATTACCTGAGATACGGAGGTAGTTGGTTATCAAGACTTTGCTACTTAGCTTCTAAATAATGTTTCTATGCATATTTGTATACACGCCTTGTTTAGCACTAAACCAGTAATACATTTGTTTTAAATTACGGCTGGATTTTGAGTTATCTTTATCCGATTTTAATGATCTAAATGATCTAATTAAAATTTATTACATGTATATAAATGTAAGTAACTTGTCTGAATTCAGAGTCAAACTTAATTTTGAAGAATAATACTAGGAATGATTTTGTTTGGGAGGCTTAAGAGGGCGTGGTCGCACAGACTCAAAATTTTTATTGCATACTCTTCTTAAAAAAAAAAATGTGTGCAAAGTTTTAGGTCTGTAAGTAAATTTTTAGAGTTTATGCCAAAAAAAAATCGACTTTTGGACCATAGTGCAAGGGACAATGCAAGAATTTAAGTAACATTGTCATTAAAGGGAGGGTAAAGACTTGTGGAATAATAACATCTAGATTCCAGAAAGGAACTTATCAGATTCTTAGTTGCTTTTCAGCGTGTCGGTGCGCTTCCATTTTAAATTAATTGTTTTATAGCTTAGCCATTAGTCTCGATTGTTTGTCTTTTGATTATTGCACACTAGTAAAGTGTGGTAGCGTGCAACTGCACCCTCTCAAGCAAGGAAGAACCCCGACATCCGGCGAGCTAGAACCGAGCCTAGCAAGAGTGCGTATCCCAAGCTTGAAGGTACAAGGTCCTCTCTGATAGTATTTACCATCCTCTATTAGACGGCCGACTATCGAAGGATAGAGATAAAACTAGCTCTCCAGCACCCCCGTACACTACAGTTTCACCGCGCTTAAAATACACTTCATCGATGCTGTTTTGATTTTGGCCGAAACTAAAAATGTAGCTTTTGACCAATTGTAGATTGTGCTACAAACCCTGAGCAAGGCTGGATTTTCATTAACCGTAACGAAATGTTCATTTCTTAAATAGGGTAGAATATCTGGGATTTATAGTGGACAGGTAAGACCAATCCACGCAAATTTCAGGTGTTGACAGAATTGCCAGAGACAAAATTTTCAGAGAATTTATAACCCTCGCATTTCGTGTAACTGAACACAGGTGCCAGCTCAGTTGGCGCAATACTGGTACACAGAATAGATAAAAAGCCCCATGTTGTTAAATATTTCAGTAAATACACGTCACCTGCTGATTCAAAATACCAATCTTACGAACTTGAGACTTTAGCAGTCTTTGTCAATGCCATTAAACATTTTCGTCATTATTTACAGGGGCGAAAATTTGTAGTGTTTATTGATTGCAACTCGCTATAAGCAAGTCGTAAAAAATCTGACCTATCACCGAGGGTGCATTGATGGTGGGCCTTTTTACAGTCGTTTGTCTTTGCCATCCAAAATAAATAAACATAAAAAACGAATGGCACAAGAAAATTTTTGGTCAAGGAATCCGCTGGTTCAAGAATGTATCAGTGTGAAAAAAACATGAACATGCCAGTGGCCTGTAATTACTCTGATTACAGCTGAGCACTGTGTGCGATATATAGGGGAGAAGTGGGGGTTGTGGGCATGGTGGGGTTGTGGGCACCCCTACGTATCTTTTCACAAAATGAAGATTGACTTTTTTTGGTAATGTCATTCGCAAGCAATTACCTTAAGTATGATTTATGCCAAATATCAAAGTAAACGAACGCGTTTGCTTTTGAAATGAACGAATTGGTTTTTTTTGTGCTTGGAAAAGGTGGTGAAGTTTTTTTCAAAGATATTCAATAGTGTATTAATTAAAGTGAATCGATTAAGAAGGTAAGTGTAATGCATTTTTATTTAGTCAAAGTATTATACTAAATGGAACAATATCGATTTGAACCAACAAATTTATGCAAACACATTTTTTATTTACTTCTTAAAATGTCTGCTATAGTTGGTTGGGGGCATTAAAATTGGGGGGTTGTGGGCACCCGTTTTTTTTGGCAAATTTTTTTATTACCTACAATTTCTTGTAAAATTGTTTTCAAAATTTGTTTGGAACCCTCTAGAACATTCTTGTAGAAATCTTAGGCTCTTGCAAAAGGATCCTCTCAGGCTGTGAGGGATTATCACCAAGATTTGTCATTTTGAGATCGAGCTTTTCGTCTGAAATGTGTTGACATGCGGGCCAGTTATTACACATGTCAAAATTGTGTTTCCGACGATTAATAACGCCTATGTAGTCTTTGAAATAAATAAATTGTCATTTTGTTGATATTGGTTGCGGTTTTTTTTCCATATTTTTCCATTTGCAGCATTTTTTCCCAGGGCATTTTTTCCCCCCCAAAAAAAAATTGTAGCTGAAAATTACGGCTTTACAAAAGTCCATATGAAATTTTTTCGCATGACGAAATCAAGTATGTTTCTTCATAATTAGTTAGTTTAGGTCTCTAGCTTTACACAGATACCCATATGTCCAAATATTATGCACTAGTTCGGTAATTATAAGCCAAAAACAAAACTATGCCCACAAAATTTGGACCAAAAGTAAGGTTTTTTTTTAAAGACATTGAATCTAATATATAAAAATAAGTCGGTTTTCTTGCTGACGATGTAACTTCAGAACGCGCCAACCGATTTTCACGGTTTTGCGTTCGTTGGAAAGGTCTCGGGCTCCGGAAGGTTTATAGCAACAAAAAATTCAGGAAAAGCGGGAAATTCTTTTTTTACATACAGCGCCACCTTATGTACTACAAACAAATATTTTAAGTAGGCTCAGTTAATTTCATGTGGACCATCCTCTGCTGAAGAAATCGCGGTTTCAACTTTTTTTTGTCATCATTGATATTAAAGGTAAAGGATCAATGTGGACCATCCTCTGCTGAAGAATTCGCGGTTTCAACTTTTTTTTGTCAAGATTGATATTAAAAGTAAAGGACCAATGTGGACCATCCTCTGCTGAAGATTTCGCGGCTTCAATTTTTTTTGTCATCATTGATATTAAAGGTAAAGGACCAATGTGGACCATTCTCTGCTGAAGAATTCGCGGTTTCAACTTTTTTTGTCATCATTGATATTAAAGGTAAAGGACCAATGTGGACCATCCTCTGCTAAAGAATTCGCGGTTTCAACTTTTTTTGTCATCATTGATATTAAAAGTAAAGGACCAATGTGGACCATCCTCTGCTGAAGAATTCGCGGTTTCAATTTTTTTTGTTATCATTGATATTAAAGGTAAAGGACCAATGTGGACCATCCTCTGCTGAAGAATTCGCGGTTTCAACTTTTGTTTGTCATCATTGATATTAATAGAATAGGACCAATGTGTACCATCCTCTGCTGAAGAATTCGCGGTTTCAACTTTTTTTTGTCATCATTGATATTAAAAGTAAAGGACCAATGTGGACCATCCTCTGCTAAAGAATTCGCGGTTTTAATTTTTATTTGTCATCATTGATATTAAAAGTAAAGGACCAATGTGGACCATCATCTGCTGAAAAATTCGCGGTTTTTATTTGCGATACTCGAAGAGTAAGCAAATACTGTAAACGATCAAATGTCTGTCTGTCCGTCCGTCCGTCCGTCCGTCTGTCTGTCTGTCCGCACAAACATCGAGATCTCGGGAACTATTAGAGCTAGAACCACCAAATTTTGCACACAGACTTCTATGAGCAAGGCGCAGATCAAGTTTGTTTCAAAACCTGACCACGCCCCCTTTTACGCCCACAAACCGGAAAAAACTCTGTGGTGTCCACATTTTTAGTGCTAGAGAAAAGTAGCTTTTACAAATGTTGTTCGTATTGAAAAATCCTACCCAAATATCTAAAAATTTTAAAATCTGACCATTTTCAAGAAATTGTGTATACAACTGCGTTGAAAATTTTTATTGCGCTCAAAAGTAGGCAAAACAATTTTTTTTTTTTAAGAGGGCGCTTAAAACTGATTGCGCATGAAAGAAGGCTACAGATTATTGAAGAGGGCTAGCTAGCTGTTTTTAAAGAGGGCAATAAGTATCGCAAATCTTATAGTCGGGAAACCCGACTATAGCGTTCTTTCTTGTTTATTTTGTTATCTACTATATAAAAATAAGTCGGTTTTCTTGCGGACGATATAGCTTTCAGAACACCGATTTCCACGGTTTTGCATTCGTTGGAAATATTGCAAATTACCCAAAATTCGGGTCTGCCATGGATTGCAGGTTAATATTTACCCTGAACTGCAAAGAAAATCGTTTTTGTTTGTGGTTTTAAGTACGGTGAACCAGCCTTGCCTCGGCTTGTCCACGTGAGGTAAAGAAAATAACTCGGCTTGTAGATGGTCACCTCAAGAGTCAATCGGCAAATAGACCGAGCTTAGGGTTTGGATCACGCTTGTAGGCCTATTTCCGCAGGCCGCGATGATCTCTAGTGTCACATTTGACACTGGAAAAAGGATATCATCCCTGCGGGTCTAAACTCTGCTAACATCTAGTAAGTAAGTAAGTATTTCTAAACTTTAATAAAATTAAATTATTCATTTGTAATTTTAAGTATTCAAAATTTTCTTTTTAAATTAAATATGAATCATTATTTATTCTACACCTAAATGTAATTATATTTATTATAATCTTAGCTAATTCGATAACCAAAGTTATGCAGCAGACGGACCCTAATTAACTTGTGCATGGTTTAATCAGCCTAATTAACTTTGTGCATATCCAGGAAAAAAAATCGCTTGCTTTTTGGCATTTTGACAAATTGTCAGCGTCAGTCACAATAGGAGGTAAATCCTATAAGGCAGTGATCGACACAGGAGCCACCAGCAGTTTCATCAGTGAAACGCTAGCAGCGATTTTGGCCGCTGGGGGAAAACTGACCCCAACTTGGAGCCCCGTGAGATTTGCAGATGGGCGAGCGGGCGAGATAAGCCGCCAGCTCGAGGTGAATTTGGAGTTTGGAAACCGGCAGATCACAACAGTATTGTTTTTAATGCCAGGGATAATCGATGATCTACTCCTGGGTTACAATATTTCTAAGGATATGGAGGCAGAATTAAGCTGCGCAGGACAGACAATTCAGTTTAAAGCGAATAGGCCCATAAAAAAAAGGACAGCTGTAAGGAAACACAATTCAAGGAACCCAGCAGAAATAGAAAAGCTTACCGTAACAAAGCCCCAGAAGAACGGTTAGGCAGTTAAAGGCAAAATCGATCCTAAAAGCATACCTCCTGCCGAGGATTCACCACATCCTGGATCAGTTAAAGCAGGCTTAATACCTCAGTAGCTAAGACCTAAAAAACGGATACTGGCAAATACCTGTGGAGGAGTCAAGAAAACCATTAACGGCGTTTAATGTGGAAAGTTATGCCTTTCGGATTGCACTCAGCACCGGCAACTTTTCAACGAGCACTAGACAGTGATATCGGTCCTGATATGAAGCCATATGCCTTTGCATATTTGGATGACATCATCGTCATAGGACGCACGCTCGAAGAACACCGAAACAACCTCCAAGAGGTATTTCGGCGGGTGAGAAAAGCCAATTTAAAGATCAACATCGAAAAGTGCTACTTCTTTAAAAGGGAGCTAAAGTACCTAGAGCCTCTTGTGAGGGATCCGTACGGATCCTGATAAGGTGGCAGCGCCAGTGGATGTCAAAGGCTTGCGCAGGTTTATAGGAGTTGCATCGTGGTACCGGCGTTTCGTTCCGGATTTTGCAACCAAAATCAACCCGTTAACAGGACTGTTGAAGAAGGGCATTAAATGGCAGTGGGATAAAAAGCAGCAACAAGCATTCAAGGATATAAAAGAAAGCCTGATCGCAGCACCAATTCTGACTTGTCCGGATTTTGACAAGAAATTTGTGCTACAGACGGATGCCAGCAATGTGGGAATAGGAGCGGTCCTAACACAACACCAGGATAACCAAGAACAGGTTATATCGTACGCTAGTCGAACATTAAACGGGGCAGAACAAAACTATTAAGCAACAGAGAAGAAGTGCCTGGCCATTGTGTGGGCATTTCAACAGTTTAGACCATACTCGGAAAGATACCACTTCCAAGTAATTACGGACCATATGGCATAGAAATGGGTCAACTCTATCAAGAGCCCGACTGGAAGGATCGCAAGATGGGCATTGGAGTTGCAGCGATATGAGTTCGACATCATTTATCGGATCAGATGCACTTTCACGACAGCCTTTGGAAGTGGAAGCCTGCCTCATGATTGGGAGCAGAGAACATTTCAGCTTGGAGGAGTACAAAACCTGTGCATGGACCCAGATAAAACTGAAGGAGATGAAGGCGCACCCTCAGAAGTTTCCAGATTGTTTATGGGAAGCGGGTGATTTGTACCGAAACATCCCTCATAGGGCTGAAAATGAGGACGTAGCCGCATGGAAATTATGCGTGCCGTCAGGGCTTTAAGAAATTATCTTGAAAGAAAATTATCGCCATGGTTGCGGCCAGGTACTTCTGGCCAGGAATGCAGCGGGATGTACGGAAATGTGAAAAGTGTCACCGTTTCAAGGCCAGCCAATTACAGGTAGCAGAGAAGATGTATGATGATCCAAAGTAGGGGAGAAGTGGGCATGGGGGGGTTGTGGGCACCCCTACGTATCTTTTCACAAAATGAAGATTGACTTTTCTTGTTAATGTCATTCGCAAGCAATTACCTTATGTATGATTTATGCAAAATATCAATGTAAACGAACGCGTTTGCTTTTTGAAATGAACGAATTGGTTTTTTTGTGCTTGGAAAAGGTGGTGAAGTTTTTTTTTAAAGATTTTCAATAGTGTATTAATTAAAGTGAATCGATTAAGAAGGTAAGTGTAATGAATTTTTATTTAGTCAAAGTATTATACTAAATGGAACAATATCGATTTGAACCAACAAATTTATGCAAACACATTTTTTAATTACTTCTTAAAATGTCTGCTGTTCGCGCCACTAAATTGATTTATCGCTGTTACTGTTAACTTTATAGTATATTTAGTATATTTTGAACTTGAAATGTTACATTGAAATATTCTTGGCCCATCGATACACGAAGTACTCGGTGCCGATCGATATTGAAAAGAAAAGATCGAATAATGAACAATTGAAAGAGACTGCGATCTCTAATATATACGAGAAAGAAATAAAGCGGAGCTGACTCGTTTTTCTTAGAGCATTTTAATAGGAGCAATTTGATCCTTATTGGAAAGGCTCGCTTAAGGACTTTGGCTCGTTCATTTTGGCGCCCGAACAGGGACTTCTTGGAGAAAGTACAGTCCCGGAGGAGTTCATCGTTGGAGCTCAATTATTGAAGCGAAAAACGGCGACTGCGACCACATTTTCGCACTTGGAGCTCAGCTTAAGCAGCGAGAAAAAGGCCGGCGACAGCGTCACTGACTGCGACGGCGACTGCGGCATTGGTAACTTGGTACTTTTTGCAAGCAGGTAAACTTTGATTGGATGTGTGTTAAATAAATGCAAATTAAACGTATTGAAAATTACAAGTAAACTGGAGATTCGGCCCTTAACGAAGTGTGGTTAAAAGTGATCGGCTATATATATATACATTTTGGATGTATACAGTTGTACAGTTTGCACCGTTTAATGTGGGTGGACTCACTAACACACGTCCAGAAACCGTTAGACTTTAGGTTTGACACCTTAAACATACATATTTACACCACGTGGCCCAGACTGTTATCCAAGTATCTTGTGGTGCATTTTTCGCACAGACCGTTACATATGTACATTTATATGTATTGCAAGCAACTTGCGCAGCATTGTGGTTAAGTTTTCTTTGGTGCACTTTGGCACAGAGAGAGAGAAACAACAAGAGAAAATGAGAAAGGAATTTTATTTCTTAGTAAGCTTTTTCTTAAAGTAAATAGAACACAAATTAAATACAATTTATTGGATTAACTACTCATAATGTTAGCACTTGTTGTTTCTCAGAACACAATAAATTAAAGACTGGAAAACATTGGTAAACAATTGCCGCTGAGGGAATTTAAGCATTTACCTTAATAATTTCGAGATTAGTTTAAGTTCTTATTGGACTTAAACGTTTATTTTAAAACATGGCTCCTAAAAAACAGAAGGAGACTGAAGTTCTCTCAGCTCGAGCTGGACTAGTGAATTCCTTTACGCGAAACAAGGCTTATCTTGCCAAAAATAACGCCACCATGTCACCGGCAGATTTAGAAGCGCGGTTAAGCCTTATTGAGTCTAATTATGGCCAATTTTGCAATATTCAAGCCAAGATCGAGGAAGAGACGGAGGATGCGAGTGAATTTGAAAGCCGCTTCGCTATGGAAGAGCTTTATTGCGTAATTAAACAGTTTGAGGCAGAAGAGTTTCGGGGAAAGTTTGAATAGTTCTCAGGTGCCTCGTCAGTCGCGTTCGGCACCACTGCCTTCTTTAACGGTTCCTGAATTTTCTGGAAAGTTCACCGAAATAATAATACTTAATACTTTTACAATGCTAATAGGATCTGATAGCGAGCTAGACGAATTATCAAAAATGATTCATTTAAGATCGGCGCTCGGTCCCGTCCCGTCAAGCACCATTGATTGTTTGGAAATATCAGGTGCTAATTATCTACGTGCCCTACGTTTGCTGCAGGATCGTTACGAAAATAAGGCAATCATTATGCAGGCGCACATTAATGAGTTGTTTAATCTAAAACGTGTCAAGAACAGCACCTCAGAGGCATTGAGAGTGTTAGTAGATAGTGTAAATTCACAACTAATTTCATTAAAGTCGCTAGCCGGGAAGCCAGAAATTCTGAAAGCCATCATTTTTCACCTAGTGCGCAGCAAAATTGACGATGAAACTTTAGAAAAATGGGACTGCGAATGGGATAGCGCTACACTTCCTTCTTGGGCTACGCTATCAAAGTTCTTAATTTCTAGAGGAATGAATTTAGCCAATCGTGAGGCTCGGCAAACAAACATCTCTAGACAACATGTGAAAACCGACTTGAGAAAATCGAGCTTAGCTGCTGCGGTGGTCAGCAATGGAAAAATTAGCTGTTATATTTGCACAGGTGCGCATCCCATAAAATTGTGCCCTAAGTTTGTCGAGCTCTCGCCAATACAGCGGTTTCATGAGGTGAAAAGGCTTTCACTGTGCCTACTCTGTTTTAGCAAAAGGCATGCAACCAGAGCTTGCAACAGCCAATATTGTAGCACATGCAGCAAACCGCATCATGACTTGTTGCATCGTGAGACTTTAGGAAGCGCAAACAACTCCGGTTCCGCTAGCCAGGATCAAAGAGGGTCCAATGTCTTACATAGTTCATTGTTAGGGAAGCCTTCAGCAAGTTTTTTGGCAACAGCTGTGGTTCTAGTTAAGGGCAACGACGGAGTTTATCAAAATTGTAGATGCATTTTAGACTCTGGGAGCCAGTTGAACTTTTTGAAAAGTAGATTAGTGTCAACTTTAAATCTGGAAGTGAGAGAATCGAGTACTCGACTCAGCGGGATCGGCAATGCAACATCTCAGGTTTTAGGATCGGTAAGGGCTACATTCAAGTCTAGGGTGACAAGGTATGCGGCCACAGAAAGCTTTTCCGTACTGCCGGAAATCACACAGTACCACCCCTCAGGCACTGCACTTAACTTAAAATTGCAAATACCCAAGGGAGTTTTTCTAGCAGACCCTACGTTGTGACTTCCTTCTTTAAATTAATCGTAGCGGGTCAGATTAAGCTTGGACCAAAATTACCAACCCTACAATAGTCTCTTTTAGGTTGGGTAGTCGTGGGGGACGTTATCCACACATTAAGCATATCCTTGGTAGTGAATGAGGTAGAAGAAAAGGTACCAGCTAAGAATAACTTAGACGAACTAGTTCAACAGTTTTGGAAATGCGAGGAGGTGCCTCAGACAACTAAGAAGTTTAGTGAGGAGGAAAAGGAATGCGAAAATCATTTCGTCACCAACATAAGTCACTCCAAATCTGGTCATTTAGTGGTAGCCCTGCCCTTTAAGACGCCGACCATGCCCTTGGGAGACACCTATCAAATTGCCTTAACTAGATTTCGAAATTTAGAAAGGAAATTAAATCGTAGCCCTGATTTTAAAAGACAATATACAGAATTCATTGAGGAATACAAAGACTTAGGTCATTTAGAAGTGCTAGATCAGTTAGAAGTTGAAAAGATGAAGTATTTTATGCCCCACCATCCTGTTCTTAGGCCGGAAAGCCTAACGGCGAAATTGCGCGTCGTGTTCGATGCCAGCTTCAAGTCTAGCAACGGGGTCTCCTTGAATGAGACTATGCTGGTTGGACCAACCTTGCAGCCTGACTTGTTTGAGATACTTATTCGATTTAGGTTTTACAAGTATGCTTTAACAGCAGACATTTCCAAAATGTATAGGCAAATCTTAAAAGTACATAGATACCCATTGCAGTTTTCAGTGCATACTGTGGCGTTTTGACAACTCACAGCCGGTGCGAGCGTTGCGTCTGAAAACCGTTACCTACGGAACAAGTTCCGCCCCATTTTTAGCTGTCCGATGCTTGTTTTATTTAGCAGAAAAGTTTGCTGAACCTTACCCATTAGCAGTTGAGGCTATTAGGCAAAGTTTTTATATGGATGATATGCTGTGTGGTGCGGACACTGCCTTAGGCCTGTCCACGTTGAAACAAGAAGTGTCCGATCTCCTACATATTGGGAAGTTCGCCCTGCATAAGTGGCGCAGTAGTTGTCCGTTTGAGCAAAACAAGTCCGTAACAGAAGAACCCCTTAGGCTCAAGACTGAGGATGCAGCAAAGACGCTTGGCATATACTGGATAAGCCAGAGCGACAGATTTCACTTTTCCTTCAAGACTGAAAGTTTTCCAAAGGTTACCAAAAGGGGCAGTGCTATCAGAACTAGCTAGAGTGTTTGATCTGATGGGATTCTAAAGCCCTATTATAATTTTAGGAAAAATCTTTATTCAGGAACTGTGGTTGGTGAAGCTTAATTGGGACGATGAGCTACCGTCAAGTTATATAAAGCAGTGGCAGAAATATAGAGTGGAACTTGAGTTAATTGATTCGTGCTCAGTGCCTCGTTCGGTAATTCCTCTTGAGGCTGAACTGAGTGCACTAGAGCTTTATGGATTCTCTGATGCCTCTAACCTTAGTCTACGTAAATTTAGTAACTGCAAAATCCAAAGTCGCTCCTGTAAGAGTGCCTTCGTTGCCTCGTTAAGAATTACAAGGGACACTGCTCATGACAAAGCTAATGACCAAGGTTCGAGCGTGCGTTCATCTCAAGGTTGCCCAGATTAGGTATTTTACCGACTCCACTATTGTGCTTAATTGGCTGTCGTCGCATGCAAGTCGCTGGACGACATTTGTAGGAAATAGAGTAGCCCAGATCCAGGAGCTCTCCAATATTCAGGATTGGTGCAAAATAGAGTCCAAACTAAAATCAGCAGATATCGTATCCCAAGGAATGTACTCCTCAGACCTAAGCAAATCAGATTTGTGGTGGCACGGTCCAGCGTTTTTAAAGCAACCTGTTGGTAGCTGGCCGGAAGCGACATGGCATAAGTGCGAGGAGACGATGCCTGACTATAGAAAAGGGGCCTTTTCTTTGGCAGCAGTAAGTAGAGTTAAGGACAAGAATGTAGAGGATCTAGTTAGTCGGAATACAATTTCGAAGGATTTCTTAAAGCTTCAGCGAGTTTTTGGCTATATATACAAATGGAGGCTTAGAGTAACCATGAAAAAGACTGCTCAGCCAAACTTAACTGCCGGTGAAATGGCTGGAGGCCTTCGTTATATAATTTATAATGTACAGCATGTTAAGCTGGCAGAGGAATTCACGAGATTATTAAGTAATAAGACATTAAACTCGGCTTAAATCCGTTCATAAAGGAAGAAGAGGGGATTCAAGTAATTCGTGTAGGAGGACGGTTGTTAAGGGTCGATTTACCAAATGAAACAAAACACCCTATTTTATTGCCAAGCAATCACGTTGTTGTCGAGGCGCTAGCTGTATACACACATCGAATTAATTTACATGCCGGGGCGCAATCTTTATGCGCTTTCTTGCGGCAAAAGTACTGGATTATCAATTGCAGAAAGATCGCTCGCAACACAGTCCGAAGGTGCGTCTTATGTTTTCGTTCTAGACCCGTACTGGGCAGACAGCTGATGGGCGCTTTACCGGAAGGCCAGGTACGAAACAATGTCCATCCTTTTGAGCGCGCTGGATTGGACTTCTCGTTGCATTTCATCGTCCGAGGGAAACGCCCTGTCAAGGTGTATCTATGCCTATTTGTGTGCTTCATAACAAAGGCTTGCCACATAGAGGTTGTCTCCGACTTAAGCGCTAACGCATTGATATCAGCGTTAAAGCGCTTTTTCTCTCGTCGTGGACTCAGTACGGATCTGTTCTGCGACAATGCTACAAACTTTGTAGGCGCATCACGTGAGATGGCTAGAACATTTGACCTTGCCAGCCAGACGGTAATCGGGGATGCCTTTAGTCAACGTGGAGTCAAGTTCCACTTTATACCGCCGCGCTCGCCTCATTTTGGAGGACTGTGGGAGAGCGCAGTCAAAGTCGCTAAGCAACTGCTAGTCAAAAGCGCAAATAGCACGGCACTCAACTACGAAGATCTCTCGACAGCTGTATCGCAAGTGGAGGCAGTAATGAACTCCAGGCCGATGTATCCTTTATCATCCGATCCAAACGATCTAGAGGCATTAACTCCCGGTCATTTCTTGGTAGGACGACCACTGAATGCGCCATTGGAGCCGTTCGACGAAGAGTTAGTCAAGTTATCTATGACTAACCATTGGAAGCGCATTTTAGTAGTGCACAACATGTTCTGGCGCCGCTGGAAGACTGAGTACTTGACGCTCATGCAAGCACGCTCCAAATGGACTGCATCAGCCAGTAACGTTCAACTTGGTACTTTGGCGCTTATTGCTGAAGACAATTCACCACCCGGACAATGGTTACTGGGTCGAGTCTCCGAGCTACATCCAGGACAGGATGGCGCAGTGCGTGTAGTTACGCTCAAAACGAAGACAGGATACCTGAAGCGGAATGTACGTAAGATCTGCCCCTTGCCCATAAACGACTGAGGTTGGAAGGACGTTCCAAGGCGGGGAATATGTTCGCGCCACTAAATTGATTTATCGCTGTTACTGTTAACTTTATAGTATATTTAGTATATTTTGAACTTGAAATGTTACATTGAAATATTCTGGGCCCATCGATACACGAAGTACTCGGTGCCGATCGATATTGAAACGAAAAGATCGAATGAACAATTGATTGAGACTGCGATCTCTAATAAATATATACGAGAAAGAAATTAAGCGGAGCTGACGCGTTTTTCTTGGAGCATTTTGATAGGAGAAATTGGATCCTTATTGGAAAGGCTCGCTTAAGGACTTTGGCTCGTTCATCTGCTAAAGTTGGTTGTGAGCACCAAAATTGGGGGGTTGTGGGCATCCGTTTTTTCTTGGCAAATTTTTTTGTTACCTACAATTTCTTGTAAAATTGTTTTCAAAATTTGTTTGGAACCCTCTAGAACATTCTTGTAGAAATCTTAGGCTCTTGGAAAAGGATCCTCTCCCGCTGAGAGGGATTATCACCAAGATTTGTAATTTTGCGATCGAGCTTTTCGTCTGAAATGTGTTGACATGCGGGCCAGTTATTACACATGTCAAAATTGTGTTTCCGACGATGAATAACGCCTATGTAGTCTTTGAAATAAATAAATTGTCGTTATGTTGATATTGGTTGCGGTGTTTTTCCATATTTTTCCATTTGCAGCATTTTTTTCCAGGGTGCCCACAACCCCCAAAAAAAATTTTAGCTGAAAATTACGGTTTTGCAAAAGTCCATATGAAATTTTTTCGCATGACGAAATCAAGTATGTTTCTTCATAATTAGTTAGTTTAGGTCTCTAGCTTTACACAGATACCCATATGTCCAAATATTATGCACTAGTTCGGTAATTATAAGCCAAAAACAAAACTATGCCCACAACCCCCACTTCTCCCCTACTGAAAAGCATTTTGTACGTTTCAACTTTTTTGTCATCATTGATATTAAAGGTAAAGGACCAATGTGGACCATCCTCTGCTAAAGAATTCGCGGTTTCAACTTTTTTGTCATCATTGATATTAAAAGTAAAGGACCAATGTGGACCATCCTCTGCTGAAGAATTCGCGGTTTCAATTTTTTTTGTCATCATTGATATTAAAGGTAAAGGACCAATGTGGACCATCCTCTGCTGAAGAATTCGCGGTTTCAACTTTTGTTTGTCATCATTGATATTAAAGGTAAAGGACCAATGTGTACCATCCTCTGCTGAAGAATTCGCGGTTTCAACTTTTTTTTGTCATCATTGATATTAAAAGTAAAGGACCAATGTGGACCATCCTCTGCTAAAGAATTCGCGGTTTTAATTTTTATTTGTCATCATTGACATTAAAAGTAAAGGACCAATGTGGACCATCATCTGCTGAAAAATTCGCGGTTTTTATTTGCGATACTCGAAGAGTAAGCAAATACTGTAAACGATCAAATGTCTGTCTGTCCGACCGTCCGTCCGTCCGTCTGTCTGTCTGTCCGCACAAACATCGAGATCTCGGGAACTATTAGAGCTAGAACCACCAAATTTTGCACACAGACTTCTATGAGCAAGGCGCAGATCAAGTTTGTTTCAAAACCTGACCACGCCCCCTTTTACGCCCACAAACCGGAAAAAACTCTGTGGTGTCCACATTTTTAGTGCTAGAGAAAAGTAGCTTTTACAAATGTTGTTCGTATTGAAAAATCCTACCCAAATATCTAAAAAATTTTAAAATCTGACCATTTTCAAGAAATTGTGTATACAACTGCGTTGAAAATTTTTATTGCGCTCAAAAGTAGGCAAAACAATTTTTTTTTTTTTAAGAGGGCGCTTAAAACTGATTGCGCATGAAAGAAGGCTACACATTATTGAAGAGGGCTAGCTAGCTGTTTTTAAAGAGGGCAATAAGTATCGCAAATCTTATAGTCGGGAAACCCGACTATAGCGTTCTTTCTTGTTTATTTTGTTATCTACTATATAAAAATAAGTCGGTTTTCTTGCGGACGATATAGCTTCAGAACACCGATTTCCACGGTTTTGCATTCGTTGGAAATATTGCAAATTACCCAAAATTCGGGTCTGCCATGGATTGCAGGTTAATATTTACCCTGAACTGCAAAGAAAATCGTTTTTGTTTGTGGTTTTAAGTACGGTGAACCAGCCTTGCCTCGGCTTGTCCACGTGAGGTAAAGAAAATAACTCGGCTTGTAGATGGTCACCTCAAGAGTCAATCGGCAAATAGACCGAGCTTAGGGTTTGGATCACGCTTGTAGGCCTATTTCCGCAGGCCGCGATGATCTCTAGTGTCACATTTGACACTGGAAAAGGATATCATCCCTGCGGGTCTAAACTCTGCTAACATCTAGTAAGTAAGTAAGTATTTCTAAACTTTAATAAAATTAAATTATTCATTTGTAATTTTAAGTATTCAAAATTTTCTTTTTAAATTAAATATGAATCATTATTTATTCTACACCTAAATGTAATTATATTTATTATAATCTTAGCTAATTCGATAACCAAAGTTATGCAGCAGACGGACCCTAATTAACTTGTGCATGGTTTAATCAGCCTAATTAACTTTGTGCATATCCAGGAAAAAAAATCGCTTGCTTTTTGGCATTTTGACAAATTGTCAGCGTCAGTCACAATAGGAGGTAAATCCTATAAGGCAGTGATCGACACAGGAGCCACCAGCAGTTTCATCAGTGAAACGCTAGCAGCGATTTTGGCCGCTGGGGGAAAACTGACCCCAACTTGGAGCCCCGTGAGATTTGCAGATGGGCGAGCGGGCGAGATAAGCCGCCAGCTCGAGGTGAATCTGGAGTTTGGAAACCGGCAGATCACAACAGTATTGTTTTTAATGCCAGGGATAATCGATGATCTACTCCTGGGTTACAATATTTCTAAGGACATGGAGGCAGAATTAAGCTGCGCAGGACAGACAATTCAGTTTAAAGCGAATAGGCCCATAAAAAAAAAGGACAGCTGTAAGGAAACACAATTCATGGAACCCAGCAGAAATAGAAAAGCTTACCGTAACAAAGCCCCAGAAGAACGGTTAGGCAGTTAAAGGCAAAATCGATCCTAAAAGCATACCTCCTGCCGAGGATTCACCACATCCTGGATCAGTTAAAGCAGGCTTAATACCTCAGTAGCTAAGACCTAAAAAACGGATACTGGCAAATACCTGTGGAGGAGTCAAGAAAACCATTAACGGCGTTTAATGTGGAAAGTTATGCCTTTCGGATTGCACTCAGCACCGGCAACTTTTCAACGAGCACTAGACAGTGATATCGGGCCTGATATGAAGCCATATGCCTTTGCATATTTGGATGACATCATCGTCATAGGACGCACGCTCGAAGAACACCGAAACAACCTCCAAGAGGTATTTCGGCGGGTGAGAAAAGCCAATTTAAAGATCAACATCGAAAAGTGCTACTTCTTTAAAAGGGAGCTAAAGTACCTAGAGCCTCTTGTGAGGGATCCGTACGGATCCTGATAAGGTGGCAGCGCCAGTGGATGTCAAAGGCTTGCGCAGGTTTATAGGAGTTGCATCGTGGTACCGGCGTTTCGTTCCGGATTTTGCAACCAAAATCAACCCGTTAACAGGACTGTTGAAGAAGGGCATTAAATGGCAGTGGGATAAAAAGCAGCAACAAGCATTCAAGGATATAAAAGAAAGCCTGATCGCAGCACCAATTCTGACTTGTCCGGATTTTGACAAGAAATTTGTGCTACAGACGGATGCCAGCAATGTGGGAATAGGAGCGGTCCTAACACAACACCAGGATAACCAAGAACAGGTTATATCGTACGCTAGTCGAACATTAAACGGGGCAGAACAAAACTATTAAGCAACAGAGAAGAAGTGCCTGGCCATTGTGTGGGCATTTCAACAGTTTAGACCATACTCGGAAAGATACCACTTCCAAGTAATTACGGACCATATGGCATAGAAATGGGTCAACTCTATCAAGAGCCCGACTGGAAGGATCGCAAGATGGGCATTGGAGTTGCAGCGATATGAGTTCGACATCATTTATCGGATCAGATGCACTTTCACGACAGCCTTTGGAAGTGGAAGCCTGCCTCATGATTGGGAGCAGAGAACATTTCAGCTTGGAGGAGTACAAAACCTGTGCATGGACCCAGATAAAACTGAAGGAGATGAAGGCGCACCCTCAGAAGTTTCCAGATTGTTTATGGGAAGCGGGTGATTTGTACCGAAACATCCCTCATAGGGCTGAAAATGAGGACGTAGCCGCATGGAAATTATGCGTGCCGTCAGGGCTTTAAGAAATTATCTTGAAAGAAAATTATCGCCAGGGTTTCGGCCAGGTACTTCTGGCCAGGAATGCAGCGGGATGTACGGAAATGTGAAAAGTGTCACCGTTTCAAGGCCAGCAGAGAAGATGTATGATGATCCAAAGTAGGGGAGAAGTGGGGGTTGTGGGCATGGGGGGTTGTGGGCACCCCTTCGTATCTTTTCACAAAATGAAGATTGACTTTTCTTGTTAATGTCATTCGCAAGCAATTACCTTATGTATGATTTATGCAAAATATCAATGTAAACGAACGCGTTTGCTTTTTGAAATGAACGAATTGGTTTTTTTTGTGCTTGGAAAAGGTGGTGAAGTTTTTTTTTAAAGATTTTCAATAGTGTATTAATTAAAGTGAATCGATTAAGAAGGTAAGTGTAATGAATTTTTATTTAGTCAAAGTATTATACTAAATGGAACAATATCGATTTGAACCAACAAATTTATGCAAACACATTTTTTAATTACTTCTTAAAATGTCTGCTAAAGTTGGTTGTGAGCACCAAAATTGGGGGGGTTGTGGGCATCCGTTTTTTCTTGGCAAATTTTTTTGTTACCTACAATTTCTTGTAAAATTGTTTTCAAAATTTGTTTGGAACCCTCTAGAACATTCTTGTAGAAATCTTAGGCTCTTGGAAAAGGATCCTCTCCCGCTGAGAGGGATTATCACCAAGATTTGTAATTTTGCGATCGAGCTTTTCGTCTGAAATGTGTTGACATGCGGGCCAGTTATTACACATGTCAAAATTGTGTTTCCGACGATGAATAACGCCTATGTAGTCTTTGAAATAAATAAATTGTCGTTATGTTGATATTGGTTGCGGTGTTTTTCCATATTTTTCCATTTGCAGCATTTTTTTCCAGGGTGCCCACAACCCCCCCAAAAAAAAATTTTAGCTGAAAATTACGGTTTTGCAAAAGTCCATATGAAATTTTTTCGCATGACGAAATCAAGTATGTTTCTTCATAATTAGTTAGTTTAGGTCTCTAGCTTTACACAGATACCCATATGTCCAAATATTATGCACTAGTTCGGTAATTATAAGCCAAAAACAAAACTATGCCCACAACCCCCACTTCTCCCCTACTGAAAAGCATTTTTGTACGTTTGGCGTCAACCTTAGGCCATGTTTGGCGACTATTGTTGCAGTGAGTGGTATTGTTCCATGTTTCTTGTTCAACTTCCCTTGTCCTGAGCTTAAAAGTGGCTAGGGCATACGGAAGTCCTCCTTGTCTGGCAGGAGAACTGGTAGTGCCGCGTCTGGCCAGCTCATCAGCTATTTCGTTCCCCTTAAGGCTAGAGTGGCGTAGGCAACTGAGAGCCTCGCTTATGGCGAGAATCCCTGCCTGAAAAACGCTGCAGTGGTTCCGCCCAGTCCTCCCTAGAGGGGAAGACTGTTTTGAACGTTGTAGAGATGTGTTCTACGGGTGTGCAATAGTCTGTTAATTGCATGTTTGTGCCTTCTGGTAGGATGGTTGAGTGCCCGTATTGATGGACTATCCAGCAGTTTGCGTCTCTCGTGCTGTGATGGTGGCGGTTTCTTTTGCCAACAGAAGAATTGGGGATATGCTAGTAATAGCGTTGAGCGCTTCACTAGAGGTTGTTCTGAGAGCTCCTGTCATGCATAGTTGAGCTACCCTTTGCACCTTGTTGAGTGCCCTGAGTTTAGAACTATACAGCAGCGCTGGCCACCAAACGGATACCCCATACAGGAGGGTGGGTATGGCGCTAAATACGCTAAATAACCAGCTAAATACAGACGGGGACATTCCCCATTTGAGGCCTACTGCCTTTTTGCAGGTGAAGAGTGCAATGTTGGCTTTACGCACTCTATCCGCTATAGTGAGATTCCAGTTCAGTTTCTTGTCTAGTACAAGCCCCAGGTATTTTGCACTATCGCTAAACTCTAGAACGGAATCATTTAGTTTTGGGGCAGATAACTTAGGGATCTTATACTTCCTGGTGAAGAGAATAAGATCGGTTTTACTTGGGTTTACGTTTAACCCACTTTCAGATGCCCATCTTGACAGTTTTCTTAGTTTGACTGTCATAATGTCACACAGGGTTTGCGGAAATTTTTCCCGCAGCATGACAACCACATTGTCTGCATAAGCAACAATCTTGCATCCCCCATCTTCTATGTCGCGGAGCAGCGTGTTTACTGCTAGGTTCTGCTGACATGCCTGCACAGAGTAGATGCTCCCAGCGAAGAGGTCACTTTTCTGCTCAGTAGCAGCTGTGTGACTTATCTCACCAACTGAGCATCTACACCAAGGCTCAGCATAGCAATGGTTATTGCCCTTGAGTCGATGTTATTGAAGGCTCCTTCTATGTCCAAGAAGGCGGCTAAGGTATATTCCTTATTTTGCAGGGATTTTTCTATACTGGATATGACAGAATGAAGTGCTGTTTCTGTCGACTTGCCTTTACGGTATGCATGCTGAGATTCAGATAGCAGAGAGGGATCGATTGATGTTCTTAGGTGTAGCCCTATCAATCTTTCCAAGATTTTCAGAAGGAAGGAGGACAGGCTTATTGGCCTGAGATCCTTCGGTGTTGAGTGTGAGGCTTTGGCCGGCCTTGGGTATAAAAACTACTTTGGACGTTAGCCAAGAAGGGGGAATGTGGCCTAACGCCACAGGCCGTCCAGGCTGATACATGTTGAAACCATGGCAGAACTGACATCTGACCACTCGCCTGTTTTACTCTGTCTATCTGAACATCCACAGTTTGTAGGTTAGGTTAGGTTAGGTTAGGTTAGGTTAGAGCGGCGGCTGACACAAGGTCAGCCCACTTAGGCCATCACTGGCCCATTGTGATACCGCAATGGATCATTTATACCCTTTAAACCACTAATTTATAAAGAATCCCAGCCCGTTTCTCTAATGAAACCTGCTATTTTCTTCGGGGAACAGCTGCTAATTCAGCTAGATTGTCAAGGAAATATTCTCCTCTATGCTTTTTCCTGCGCCTGATAAGGGCCACACAGGAGCAGAAGAAGTGCTCTGCTGATTCTACTTCTTCCTCGTTTTTGCAGCTTCTGCAGAAGTCGTTGTTTAGGACGTTAAGTCGGGATGCGTGGGCTCCTACGAGCCAGTGGCCTGTAATTGCTCTAATTACCGCTGAGCACTGTGTGCGATGTAGACTGAAAAGCCTTTTGGTACGTTTGGCGTCAACCTTAGGCCATGTTTGGCGACTAATGTTGCTGTGAGTGGTATTGTCCCATGTTTCTTGTTCAAGAAATCTGAAACCCTCCCTTGTCCTGAGCTTAAAAGTGGCTAGTGGCATACGGAAGTCCTCCTTGTCTGGAAGGAGAACTGTGGTAGTGCCGCGTCTAGCTAGTTCATCAGCTATTTCGTTCCCCTCAATGTTTTGGTGCCCTGGCACCCAGATTAGGGATATAACGAACTGCTGTGCCATCTCTTGAAGAGATTTGCGGCAGTTGTTCACTATCGTCGAGTTTGAGGATAGCGCACGAAGTGACTTTATTGCTGCCTGACTGTCTGAGTAAATGTTAATTACTCCGTTTATAAGGCTAGAGTGGCTTAGGCAACTGAGAGACTCGCTTATGGCGAGAATCTCTGCCTGAAAAACGCTGCAGTGGTCCGGAAGACGGAAATGTATTTTGATACTAAGTTGTTCACAGAAGACCCCTCCTCCAACTTGATTGTCGAGTTTGGAGCCGTCTGTGAAGAAATTTATACAGTCATTTTGTCCAAAGGGGCATGCCGCCCAGTCCTCCCTAGAGGGGAAGACTGTTTTGAACGTTGTAGAGGTGTGTTCTACGGGTGTGCAATAGTCTGTTAATTGAATGTTTGCGCCTTCTGGTAGGATGGATGAGTGTCCGTATTTATGGACTGTCCAGCAGTTTGCGTCTCTCAGACGTCGTGCTGGGATGGTGGCAATTTCTTTTGCCACCAGTAGAATTGGGGATATGCTAGTAATAGCGTTGAGCGCTTCACTAGAGGTTGTTCTAAGAGCTCCTGTCATGCATAGTTGAGCTACCCTTTGCACCTTGTTAAGTGCCTTGAGTTTGGAACTATACAGCAGCGCTGGCCACCAAACGGATACCCCATACAGGAGGGTGGGTATGGCGCTAAATACGCTAAATAACCAGCTAAATACAGACGGGGACATTCCCCATTTGAGGCCTACTGCCTTTTTGCAGGTGAAGAGTGCGATGTTGGCTTTACGCACTCTATCCGCTATAGTGAGATTCCAGTTCAGTTTCTTGTCTAGTACAAGCCCCAGGTATTTTGCACTATCGCTAAACTCTAAAACGGAATCATTTAGTTTTGGGGCAGATAACCTAGGGATCTTATTCTTTTTGGAGAAGAGAATAAGATCGGTTTTACTTGGGTTTACGTTTAACCCACTTTCAGATGCCCATCTTGACAGTTTTCTTAGTTTGACTGTCATAATGTCACAGAGGGCTTGCGGAAATTTTCCCCGCAACATAACAACCACATTGTCTGCATAAGCAACAATCTTGCACCCCCATCTCGAAGCAGCGTGTTTACTGCTAGGTTCCATAAAAGCGGAGAGAGTACCCCCCCTTGAGGAGTACCTCTGCTGACATGCCTGCACAGAGTAGATGCTCCCAGCGAAGAGGTCACTTTTCTGCTCAGTAGCAGCTGTGTGACTTATCTCACCAACTGAGCATCTACACCAAGGCTCAGCATAGCAATGGTTATTGCCCTTGAGTCGATGTTATTGAAGGCTCCTTCTATGTCCAAGAAGGCGGCTAAGGTATATTCCTTATTTTGCAGGGATTTTTCTATACTGGATATGACAGAATGAAGTGCTGTTTCTGTCGACTTGCCTTTACGGTATGCATGCTGAGATTCAGATAGCAGAGAGGGATCGATTGATGTTCTTAGGTGTAGCCCTATCAATCTTTCCAAGGTTTTCAGAAGGAAGGAGGACAGGCTTATTGGCCTGAGATCCTTCGGTGTTGAGTGTGAGGCTTTGCCGGCCTTGGGTATAAAAACTACTTTGGACGTTAGCCAAGAAGGGGGAATGTGGCCTAACGCCATGGTGTTCGTGAAGATGGCTTTTAGCCAAGGGACAGCAAGATCTTCCCCTTGCTGTAATTGTGCTGAGAATATCTGTTGGATTCTGTAATAATGCTATGCAGTACTTTGACCGGTTGGCATGGTTGTAGGTCGCTTGTTTGGGAACTCAAGGTGTTCCTGGAAAATGCGTATCTAGTAATAGCATTAGTGTTTCTTCGCCAGAAGAAGTCCACGAGTCATCCTGTCTCTTGAGGTAGCCCAGATTCGAGGATGACTTTGAGAGTACCTTTCGTAATCTTGCTGCCTCCGAAGAGGATTCAATTCCCTAACAAAATTTTCTCCAACCCTCTCTTTTTGCCTGCCTAGTGAGCTTTTTGAATTGAGCTAGACTGTGTTTATATTCTCCAATCCTCTCTTTTTGCCTAGTGAGCTTTTTAAATTGAGCTAGACTGTGTTTATATTTCGACCAGTTCTGTCACAACTTAGTCTTTTTATTCTGTTGAAGAGTTTCCTACATTCTACCCTCAGCTTGTCTATTTCTTGTTTCCACCAAGGTGGAACTAGAAGGGCGCTAGGTACCCGGATGCTCCGTTTGCGACTGGGCTATTTTTAAAGGGCCCCCAGCCAGGTTGATCATCGGCACGGGTCGCAGGACACCTTGATCCAGCCCTTCCAGCCCTTAGCCATGATAAGAGATCGCAGAAACATGTGGCATGGCTATGGAAAAAGCTCCGCCCCAGTCTGCGAGTCCCAGATCTTAGCTGGTACCGTCCCGAGGGACACTGAAGCACCATTACCAGTTGGCACCCTGGTGGAGGGTTCAGCTATAGATTTTTTGCCAGAAAACTTAGACAAAACTTATGAACTTAAAAACGAGATTTATATTGAAAACTACAAAAAAACGGTAAAACCAAATGTTTGCCTGTAATCCCTAGGGCATTTAGATGGGCAGTGATTTATCACGTCCACGAATCTATAATGCATTTAGGTTGGGAGAAAACAGACAAGATTTCCTTTTTCCTACACACACACACACACACACACACACACAAAAATACGAAAACACGGCAGTCAATAACTTTAAACATTCTCCTTATTTTTCTTGACCCCGAGACAGGCGCACAATGTCCACCTACCGGCGCCACTTCGGTCCAGTTTTTTAAGAAAAAAATATAAATTGCGCTTACTTTTCCTAAAGGGGCGTACCAAGCCTCGCTGTCACCGCTGTCCGTTGACATCGCACCACAATTCCACGACAACACGTGTTAAAAAAAAACTTTTCACGGCGGGCGGTTCCCTTCACGATAAATATGTCCGAAAAACTCTCATCCAGCGCGTGCGAATCCTCAAGAGTAATTAATTCTGCCTCCCTTGCCGCCGGCTTACGCACCTCGTGTTCGGCGGGGCGTCGGCGTCGCTGGCAGCTGCGGCTGCGCTCGCATCGCTTTGGCATTGGCCGGGAGAATTACTCGGCTGCTGATTGCTCGAAAACACCGATTCGATATGAGGGGGCGGTGGCGACGAAAGTTTGTATGGTGCTCGGCCTGTTCGTTGGTCGTTCGAAGAGACCGTTTTCCAAGCCGTTAACTCGATGGTTGGTTCGCTGAGAGTGTATTTGTTGGACGTGCGTGTTGACTGGTTCGAAGAGAGTGGGTTGCAGGCCGCTGAGAGTGTGCTTGTTGGACGTGCGTATTGGTTGGTTCGAAGTGAACGTAGAGGGGTGGCCGAGTCCTGTGGAGGGTCCTGAAAGGTGCCCAGGTCCTGTAGTTGAAAATGACGAGTCGTAGGTGTTTCGATGGTAGGGGTGTGGGCGCAACCACTTTTATTCGCTATGTAAATCGAACTGACTATTCTAACTTATTCTAATGCTCCTCAGAGCGCAGTGGAGACTTCATGGAGACTTCGTGGTGGGGAAAAGGGAAGCTGCGTGAGAGCGGAGAGCAGATGGGGAGAGCGGAAAGCCGGGAATACCGGGTGCTCCTTCGTGGCCTGAACATTCCGCCCCCCTTGCAATTGCTAGCGTTGCAAAAGAAGATGGCTTCTAAGGTTGGTGGCAGGCGCCGGAAATGATCCACCCAAAAACCGTCTTCTGGGCGACCGGCAGTCCTTCGTCGATCATCAGGAACCCCGACTGGATCACCTTGGGGTACACGTCCGCCCCAAGAATGACAGAAATTGTGGCGGGAAGATAGAACCGCTCATCCGCGAGCTGTATGCCCTTAAATTTGGTACGGACGGCGTCGTTGAGTGTCCGAGTCGGTGTGCGAATGCCCACCTTGGGCTCGACTTTGAACACCACCTCCATCTTGGTCGTCCCGCATTTGGACTGTATCGTCGCGTTGCACACCTTGTCGTCACCAACACTGGTCGTTGGCAACCGAAATGCGGCGGCCCGAGAAGCGTCGATGCAGCTCACTGGTGTGCAAGGGTCGATTAAAGCTGCGGTCTCGAACGTCTTGCTTCCGGTCTTCACCATCACCGAAGCAGTCGGAAGGACGTTGACGCTGTGGCGTTGTAGCAGCGATGAAAGCGATGGAGCTGGTGTAGGGGAGGCTGAGCGCTGCCTTGACGCAGGCGCGAACGCTGCCCAGAATTAGACCGCTCATGCATATGCAGCAGCGTGTGGTGGTTCCGTTGGCACTTCTTGCATTTTCCACTACGACAGTCAGCCTTCGAGTGGTCGTGGGCAAGACAGTTCGAGCAATACTTGTTTACCAAGACTGCACGAAGCCGCTTCTCAGCGCTCAGCTTCAGAAACCTGCTACACTTCCGTAGAGGATGGACTCCCTTGCAGACTCGGCAACGGTAGGATTTAATACCTCGAGTACGTCTGCCGTCCAGGGATTCTTCGGTGCGTGTTCGGGGAGCCATTTTTCTGATCTAGATCATGGATGAATGAAGGTGAATAAAGGGAAATCATATTAGGAATTGTGGATAACAACTTAGGACTAAAAAATGTGGGCCAATTTATTGTGGAAGTTTTGAAGGCTCCACAGGCAGAAGTACGACTTTGGTTATTGGACGTTTGACAACCCCGCGTGCCGTGCGGATGTCTACTACACGGACATTGCCATCGGCTCCTGGGAAGACAGAGTCAATTCTGCCGAGCCGCCACTCGTTTGAAGGCAAATTCTCGTCCTTTATGACAACCATGTCGCCGACGTGAAGATTCTTCGCGGGGGCCTGCCACTTATTGCGCTTGTGGAGTTCTTTAAGGTATTCTTCCTTCCATCGTATACGAAACTGCTGATGGAGAGCCTTTAGATGCTGCCAGCGGTTGATCATAGACCTGGTGTCCCCTTTGACTTCTGGTTCCACGGTAGACAGGAGAGGTCCTCCAACAAGAAAATGACCTGGTGTCAGGGCCAATAGATCGGTAGGGTCTTCGGACATAGGGGAGAGTGGCCTGGAATTTAGGCAAGCTTCAATTTTTGCCAGAAGCGTCGAAAGCTCTTCGAAAGTATATTTTCGAGTGGCTGTGGACTTATAGAACAGTGCTTTAAAGCTTTTAACACCAGCTTCCCATAGGCCTCCCATGTGAGGGGCTCCCGGAGGTATAAATTGCCAGGTGAGCTGCTGATGACCATAGGCATCTGTCACAGACTCTTTTACAGCCTGAAGGAAGTCGCGAGAAAGCAAGGCGGCAGCGCCAACGAAGGTTTTTCCGTTGTCAGACTGGACTTGTCGAGGACACCCTCTCTGGGAAACGAAGCGAGCGAAAGCGGCGAGAAACTTCTCGGTCGTGAGATCAGAGGTAGGCTCTAAGTGGATGGCCTTGGTGGAAAAACAAACGAACACTAACACATATCCTTTTGTTATGAGACATGCTCTTCCGGTGTATTTTTTAATTTCGAATGGGCCGGCGTAGTCCATTCCCGTGTACGTAAATGGTCGGGAGAACGACGCACGGTTTTTCGGCAACGTGCCCATCAACTGTGTTTGTAGCCTTTTCTTGTGGATCACGCATACCTTGCAGGAGTTTACTATTGCTTTTACTAAGTTCTTTAGTTTTGGTATCCAGTATCTTGACCGAATGAGGCGTACCATCAACTGGTTGCCGCCATGGAGGGTTATGCGATGAGTGAACTGGACAAGTAGGCGAGAAAGTGGGCAGCTATATGGAAGGATAACTGGATGCCGTTCATCCTATTGAAGGCTGTCGGAAGCCGTCACGCGACCGCACGCTCTTATCAGACCATGTTGATCTATGAACGGGTTCATGCTTAGGATAGTACTTGAAGAAGGCACAGAGCGCTTTTCACTTAGGCAGTGATAATCATGGGAGAAGTCTCTGCGCTGAGTATTCAGAATAAGGAACAAAGAAATATTCATCAGATGTGTCTTTCCAACGGACACCGAGCGTTTTTGCCGTGCTTTCGGCATCGATCTCCAGAAAATCGGAGCGCAGGAGATGGTCACTCGGAATGTGAGCCAAAATATCCTTATGATTGGACGTCCATTTTCTCAATGGAAACCCAGCGGAGTTGAGGGCACTTTGTAGCTCTTGAATCGAGAGCCGAGCGTCTTCTTTAGAGTCGGCGCCAGCTAGGACATCATCTACATACATAAAATGACGAATGACATCACTAGCTTTAGGATGGCTGTGTTGTACGTCAGTTGCCAGTTGTTGAAGCACGCGAATGGCCAGGTACGGAGCGCAATTGACTCCAAAGGTGACCGTTTTCAACTCGAACTCTCGGATGTCCCCATCAGGATTACGGAACAATATCCGCTGGAAAGGCGTGTGCTTCGGATCTACCCAGATCTGCCGATACATTTCAATATCGGCGCTAAACACGTATTGAAAATACCGCCACTTTAGGATTTGAATGGTAAGGTCGGACTGTAAGACTGGGCCAGCATGAAGGATATCATTTAAACTGGCCCCATTCGCAGAAGGGCTGGATGCGTTGAATACTACGCGCAGCTTTGTAGTAGTGCTCTCAGGCTTAAGTACGGCATGATGTGGAAGGTAGTAGCTGGTGAAATCGTGGGTAGGAAAGACCTCTCTCATATGGTTCAGATCTAAATTTCGCTTCCCATGTCCAAAAGACAGTGGAGAAGTGTTATAGAGCTCTGTATACCTGTCGAAAAATTGCTGGGAAATCCTGGGGAACCAGGCCCCAGATAATAAGATGGCTATACCTGATGATTGTGAGACCAATTCTCACGTACGGAGCAATTGCATGGGGTAAACGAGCTAAGCTCAACACCATACAAAAACAGCTACAAAAGTTGCAAAGACTTGCCTGCGTATGTATGACAGGGGCAATGAAAACCTGTCCCACAACTGCCTTAGAAGTACTGATGGAGTTAACACCACTCCATTGTGTAATTGAACTTCAACGCAAAGCTACCCTCCTGAGAATAAGCACTGAGGGCACGGGTAGTGGTTGCATTCTAAATAACAGGGATGCGACTAATCTGTTAGGTGAGGTGCCCCTAATACTACACCCTAGGGATGAAATGACAGCCGAATTAATCTTCGAGCAGAACTTCACAACACACTTAGGCAATAAGAAAGATTGGACCACATTGTCCGAAGTGCATCCTATGGCTAAACACACCATAGCATGGTACACAGATGGATCCCTGACACAAAAAGGCACTGGCCTTGGAGTGGTAGGGGCCCCGCATAAAATACCACGAATCCCTTGGCCAATACACCAGCATATTCCAGGCTGAGGTATGCGCCATTGGACGTTGTGCAGAGCTCAACATACAGCGTGGATATAAGAATAAGGACATCTCGATCCTTTCGGACAGCCGAGCAGCAATTACTGCTCTATGCAGTAATAAAGTCACCTCAAAGATAGTACTAGAGGTGAAGAGTAAACTAAATCGTTTGGGCAATCTAAATAGACTGGCCCTTAGATGGATTCCGGGTCATAGAGACATATCCGGAAACGAAATTGCCGATAAAATGGCAAAACTAGGAGCCGAACAGCCCCTGATAGGACCAGAACCCTACTGTGGCATAGGAAGGCACACAAAAAAGAATGCATTAGGAAAGAGGAAGGCACCATGAGGCAAGAACACTGGAGAAATACCCCAGGCCTAAGGCAAGCCAAAACTCTAATAGAAAACTACAACAAGAAGAGGTTCGAGGAACTTATGCAACTAGGGAAGAATTCACTTAGGATCGTTACCGGATTACTAACCGGGCACTGCAGACTGAAAAGTCACCTAGGTAAGATAGGAATAACAAGCAGCAGGACTTGCAGATTCTGTGACATGGAGGACGAAACCTCTACACACATCATCGCAGACTGTCCGGCCTTAATAAATATAAGATGCAGAACCTTAGGATCGAGAGCTCTATCACATGAGCTCTTAGGAAGAATCAACCCATCAAAACTCCTCGACTTTGTTCGAGGAAATGGGTTGATATCTGAGCTGTAGGCTCCGAATGGGGGTACAATAGATCTAAATAGGTCGCGGTACACTAACACCCCAATAATATAATAATAATAATAATAATATGGTTCAGATCAAGATATTCTTGAATCACTGAGTCGTATCGTATCTTTAGTGGAATGTCTCTTTTTAAGCGTTGCTCGTTTCTCAAAAAATTGAGATAACGCAAAAGACCTGGAGTACCCTAACCCTGACCCTGGATGTTCCGGGTCGCGAAAAGGTAGGGTTACGACGTATCTGCCGTTCGCATCTCTCGTGGTCGTTCGGAGAAAATTCTCTTCGCAGACGGAATCGGATTCCTTTACCAACTTTATTGGTAGATCCTTCACCTCCCAGAATTTGGTGAGGATTTTATCTAAGCCATTGTCGTACGCTTGGGAAATTTGCGTAGAGAAGGTGGCAATCTGATTCTGGGTGGAAGCGGATACTGGCCCAGTGAGCCACCCAGTGAGCCACCCGAAAATTGTTTCTTGTCCAAGGAGGGAGCCACAGATGTTTGTTTTTGCCCCATTTAGGAGAACCGAAGGCAGAATGTCGGCTCCTATCAGAACATCTATCTGTGCGCTCTCGTAAAACTTCGGATCCGCTAATGGTAAATCGGGAAGATTTCGAAGAAAGTCTTGCGGAATTGGGTAGGAAGGCAGATTCCCTGCCAGTTGAGGAAGGACATAGGCTGACGTCTCTAATTGCAGAGCGGGCCTACTTGGAGATCTGATTGTAAAATGACAGAGCTTCTTGGACTGAGCGGACACTGTCTGATTTAAGCCTGAGACTTGGGCTTGGACGACTTGGAAGGGTAATTTGAACAGATTGAACAGACGCTCTGTCACAAATGTTGCTTCGGATCCTGAGTCGATAAGGGCACGAGCCTGGAAATTCGAACCCAGGTGGCAAATATTTATGATGGCTGTCCCCAGCAGAACCGATCTTGCACCTGACGCAAAACAGACTTGCACTCCCGACTGGTCATCGGAAGCGGCTGAGCCTTCTGTCGAAGTTGCTGGTCGTGACATGGGAACATCAGACCGACTTGGAGGGATGGCAAAAGGGTTGCTTCGGTGCAGCAGCGTATGGCGACTGCGGCAGGTGAAGCAGCTGTGGGTGCTTGTGCAGTCCCGAAGCTGGTGCCCTCGGGCAAAGCAGTTCAAGCACAATTGCTTGTTTCGGATATAGGCGGCCCGCTCGTCTACTGTCATTTGGAGGAAACGTGGACAAGTGCGTATAGGGTGGCTTTCCCTTGAGCACAGATCGCAACGTCTCGGTTTCGGAACTGTCTTAGTCTCATAAGAATTTATTCTGCTTAAAGACCCGTTAGTTGCTTTGGACTGCGAATTACTTGACCCAGAAGGTCGCACGTCATCTATGGCCTCGAGGGTTCGATGGCGCTCAGTGAGAAAGGTGTTCAGGTCAACCCATTTTGGAATTGCGGCTTTATCGTGCAAGGACTGCTCCCATAAGGAAAGTGTAAGCTTGGGGAGCTTTGACGAGCACATGTAGACAAGAATGCAGTCCCAATCCGTAATCAGGATTCCGGACAGTTCCAAGGCGTTCAGACAGCCTTGAATCGTAGTTTGCAGTTCCTTTAGAGCTGCCCCAGATTCTTGCGAAATCGACTGGAGGTTGAAAAGGATTTTAAGCTGGCTATTTACTAGCAATCGCTTGTTGTCGAACCGCTCAGTTAGGTTATCCCAAGCTGAGCGAAAGCCATCGTTGGTGAGAGGGGAATTTGCAATTATTGCATGCGCGTCACCGCACGTTTTAGCGTTTAAGTGGAACAGCTTTTCCACAGGCATGAGCCTTGGATTATTTATATATATCGGCTTCATGATTCGAGACAAAGCACAAGTCCAGTAAGCGGCCTAGTGAGTTTCGAACATGGTTTACTTGACTCAACGATATGTCAAGCAAGCCGTCAATAAAGTCATGTTGTGCAATAGGTAGTAAGACATTTGATTTTTCATCTGTGGACCACGTACCTCCAGGTATGTTGAAATCACCTAGAACTAATAACTGATCCCTATCGGACAGCCTATTTGAAACGGACTGTATCGCAGAAAGATGATTTAAGTATTCTTGGAGTTCAGAAGACGGCAGAACAATTTTTTTTTGTGATCATTGATATTAAAGGTAAAGGACCAATGTGGACCATACTCTGCTGTAGAATTCGCGGTTTCAATTTACTCGGTAAACACTTTTCAAAAATTGCCAATTACCGGTCGTGGGTGGTGGTGGGGACCAAACCAAACGCACCAACCTATCTATATATGTGGGAATGGTCTGGCAAGAATGTTGATTTGGAGCGGGTGTGAACTTAGCCGCAGCAGGATTAATGGTTTGCGCCATTGGCGGAGTAGCAGCAGCTTGAAGAAGCGGTGAAGAAGCGTATGATGTCGACCCCTGCACTTGAACCAATTGTGTGTGCTATTACACTCACGAAGTTGGTGTCTCCTTGCGAAACAGTTCATGCATAATTTTTGCTGTCGGATAAAGAAAATTGGGTGATTTTCTTTGAAACAACAATTGCAATTTTGTGGCCGTGCGTTCACTTTCGTTTCAAAAGCATGTACGTTTCTTGAAGTAGGAGCGTTCTTGAAATTAGTTGTGCTCGGTTTTATGTCTTCAATCGCTTCCAACGTTCTGTATCTCTCACTGAGGAAATTGTTCATTTCTTCCCATTTTGGAATCTCAGACTTGTCAGAGAGAGATTGCTCCCACAGAGAGAGAGTTAGGTTTGGCAATTGCTTGAACACAGGAAAACAAGCAAACAATCCCAGTTTTCGGTGGATATGGTTGAATGCTTTAAAGCAACCAAGCAGCCTTGGATAGTGCTTTGAAGCTCTTTCAGTGCGACACCTGACTCTAAACCTATCTCAGATAGATTAAAGAGAATCTTGAGCTGGCTATTTACTAGCAGCCTTCGATTCTCGAAACGTGCCATTAGATTGTCCCATGCTGACTTGAAACCTTCGTTTGTGAGCGGAGATTTGGAGACAATCGCATGAGCATCTCCAGTGGTTTTTGCGTTAAGATGGAATAATTTTTCGACATCGGTAAGCCTTGGATTATTAATATATATGGCCGTAAATAGGTCCCTAAATGTGGGCCAGCGCAGATAATCACCACTGAAGACCTCAGTATCGCAAGGAGGGAGACGGCAGCCGCTCAAATTTATATTGGAAGGAACAACAGAAATGATACTTTGGGACTGCGTTTGAGCCTTTTCTATTTGTTCACACAATTGTGCAGCACACTTCTCGTAGACCCCATAACAGTAGTCATACTTTGCCTGCACCACAGGGGTGAGACTCTCGGCGAGCTCTGAAGAGATAGCTTCGCAGCATATTTCATATTCGCGCTTCACCTTTTCCCACAAGGCCCAGACTTGGTCCCGACGAACTTGGCAGGTATACGCGGATGGCTGAACATTCAAAACCGAGTTCGAACAATACTATGTCCCAGCAGACTACCAAGAGAGGGCCATAGAGCAAATCACACACCGGCACCAACAAAGGGGAGAAAAAGCGAGAGAATACGTGCGAGAAATACGAAACTTAATGCGATTAACAACACTCAACGAAGAGCAAAAACTAGAATGGACATACAGAAACAGCAGCATAGAGTTTAAACACTACGCAAAACGCAATGAAATAAAGACCCTAGGAGAATATTTCAAACTAACAGAAGAGTTTGAAAACCTCCAGCCGAGGTACCCAGCTCACGAAGAATGGAACCAAACAAGAAGAGGAATAAACTACCAACAGTTTGCTGGAGCAATTGCTAATAACCGCTGCACCCGATGCAAAGGCATAAACCACAAGGCTCGATTCTGTACAAACCCCCCTAGGTTATTCTGCTGGATATGTGGCCAAGACAATATCCGCACAATACATTGCTGCCGAAGAATAGAGGGAAACGGAAGAGGCCCCAGGGATCAGGTGGAATACCCAGGGGCCCAAACAAACAACCCACTCCCCCGACAAGCTTAAGATGCGACGGACGTCGGATAATTGCCCGAGCAAGAGTGCATGGAGAACAGATAGAAGGAGCAATCGACACAGGAGCCACCAGAAGCTTCATAAGTCAAGCATTGGGCAAACAAACTCAATAAACTTGGAAAAACAACGACAGAGGAGGAAGTTATTAGACTGGCAAATGGAACAAACATAACAGCCACCGAAGCCATAGAATTAGAGATTTAACTAGGGAACAAAAAACCTCAATAAAACTTATAATACTAGAAGAAGTTATCGGAGACATATTGCTGGGGGTAGACTTCTTATCACAAATCGACACAACGATACAATGCGATGGCCTGAGCACACGGATCTACGCAAGCACACAGAATCACACACAAAATAAGCGAGCAAAGTTGGGCACATTAAGTACAGAGGAACCCACAGACGAGGAAGTGAAAGCATTCATGGAAAAAGAGCTAGCAGCTATGGATCAGATTAAGGGAACAAGTCACATAGCAAGACATCGGATATACATGAAAGACGACCGACCACTGAAGCAAAGATACTTCCCGAGAAACCCAGCTATGCAAAAAATAATACACGAACAGGTCTAAGAACTACTAGACCAGGACCTGATAGAACCATCACACTCGGCATACAGCTCACTAGTAGTACTGGTGCGGAAAAAGAACAACCAATGGAGACTATGCATAGACTACAGACAACTCAATGCACACTCCGAAAGAGACGCTTATCCAGTGCCACGGATGGACCGCATACTTAACCAGCTACGAGAGGCCAAATACATCAGTACACTCGACCTCAAGAGAGGATACTGGCAAATACCGATGGACGAACAAAGCAAACAATATACGGCATTTACGGTCCCAGGACGAGGTTTATTCCAATGGAAAGTAATGCCATTTGGATTACACACAGCACCCGCAACATTCCAAAGAGCATTGGACTCGGTAATAGGACCAGAAATGGAACCATTCGCGTTCGCCTACCTAGATGACATCGTAGTCATAGGAAGAACAAAACGGGAACACCTAGAGAAACTTAGAGAGGTATTTACCAGGCTACGTCGAGCAAACTTGCGGATAAACCAGGAAAAATGCCACTTCTTCAAGGATAAGTTAAAGTACCTAGGGCACGTGGTCAGCGCACAGGGAATACACACCGACCCGGAAAAAGTAGCGGCCATCAAGGACATGCCAAGCCCAACGACAACAAAACAAGTCCACAGCTTTCTCGGAGTAGCATCATGGTATAGACGATTCGTTCCCGGCTTCACGGAGACGGCTAAACCACTATATGAGCTAATAAAAAAAGGAACAAAGTTCACATGGACTGAAGAACACGAGAATGCAGTGAACTCCCTTAAAAAAGCTCTAACACAGGCGCCGGTATTAACGTGCCCGGACTTCTCGAAAACATTCATACTACAGACAGATGCCAGTGACTGTGGACTAGGGACAGTCTTAACCCAAGAGGGCGAGGAAGGAGAACACGTCATTTCATACGCATGCCGAAAACTACACAAAGAAGAACGCAACTACTCGGCTACAGAAAAGGAATGTCTAGCGATTCACTGGGGCATCCACAAAATGAGAATGTATCTCGAAGGATACCACTTCGTCGTAGTAACAGACCACCTGGCACTGAAGTGGCTAAATTCTATTTAATCACCCTCAGGACGAGTCGCAAGATGGGCTTTAGCACTACAGCCATATTCATTTGAAGTCCGATACAGAAAGGGAAATTAAATGTAGTAGCAGATGCATTATCGAGACTACACAGCGAAGAGGCACACGGCGCCACACCCGAGGAAGACCCATGGATCCGGGAAAAGATACTAGCAATACAAAAATCGCCGGAAGCATGGCCAGACTACACCATCAAAGGAGGCAAATTGTACAGACATCTACCCTCATGGGCAGCCGACGAAGACATTCAACCATGGAAGTTGTGCGTAGCAAAACAGCAGCGAACAAGGGTCTTAGAGGAAAACCATAGCCAACCAACAGCTGGACTAGCAACACAGTACTACTGGCCGGGGATGCACAGGGAAATCAAGAAATTCATCGGAGCATGCAAAACATGCCAACAATACAAAGTAGCTGAAAGGCAAGCCACGGGAAAGATGCTCACAAAACTGGCGGATGCACCCTGGGAAACAATCTGTGTGGACTTCGTAGGACCATTGCCAAGGTCAAGCCACGGAAATACCATGTTACTGGTGTTTATAGACAAGTTCTCCAAATGGGTAGAACTTTCCGCGGAACGGAAAGCAACAGCAGACACAGTACTAAAAACCTTCAAAGAGAAAATCCTAGCACGAGCCGGAGCACCAAAGATATTGATTTCGGACAATGGGGTACAGCTTACAGGGCACAAAGTGAAAACACAAATGGGCAAATGGGGAATAAAACAACAATTTACAGCCCCATACACGCCACAAGAAAACCCCACCGAAAGGGCAAACCGCACGATCAAGACAATGATCGCACAGTTCACAGGAATCAGACACTCACGATGGGATGACGCGCTACCGGAACTGGCATTGGCATTCAATAGCAGCCGATCAGAGTCTACAGGATACAGTCCAGCATACCTACTATATGGAAGGGAACTCAGACTGCCTGGGAGTCTGTTCAACGAGGTAATAGTAACAGTCAAACACGTAGAGTCAGGTAAAACACAGAAAGCATACGTTAACCATCTAAAACCAAGTAACCAAGACTAACGGGAAGGTGGTTGTGTGTGTGAGCGGGTGAACAAAGGAACAAAAACGTCTTGCTGAGAACGACAGTCACGTCGAAGCCACGACCACGGCTGAGCATATGCACAACACCAGTGGCGAAGCAAATTCCACAACGCGCAAAAGAAGCAAGCTCAAGCTGCGAGAAACACGCGCCTCAACCGGATGCAGAAGCAGGGCATCACCAACCAACACCACGGAGACGACAAGCGCACAACGTAACCCCGGTTCGAAACCCACCACCAGCAGCGTGCACCACGACAAATCCGGCGAAGCACACTACAACAAACGCCCCGGAGGCGAACCAGACACCCCTGACGCACGGCGCGACGAAACGACAAAAAACACCCAAGACAACAAACAACCAGGGAAAGCGGAGCAAGCCAGCGGAAGTTCCAGAGGGAGCTACAAACAGCAAAGCACACGAAAGCCAGACAAAAAGAAGCATGCTGATAAACAGACAGGTAGAACAAATCCCATGGAGAAAACCTACGCGCCTGGACGACGACGACAACGCTCAGACCTGGGAACTGGCAGAAAACTGGGACGAAGAGCCAGGACAACAACAAGCAACAACCGAAACGGCAACAGAAAACCAAGAGAACGTCCTAATCATTGACACTGAAGAGGCATGGGTCATTGATCTCACCGACACACAGGACTGGAATAGCACCTCGATCCCAGAAGAGATCAAAACGATCGCAGAGCAAAGCCGAAATAGTTTCTTGGAAGGAAAAGCAACAGGACGAAATAAACAGAAGAGGAGGACCTTCCGACGAGAGCTGAACGGAAAAAGCTACCAAGTGCAGATAAGCCGCACAGGGGAGATTAAAATAAAACAAGTACATTGCTCCTCCTAGAAAACGAGGGGGGAGTGCGACGCCCCGCATCGCAAACATATCAATATCAATAACCACTTAGAATTAATCACACAAATAATCATAGACTTAATAGGAATAGCTTGTAAGAAAACATGAAGTCATATTATTAATTTGTTACTATATTATTAGGTAAGGCAAACTGAAGCCACATTATTAATTTGTTATTACATTATTATCCTTTGTATTATATAAATAAGGCACACGAAGTGCGGGAGTTTTGAATTAAATAAAAAGGGCGCGCAATTCAAATAGCGCGCCTCACTCTCCAACCCTACAGCAAGCAGCCCTGGGAAAAGACTCATCCCTAACTATCGGCAAGGGCCGATAGACAAGAATCAACACTGGGCCGTATCGATAAGAATGGTACGATTATTATCGAATATCGAACAGCGAGATCCACGGTTATAAAAGGCGGTCAGATCCAGCGGTCCGGTCACTTGTTGCCGAGCAGCCGAACCGACCGGACCAGTGGTAAGTGACTCCAATGTAGCCTTGATCTTAGATAGAAGTAGCATAGCAGAGCTTGGCTTATTCAGTCGACTCTAACTACCATAGTAGAGGGTACCAGAGCCGGGTCTATTCGATCTCCTCTGACTACCTGTAGCAGGGCTTGGCTTATTCAGTCGAACCCAATAACCATATTAGAGGGTACCAGAGCCGGGTCTATTCGATCTCCTCTGACTACCTGTAGCAGGGCTTGGCTTATTCAGTCGAACCCAATAACCATATTAGAGGGTACCAGAGCCGGGTCTATTCGATCTCCTCTGACTACCTGTAGCAGGGCTCGGCTCATTCAGTCGACTCCAATAACCGTAGAGTACCCGAGTGGAGTCTATTCGACCCGCTTGGCTAACCAATAGCATGACGCATCCAAGCATGATCGGTACACACAACCGGTAGTAATTAAGTAACACAGGGTATCACAGCATGACCAACGGCGTCACCTTGACCTAACCAAGACAACAGAGACAGAGCGCGATTACTAACATAGAGTACAGGGTATCACAGCATGACCAACAACGTCACCTTGACCTAACGAAGACAACAGAGACAGAACGCGATTACTAACATCGATTACAGGGTATCACAGCATGACCAACGGCGTCACCTTTGCCTAACCAAGACAACAGAGACAGAGCGCGATAACAGACATCGACGAGATTTAGGGACAGATTACAGGGTATCACAGCATGACCAACGGCGTCACCTTTACCTAACCAAGACAACAGAGACAGAGCGCGATCACTGACATCGCCATCGATTACAGGGTAGCACTATATCAACAACAGCGTCACCTTTCTTCTTCTGAACCACGAAGATCACGGACCACACAGAGAATCCAGCACAACCATCCGAAGACCACACGAGCAACGGAATCCACGCAGGAGCTCCCAAAGAGAATACAAATAAACATAATTAACTCACTTTAATCCTATTAGCGTTTTCTGTCTGGGCGGGGGATTCGGAAATATAGTAGAGAGGGCCCGAAGATAGAAATTTCTGTCACGAACCCCGGACACGACGAGATATCCAGTGCAACCCAAAACAGGGTCGTTACAAGTTGTTGATCTTCTTTTCATAAATCCGTGTTGACACGGAGATATTACTGACCTACAAAGGTGCTGCAAATGAGGAGTAATGATATTTTCGAAAAGTTTGGGGATAGCCGACAACTTAGAGATATCTCTATAATTGCTGGCATCCAATTTGTTACCTTTTTTGTGGAGAGGAATAACAAATGACTCCTTCCAAATAAGGGGAAATTGGGAGGTTTCTAAAGATAAGGTGAACAATTTGAGAAGGGGTTTGCACAGGGCTTCCGCGCAATTCCTAAGCACGCAGCCAGGAATTCCGTCGGGACCTGGAGAGTAAACAGGCTTAACACGTTGAAGATTCAAAGATAAAGAGCTTTCGTTTATAGTAGGACTGAATATAAGGTTCGACGTGGACATGGTGTAAGAATAAGGCTCTATTGGATGTGCGGAAGTAGTATAAGTTGTTTGAAAAAATTGGGCATAAAGATCGGCTATTGCCTGATCTGTGGTAGCCGTCATGTTTTCAAAATATAGCGAGGAAGGATAAGAAGTAGATTTACGCTTGGTGTTAACAAAGTTATAAAACTGTTTCGGGTCCTGCGAGAACTGTACCTTACAACGATTTAAATAATTTTTATAGCACTGCGCGTTAAGCACTGTAAATTTTGACCAAGCACTTAGATATTTTGAAAAAACAGATTGAGAACCGGAGTCTTTATATTTCCTGTAAAGTCTGGACTTAACATTTCTTAGGTGTGACAACTCTTTACTAAACCAAGGTGGTTTACTGGAGATTGACGGGTAGTACATCGGAACACAAGAATTAAAAAATGATTTAATTGCAGTATAAAAAATATTTATGGCATCAGCCATGTTATTGCATGAGTAGAGATCGGAACAATTGAAGCCAGATATAAAGTAATTAAGCCTAGAAAAGTCTGCCTTACGAAAACAATGTACTCGTTTAGTTGACTTTTCTGATTTTTCTTCTATCACGATACCCGTGTCGACTGTCACATCGAAAGTAGGATGATATGGATCTTCAGGTTGCGTAAGTGGTGGTACCCTGGATAGAAACACGGCTTCAGGATTCGAGACAAAGCACAAGTCCAGTAAGCGGCCTATTGAGTTTCGAACATGGTTTACTTGACTCAACGATATGTCAAGCAAGCCGTCAATAAAGTCATGTTGTGCAATAGGTAGTTAGACATTTGATTTTTCATCTGTGGACCACGTAGTTCCAGGTATGTTGAAATCACCTAGAACTAATAACTGATCCCTATCGGACAGCCTATTTGAAACGGACTGTATCACAGAAAGATGATTTAAGTATTCTTGGAGTTCAGAAGACTTTCCCGGAAAGGTCAGCTTAATACAAATAAATTCAATATTATTAGATTCCTCAACACATACCTCTTCCGACGTGAGGTTGGAGTCCACGGCAATTAAAACTCCACCTCCCCGTTTGGAAAGACGGTCAAGCCTATATATTGTGAATAACTATATACCGGGAAAAACTTCGGAGCTAAGAATCTCCGGCTTTAACCAGGTTTCTGTGAACACAATAACATGGGATGCCAATGAAAAGCTATCAGAATACAATTTAGTTAGCTTGCTACGCAAGCCTCTTGCATTTTGATAGGAAAGAAGGAGGTTTTCGGTTAGTTTCTAAAAAAAGAAGAAGAGGAAGATGGCACAATGGTCTGGCCACGACTGGGAAGTCTTATTCCCGTGGGCCCTTTCTTTTTTTTTCTTAGCTTCGAACTCCTTTACCACCAAGTTGTCCGGCCAGAATTCGGCAGAACTTATGGTACCGAAGTGCTCGATTGGGACAGTGATCTTGAAAGATGAAATATCCCTAGCATAAGAGAACTTAAATTTTTCCACCTTAACGTTTGCGGCTTTTATTTTGTCTTGTATATGAGACAGTACATCAGAAGATGTTTGATCAGGGGAAAGCCAAGAAAAAAATATTGGTTTCTTTGGTGGAACCACTGAAAGAGCTTTAGGTGATGCAGATTGTGCGTCTGCAGAACCACCTTTGCCCGGTAGTCCGGACTCAATATTTCCTTGTGGCGGTGTGTTAACTAGGTTTGGTGGTTTAACCAACTGTGAAACCACTACGGACAAATCTGAATTTTCAGGATCGCCTATTTGCATACACTCCTCTGTGGATTGATCGGGTTCCGAATATTTTTTTGCTGCCGATCTTAGCAACATTTGAGCGGTTGCTGAGTTCGGCTGCTGATCCACGGGAGTGCTCTGCTGGTCACCTGACGGAGGCTGCGGGGTGTTCCCCTTTGGCCTACCACCAGCGGCTTTTTTGCGCTTTGGAGACTCCTCTAATAGTTTTATACTATTAAATTGAGTGTCCAGAGCTTGGAGCAGATCATCTCCCTTGCGAAAACTATCTCTAGCTCCGGCAAAGCAGGTGATCAGCCCCTTCAAGCCGCCTTTAGTTTGGCGCATGAACAATTTCATCTCGTTCGCAACCTCGAGACAGGCGTCACAACAGAACTGCAAATTTTTACCCTTACTTAGGTCACTTGTTCGGCTGGTCAGCCTTGATTGCCTTCTGGCATTTTTTATCAACACACACAAAAAATGTGTCCATAATTTTGACTAATCGGACCACTGTACCAAATGAAATGAAATCGAAACTTTTGAGCGAGCAGCTAAAATTACTGCAAGAGCACAGATAACTACACGATTAGAAGTTTCGATATAGAGAGCGAGATAAAGAGCGAGAGAGCGCAGTCAATGCAGTTGATGTGCATGCAAAAACAACAACAACGATTGGCCCTGCGTGGGACGGATAAAGCACAAAAGGAAGACAAAATAGAACGTAACAACAAATATACAAGAGAAACTGAAAGTTTAAATTGATTAATTAATTGTTATGCACAGAATAGAATAGATTCACTCGCGAAGCGAACGGATTAAAAAGTTTATAAATTAAGAAGGCGATTAATATGTTTTTCTATATTCCCACCGTCGGGTTTACACGACAAACAAATAAAAATCGGAGCGCAGAAAAAAAACACGGCCGTTCACTTTGAAAGAACAGAGCGATGATGCCGCAATGCCGCACTCAGAGGGGGCAGTTGACAGCAAAGAAATTGCCATTTGTGCCTTCCTAGACATGAGGGCGCCTTCGACAACACATCACACGCTGCGGTTCGAGCTGCTCTGTCTAGAAGGAACAAAGATGTTACAACGAGTAAATGGATTGGTAACCTACTTGAATCCAGACAGGCAACATGCACACTGGGCTCAGATTACATGACAGTTGCAACTAGCAGAGGCTGCCCGCAAGGAGGAGTACTTTTTCCTTTGCTGTGGAGTCTGCTGGTAGGTGACCTTCTCAGCAAACTTGCTAAAAAGGGAATCCAATGTCAGGGATACGCCGATGAAGTTGTGATAATAGCCAGAGGTTAATTTGAAGAGACACTCTGTGACATTGTCCAGCTCGGACTCAAGACAACGCTGGAATGGTGTAGGGAGGTTGGACTCAACCTAAGTCCCGCAAAAACAGTCATCGTTTCATTCACAAGGAAGTACAAACTACAAAGAATGAAACAAATCTCACTGCTAGGAATACCTATAGAAACTCGCTTCCCATGTCCAAAATACATTGGAAAGAGCGCTCTATACCTGTCGGAAAATTGCTGGGAAATCCTGGGGAACCAGGCCTCAGAAAATAAGATGGCTATACCTAATGATTGTGAGACCAATTCTCACATGCGGAGCAATTGCATGGGGCAAACGAGCTAAGCTCACCACCATACAAAAACAGTTACAAAATTGCAAAGACTTGCCTGCGTAGTATGACAGGGGTAATGAAAACCTGTCCTACAACTGCCTTAGAAGTTCTGATGGAGCTAACACCACTCTACTGTTTAATTGAACTCCAACGAAAAGCGACCCTCCTGAGAATAAGCACTGAGGGCCCGGGTAGTGGTCGCATTCTAAATAACAGGGATGCGATTAATATGTTAGGTGAGGTGCCCCTAATACTTCACCCTAGGGATGAAATGACAGCCAAATTAATCTTTGGGCAGAACTTCACTGATTACACTGTCCGAAGTGCACCCTATGGCTTAACACACCATAGCGTGGTACACAGATGGATCCCTGACACAAAAAGGCACGGGCCTCGGAGTGGTAGGGCCCCGCATAAAATACCACGAATCCTTTGGCCAATACACCAGCATATTTCAGGCTGAGGTATGTGCCATTGGACGTTGTACAGAGCTTAACATAAAGCGTGGATACAAGGAAAATGACATCGCGATCCTCTCGGACAGCCGAGCCGCAATTACTGCTTTACACAGTAACAAAGTCACCTCAAAGATAGTCCTAGAGCTGAAGAGTAAACTAAATCTATTGGGCAGTCGAAGTAGACTGACTCAGATGGATTCCGGGTCATAGGGACATATCCGAAAATTAAATTGCCGATAAAGTGGCAAAACAAGGAGATTCTGTGACATGGTGGACGAAACCTCTAAAAACATCATCGCAGACTGTCCGGCCTTAACAATTACAAGATGCAGAGCCTTAGGATCCAGAACCTATCACATGAGCTCTTAGGAAAAATCAACCCATCAAAACTCCTCGACTTTGTTCGAGGAAATGGGTTGAAATCTGAGCTGTAGGCTCTGAACGGGGGTACAATAGACCTAAGCAGGTCGCGGTACACTAAACACCACAATAATAATAATAAAATATGTATGGGTAAAAAAAATTTTCTGCGTGTGTATGTAATTTTTGTTTGTCTGGTCCTAGGGTTCTTTATGCCTATCTCATGGTTCTTTAAGCCATATATCCCAAAAAAAATTTAGTGTTCTCAAAAAAATAATAATAGTTTATTGCTTTCGAACGGAAAAAAATGTATTATCCTTATAGTTATCGGGCTGGGATAGTTAAGTCAGGGCTCCCTCCGGCGGTTCGATGACTTGCGGGCGGTGTGATGGTGTGAAAGGGCTGTGGCGACGAAAGATTGTATGTGTGCCGGCTGCTCGCTGGTGCTCGGCGTGTTTGTTGGTCGTTCGAAGAGAGCGTGTTCCAAGCCGTTAACAAGATGGTTGGTTCGCTGAGAGTGTGTTTGTTAGACGTGCGTGTTGGTTGGTTCGAAGAGAGTGTGTTGCAGGCCGCTGAGAGTATGCGTTGGTTCGTAGGTGGGTAGAAAGGGTAAACAACTAATAATCCCTTACATGTCTACAAAATATTACGTGGCTACAAATTCTGTTTTATGTGGCTACAAAAATTAATTAAAATTAATTTAAGTTAACGTGTAATTGTAATTGGTCAGGAAGGCCGTGTCGTATCAGTGAAGCAGGGCCTTAATGGCCTATTTATTTGCGATACTAGAAGAGTAAGCAAATACTGAAAACTGTTACGTCGGTCCTACTTCGTCCTTTGAAGGACATATGTAAGTTTGAGGGAGTGGCCGCCCGCCTAGCACGATTTGGTGCAGCTGAGCTCGTCGGATTTGGGGTGGGTTCTTTGGACGCCACTCACCTCTCCACACGTAATCAAGAAATTATTTACGTGCTTGGAAATACGAAATACTGTTAGTCAGTCTGTCTTTCAGTGTACACCGCCTGCAAGCTTCGCGTAAGCTTGATCGAAATCCGATCGGCAGTGTTTCAGCCAATGCCCTCCCCTTCACGACTTCGCGTGCCAATGGATCATTGCTGGCTGCGCTATATGATCCCCTAATGTATTCGTTGTTCGTCAAAAGTTATGTCATTGTTCTTGACCCAGTTTTTCCATTTATGCCAGTTCCCCCTTTATTCGGTTTCTACCAAGACATGGTTAATATTCTGTTTACTTTACAAATTTTATTGGGTAAAAATAAAAGTGCATGTTGGAATATAAAAGTGTGCGATTAATAATACAAAAATATATATAGTCTGTTGACATTTAAAATTAAGATTGTAAATTGAATGATTAAAAATAGTAGTGAATTGTTTTTCAAACAAACAAATAAAAATGATTAAAAGTACATTTAATTAAAATTACTAATGGTATATAAAAATGAATAATTATTTTCTGAACAAATTAAAATTTCATTTCTTTAAAAATACAAAAGTTTAAAAACATAAAAATACAAGATACTATGGAATTAAAAATGATAATGTATTGAAAATTTGATTAATAGAAAAGGTAATTAAAACTACATTTAAAAAAAGGAAAAATTAAGAAGGATAAAAAAACTGTAATTCTACAGTTAATATTTCTCTAGAGAAAAGTGTACCTAATAAATGTTGTTTGTATTGAAAATATTTACCCAAATATATAAAAATTTTGAAAATCCAGCCATTTTAAGAAGTTGTGTATACAAGTGCGTTGAACATTTTTATTGCGCTTGAAAGTAGGCAAAACTTTTATTTTGAAGAGGGCGCTAAAAATTGATTGCGCTTGAAAGTAGGCTACACTCTTTTGAAGACGGCTAGCTAGCTGTATTTAAGAGGGCAATGAGTATCGCAAATCTTATAGTCGGGAAACCCGACTATAGCTTTTTTTTTTGTTTTAGTTTGAAAACTTAGGGAAACTAAACTAGCGAAACCTCAAAGAAGATATCGGCGTTTGGGGAAATAACCTTTTTTTTTTGTTTTGGTTTGAAAACTTAGGGAAACTAAACTAGCGAAACCTCAAAGAAGATATCGGCGTTTGGGGAAATAACCTACGCTCGTACGGTTGGGGAAAACTCGCCACGTGTCTGCGGAAGGGGCGCAGACTACTCTGGCTAACTCTATCGCAGCCACCCGGCTGGGGAAATTTAGCTAAATGTCTGCAAAAGCGGAGTAGACTACTCTTGCGCAGTTCTATTGCAGCCACCCGGCTGGGGAAAACTAGCTAAATGTCTGCAAAAGCGGCGTTGAATACTCTTGCGCAGCGCTATAGCAGCCACTCGTCTGGGGAAAACTAGCTCAATGTCTGCGAAAGCGGCGTAGACTACTCTTGCGCAGCACTAACGCAGCCAATCGGCTGGGGAAACTCAACACGTGTTTGCGAAAGCGGCGCATACTACACTTGCGCAGCACTATCGCAGCCACTCGGCTTCGGGAGGGACTGACTAAATATCTGCATGAAGTAGCACACGTCTGGCGCAGCCGCAACGCTGTTTAGATGGCGGCGTCTGGCGGCCTAACCGGGATGCACACCCTAAATTCTCACCACTTTATCCTGCCCAACAAAGAGCACTCCACATGTTTTAATTTAATCTTAGCTTTCTTTTATTTATATTTTTCTTTCGTTTCCTATTTTATTCGCAATTATTTCCCTAACCTATTCCCTGCCGCACTTCCTCACCCTACTCCGCTCACCGCTCGTTCTTTTGCCGGGTTGGTAAAGTAACCGAGGATGCTGCTACTAAGCCGGATGTAGCGTGGGTATTCGTACCCCTTTTAACTCTGCGGAGACACGCGTCCGTTCCCTTTCGATGCCAAAATCAAGTGAAGTATCTTGCTGCGTGGCAAAATTGGCGTGGGCGGTATTAGTGTGCCAGTCCCTTATTTTCCTAATGCTCCTTGTTCCCTTTCTACGTTCTAGGGGGCGTCCTTGGGTTGTGTATATTTCCTGGTATAGCTCTAAGCTAGCTATGTTTAACAAACAAACTAGTGATTGTATACTTACCGTTATAGGGCGCCTAGCAATAGTCACTGCGAAGAGGAGACACCGTGAACCAAGGGGACTTCGATAGACCTTTGACCCGGTGGCGAGATGTCGCTGGACCTTGGACCAGGTGGCGTGACATCGATGGACCGTGGCAGAGGCCGCAAGACTAACGGGACACGAGATGCCTATATAAGGCGGAGGCACGCTAGAAGGAGGACAAACAAGTGCGAGAATCAAAGCGAGTGCGTGTACGCGATCCAGTTAGCGAGGAGCTCGAGTGCCGCGAGGCCTAGGCTCAGTGATCGACAGTCAAGTGCGAGAGTCAAAGCGAGTGCGTGTACGCGATTCAGTCAGCGAGGAACACGAGTGCTACGAGGACTAGGATCAAGGATCCCAACGAAGGATCACGGAGTTCGAGAGTTGGCAATAAAGGTGAAGTGCGGAATCCGGCGTATATCCTGGCGTGTTATCTGGCGTTAACCTGGCGTATAATTTGGCGTGTAACCTGGCGTTTGATCTCGGTGTGCAGAGCCGAGAATCTAACCAGGCGTTAACCGGGCGTTAACCATGCGTCTAACCAGGCAGTAACTGGGCAGTGGCCGGACGTGGCGCAAAGAGACGGTCACCTGGTCCCTCTTGAAAACGGAGACCCGGTATAGGTCCCCTGGATGGCTGCTTTGGCGTCGGCGTCGCTGAATCGGTTGAAGTTTACTGTTACGATCCATGGTTCTGTAAACAAATAAAACTTAGCAACATTCCTGCATACCCTGCTTCCCTATGAGTGCAGCCTATTTGTTTTTAACCTATCTTGCGAGTGATTTACTACTAGGTCTTAGGCTAACAATGTTTTCTTAATTCGGTTGGGCGGCCAATTTAATGGGATCACGGGCAAAGAGTCAAGACACTTCCCCTGATTTCGGATCCTTCCTCTCGGGGTAGGGGCGTCGAACAGGTCCTTACGATTAGAGTTGTGCTGCGTCTATGTCATCATTGGGTCTGATCGGCCCGCTCGTCCTCGTCGGTGTCGTTATGGTGGTACTCCTTAAGGTCACTAAGACTAGCGATGCGACGTCGTCGAGTTCCCGGTACCTGTAATTGAATAAGATTTGGGGAAAGGGTTTTGTGGACGTGTCCTGCGTTGGTGCATCGCGTCTTTGCCTTTGGCGGAAGGGGTTCCGTTCCCCGGCCTGTTAGTCGATTGGGGATAGCGTTGGATTTCGTTTGTTGGCCTTCGCCGTTTTGCTGTGTCGTTGCGCCGTTGAGAGTTGCGCCGTTCCTCGCTGGTGTATCCTGTAAGCCTGCTGAGTTTCCTGCTGGACCAAAAAAAAATGACGCGCAAGTCGCGTTCGGTGCGCCGTTCCTCGCTGGTTTATCCTGTGAACTTGCTTGGCCAGAAGCAACTGCCGTGCACGCCTCGTTGGGTGCTCCGTGCCTCGCTGGTAAATCCTGCGTACCCGCAGGCCGGTTGGTGGTGTCGGCTCCCAGTCGTAGGTTATATCCTCCACAGCTAAGTGTCGCGTTGATTCCGCAATGGAAATACGTTCCTAGCAGCAGGTCGTCGAGAACAGTGGGCATCAAAAAGGGGGGTGTTTGTTCTCACACCGTTATATGATTGTCCGCACAGGAGTCTCGAATGCTCCTGGGGCCGTTCATAGGTTGTTCTAACCAACGAGACTATCGGGAGTTATGCCGTTTCCGCGGCTGAAAGAGTAGTAATAACCGGTGTTCGCGCCACTAAATTTATTTATCGCTGTTATTGTTAACTTTATAGTATATTTAGTATATTTTGAACTTTAAATGTTACACTGAAATATTCTGGGCCCATCGATACACGAAGTACTCGGTGCCGATCGATATTGAAACGAAAAGATCGAATGAACAATTGAAAGAGACTGCGAGCTCTAATAAATATATACGAGAAAGAAATTAAGCGGAGCTGACGCGTTTTTCTTGGCGCATTTTAATAGAAGCAATTTGATCCTTATTGGAAAGGCTCGCTTAAGGACTGGCTCGTTCATTTTGGCGCCCGGGACTTCTTGGAGAAAGTTCAGTCCTGGAGGAGTTCATCATTGGAACTCAATTAAGAAAGCGAAATGAGGGCGACTGCGACCACATTTTCGCAATTGGAGCTCAGCTTAAACAGCGAGAAAAAGGCCGACGACAGCATCACTGACTGCGACGGCGACTGCGGCAGCATTTTTTCGGATTGAATAGTGAGTCTAACTGCATTGGTAACTTGGTATTTCTTGCAAGCAGGTAAACTTTGATTGGATGTGTGTTAAATAAATGCAAATTAAACGTATTGAAAATTACGGTAAACTGGTGATTCGGGCCTTAACAAAGTGTGGTTAAAAGTGTTCGGCTATATATATATATACATTTATGATGTATACAGTTGTACAGCTTGCACCGTTTAATGCGGGTGGACTCACAGAAACCGTTGGACTTAAGGTTTGACACCTAAAACATACATACTTACACCACGTGGCCCAAATTGTTATCCAAGTTTCTTGTGGTGCATTTTTCGCATAGATATGTACATATGTACATTTATAAATATTGCAGGCCACTTGCGCAGCATTGTGGTTAAGTTTTCTTTGGTGCTCTTTGACACAGAGAGAGAGAGAAACAACAAGAGAAATTGAGAAACGAATTTTATTTCTTAGTAAGCTTTTTCTTCAACTAAATAGAAAACAAAACCAAAAAAATTTATTGGATTAAGTACTCATAATGGTAGCACTTGTTGTTTCTCAGAACACAATAAATTAAAGATTGGAAAACATTGGTAAACAATTGCCGCTGAGTGAATTTAAGGATTTATCTTAATAATCGCTAGCTTAGTTTAAGTTCTGATTGAATTTAAACGTTTATTTTAAAATATGGCTCCTAAAAAACAGAAGGAGACTGAAGTTCTCTCAGCTCGAGCTGGACTAGTGAACAAGGCTTATCTTTTTAAAAATAACGCCACCATGTCACCGGCAGATTTAGAAGCGCGGTTAAGCCTTATTGAGTCTAATTATAGCCACTTTTGCAATATTCAAGCCAAGATCGAGGAAGAGACGGAGGATGCGAGTGAATTCGAAAGCCGCTTCGCTATGGAAGAGCTTTATTGCGAAATTAAAGCCACTATCTTAAACAGTTTGAGGCAGACGAGCTTAGGGGAAAGATTTAATAGTTCTCAGCCTCACCACTGCCTTCTTTAAAGGTTCCTTAATTTTCTTTAAAGTTTACCGAATGGACTAGCTGGCTTAATACTTTTACAATGCTAATATGATCTGATAGCGAGCTGGACGAAATATCAAAAATGATTCATTTGAGATCAGCGCTCGGCCCCGGCCCGTTAAGCACCATTGATTGTTTGGAAATATCAGGTGCTAATTATCTACGTGCCCTACGTTTGCTGCAGGATCGTTACGAAAATAAGGCAATCATTGTGCAGGCGCACATTAATGAGTTGTTTAATCTAAAACGTGTCAAGAATAGCACCTCAGAGGCCTTGAGAGTGTTACTAGATAGTGTAAATTCACAACTAGTTTCTTTAAAGTCGCTAGCCGGGGAGCCAGAAATTCTGGAAGCCATAATTTTTCACTTAGTGCGCAGCAAAATTGACGATGAAACTTTAGAGAAATGGGACTGCGAATTGGATAGCGCTACACTTCCTTCTTGGGCTACGCTATCAAAGTTCTTATTTCTAGAGGAATGAATTTAGCCAATCGTGATGCTCGGCAAATACACATTTCTAGACAACATGTGACTTGAGAAAATCGAGCTTAGCTGCTGCGGTGGTCAGCAATGGAAAAATTAGCTGTTATATTTGCACAGATGCACATCCCATAAAATTGTGCCCTAAGTTTGTCGAGCTCTCGCCAATACAGTGGTTTCATGAGGTGAAAAGGCTTTCACTGTGCCTACTCTGTTTTAGCAAGAGGCATGCAACCAGAGCTTGCAACAGCCAATATTGTAGCACATGCAGCAAACCGCATCATGACTTGTTGCATCGTGAGACTTTAGGAAGCGCAAACAACTCCGGTTTCGCTAGCCAGGATCAAAGAGGGTCCAATGTCTTACATAGTTCATTGTTAGGGAAGCCTTCAGCAAATTTTTGGCAACAGCTGTGGTTCTTGTTGAGGGCAACGACGGAGTTTATCAAATTTGTAGATGCATTTTAGACTCTGGGAGCCTGTTGAACTTTTTGACAAGTAGATTAGTGTCAACTTAAAATCTGGAAGTGAGAGAATCGAGTACTCGACTCAGCGGGATCGGCAATGCATCATCTCAGGTTTTAGGATCGGTAACGGCTACGTTCTAGGGTGACAAGGTATACGGCCACAGAAAGCTTTTCCGTACTGCCGGAAATCACACAGTACCACCCCTCAGGCACTGCACTTAACTTAAAGTTGCAAACACCCAAGGGAGTTTCTCTGGCAGACCCTACCTTTGAATCTGGCCAAGGGATTGATATGCTGCTGGGTGTAACTTCCTTCTTTAAATTAATCGTAGCGGGTCAGATTAGGTTAGGTTAGGTTAGAGCGGCGGCTGACACAAGGTCAGCCCACTTAGGCCATCACTGGCCCATTGTGATACCGCAATGGATCATTTATACCCTTTAAACCACTAATTTATAAAGAATCCCAGCCCGTTTCTCTAATGAAACCTGCTATTTTCTTCGGGGGAACAGCTGCTAATTCAGCTAGATTGTCAAGGAAATATTCTCCTCTATGCTTTTTCCTGCGCCTGATAAGGGCCACACAGGAGCAGAAGAAGTGCTCTGCTGATTCTACTTCTTCCTCGTTTTTGCAGCTTCTGCAGAAGTCGTTGTTTAGGACGTTAAGTCGGGATGCGTGGGCTCCTACGAGCCAGTGGCCTGTAATTGCTCTAATTACCGCTGAGCACTGTGTGCGATGTAGACTGAAAAGCCTTTTGGTACGTTTGGCGTCAACCTTAGGCCATGTTTGGCGACTAATGTTGCTGTGAGTGGTATTGTCCCATGTTTCTTGTTCAAGAAATCTGAAACCCTCCCTTGTCCTGAGCTTAAAAGTGGCTAGTGGCATACGGAAGTCCTCCTTGTCTGGAAGGAGAACTGTGGTAGTGCCGCGTCTAGCTAGTTCATCAGCTATTTCGTTCCCCTCAATGTTTTGGTGCCCTGGCACCCAGATTAGGGATATAACGAACTGCTGTGCCATCTCTTGAAGAGATTTGCGGCAGTTGTTCACTATCGTCGAGTTTGAGGATAGCGCACGAAGTGACTTTATTGCTGCCTGACTGTCTGAGTAAATGTTAATTACTCCGTTTGTAAGGCTAGAGTGGCGTAGGCAGCTGAGAGCCTCGCTTATGGCGAGAATCTCTGCCTGAAAAACGCTGCAGTGGTCCGGAAGACGGAAGTGTATTTTGATACTAAGTTGTTCACAGAAGACTCCTCCTCCAACTCGATTGTCGAGCTTGGAGCCGTCTGTGAAGAAATTTATACATTCATTTTGTCCAAAGGGGCTTGCCGCCCAGTCCTCCCTAGAGGGGAAGTCTGTTTTGAACGTTGTAGAGGTGTGTTCTACGGGTGTGCAATAGTCTGTTAATTGTATGTTTGCGCCTTCTGGTAGGATGGATGAGTGCCCGTATTTACGGACTGTCCAGCAGTTTGCGTCTCTCAGACGTCGTGCTGTGATGGTGGCGATTTCTTTTGCCACCAGAAGAATTGGGGATATGCTAGTAATAGCGTTGAGCGCTTCACTAGAGGTTGTTCTAAGAGCTCCTGTCATGCATAGTTGCGCTACCCTTTGCACCTTGTTGAGTGCCTTGAGTTTGGAACTATACAGCAGCGCTGGCCACCAAATGGATACCCCATACAGGAGGATGGGTCTTACTATGGCGCTGTATAACCAGCTAACTACAGACGGGGACATACCCCATTTGAGGCCTACTGCCTTTTTGCAGGTGAAGAGTGCAATGTTGGCTTTACGCACTCTATCCGCTATAGTGAGATTCCAGTTCAGTTTCTTGTCTAGTACAAGCCCCAGGTATTTTGCACTGTCGCTAAACTCTAGAACGGAATCATTTAGTTTTGGGGCAGATAACTTAGGGATCTTATACTTCCTGGAGAAGAGAATAAGATCGGTTTTACTTGGGTTTACGTTTAACCCACTTTCGGATGCCCATCTTGACAGTTTTCTTAGTTTGACTGTCATAATGTCACAAAGGGTTTGCGGAAATTTTCCCCGCAGCATGACAACCACATCGTCTGCATAAGCAAGAATCTTGCATCCCCCATCTTCTATGTCGCGGAGCAGCGTGTTTACTGCTAGGTTCCATAGAAGCGGAGAGAGTACCCCCCTTGAGGAGTACCTCTGCTGACATGCCTGCACAGAGTAGATGCTCCCAGTGAAGAGGTCACTTTTCTGCTCAGTAGCAGCTGTGTGACTAATCTCACCAACTGAGCATCTACTCCAAGGCTCAGCATAGCATTGGTTATTGCCTTTGAGTCGATGTTATTGAAGGCTCCTTCTATGTCCAAGAAGGCGGCTAGGGTATATTCCTTGTCTTGCAAGGATTTTTCTATACTGGATATGACAGAGTGAAGTGCTGTTTCTGTCGATTTGCCTTTACGGTATGCATGCTGAGATTCAGATAGCAGAGAGGGATTGATTGATGTTCTTAGGTATAGCCCTATCAATCTTTCCAAGGTTTTCAGAAGGAATGAGAACAGGCTTATTGGCCTGAGATCCTTCGGTGTTGTGTGTGAGGCTTTGCCGGCCTTGGGTATAAATACTACCTTGGACGTTAGCCAAGAAGGGGGAATATGGCCTAACGCCATGATGTTCGTGAAGATGGCTTTTAGCCAAGGGACAGCAAGATCTTCCCCTTGCTGCAATTGTGCCGGAAATTTCCCATCGGGACCTGGAGATTTGTAAGGAGCGAAGCTATTTATAGCCCATTTAATGTTGGTTTCAGTCATGATGCCATCCAATACTTTGACCGAGTGGCATGGTTGAGGGTCGCTTGTGTGGGGACCTAAGGTGTTACCTGGAAAATGCGTATCTAGTAATAGTGTAAGTGTTTCTTCGCTAGAAGAAGTCCATGAGTCGTCCTGTCTCTTGAGATAGCCCAGATTTGAGGATGACTTTGAGAGTACTTTTCGTAATCTTGCGGCTTCTGAAGAGGATTCAATTCCCGAACAGAATTTTCTCCAATCCTCTCTTTGTGCCTGCCTAGTGAGCTTTTTGAATTGAGCTAGACTATGTTTATAATCTAACCAGTTCTGTTCACAACTTAGTCTTTTTGCTCTATTGAAGAGCTTCCTACATTCTACCCTCAGCTTGTCTATTTCTTGTTTCCACCAGGGTGGTCTCCATTTGCCTCTCGGCTTGCTGATTAGACAGGATGCTTTATATGCATTGTTACAGGCTTCAGTGAAGGCTGTCGTGAGGTAAGTGAGATGTTCCTCCGATGGAGGAATCTGCTCTGGAGGAGCTGGTAGGGCCTTAGCCAGTCTGTTTTTGAAGGCTGGCCAGTTGGTTCTGCGGGGGTTTGAGAACGTTACTGGGTCAGGATTGGGCGCACATAATTTTGTGTCGATATATTTGTGATCTGAGAAGGAGTGTTCTTTAGAAACACTCCACCCTATAAGTTGGTCATGCATGAAGTTTGAGGTTAGGGTTAGGTCTATGACCTCCTCCCTGTCCTTGATTACAAAAGTGGGGTCGTTTCCCCTATTGCAGATAAGTAAGTTGGTGGAGAGAAGGTATTCAAAAAGTAACTCACCCCTCTCATTTGTGTTGGTGCTACCCCACATCTCATGGTGGGCATTTGCGTTGCAACCGATCAAAAGGCCAGTGCCACGATCTTCGCAAACCTTTACAAGTTCCCTCAGCTTGTGACCCGGTATTGGGTCCATGATGTCGTACGCCAGGTACGCTGACACCACACATAGCGACCTTTCCTGGAGCTCCAGACTTATCGCTGTAGTGTCCGCATCGCTGTAATTATAAAGCATAAATGCACTAAGGTGCCTTTTAGCTAAAATACAAGTACGGGTTTTACCTTCTCCTTGAGCTACGAGTAGCTTGTATTTAGGGGTGCTGAGTCCGCATATCCTATTGGATACAAACCAGGGTTCCTGGATCAGCACCAGGTCGGCTTCGTCTCTCGCTAGACGAAGCATGAGGGCAGCACAGGCTGCTTTACAATGATGGAGGTTTATCTGCACGACTCTCAGAGACATCGTACAGATTTGCCTCCACCACCGTCACGTCAGCGTCCAGGTCCTCAGCGAAAACTTCGCCCATGGAGTCAGTACTCCCATGACCCAGCTTGCTGAAGCCCTGGAGAAGGGATGTGTCGGATGTCACCGACTCGCAGTCCTCTTCCTCTCTGACTGGCTCCTCCATCTCGTTGACCAGCACCTCTGCAACACCAGGCTCATCCTTCTGCTTGGTGTCCGACTTGTACACCCTGATGCGCACCGAGCTAAAACCGAAGTTAAGCTCTCCGTGCATTGCATTATTTAGGATAAGAATCACGTGACGCAAAGGGCCCTGCGTCTCTTCCACCTTTGCCACCTTCCAGTCGGAGGACGGCAGGCTGGGGTTGCATCTTTGCAACATCGCCAGGATCTTCTCCGGCTCCTTAAAGGAGGACGGGACCCATATAACGGCTCTTGGCCTACTCGGGATGTCCTTCCAGTCGACAGCGACCAGCTTGGCACCCGGGTAGACCTCACCCAGTCTAGATACGGCCGCTTTCAGTAGCTCTGCCGACCTAGCCCCTTCGCACGCCATCACCTTGACGTTACCCTGGTACCACCCTGCATCTTTGCAGATTGGTGGCGGTCCAGGGTCCGCTTCTTGGAATTCTGCCCTCAGCGTCGCCTTGGTCCAGGACTCCTAGGAGGATCTTGTCCTTTGCCATTTCAGCGAAGCTTTTGTTCGGCACGACGGGCACGTGCGTGCGAATCTTCTTCGGGGCATTTTGAGCCGCACTTTCCTGGGATCGCTGCCGCTTAGGATTTTTGGTATCCTCCTTCGGCCTCTCCAGCACAAAATTGGGCAGCACAGACTTAGCCCAGTCAACTTTCTTCAACCACTCCACAGAGGGGGTGGTGATGTTGCTGGTTGCCTGTCGCTTAAGGATGGCCGCGGCGGATTTCCTCTCCCCGAACCTGTCCATCTTGGCCTTGCTAGTGGATGGCCTTCCCTTCACCCCAGCACCCGACTGAGCTGCAGCTGCGCTTGTGGTAGCGCCTTGCTGGTCGCTCAGGGTGACAGGGGTGTTGGTTTCGGTCACCACCTTGCCTCTGACCAGGGGGCGATTGAGCCCAGTTGGCTGTTTCGCCGGGGTGGAGTTGACCTTAGCTCCAGTGAGCTCTGTCATACCTCCAGTAGCAGTGACTGCCGTTGGGTTGACTCTAGGTTCAGTAACCTCTGTCGTTGGACCCTCGGTCCTCGCCGGATTTATGGGAGTGCCGGTCTCCTTCTTGTGTTTCTTATCTTTTGTATGGTTCATTCTGAATCCCACGAGCTGCGGAGAAAGGGTGGTCCACCTCCCGCAGAGATCCGCGCTACGGGAGGTAAGGCTGGCTGATCCGGAGGGCGCTAGGTATCCGGATGCTCCGTTTGCGACTGGGCTATTTTGAAAGGGCCCCCAGCCAGGTTTATCATCGGCACGGGTCGCATGACACCTTGATCCAGCCCTTCACCTTAGCCATGATAAGAGATCGCAGAAACATGTGGCCTGGCTATGGAAAAAGCTCCGCCCCAGTCTGCGAATCCCAGATCTTAGCTGGTGCCGTCCCGAGGGACACTGGAGCACCATTACCAGTTGGCACCCTCGTGGAGGGTTCAGCTATAGGATTTTTGCGGGTCAGATTAAGCTAGGACCAAAATTACCAACCCTACAAAAGTCTCTTTTAGGTTGGGTAGTCGTGGGGGACGTTATCCACACATCAAGCATCTCTTTGGTAGTGAACGAGGTAGAAGAAAAGGCACCAGCTAAGAATAACAGACGAACTAGTTCAACAGTTTTGGAAATGCGAGGAGGTGCCTCAGACAAATATGAAGTTTAGTGAGGAAGAAAAGGAATGCGAAAATCATTTCGTCACCAACATAAGTCACTCCAAATCTGGTCATTTAGTGATAGCCCTGCCCTTTAAGACGCCGACCATGCCCTTGGGAGACACCTATCAAATTGCCTCAACTAGATTTCAAAATTTAGAAAAGAAATTAAATCGTAGTCCTGATCTTAAAAGACAATATACAGAATTCATTGAGGAATACAATGATTTAGGTCATTTAGAAGTGCTAGATCAGTTAGAAGTTAATAAGATGAAGTATTCTATGCCCCAACATCATGTTCTTAGGCTGGAAAGCCTAACGACGAAATTGCGCGTCGTGTTCGATGCCAGCTGCAAGTCTAGCAACGGGGTCTCCTTGAACGAGACTATGCTGGTTGGACCAACCTTGCAGCCTGACTTGTTTGAGATACTTATTCGATTTAGGTTTTACAAGTATGCTTTAACTTCAGACATTTCCAAAATGTATAGGCAAATCTTAGTAGTAGATACCCACCGCAGTTTTCAGTGCATACTGTGGCGTTTTGACAACTCACAGCCGGTGCGAGCGTTGCGTTTGAAGGGCGAAACAAGTTCCGCACCATTTTTAACTGTCCGATGTTTGTTTTATTTAGCAGAAAAGTTTGGTGAACCTTACCCATTAGCAGTTGAGCCTATTAGGCAAAGTTTTTATATGGATGATATGCTGTGTGGTGCGGACACTGCCTTAGGCCTGTCCACGTTGAAACAAGAAGTGTCCGATCTCCTACATATTGGGAAGTTCGCCCTGCATAAGTGGCGCAGTAGTTGTCCGTTTGAGCAAAACGAGTCCGTAACAGAAGAACCCCTTAGGCTCAAGACTGAGGATGCAGAAAAGACGCTTCGCATATACTGGACAAGCCAGAGCGACAGATTTCACTTTTCCTTCAAGACTGAAAGTTTTCCAAAGGTTACCAAAAACAGTGCTATCAGAACTAGCTAGAGTGTTTGATCCGATGGGATTCTTAAGCCTTATTACAATTTTAGGAAAAATCTTTGTTCAGGAACTTGGGACGATGAGCTACCGTCAAGTTATATAAAGCAGTGGCAGAAGTTTAGAGTGGAACTTGAGTTAATTGATTCGTGCTCAGTGCCTCGTTCGGTAATTTCTGCTGAGGCCGAACTGAGAGCACTACAGCTTTATGGGTTCTCCGATGCCTCTTACCGTGCCTATGGAGGAGTCATCTATGCCAGGGTCCAAGACGTGAAACGTCGGGTCCGCCTTCGTCCTTTGAAGGACATAGGCTTGAGGGAGTGCCCGCCCACCAGGACACGGTTTGAGCTCGCCGGATTTGGGGTGGGTTCTTTGGACGCCACTCATCTAAACGTAATCAAGCAATTATTTACGTGCCTGGAAAAACTTAACACCGTTATGTTATGTCTTTCTGTCCACACCGCCCGCAAGCTACGCGTAAGCTTAATCGAAATTACTGAAAACTGTTTAAATGAATGTAAACATGTTTCTCGAAAAATAAAATAAATTTTTGGCAATAAAGGATGTAAGGATATTGCCTCAGTTGGGCGCCATCTTGAAACGTCGGGTCCTGCTTCGTCCTTTGAAGGACATAGGCTTGGGGGAGTGGACGCCCGCCAGGACACGGTTTGGTGCAACTGAGCTCGTCGGACTTAAGGTGGGTTCTTTGGACGCCACTCACCTCTCCACACGTAATCAAGCAATTATTTACGTGCCTGGAAATACTACATGCCGTTAGTCAGTCTGTCTTTCTGTCCACACCGCCCGCAAGCTACGCGTTAGCTTGATCGAAATCCGATCGGCAGTGTTTCAGCCAATGCCCTCCCCTTCACGACTTCGCGTGCCAATGGATCATCGCTGGCTGCGCTATATGACTCCCTAATGTGTTTGTCGGTCGTCAAAAGTTATGTCATTGTTCTTGACCCAGTTTTTCCATTTGCGCCAGTTCCCCCTTTATTCGGTTTCTACCAAGACATGGTTAATGTTCTGTTTACATTACAAATTTTATTGGGTAAATTTAAAAGTGCATGGTTGAATATAAATGTGTGCGATTAATAATAACAATATAAATTGTCGCTAGACCGTGAAATAAGAAAATGGTAAAATGAATAACTAAAAAAAAATGATAATAAATTATTATTTAAAAATGCAAGAAATAATGACAGTTACATTTGGTTAAAACTTGATTACAAGATAAATAATATAATATTATTTGAAAAAAAATAATAGTAATAAAAAAGATAATTAAAAATAATTTTCTTTATAATAAAAAAAATGGTATAATAATAGTAAAAGTAAAAGTGTAAATTAAAAGTACATTAAACTAAATTCTTAAAGTTGAATTTGGGAATAATAAGAAAAAATATGATTATAGTATTTCTCCTAGTGGAGGTGTATGTTGCACATAAATATGTATCTATATATTGGTATAAATGAGGAACATTGGTTCCGTATGGCTTACCCTCTTCAGAGGTCCAACGTCGAGAGATCTCCCGGTTGAATCTTGGGCTCTTAAATGAAGTTGTTACATAGACATATTCATGTGCATTTAAATGGTGTTGGTTATAACTAATTATTTATTCACTTATCAGAAATTAATATTATTAGAAACATATGAATATATTAAGATTAAAATGTTTTGCCGCTGGGCGGTCGACAATGTTGTCGTTGTAACAAAGTTCTCTGGCCGGGGTATGCCTCATCCTTACAAGAAATTTTTAATCTATAGGAGACTTGCTTTTAAAGGAAATTGTGAGCGAGGGTTCTTGGATCGGCGTCGCTGGCCAGAGGGGGAGGAGGCAGAGCGTGGGGTGCTCCTGCGTGCCTGTACGACCCCTGGCTGTGCGAAACATTTATCTGAGAGGGAAAAGTGGGAATATGTTCCACTAGGGGCACGCTGGCGTTCTCTGGGAGTACCAGGTATTGCCGTAGCCATGCCTGAGGGACCACTAACTACGGGCTCGGGAAGGATCAGGGCTATTTTCTGAGAAGATACGCAAATACCGCAAATATGTTCCAACAGGGGCATGCCGGCGTTCTTTGGGAGTACCAGGTATTGCCGTGGCCACGCCTGAGGGATCACTAGCTGCGGGATCAGGAAGGATCAGGGTTATTTTCTGAGAAGATACGCAAATACCGCAAATATGTTCCAACAGTGGCACGCCGGCGTTCTCTGGGAGTACCAGGTATTGTCGTGGCCACGCCTGAGGGATCACTAGCTGCGGGATCAGGAAGGATCAGGGTTATTTTCTGAGAAGATACGCAAATACCGCAAATATGTTCCAACAGGGGCACGCAAGCGTTCTCTGGGAGTACCAGGTATTGTCGTGGCCACGCCTGAGGGATCACTAGCTGCGGGATCAGGTTATTTTCTAAGAAATCTACGAAAATATTGTAAATATATTCCAACAGGGGCACGCCGGCGTTCTCTGGGAGTACCAGGTATTGTCGTGGCCACGCCTGAGGGATCACTAGCTGCGGGATCAGGAAGGATCAGGGTTATTTTCTGAAAAGATACGCAAATACCGCAAGTATGTTCCAACAGGGGCACGCCGGCGTTCTCTGGGAGTACCAGGTATTGTCGTGGCCACGCCTGAGGGATCACTAGCTGCGGGATCAGGTTATTTTCTAAGAAAACTACGAAAATATTACAAATATGTTCCAACAGAGGCACGCCGGCGTTCTCTGGGAGTACCAGGTATTGTCATAGCCACGCCTGAAGGATCAAAACTACGGGAAGAGCAATGTCAATCGTTGCCGTTTAATATTATTTTAGCCACGCAGGCTATACCGCGCGTTGGTTCCTGAGACACGAGTTTCTATTGCGATGTCGATCGTTGCCGTTTAATATTAATTAAGCCACGCAGGCTGTACCGCGTGTTGGTTCTTGAGACACGAGTTCTTATTTTTCCAAGTTGCGGAGCACACGTCTGGCCCTGCTGCTGTACCGGAAACCAAGCAAAAGAAGCGACCCGATTGATCTCGGACATCGACTCTTTTTTGCTTTGCCACTCGTCCAAATATCGAGTAGTGTCGATCATCGGCTTATGGTTGCGTTGTCATTGACTCATGGTTGCGTTGGGTATCGAGAGGTGCTGGTGTTTGACAGCGTAGCGATCTGGCAATGTCTTGCGATCTGGCAACGTGTCAAACTGTCAGCGTGTTGATCAGGTAACGCGGGTTGACTGGCAATGCCGTTGATCGCGCAACGCGGGATAACTGGCGTAAATGGCAACGTTGTTTAGGGCGGGTTTAAAAAGAAAAAAAATAATAAGGGGGGGGGGGGGGACACCACACCACTTCAGATAACACTAAGACCCGAGAGTCAAGTAGCTAGGAATCATGTTCTGCTTCCAACATAAATAGAATCGAATAACCCAAACATATTGACAAGTGACAGTTATTACCCGCTATGAAATACACTTGTGCCCAAAATATATTCGACATATAACCCCCTAGAGTTGCTTATACATAAGAACACTGTAACTAGTACATAAGTGGAAAAGGGTATAAAAGACGCGATGAGCGCCGAATAAAGTTCAGTTCCTAACGAAATACTGTTGTTTTTAGTCAGGGATTCGGCGGTTAGCGGTATAAGTTGCTAGTTGAACGGAGCGGTACGAGCTGCCCCCAAGACACGCGATATACGCTGCTAACATATGGTCCTTCGAGCATAAGATTTTTCTTTGCTCATGTAGACTGCCAAACCGATCGGTATACTTTACGGTATCCACGGTAGAAAAGTCCGCAAGGCGCACTTAACGGTGCACTACGGCAAGATTAGGAAAACAAAATCAAAATCGACGATTAAACCTAAGACTGCTGCGAGGGACAGGACTGGCGGTAGACGTGAGAAAACCAGGATCAAGCGACTGAGTGCGGCCTTTTAAGGAGGCAACTGCAGACGTTTGATCAGAGCTACTACGGCGTGGGAAATCCACTGGACGTATCAGAGGCATCTACGGACGTTGAACAGAGCTACTACGGCGTGGGAGATCCACTGGACGTAGAAGGAGCAACTGCAACGTATCTACAACTGCGTGGGAGGTCCACGAACAACACAAATCGAGCGTCGGACCACGGCTAAATAGGTTAGCGCCAGTGGAGGCTTGCTACATTGAAAAAAAAAAAACAACACATCGGCGAGGCGACAGCGGACACGTCAGAAGCGTAATCCACGGCAGAGTCAGCCTTTAATGGAAGAGTTTCATCAAAAATTCAACCGAGTTTTGGAGAAAGCACAAGATTTCTGGGAAGCAGCAGCGAAGAAAGGAGCAGGACCACAACCATTGACCATCGAAGAATACAAGGCCCGACAGAAAAAGATCCAACCTACACAGGAGAAGAAGAAAAAATCCAAAAGATCTGGGAAGAAGAAGCAGCAAAGGCGGAAAATAAAAGAATTGTATAGGCTCATCAACTTATCAACAGGAGAATATAAAAAACAGTTGTTTAAAGAATTAGATATACTAAGAAATAAATCCTCTAATAAACCCTAATAAATCCTCTAATAAAGAACAAGTTAAAATGGTACACACAAGAGATACACTTAATGCTCTGGCGGCTAGTCAATCAGCCATATATAGCCAAATGAAGAAGTGGGACGAAGAAGTGGGACAAATAGAGAAAACAAATTTAATATTCCTATCTGAAGTACAGAGTCAGTGGGAACTATTTAAAAACCAGCATAAGGAATTGTTGGCAAATGCATCAGCGTTCTCAGGGGACTACTTTTCTAAAGATGGGTATGGAAAAACGCAAGCCTTAAAAAACAACATTTTGGCGGAATTCAACAAAAAGTCGGCCGAAGAAACAATGAACGACTCGATGCAACAATTGGTTGGAGATCAAGAAATGCGCTTGCACGAGTACAACCAGGCAAAACAAGCGCTTCTTGGAACCTTACAAACTGCGGGCCAAGACCCAAGACTACAAGTTATGTATATGAAATATATTGAGGAAGATTTTCTGCGGCTTACCGAAAATCTAAAAGAATTGAAAATAAATGGACAAATTACTCCAACAATTTTAGAGGGGTATGAAAAGATAAAAATAGAAAAAAGAAATAAAGAAATTTGGATGCAACAGAACAAACTTGAAGAACGTCGAATGTCTGTGAGGGAGATGGAAATTCCTGCATTTTTTGGAGACATTTCCGCATGGTCAGGATTTTTCGACATGTTTAAGGAAATGGTTGACAGCGATGTAATGATGAAGCCTAAAATGAAACTGATGCGACTCAAGGAAGTTGTTAAAGGCGAAGCTTCATATTTAATAAAGCATCTGCTTATATGTGATGAAAACTATGAAAAAGCTTTGGGAATTTTAAGAAATAGATATGAGAACAGACGTCAATTGTTTATGAAAAATTTTCATCAAATTCTTGATTTGCCTATGATGAACAGTGAGTCAGAAAGAAGTGTCTTGAACATGCTGGACACAGCACAAAAATGCACTCATGCCATCAACGGCATGGGCATCGCGTTAGATGACACCGATGTATTCATTGCTGGAATATTACTGAGGAAATTTGATCGTCAAGGACAACAACAATACGAACATTCCTCGCAAACAACAAAGGAGGTTCAGACACTTAAAGATGTGTTGGAATTTTTGGAAAAGCATCTGCAAGCCATAAAAGCAGTAAGGCAGCCTAGACACATAATTCGGGAAACTCCTAAAGTATTAGCTGCGGTTATAAGTAGCAACTGTCCCTACTGTAAAACTCCAGGGCATAAATTACACAGCTGCATTAAATTAAGTCAACTTGTTATCACCGAGAAGTGGAATTTTGTTCGTCGGGAAAGGCTTTGTTTCAAGTGCTTGGGCCACAAATATACACTTTACAAGGATTGTCAAGTGGAACAAGGGTGTTTGAAGTGTGGAAGACCCCATCACGAGTTGTTACATGGGCAAGAAGAAACCAAAGCAACTCTAATATCAAAAACGGGGAGAACAACTCTGTTGGCCACAGCACAAATTGAGGTCCAAGATGCAAGTGGAGAATGGATAACACTTCGAGCATTAGTCGACCAAGGATCTCAAATTACGGTTGTGTCTGAAGAGGCAGTTCAAATGTTAAGAGTTCCCAAGAAGAAAAAGAGAACCCAAATATATGGACTTGGAGAAAGTTTGGTTGGGTTATCAAAAGCGTCGATCCAGCTAAAAATTCGTCCAAGATTTTCTAGCAATGATCGATTCGAGACCGAAGCAGTAGTCTTAACGAAATTGTTGAATCCACAACCACCGCAGTCATTTGAGTATGATATGCAAAAATGGGAAGATACAACCTTGGCGGACCCAACCTTTAACAAGCGTAGCAGGATTGATGTGTTGATAGGAGGAGATCTCTTGGCCGAAATTATTACTCAAGGATTGAAACAGGATGAAACCATGATTGGTCAACGTACTAAACTAGGATGGATTTTATCTGGAATTGTGCAAATACCGGGTAGTAAACGCATTCACTCGGCAGTCAATTTGGAGAAATTTTGGGAGTTGGAAGAAGTCCCAGAAACAACAACTGTGTCGGACAATGAAAAATGTATGGAACTATATGAAAAAACGACAAAGATTGATTTCGACGGGCGATTTGTGGTAAAAATGCCCTTAGTGGAAGATAAAGAGTTGGGAGAATCCCGAAAGAAAGCAATGGCGCGATTAATAAATTTGGAAAAGAAGTTTGGAAAAGATAAAAAATTAAAGCAACAATATTCGGAATTCATGGATGATTATATACGACAAGGACACATGGAGGAAGCGGAGGTCGATGATGCAGGAAAATATTATATTCCCCATCAACCAGTTATAAGAGAGGATAGTCTTACCACTAAGCTTCGGGTGGTGTTTGACGCATCGTCCAAAACAACAAATGGGAAAAGTCTAAATGATATTCAATTGACTGGACCACACATTCAGAAGACTATACTGGAGATTATTATGAAATGGAGGAATTGGAAATATGTAATAACAGCTGATGTTGAAAAAATGTACCGACAAATCAGGGTACATAGAGACGATCAAGATTATCTACGAATTTTGTGGAGAAGGAAATCAAATGAAACAATAAAAGAGTTTAAGCTAAAAACGGTGACATATGGAACCGCATCTGCTCCATTTTTAGCAACAAGAACTCTGTTCGAAATTGGAAAAAGATGTAACGACGAAAGAATGAAAAACATAATTCAGAATGATTTTTACATGGATGACTTAATGACAGGTGCCGAAGACATCGAAAACTGTATTAAAATTCAGAAAAAAATATCAACAGAGCTGGGTAAATATGGTTTACATTTACGAAAATGGGCGGCCAACCAGCGTGAAATACTAGCATCAATACCAGAAATTTCAATGGAGAAAATGTTTGAAGTAAACAACGAAGAGACAATAAAAACACTGGGCTTGATTTGGAAACCACAGAGTGATGAGTTTGGATTTAAAATCAATACAATAGAAAAAAAAATTATAACAAAAAGAGGAGCTCTATCGACCTTGGCAAGAATTTTTGATCCAATGGGTTGGTTGGCACCGTCAACAATCATAGCAAAATTATTCATTCAAAAGCTGTGGATATCTGAAGTTGGATGGGATGAAGTGCTGGATGAGAAAGTTGCTGGTGAATGGATAAACTTTAATGCAAAATTAAAAGCATTAGAGAATATTAGGATTCCACGATGGACTGGAGGATCGGAAAATGAACCTATAGAAATACATGGGTTTGCAGACGCGTCGGAGCTAGCATATGCATCAGTAATATATGGGAAGACATCAAGCGGAATAACGATAATAGCAAGCAAAACAAAAGTAAATCCAATAAAAAACCGAAAAACTCTGCCAAAATTGGAACTTTGTGCCGCACACCTACTGGCAAAATTGTTAAATGTAGTCACAGCGACCATAGCAACGAAAACTGATGTCTTTGCTTGGAGTGATTCAACAATTGCGTTGAGTTGGATAAAAAATTGGAAAAATAAAGACAGGTTTATACGGTCAAAAGTAGAACAAATCAAGCAGCTGGCGCCAACGACTGCATGGAGACACATAGGGTCAAAGGAAAATCCTGCTGACTTAGGAACGAGAGGTATACAATTGGACAAACTTGGAGACTCTGAACTTTGGTGGAAAGGACCACAGTGGCTTAAAAAAGAAAAGAAATACTGGCCCTTGGAAGAAGAGGAGACAGTACTACAAAATTTGAGCACAGTAAAACAGGAAAATGGTTTGCATGAAATGGAAAATAAATTCAGCAATATGGGAAAATTGATTAAAGTAATGGCTTATGTACTGAGATTCATAAGTCGATGTAAAAAAGAAACCTTGTCAGGATCGAGTCATTTATCAGTAGACGAATTGGAACGAGCAGAACTTCAAATTTTTAAGCTTCATCAGCTTAAAGAGTTTCCAGAAGAGATCAACAAATTGAAAAGAAAAAAGGAGATAGACTCCAAGAGTAAATTAGCACCCTTACACCCATTTTTGGATAACAATGAAATTTTAAGAGTCGGAGGCAGACTACAATTTTCGGAGCTAAATTTTAATCAAAAACATCCAATTATAATAAACAAGTCACATCTGGCTAAGCTTTTAATTGAAAAAACACATTTAAGCACGATGCATGGAGGAAATCGGATAATAGAAGCACGAATCCGAAGGAAGTTCTGGATAATGGGCTTAAAAAATACAATTAAAACCGTCGTGCATCATTGTGTACGGTGCACTAGATTTCGACAGCAATGTGCACAGCAATTAATGGGGCAGATTCCGGAACAAAGAGTTACTACATCACAACCGTTTACACATTCCGGAGTGGACTACGCCGGACCTATTAATATGAGAGTTTCCAAAGGAAGAGGACAAAAATCATACAAAGGATACATCGCCGTTTTTGTATGTATGAGCACAAAGGCCGTTCATTTAGAAGCAGTAAGTGATCTTACTACCGAAGCTTTTATGGCAGCCCTCAAAAGATTCGTAGCAAGAAAAGGACGATGCAGACATATATATTCTGACAATGGTACTAACTTTGTTGGTGCAGAAAGAAAATTAAATATGGATTTTATGGAAGCAATTAAACAAAACAGTATAAATCCGACACTAGCAGATGAACGCATACAATGGCATTTTATTCCCCCGGCAAGTCCTCACTTTGGAGGAATTTGGGAAGCTGGGGTGAAATCAGTAAAACATCATTTAAAACGAGTCATAGGAGACAGCACGCTGACTTACGAAGAAATGAGCACATTATTAGCAGAAATTGAAGCTATACTGAATTCTAGACCATTGTATCCGATAGATGATGGAAACAATCTGGAAGAGATTTTGACACCAGCACATTTTCTAATTGGAAGACCAACACTTGATATACCAGAAGATACAACGGAGAAATATGTATCACCTCTCGATAGATGGAAGCTGTTAACAAAAATGAAGACCCATTTCTGGCAGAAATGGAAGGACGAATATCTCGTTACGCTTCAGAAAAGACCAAAATGGGAAGGAGAAAAAATTAATTTGGAAAAAGGGCAAGTAGTACTTATCAAAAACGAAAATACAAGTCCAACTAAATGGCCTCTTGGAAGGATAGAAGAAACTCATCCTGGTGCCGATGGAAAAGTGAGAGTAGTTTCCGTAAAAACTCAAAATGGAGTTATTAAAAGACCAATAGTGAAATTATGTCCACTAGAAACGGATCAAAAGGTAGATAAGAAAAGGCCTGACAACAAATCATCAGCTTTAATAAATTGTCTTTTAATGTTATCCCTAATTACCGGCATAAAAGCATTGGAAAATCCAGCTAGCGGAATAACAAATATGCAACCCTTGGAGAATAATACGATGATTTACCTGGACAATCTTGGACTTATGGACATCGCAGCATCGAAATGGAATTTAATTATTTATTATAACTTGGAGTCGTACAATACCGAGTTAAGACAGATAGATAAATATATCTGGGAGCTAGCAGTTAATTGCAAAGCTTTAATTTTGTATGAAGGAGCTTGTCAAATAATGGTACGCAACTTTAATAATAGAATCAATCAGCTAAAGGCAAATAACGAGTTGATATTCAAAAGAAAAAGACAGAAAAGAGCACCCTTTGAGTTTGTTGGAACTATACATCATATATTATTTGGAACTATGGATGCTGCAGACAGAAATATGATTGAAGCAAATATGCAAAACATCTTCGATAATCAACAAGATCTGGAACATATGTATCTAAAACAAACATCCTTAATAGATTCGACGTTAAATATAATTACAAAAACATCAGAGGAAATGAACGAACAATTCAAAGCTATGGAAGACGAAATAATGAGGTTACACAAAGAAGTACACGAAAATCAATATGTCAATAGGATGGCGCTAGCATATCAAACGATGCTGTTTCAAATTACACAATTGCTGGAAAGCTGTGAGAAAACGCAAGGATCAATTACAAATTTATTAATTGATCTCAATCACGGTCGGGTTAACCCCCAATTGCTAAAACCAACACAAATAAAACGGGAAATTGCTCTAATTAAAGAAAAACTACCACCCAACCTGCAGCTACCTGGATCAGCAACTGGAACAGAAATAAGGGAGATATACAATTTAATGACAGCCCAAGCGATCGTTGTGGATGAGAAACTGGTCATACACGCAGAAATACCGTTGTTCGATCAGGAAGCATCAACAGTGTATAGAATGATTCCAATACCATTTACAAATTATGGTAAAACAATCGTTCCTCAATTGAAAGCCGACTTGTTAATATACAACTTTAACAAGGACTCTTATGCTTTAAAAACAAATACACAGTTTAATGCCTGCTCTCGTCAAAGTAATCAGAATTTTCTTTGTCGAGGAAACTGGATCTGGAAATCAGCTACTGACAATTCTTGTGAGTTATCGGCACTTAAGCAGAGTCGGAACCCAATATGTGAATTCCAAGAGAGTCGTGCCGAAAACATGTGGGTAGAATTGTCTACTTCAAATTCTTGGCTGTATAAGGTTTTCAACGACCCGTTGTTGGAATGGACATGTGGAAACCATCGAAGTCAGGTCACGCAAATTCAAGCCCAAGGAGTACTGAGACTGCGCAACGGATGTTCAGCCCGCAATGGACAACACCTTTTAACAGCTGCGCACGAAATAATCACAGAAGACAACATAAAGGAGCCGGTAGCACCACTAATTACAGTAGCGTTTAATATTAAGAAAGAAAAAATAAAGCCAATGGCATCAAGGCTCATAAATAATACATATGATATAATTAACATTAAAAAGCAAATAGAAGAACAAAAAACTGAGAATATTAAGTTAAGAGGAATTAATATCCATACTGCTAGTGGGCATTTATCTCTAATAATTATAATTGTAACATTAATCGTAATAAGTTTTATTTATGTAAGGAGTAAATGTAAGAATGATACAAAACATATTAACATAGAATTTGGGCTACCAATGAATACAATGAATCCAAATAAATAAAGGCATTAAGGCCCCCGGCAGAATGTTCAGATCTGAACATGGTAATTAGGCTGTTGGTGCAACACCACACCACTTCAGATAACACTAAGACCCGAGAGTCAAGTAGCTAGGAATCATGTTCTGCTTCCAACATAAATAGAATCGAATAACCCAAACATATTGACAAGTGACAGTTATTACCCGCTATGAAATACACTTGTGCCCAAAATATATTCGACATATAACCCCCTAGAGTTGCTTATACATAAGAACACTGTAACTAGTACATAAGTGGAAAAGGGTATAAAAGACGCGATGAGCGCCGAATAAAGTTCAGTTCCTAACGAAATACTGTTGTTTTTAGTCAGGGATTCGGCGGTTAGCGGTATAAGTTGCTAGTTGAACGGAGCGGTACGAGCTGCCCCCAAGACACGCGATATACGCTGCTAACAGCGCGCTTAGGTTTAAATTCAATATTAATAAAGGATAATGCTTCACATCTTTCTCTTAAACATAATAACAAAGATGAATACTTCATGGGGTTTATAGACTAGCTTAAACAAGAAGGTAGAAAAATGTAAAGAAGTTATAAATAAAAATGTGTGCTTCGTAAAACGATGCGTCACATCGTCATCACTTTGTTGCGCGGGGTGCGGGGTACGGGGCATGTAACTGGCTTCTCTTCTCACTTTGTCATATGCGTAAAAAGGTATTTGGTTCCCGTTTTTATTGCTCAAGGATGGATAGGGAGCTGAGAAATGCTGATTGACACAGTTGTTATGGCCACTCCAAGTGGTTCAACTTTGTTGGGCGCAACGCTCGACGGTGGCGACGACTTCTCGAGATCACCGGGGCTTCTATTATTGTTTGGGTATGTGTGCATTATTAAATGCATTTAATTCGTTTTGAGTCTGTTATGTATGCAGCCCTATTCTTGTGTATCCCTGGACTGGGTATGCACCCCTGGTTCTGGCATACCGCATAGTTTAAGTCAGTCAATTTATAACCGTCAAGCTCAGAGCAGTACTCCTCGCTTGACCATCTTATACACATACACTATATAATAAACACTACTTATTCATATCCATTCCTAAGTCCGCACGTATTTAATATTGGCGACGAGGATGGGATTGAACGATTATTATTAATAGTGCGGATAAATAAATTTAGTAACAATTAAAGAATTGCTAAATTGTTTTGAAAAGTGCATGTGTATAAGGCAAACGAATTCCGCATAACGGAATTGTCGGCGCCAGCTAAGCAGCGCGCGACTGAAATTGACGAGGAATTGTGAGCGTCGGCGCCAGTAAGCAGCGCGACACAAATACACGAAGAATTGTTGCTGTGTGACGGACGCATGGCAGACAAAGCAGACGATAAAGGCGAGCAAACTACGACTAGTGCCGCCGCCGTCTCAAAAAGAAGAGCGGAAAGCAAAGCTGAAAGAGAAGCAGAGGATAAAGCAGCGTGCGTTTCAAGGGAAAACGACGCAGAAGACAAAACAGAGGATAAAACAGCGTGCATTTTAGAAGAAAACGACGCAGGGAACAGCAAAGCAGAAGTTAAATCAGAGTGCGTATCAAGGGAAAACGACACAGAAGCAACAACTAGCGCTAATTATATTGGAAAAATTATGGCTAACGTTGGCAATTTGGAACCCTTTGACTTGGGTCATCCTCAAAAATGGAAATCGTACATGGAACGTTTCAAGTTGTATTTGTTGGCCAATGATGTTAAAAACGATGATCGACAAAAAGCAGCTTTTCTAACACTGGCCGGGGCGCCGTTGTTTGAACTTTTAACATCATTGGCAGCACCAAAGCAGGTCAGTGAATTGAGTTTATTGGAAATTTTCAAGTTCTTAACCGACCACTTATCTCCACGCCCTTCGGAAATTGCCGCATTCTATCACTTTCACAACCGTGATCAAATGCCGGACGAGTCTGTTGGCAACTATATGGCTGCGTTGCGTACGTTGGCAGTCGATTTCAATTTCCAGTCAGCGTTGGAGCGAATGCTGAGGGACCGTTTCGTATGCGGACTAAAAGATGAAGGACTGCAACGAAATCTCTTGGCAGAAACGGATTTGACTGTACATAAGGCTCTCGAACGTGCATCGGTTAGTGAGGCAGCAGCTCTCAGTTCAATGGCTATAAGACACTCTACTGACACTGAGATGGTCCAGGCCATCCGTTCAAATCGAGGCTCAAAATACAACAATACAAATAGTATGCGCAAAGGAATTGCGTTTTCATGTGGAAGCTGCGGTGGTAACCATAATCGCGCGCAGTGTCTTCACCGGGAGTCGGTCTGCTACTCCTGTGGCCGGAAGGGCCATCTAAAGCGCGTTTGTCGGAGAGAGCAAACGGCTGAATCGCCCTCGAATGCATCGGGCACAACACTTGCACATTTGGGTGCAGAACAATCGTCATCAACAGGATCGTCGATTCAACAAGTTGTTCCATTGATTAGTCAGAAAAAATCAATATCAACTATCATTAATGGGCGCCAATGCTCATTTGAAGTAGACTCTGGGTCTCCAGTAACCATCATGTCGGAAGCTACTTTCAACCACATTTGGCCTAATGAAAAGCCAAGCCTTTCCAAGTGTGACTTGGGTTTTAACGACTATCAACGTAATCCGATTCCAATCAAGGGAGTCGCCGATGTTTCAATTGTCTACAATCGTCGTAGAATTGAGAATCTTCCACTCATAATCGCAAAGGTATCGAGCTCCAATCTCGTTGGATGCAATTGGTTCAATGCACTGGATATTCGCATTGAGGGGGTGTTTGCTATTAATAGCGGAACATCCATCAAAAATGTTTTGAGTAAGTATGCCCACTTATTCTCATCAGAACTTGGTTGTTTTACAGGACCACCAGTCACATTATACATCGATCCGTCGGCTCCACCAATTAAATTACCTCCAAGACGCATTCCAATTGCTATTAAGAGCTTGGTTGAGGAGGAACTCGACCGTTTGTGCAGCCAGGGTATTCTTGAACCGGTGGAATATGCGGATTGGGCGACACCAATAGTGCCAGTCGTCAAAAAGGACGGATCCATTCGCATTTGTGGTGATTACAAATCAACTTTGAATGTGGCTATCAAACCCCATTGCCACCAAATTCCGGCCATCAGCACACTTTTAGCATCAATAGAGGGCGGATCAATTTTTGCAAAGATTGATCTGGCCCAAGCTTACCAACAACTTGTTGTTGATGAAAAGTCAGCGCTATTACAAACCTTGTCTACACATAAAGGAGCATTCAAAGTAAAACGTCTACAATTTGGGATTTCGTCAGCTCCTGGAATTTTTCAGAGTTTCATTGAAAACACGCTTCAAAACATAGAGGGTGTTTTACCTTACTTTGACGACATCGTGGTAATGGGAAAATCGGAAAGCGAACTTGCATTCAGGTTGGATGAAGTACTCTCACGTTTAGACCGGGCTGGTCTGCGGCTTCGCAAGGACAAATGTACTTTCGGAGTTCCGTCAATCAAGTTTTTAGGATTCCAAGTCGATGCTCTGGGGATACGCCCATCATTGGATAAAATTAAGGCTATCACAGAAGCACCAACTCCAAAAGACAAGCAGCAACTTCAGGCCTTTTTGGGTCTGCTAAATTTTTATCACGCATTCTTGCCGCATAAGGCCACCATAGCGGAGCCCTTACACCGTTTGCTAGATAAAGACGTTCGTTGGATGTGGAAGAGAGAACACGATTTGGCATTCGCTCTATTAAAAAAACTTATCACATCAAAGGGTTTATTGGTTCACTATAATGAAAAACTACCACTTATTTTGTCATGTGACGCCTCGCCGTATGGACTCGGCGCTGTTCTAAGCCACAAATTTCCAGACGGGCAGGAAAAGCCCATAGCATTTTTTTCAAGAACTCTATCTAAAGCCGAACGTGGATATGCGCAAATTGATAGAGAAGCAGTAGCACTTGTGGCTGGTATAAAAAAATTTCATGATTATGTGTATGGCCGTGAATTTACTTTAGTCACTGATCATCTACCGTTGTTGGGTATCTTCAAGAGGACAAAGCCAGTTCCAGCGGTAATTTCAGATACAATGTTGCGCAAATCAGTTTTTCTTAATGCTTACAACTGTAAGCTTGTACATCGTCCTGGAACCAAAATGGGAAACGCAGATTTCTTGAGTCGCTGTCCAATGGCATCGGATACTGAATACTCAACGCAGCAAGACATCCTGATGATCGAACAATCGGCGGAAACTGTTGTCAGTGCTCAACAAATAGCATTACAAACAGCGAAGGATCCAAATCTGTCCAAAATATTAAACTGGGTATTGAGAGGATGGCCTAATGACACGATTTCACAGAATAGTATTCTGTATCCCTTTTATTGCCGCCGAAATGAGCTCTCTGCCAATAGAGGAGTTCTAGTTTGGGGCAACCGGGCAGTAATTCCTGCTCAATTTCGACAAACAATTCTGCATGCACTTCATGCGCCGCATCCAGGAATTGTCAAGATGAAGGCCATAGCTCGTAGTTACGTTTGGTGGCCAAATATCGACGCCGATATAGAATTCACAGTAAAAAGTTGCACTGTGTGTCAACAAAACAGAAATGAGGAATCAAAAACTGAAACGCACCATTGGGAATCAGCGAAAAACCCTTGGTCATGGTTTGCATATTGATTTCGCCGGACCTTTTCATGGAAAAACGTTCTTCTTGGTGGTGGACTCATTCTCCAAATGGCTGGAGGTTACAGTAGTGCCATCCACATCTTCGGAAGCAGCTATTAAATTTCTTCGACAGTTAATAGCAACTCATGGCTTGCCGGATAAAATTGTGTCCGATAATGGCACCGCATTCACGTCATCAGAATTTAAGAAGTTTTGTGATGGCAATCTGGTTCGACACATTCGCTCTGCACCTTTTCACCCAGCGACCAACGGACAAGCCGAGCGCATGGTTCAAACCACCAAAAACTATCTTAAAAAACTGGACAATTTGACACACATCGATCTGAGTCTAGCCAGATTTTTATTTAACCAGCACATCACACCTCACGCTGCCACCAATCGTACCCCAGCAGAATTGCTTATGAATCGACAGCTGAAGTCATTTTTCGAAAAAATTCAACCCAAGGAAATCACTTACAGAAAGGAGGGAGAACCTATCAACAACAAATCTTTCGTTTCAGGTAGTCCAGTTTGGGTCCGCAACTATACAGCCGGAGCCAAATGGATAGGAGGGGTTGTGACTGAACAGACGGGACCCATATCTTATGCGATCCGTTTGGACGACAACCGCATCATCAAACGTCATCAGGACCAGATTCGAAGTCGTTTGGCTGCTAATGAGGAACAGCCAGGCGAACTTGGTGTCGCAGAAGATTCCGCTAGTCAAGAACCTGATATTGTTGAATCTGATACGGAGGTGCAGGACTTGCTACCGTGTCGTTCGTCTGTTGTGGATGAAACTCCAGAGCACTCACCCATCGTACGCAGATCGGAACGCCAAAAGAAGCAAACGACATTCTACGCTCCATCTGGGTGTTGAGAGGTGTTATGTATGCAGCCCTATTCTTGTGTATCCCTGGACTGGGTATGCACCCCTGGTTCTGGCATACCGCATAGTTTAAGTCAGTCAATTTATAACCGTCAAGCTCAGAGCAGTACTCCTCGCTTGACCATCTTATACACATACACTATATAATAAACACTACTTATTCATATCCATTCCTAAGTCCGCACGTATTTAATAGAGTCTTTATTGGACTTCGAGCTATTTTTTTGGTTTTGCATTTAAGTGCAATAATTTCGTTTGGTTGTTTGGCATGTATTTCTGTTTGGTTATATGGTTTGGTTGTCAGAAATTGATTTATTCAAATGATTTTTGTAACTTTGAATTTATTTTTAGTATATTGTTTTTATGTTTATTTAAAAACATGTGATTGATTGTGAAGTTTACTGGTTTTGGGTTTATTTGAAATATTGTATTAATTCACAAGTTTATTTTTTTGTTTGTTTTAATGACGTTCGGGCCAGTTGGCTGACAGCGTGACAATTTTGTTTAATTCGTGTCCAGCGATCACAGCGACTCTGGACCGAACGCTTGTATTAACGGAGAGCTTTCAGCACTAAAAGGATAACTAATAGTCCCGCCATAAAACACAGCACGTTATATACTTTAGAAATTTTGTCCTTCTGATCCACAATTTCTACATTGTTCACAACGTTGGCAGTATTATCCGAAGCCTTAGATGTTGTCAAACACAACTTTTAAGGATATTTAGTTTGGTTTTTGTGCCATACTGGCAGGATCTTTTATTTCACAACCGAAGAGTTCCAGGTTCTTAACTATCATTCGGCTCCCAAATTGGAGTCTTATATACCAGTGACCGGTGACTAGGTGTTCCCACCTAGGTGCATTGGTTCCCCTCTGTATTCTAATTGGCCAAAGAATATTTGGGGTTTCGAATACCGGACAGTTCGATCAACCCGGCGGTGTTTTGTTACCGGTGAGTGCATGGCCCTATTCGACGAGTGCAGGCGGTGTCATTTTTGACCAAGCCAAATTCTTGTACAATTTGTCATCGTAGTTCTTATGGGGCATGGGAATGCATGATTCAATGCGCGCATATTGTAAAATGCTCCCCTCTTGGTTTTCTCTTATGCCCTAAGCTAAGATCTTACGTCGGTCCTAACCGGCGTAAGTAACAGACGCTAAGGGATAAGTCTACGTAAAGTTAGTAACTGCAAAATCCAAAGTGGCTCCTGTAAGAGTCACTTCGTTGCCTCGTTTAGAATTACAAGGGGCACTGCTCATGAAAAGGCTAATGACCAAGGTTCGAGCATGCGTTTATCTCAAGGTTGCCCAGATTAGGTATTTTACCGACTCCACTATTGTGCTTAATTGGCTGTCGTCGCATGCAAGTCGCTGGACGTTTGTAGGAAATAGAGTAGCCCAGATACAGGAGCTCTTCAATATTCAGGATTAGTGCAAAATAGAGTCCAAACTAAACCCAGCAGATATCGTATCCCAAGGAATGTACTCCTCAGACCTAAGCAAATCAGACTTGTGGTGGCACGGTCCAGCGTTTTTAAAGCAACCTGTTAGTAGCTGGCCGAGAGCGACATGGCATAAGTCCGAGGAGTCGATGCCTGACTATAGAAAGGGGGCCTTTTCTTTGGCAGCAGTAAGTAGAGTTAAGGAGGACAAGAATGTAGAGGATCTAGTTAGTCAGAGTAAATTTTCTAAGGATTTCTTAAAGCTTCAACGAGTTTTTGGCTATATATACAAATGGAGGCTTAGAGTAATGAAAAGACTGCTCAGCCAAACTTAACTGCCGGTGAAATGGCTGGAGGCCTTCATTATATAATTTATTATGTACAGCATGTTAAGCTGGCAGAGAAATTCATGAGATTATTATTAATAAGACATTAGGCTCGGCTAAAATACAATGCTTAAATCCGTTCATAAAGGAAAAAGAGGGGATTCAAGTAGTTCGTGTAGGATTTAGCAAATGAAACAAAACACCCTATTTTATTGCCGAGAAATAACTTTGTTGTCGAGGCGCTTGCTGTATACACACATCGAATTAATTTACATGCCGAGGCGCAATCTTAATGCGCTTTCTTGCGACAAAAGTACTGGATTATCAATTGCAGAAAGATAGCTCGCAACACAGTCCGAAGGTGCGTCGTATGTTTTCGTTCTAGACCCGTACTGGGCAGACAGCTGATGGGCGCTTTACCGGAAGGCCAGGTACGAAACAATGTCCATCCTTTTGAGCGCGCTGGATTGGACTTCGCGGGACCAATATGGATGCATTTCAACGTCCGAGGGAAACGCACTGTCAAGGTATATCTATGCTTATTTGTGTGCTTCATAACAAAGGATTGCCACATAGTTCTGCGACAATGCTACAAACTTTGTAGGCGCATCACGGAAGATGGCTAGAACATTTGACCTTGCCAGCCAGACGGTAATCGGGGATGCCTTTAGTCGAACGCCAGCTCGCCTCATTTTGGAGCATTGTGGGAGAGCGCAGTCAAAGTCGCTAAGCAACTGCTAGTCAAAAGCGCAAAAAGCACTCAACTACGAAGATCTCTCGACGGCTGTGTCGCAAGTGGAAGCAGTAATGAACTCCAGGCCAAAGTATCCTTTATCATCCGATAAAAACGATCTAGAGGCATTAACCCCCGGTCATTTCTTGGTGGGACGACCGCTGAATGCGTCATTGGAGCCGTTCGACGAAGATTTAGTCAAGTTATCTATGACTAACCATTGGAAGCGCATTTTAGTAGTGCACAACATGTTCTGGCGCCGCTGGAAGACGGAGTACTTGACCCTCATGCAAGCACGCTCCAAATGGACTGCATCAGCCAGCAACGTGCAACTTGGTACTTTGGCGCTTATTGCTGAGGACAATTCACCACCCGGACAATGGTTACTGGGTCGAGTCTCAGAGCTACATCCAGGACAGGATGGCGCAGTGCGTGTAGTTACGCTCAAAACGAAGACAGGATACCTTAAGCGGAATGTACATAAGATCTGCTCCTTGCCCATAAACGACTGAGGCTGGAAGGACGTTTCAAGGCGGGGAATATGTTCGCGCCACTAAATTGATTTATTGCTGTTATTGTTAACTTTATAGTAAATTTAGTATATTTTGAATTTGAAATGTTACACTGAAATATTTTGGGCCCATCGATACACGAAGTTCTCGGTGCCGATCGATATTGAAACGAAAAGATCGAATGACTAATTGAACACTCTCCCCTCCCATTGAGCGGTAGACGCTCAATTAAAGACGGTGTTGTAAGCAAGGTCGATTATGTGTCCCAATTCGATCTGTAAATATATATCTTGTAATAGGTAGTCACTGCACTGGTAGTGCTTGATATGTGATTGGCTGCTGCCATGTCGTGTGTCTCGGCCTCATAGTTTCCTTGGTCCAGATTATGAGACTGTTTTCTCTAACATGCCCATATGTTTTAGCAACTGTGTTCTCGATATTAAGTCTTAGAATGCTTGCGATGCCACGCAGAAGATGTTCCCTGGCTAGAAGTAGTAACGTCAAATACTGTTGACAATTTTCGGGGACGCTGCAGGATTGGTTGTAAACTAGCTGATCACTAGTTGCGCTTGTTATTGTAGGTGTCGTTGGCTTTCCAGTTGGCTGAGGCAACTCATATTTGGTGATAGCCAACGATTTCAACTTCGATGATTAAGTTTGAACATTTGTTCTCTTACTAGCTGCATCTTTAAGAACCTGCGGCTGCCTACAGTTTTTTAGAGCAATCGGTTGCAAGCTAAGACGTTTGTTATCTTGTGCTTCTAGACGTGCGCCATGTTCTGAGATTTCTTCTACAGTAATATGTTTTTTATTTGCGATACTCGAAGAGTAAGCAAATACTGTAAACGATCAAATGTCTGTCTGTCTGTCCGTCCGTCCGTCCGTCCGTCCGTCCGTCCGTACAAACGTCGAGATCTCGGGAACTATAAGAGCTAGAGCCACCAAATTTTGGACACAGACTTCTAAAAACAAAGCGCAGATCAAGTTTGTTTCAAAACTTAACCACGCCCCTTTTACCGCCCACAAACCGCGAAAATCTGTGGCGCCCTCATTTTTTATGCAATCGTTACGGGTTAAAAAGAAATATAATGATATGTGCACTGTCTTACTACATTCCGAACCATTTTCTGCTCTAATAAATAATAAAGAAGCTATAGAACATTTTGCTATGCCTTATACAAATGTAGTTAATGTACATAGCCCCATAGGTGGCGACTCTATCGTTTTTTTTTCGTTTTGTTTTTTTGAGGGAAAATGAGTATCGCAAATCTTATAGTCGGGAAACCCGACTATACCGTTCTTTCTTGTTTTTTTTATCAACAATTTTGTGACGTTTTTTTCGTGAAAATTGTAATTTTTTTTCAATCACTCACCATTTTGCAAAAAATCAATATAACAAAAAAATCCTACGTGTGTCGATAGACATAGGTATTTTGAATATACTGTCAAAATTTTAGATCGATCGGTTAAGATTTGTGCGAGTTTTCTACTCGGCCAACTAAAAAAAGTGGTTTTGAGAAAATGCTGCACAGCCGCCATTTTGTTTTTGATTTGTTCCAAAAAAATTTTATTTTGTACTTCACATCTTATATTATAAAACCTACTTTACAAATTTTCGATTGGCTTTTTCAGTTGGCCAAAAAAAATTTCAGAAAATCCGATTTTTTTTTTCAGTTACTCAGATGTCCCCCCTTAAATAGTTTATAAGTTCGTTTTCAAAGTGCGCTTCGTTTCATAAACTTTTTAAATTGTTTAGGAGGTCATTCCAATAACGAACAGCCTGTACCCAAAAAAAGGTGCGTGCGAACTAATTTATCAGTCTTGTCTATATTTATACAAATCTAAAACTTTAGATTTCCGAGACTTAAAGAAAGGGAAAAAAATGTTAGAAATTTAATTGTCATTTTGAAATGGAGTGGGGCGGAGTGTGGATAAATCAGGTTGGGGGCTGAGCGGGGTGCTGGATCGGCCGTAGAAATTTCCCTCGGGTGGTGTAGGCAGAAAAGAAGGCGACGAAGGTTTTTCGGGCACTTCACTTTTATTCTTCTTCGGACTTTGCTCGTACATAGGTTGCTTAGAATTAACATAGTAATACGGGGGTGGATGCTTTCAGAGCGGTTTGGAGAGCGGAGTGGAGACCCTTAAAAGAGCGAGAGAGCGAGATGCAAGCGATCTGGAAGAAACTGCTCTCTCGACTGCTAAGACTCCAGAGCCGCTTGAAAGGGAACTGGGAGGGCCGTTTAAAGGCAAACTGGAAGCGCCGTTTGGCGCCTCTCCAGCACAAAATTGGGCAGCACAGACTTAGCCCAGTCAACTTTCTTCAACCACTCTACTGAGGGGGTGGTGATGTTGCTGGTTGCCTGTCGCTTAAGGATGGCCGCGGCGGATTTCCTCTCCCCGTACCTGTCCATCTTGGCCTTGCTAGTGGATGGCCTTCCCCTCACCCCAGCAAGGGACTGAGCTGCAGCTGCGATTGAGCCCAGTTGGCTGTTTCGCCGGGGTGGAGTTGACCTTAGCTCCAGTGAGCTCTGTCATTCCTCCAGTAGCAGTGACTGCCGTTGGGTTGACTCTAGGTTCAGTAACCTCTGTCGTTGGACCCTCGGTCCTCGCCGGATTTATGGGAGTGCCGGTCTCCTTCTTGTATTTATTATTCTTTGTATGGTTCATTCTGAATCCCACGAGCTGCGGAGAAAGGGTGGTCCACCTCCCGCAGAGATCCGCGCTACGGGAGGTAAGGCTGATCACCTTGATCCAGCCCTTCACCTTAGCCATGATAAGAGATCGCAGAAACATGTGGCATGGCTATGGAGAAAGCTCCGCCCCAGTCTGCGAATCCCAGATCTTAGCTGGTGCCGTCCCGAGCGACACTGGAGCACCATTTCCAGTTGGCACCCTCGTGGAGGGTTCAGCTATAGGATTTTTGCCAACCATGTTCCATACTATATTACTATATATTTCTAATTACTAAATTTGTCTAATTACTAGTTATATCTGTTAAACCCATTTTTATTATTAATACCCTTTAAATTAAGTATCAAATGAAGTATCGCGATAGTATAAACGCGCCACCACTAGGTGCGAATAATGGAAGCAGGCCATCACTAGGCAGCCGGTGTGGACAAGGAATCGCCAAAAACTAACGGAACCTAAGCAACGAGAATGGAAGACCAACCGAACACGCCATAGGAAAATTCCACCGCGCACATGCAAAGGCATGGCAAAGGGGCGACAGGGAAGGCTAGACACCCGCGCAGCTGCAGACGCCAAGAACGAGACAAAGCAACCGCACGGGCCACCTGCGCTGAATACGCAGGCGCAAGAGAGACGAATAAACTGCGCATAAACGCCGGCAGAGGACGCAGCAGAATCGAAAGTTTAGGCGACAAGGAAACGGACGCCGGGGATTGAAAAGAGTCTTTTGCTGGAGCTGAAACGGATCGGTCGACTCGCGGAACACGTCTTAGTCTGCCGCGAAGGCGGAAGGGCCACGCGCCTCCCGCTGCAGTGCCTCTTGTCGCCCACGCGCCTCCCGCTGCAGTGCCTCTTGTCGACCACGCGCCTTCTACGACCGTGCCTCTTGCCGCCCACGCGCCTCCTGTTACCGTGCATCTGTCGACCACGCGCAGCCTGTCACCGTATACCTCGCCGCAAAGATCACGCACCTCTTGCCGCCCACGCGCAGCCTGCCGGCCACGCGCAGCCTGCCGACCACGCGCATCCTGCCACCGCGCACCTCGCCGCAAAGATCACACGCCTCTTGTCGCCCACGCATCTCGTCGCCCACGCATCTCGTCGCCCACGCATCTCGTCGCCAGCAGCCACGCGCACTCCAGAGCCAGTAATAAGTCCGCAGTCATCCTGCCTGAGCAAGTAGGAGTGCGGTATAGGCAAGCCAGGGAACATGTTCATCAACTAGGATTCCCCCCAACTTAATGAAATAAAGCTTGTACATATATCGTTAAGGTTAAACCCTGTGTCCGTTACTTGACCGTTACGTTTTCCAGCAGCCCAAATCAAAGTACGACGTAGGTAACCCTTCTACAACTCAAACGTGAGACTGACCACTTCCACCTTAGTCAGCTCACTCTCTTACAGTTTCCACCAGTCCAATCTTATAAATTTTCTGTAAGCGACCCCTGGACAGACTGAGACATACCCCAGCCAGGATCCCTACTTTACAAAGGAATGATAGATACGGGGTCATCTATCAATATAATGAAAAGGAACTTTACAGATAACAAAGAAAAAATTGAAACATTAAAAGTGTATACAATAAATGGACCGGTTAAATTAAATAACAGTGTAACAGTTAAACCAACAGTAATTTGCCCATCCAAACAGAAATTTTATTTGCACAATTTTTCAGATAATTATGACATTTTGTTAGGAAGAGAATATCTAGTAGCAAGTAAAGCTATAATAGATTACGATAAAGAAACAGTAACATTGGGAGGCAGAAAGTATAAAATGAGGTATATTTGTTTGTTCTCAAACTGTTGTCTGCTTGTCCGCGCAGGAGTCTCGAATGCTCCTGGGGCCGTGCAGATGTTGTTTTAACCGACGAGACGATCGGGAGTTTCTGCCGTTTCCGCGGCTTAACGAGTAGTAACACACGGGGTTGATTCTGCGACAATAACTAACTTTATTGGGGGTTGATTCTGCGACAATAACTAACTTTATTGATATAATGGTACTAGCTTATATATTGTATGCGGAAACATAGTGTAAAGTGTGGTGTGGGGATTCTGCTGATATTCTAGATTACATCAAGTTGCTGGTAATCTAGATTACCTCAAGGTGAGGCCAGTTCAGTGGGTCAGCGCAATTCTGTTGTGGCCAGCGTTTGTTGGTTCTTCAGTTGTGCTGACGTTGGTGAGACGGCCGCTTGGTGAGTCGGTCGCTTGGTTGGTGAGTGGCTCTTTTGGCTAGTAGGCGAATCTGCTGATCAGCAGTTACTAGCTTAGCGCCTGGTACCCAGTCCAAGGTCAGCGTAGTTGAGCTGACTGGGTATATGGGAAGTTTGGTGTTGTTCCCAGGTTAATCGGCATTGCTGTTCGCAGCAATGTTGCGGATGCTAGTATTGGCAACATTGGTTACGAACATTCTCCCCCCCATTGAGCGGTAGACGCTCAATTAAAGAAGGTGTTGTAAGCAAGGTCGATTATGTGTCCCAATAGGGATCTGTGAGCGTTGTCGTGAGGACTAAAATTGTGGCCCCCTAAATACATATCCTGTACTCGATAGTCACTGTTAATTAATGATATCTGAGAATCCTTGCACGGTAGTGCTTGATATGTGATTGGCTGCTGCCATGTCGTGCGTCTCGGCCTCCTCGTTTCCTCGGTCCAGATTATGAGACTGTGTTCTCTAACATGCCCATATGGTTTAGTTACTGTGTTCTCGATAATTTGTCTGGGAATGCTTGCGATGCCACGCAGAAGATGTTCCCTGGTTAGAAGTAGTAACGTCAAATACTGTTGACAATTTTCGGGGACGCAGCAGGATTTGTTGTAAACTAGCTGATCACTAGTTGCGCTTTTTATTGTAGGTGTCGTTGGCCTTCCAGTTGGCTGAAGCAACTCGTATTTGGTGATAGCCAACGATTTCAACTCCGATGATTCGGTTTGAACATTTGTTGTCTTACTAGCTGCATTTTGAAGAACCTGCGGCTGCCTACAATTTTTTAGAGCCATCGGTTGCAGATTAAGACGTTTGTTATCTTGTGCTTCTAGACGTGCGCCATATTCTGAGATTTCTTCTACAGTAATATGGTTTGTTGATTCGGTAACGTCCTCTTGCTTCAGCGGACCTATTAGCATCCAACCCAGCCTTGAGTTTTGAGCCATAGGTTTTCCAGGTCCCAATATGAAAGATCCTTGTTTTGTTACGGCCGCATATAGCTCAGCTCGTAAGTTCATGTCGATTAGCCCAGGTTGCCGAAAATCAGGGTCGGATAGCTGAAGATCCTTCGAAAACGTAAGAATGTTTCTTATCTGAAGTGCCTGACGACAGCCTTAGTATCGCTCGCGTTGCTATTGTCTGTCTTCCTCCAATTCCTGAGATTTTCAACTTTGTTTTTTCCTTTAGGGATAGCATGTTTGCCATTTTCCTAGAGATCAGATTCACTTGCGATCCTGCATCTAATATCGCGCGACAAGATTAGATTTTTCCGGTTGGTCCCTCAAGTACTACCCTTGCGGTTGGTAACAGTAAGTAGCCTCTCGAATCCTCGTTAGAAACGACGGTTAGTAATGAAGATACCGGATGGTTTGTTGCTCCAAAATTATGCAACACTGTATGGTGTTTTTGCTGACAATGGTTTGACAGGTTTGCGACGATGAACAGTTTTCCACCATATGAGAGGTAGAAAGACAGTTCGTGCAACCTCCCATCTTCAACATAACCTGGCGACGAGTTTTAGGATCCATTTCCTGAAACTGGCTGCAGAACATTGAGCGATGTTCCCCTTGGTAACAGATTCCGCATCTTCTGTCGCGGTTTATTGACTGTTTGGGGACTGCAACTGTGGGTTGATTATCTAGTGTTTCTAGCATGCATACACGCTTCTCTAGAAACGATAACATACTGTCGAGTGTCGGAACTTCTGTGGGTGCGTCCGCAGAGTTTTCTAATGCTGATAGTGTCAGTGGATCTAGTTTCCGTGATTTTTTACCTCCAGATTTTTTAATGTTCTGAGTGCCTTTTGAATATTGTCGTGAACGGTTCGTATTTGTCGAGCTTAACCATCTATTGGTTTTTGGTCCACGATCTTGGCTATGGCTGCATACACCAGAATTTTTCCGTTTGTGTATCTCGTATCGAGACGTTTCCATGTATCGTCATAGCCGCCTTACGAGAAGTCTGTATCTTTTAGGATGTTGCATGCTTCTCCGCGTAGAGCACTCTGGAGCAAGTGCAACTTTTCAGTACCAGAATATGGTTTATTGTGCACTAGTTCCACAAATAAATCATAAAACCTTGGCCATTCTTAGTATTCGCCTCCAAATTCCGGAATGTTGACCGGTGGATGGGATATTTTCAGCTGTGCTTCAGGTTCGTGTAGCAGTAACGTTTCGTAATCGTCAGAAATATTCTGGCATTGGGATAATTCCCTTTTTGCTGCGGCTGCGGCTTCCCGAACGTCCTCAAGGGCGTCTTGTGCCTGCCTTAGTAAATCCCACTGACGGTCAAGATGCCGTTGTAGTGCTGGTGTAATTGAGGCCGCGGTTGATGCCAAGGCTACTGTGGATTCTCGGTCTGGGTGCTCGGTGAATCTCCGCCTTAAAAGTCGTATGACTCGATTGATTTCGGGGTCATCGTGAACTGGGCCTTCCGGTTGCGTTTTCTTGGGTTGTTTTTTATCCTCGCGTAGAGTCCTGATTGGTTCACTAACGCTTAGCATGTTGTCCTTATAGATTTGTTTATATTTCTCGACCGTATAACGATCTTGCCGGGGTAGCTTAGCCTCGTCCAGGATCCGCTGCAACAAATTTATATTTGTTGGCGCTGCGCCAAATAAGAACACCCGGTGTTGTAGTTTTAACAATATAAATATATATATTATACTGCGTCCGGGTCTTTCACCTTTTTTTCACACCACACCTAACTTAAACGGGACACAACACGCCCTCTCTCTAACAATAGTTACAAGCCCGACTCGCCGGCCACGCCGGCTCGGTGATCACGCCGCGCTTACGCTTTGCTTAACACTCCGCGGTACACGCACTCGGAAAACTCCCGCTAAGCTCACGCTCCGCTAGATACTCCGGGCTACACGCACACGGATACTCCAGTTAAGCTCACGCTCCGCTAGATATACACTCCGGGCTACACGCACTCGGAAAACTGCCGCAAAGCTCACGCGCTGGCAATTCACCGTCGCCTAGGCACTTAAATTACTTAGTGTAAATAGGCTGTACGCCTGCTGAGACTGGACTGGGTTTTTCTGATCAAAGGGAATCCAGCCGACTGACTTACTGTGCTTGTGCTGCTAAGAACTGCTCTGTCCTGTGTTCTGCTGTAGTGATCCTTGGCTCGCTTCCCAAGAATTCACTATTCCTCGCGCTAAACACTGTTTCTGACACTTGTTCCTGTTACTCGCACTTGACTCTGACACCCCGATCACTTCTCACTCCACTATCTACTTTACAGCCCCGACTCAAGTTCTACCCCGCCCTTTTATACCCCCTTAACATTGCTGCTTACCCCATTCAGCAGCCCTCTCTGCATTCAGCAAGTCCTCTCTCCCGCGTCCCGTTACGTGCTGACTGCCCGCTATGTCAAAAGCTCTCACTCAAATCTCTTAAAATGCGATCCCGTTTCCACTCAACCTTCCTACGTTTTGTAAGGGATCTTATCGATTTCTTACAACCGTTTCCCTTAGGCCTTTAATAACGTTGATCGGGTAACGCGGGATAACTGGCGTAAATGGCAACGTTGTTCAGGGCGCGCTTAGGTTTAAATTTATTATTAATAGTGGAAAATGCTTCACATATTTCTCTTAAACATAATGACAAAGATGAATACTTCATGGGGTTTCTCACTTATAGACTAGCTTAAACAATAAGGTAGGAAATGTAAAGAAGTTATAAGTAAAAATGTGTGCTTCGTAAAACGATGCGTGACACCCCCTTCCTACTTCGGGGGGTCGAAAAGGATTCAAACGGTGCCGTTCGTCCTGCTGGTGACTTGGTAGTTCCCTTTGGTATACTGGAGTCGGTAACGCTGTCGCTGTCTCTACGACACTGGCGGGGATTTTCCCGTCGGGAGTGTTGCAGGTCCAGTTCTCTGGAGGATCCAGACGGATGTCGGCAAGGGGTTGATCCAGGCCCTGCACATCCGAAGCAGCTGGCTCGTTTCCATCGGGTAGCCAGTCCAGGACCATATCCTCAACTTCAGGAGGAATTTCGGCCATCAAGGCGTCCAAGGCCTCGTCGGAGATCTCCAGCTCCGGTGCGTTGGCGCTGGTGTCCGAAGGGGTCCGGTCACGAAGAGCTCTTTCGATGACGCTTACCGCATTCTCCTGCCGAGATGGGTTGACCCGTTTTCTCCAGCGGCTACGTCGAAAAATAGCCCCATTGCCTTCGTCGGCAATGTCCGACGATCCGGTATGGCCCAGGTTACGGACGGCGTCGTGAGCGGAGAAGGTTCCCTCTGCCCGGAGCATCCTTATTGTTGCTGACATGGCTGGTATTCCAGCACAAAGTGTGGCGTTAGACACGGCGTCAGCCAAACCGCAGACGGAGTCAGGAACGGAGTGGGCGCGTTCTGACGGTTGCGGCTGATTGGTGACCGAGTGGTCATCGTTGGGAACGGCCCGCGTGCCTTTTGTAGTGGGTGTCAGGTCCAGGGCGATGTCAGGAGCGGAGTGGTCGCGCTCCGACGGACGCTGTGGAATGATGGGGGGCGTTTCAGCGGCCCACGCAGCGTTGGAGACGGCTGGCGACAAGCCGATGGCGGCGTCAGGAGCGGGCTCGGACTGACACGGCTGGCTGGTGGCTGCGTGGTTGTTGAGCAACACCGCGCCGAAAGCGACACCCAGTGGGGTCGTCAGGTCGACAGCCGCCTCGTCATCGCTCGAATCTACGTATCGCTCGGTGCTCTTGAAGTACTGGTGCCACCAGTGGCCCCTCGTCGTTAAATTGTGTGTCGTCGCTGTCGTCCTCCACGTACGCTTCTGGGGATGATGCGTTTCGTGGGCTATCAGGACGGCTAGGACTTCGAGTTTCCTCGTCGTCTTCGTCCGATTCACGGGGCGGCCGGGCATGCGGTGGATTTGCCTGGGTGCTGCGCGTGAAGACTGTCCCGGAGCGCAAGCGTGGATCTCGAGGCGGAGCGGCCTTTTGGTGACGGAGCTCGGGGCGGAGACGCGTCGCTGTTGCGTCCAGCTACAAAGATTAACAATCTCTCGTTCCATGGTGGTTTTCCTGCAGAACATTTATAATTAGGACTTATTTAGCTTAGGAAATGTATAGAGTTCTATGTATATAGAAAGTAATCTTTGAGTCGGGCAACAGGCTACAAATCTCCTATCAGTGAATCAGGGCTTAGATGCTAACAATAGTTTTTTACAAAGTTTTGGTAGTTTATTCTTATAATCACCCCCCGTTGATACTTGGCGCCGTCGTCTCATCTCTCTCGGCTGGAACTGGAAGGCACGGGCTTTCTGCGTCTTCGTGGTCATCGTCTTCGGATTCACTATTTCCTGTGGAAGATGGAGAATGGAAATCTGCGATATTGGCTAATCGCCCCTTTCGTTTGCCGGGGAGGCGTAACCGCGCGATGTTGGGAGAGGTGAAGGCCACCACTTTATATGGTCCATCAAACTTGGGGGCTAACTTAGCTGCAAACCACTCGGACGCTTTTGAAAGGTGGTGTTGTCGCACCAAAACCAAGGAACCCATTGCCGGACGCCACTCCCTGCGGCAAAGATTGTACTGGCGAATTTGACCTTTTCTGGCTCTTTGTATGTTCCCCTGGACGATACTGTAGATTTCTCTTAAGTGATCGGCTTTCTCCGTAGCTGTTTGTTGCACGGTTCCCGTTCCCGGGGTGACTTGGTCGTACCAAGCTTTAGGTAACCGCGGTTCTCTGCCCTGTAGGAGGAATGCCGGGCTATATCCCGTCGAGTCGGAGACACTAGAGTTCAATGCAAGAGTGAGTTCTGGAATGAGAGTTAATCGTTCGGTTCGCCCTCTCGGATCAGGGTCGTTGAGGTGGCCTTACGCAGTGGTATCAGTTCGATCCATTTAGTGAACGAATCGAAGAAAACTAGTAACATGTTGTTTCCTTGTTTGGAGCGGGGAAGCGGGCCTACGAAGTCTGCACACAGTACAGCGATGGGTTCCTTGACCTGCCTTGTGAGCATCATGCTGGCTTGCCTTCGTTGGTCTGCTTTGAACTTTTGGCACAAGACACATTTTCGTACATATGACCCGACATCGCGGAACATGCCAGGCCAGTAGTATTTCTGAGAGATACGGAGAATGGTCTTCCGTACCCCCAAATGGCCTGCTGTCGGTGCGTCGTGGCATTCCTGTAAGATCCGTAGTTACTAGCGTCGGTTTAAAGAGTCATCTTTTCAGTGAAATCCGGGCATGCTAACACGGGTGCGTCCGTCAGAAATTCTTCGAGCTGGTCAATCGCAGCTTTCTGTTTTTCTCCCCAGGTCCACTTCTGATTCTTTCTGAGTAGGTTGGTCATTGGTTGCAGCGTCATCGAAAAAAAAAATAAAATCGAGTTTCCATGAAAATTTCAAAATTTCAAGGACGAAGTGGCAATAGTAAACATTATCCTTTCGGGCTGAAATTTTATGTAGGTACTTTCATTTGACATGGTTTTACAACTTTTCCGCACACAGGGTCATCGAAAATCAAAAAAAGTTGATTTTCGATACACTCTAATGCTTATACCAACACCCTGGACTTTCGTGACTGAGCTTAGATATCATTGGGACAACAATTTTATGCATACGTTCAACTTGTCAATTTCCCCTGGGTACGCCTGTTGCAATAAGCACGTGTTGAATCTTTTCCCTATCGCAATACTCCCTAAACAAATGCAAAGTGAACGCGGCCCTGCGATCCGATACGATCCTGTTTCCGAAACAAACTGTTTGACGCTCCAAACAACTTATGACTTCCTCAACTCCGGTGCTTCTAGTGGGACACAACCACACGTACTTAGAAAATGCATCCACAATCACAAAGATGTAATTATAACGTTTTTGGTCACCTCCATCGGCCCCACATGATCTACATGGTATGTAACAAGCGGCTTATCACCTTTATCGATCGGTGTAAGGAACGCTTCTTCTACGCAGCTATCCACAACTCGTGATACCTTTTCCTTTAGCTTGGGAATATAGTAAGACTTCTTGAGTCTTCTTGGAAGAAAAGTGACCCTGCCTATGGTTCATCTAAATGATTTCGTTTTCCATGAGTGAAGGAACAACCTTCATCCACTATGTAAAAATCTTCTTACCCTTTGGTCTCGACCACGCTTTTGATCACCTTCGTCCAATCATCTAACATCTGAGCCTCCCTTAAACAATGAAGTAAGCTATCCGTCAATACACCAGCCACTTCACTAAAGCTCCCATGACTGCAAGCACTTCGAGTTCATAAGAATGATACTTCTCCTCACAAGGTTTGGTCTTACGACTCATGTAAAAGACTGGATGCCACAAATTATCTTCGAAATCTCTCTGAAGCAGAACAGCTCCAAATCCAAACTTTGAAGCATCAGTATGAATCTCCGTTTCTAACGAATAATCGTAAAGCTTCAATACTGGTCCACTGATCAACGCTTCCTTCAACTTCTTGAATGCTTACAAATGATTCTCCTGGAGTTCGAACTTCACTTTCTGACGCAATAAGTCTGACAACGGTTTGGCAATTAAAGCATATCCTTCCACAAACCTACGAAAGTATGACGTCAACCCTAGAAATCTTTGTAGTCCCTTCTTGTCGCGGGGAATCGGTTGACTTAGAATCAGCAGCAACCTTTATATCGGAACGGTTATTCAACCTAATTAAGCTCCCCTATGAATCGATCCAAGCTTAAGTTGCGGGAGTAAACCAAACTGTTGCTGCCCAGCCTCGTAAGCGTTGTCAGTTCAACATAGGGTCCCAACATAGGCCGCATATACAAATCAAAGCCTCCGCATATGTGTTACTACATTTAGCCGGAAATCTCCCATCCTATACGATACCCGAAAGTTTGTTAAGGGACCTTCCCAACCTCCAACGAGCAGATCCGAATTTCTACTAGAGTTCGCAGATTGACGTGCTCATAGGCGCCGATCTACTTCCATCGATTACTCTAGGCGGCTCCCAGTCAAATGTTTGCGGAACACTCCTTTGCAGCCTAATTGCGAAGAATCCCAGAATAGCTGCCTTCTCGGCACGATTGTCTGTCACTGAGTCTAAACAAGACAGCATCCTCAACAAATTTTGGTAGGTGGAGGATGTTCCAGTGAAGCTGGTTGAGGAATCCAGCTCGGTGTGTGAGAACAATTTCCAGCAGACCACTAAAAGGGATGAGAAAGGGAGGTATGTGGTTTCCTTGCCCTTTAAAGATCCTACCAGTATAAACCTGGGACATTCAAGGCCTATCGCACTGGCGCATTTCCTTAGAAACGAGGCACGGCTAAACAAACTAAACTATCAGATTTGCGATACTCATTGCGCTCCTTAAAAACAGAAAACAAAAAAAACGTTAAAATCCCTTGCCCTCTTCAACAGAAGTCTAGCCTACTTTCGAGCGCAATACAAATTTTTAACGCACTTGTATACACAATTTCTTAAAAATGGCCAGATTTTCAAAATGTTTAGATTTTTGGGTAGATTTTTTCAATACAAACAACATTTATAAGGGCCACTTTTCGCTAGCATTAGAAATGCGGACACCACAAAGTTTCGCGGTTTGTGGGCGTAAAAAGGGGCGTGGTCAGGTTTTGAAACAAACTTGATCTGCGCTTTGCTTATAGAAGTCTGTGTGCAAAATTGTAGTTCTAGCTCTTATAGTTCCCGAGATCTCGATGTTTGTGCGGACAGAAGGACGGACAGACGGACGGACAGACGGACGGATAGACAGACATTTCAACGTTTACAGTATTTGATTACTCTTTGAAAATCGTAAATAAATATTTTTGCTACAAATTTTGTAGCCAATTGTTTAACGAACCATGGACAGTAGAAATTTTCAAATTATCATCATAAACAATAAAAAGTGGTTGTTTAACCTCAATCTACCCTATATATTTTTCAACAAAATTTTTATTTTTTGGATAGCCTCAACATTGCGTTTTATGTATGAAACACCACTTCGTTCATATGGCTGCCTCGGCTGGCTTTACTGTCGCTATCGCGGCATATTTGACATCGCCGTTTCTGATTATTCAATTTTCGAACGTATCGCGCAAAAGATTGATCCGTCCTGCTGTACCCATATGTCGTCTATGTTTTCCTCTTCCATTCGGGGAAAGAAAAAGTATTCCAACATGCCGCGATAGCGGACACCATTAACGGTTACGTCGGCTCCTTCCTCGTTTGACGTCGACAGATTGTCATTGACACTTTTGGCCACCGCATCGAAATTTTCGACCGACCGAACTGGACGAGCACGAAAACGTTTTGTTTTATCCATCAACGATCCAGTCTCACTCATACGCTTCACAAAACTAACCACAAACTGCCTGGAAGGCGCTTTATTTTTTTCCAAATTTTTTTTCGCAATTTTCTTGTAATATTTTTCAATATTTCCCAATTTTCTTCTAGCGTAAACTTAACCATTTCGTAAACCGCAAACCCTCTACTAAATGTAAAGTAAAGTTCACATTAAACTTCACAACAACATCAAACTTTTCCTTGTTTTCACAAACAGTTTTATTTTATTTTTTCAGATCGTCATTTATGAGCTCAAACAAAAATATGGCAATCCGCACAGCGGCTGTTCTGGAATTGATCCGGGTTTTGTTCCTAAGTGTATTACATCGAGCTGCCTTGATTTAGGCGACGACCTAGCATTTTATACAGTGGCAACTCTCAACCATATTATTAGTGAGCTCGTTAAGCACTTGGACTGTTTCGAAGATATGAACCTGAAACAAAGTTTTGGCGATTCAATGGCAGACTACTCTAGAAAATTATACTGCCTTGGGGAATTGTTGAATAAAAATAAGTGTCTCTGTGAGGTTGTCGAAGATGAAAAAAAACAAGCCCGTGACTCCATTAAGAACTGCAACCAGGTGTTGACAAACATGAAGAGCTTTTTAAAGCAAAAAGACGGCCAGTTGGATGATCTTATTAAAGCTAAAGACTGCCTATGCGAGGCAGCTGAACTAAGTAAGAAGAAACTTGATTATTTAGATTATCAAATTCAGGGACTTGATGAAGACACTAGATACATGGAGCAAGGGATTGTCGAAAGCATTGGCCTTGTTCAAGACATAGGACACGTAGCACGAGCAAACGAGAGCCTGAAGAGGCAGATCAGCAACCTTAAGGACAGCGAGGCCATGCAACTCATTCACGACCTATCCAAGCAACTTGACGATTGCAGAGAACAATCCCGTTTACTGCACGAAACAAACAAGGCGCTAGGAGATACTCTTCAGGGACTCGGAGTAAACCCAAGAAGCATTGAAAACCAAACTACTCAAATCAACGGGGCTGCAAAAGAGTTACAAGCAAAGGGTTGGTTAGAGCAGAAAGGATCTTTTACAGGAAAACAACAGGACGGTATAGGTTTAAAAACTGTAGAAGGTCGAATGGACGAGACAGATATAAAGCGAGGAGCAGAGTTAGATAAACATAGTAGAGGACGTTTTGCCGTAAATGATTTTGAACAAGACGACGCACCTAGTGTAGGCCAAAACGCCGGAGCTACTACAGGAAAAGGCTCCGAGCCAGGCACAGGACAAGAAGACCAAATTGAATATATACAGAGAGCCGGAACAGGAGCAGCCGGAGCTGGAGCAAAACAAGAAAAAGGTCAAAGCATAGGCAAAAAACCAGAAAAAACCAGAACAGAGCAGGCAGCGGGTTATTTTTTAGGGCAGGGAGCTGGAACAGGCTCAGGACACACAGTTGGACCTGCAACAGGACAAAAAGCGGGGTCTATTCCAGGGAAAATATACAGTCCTAGTGTAGGGCAAGTAACCGAAGAAGTAACCGCACTTGGAGCAGCACATAAATCCACTTTACAAGAAAATGTATCAAGTGGTGGAAATAGTACAAGGCCAGGTGCTGTACAAGTATTCGGCCCAGGTCCAGGAAAGGAAGCGGCACCTAATGCTGTACAAAGAACCGGATTCACCCAAGAAAAAGGAGCGGAAACTAACGAAGTTCAAGGGACCGCACCCGATGCACTACTAGGAAACGGATCAGGTGCAGGAAAGGTAGCAGGGCCTAGTTTTGTACAAGGAACCGTAAAAAGTGCAGAACAGAAAGGCAAGCTTGACCCTGAAAAGGGAACGAACTCAGGCGCAGTGCAAGGATCTGCGCCGGATGGATTAGAGGGAACCGCACCAGGTGCAAAAAAAGAAGGACGACCTGGTGTTGTACAAGGAACCGGAAGTAGTGCAGGACAAAGAGCCAAACTTGACCCAGTAAAGGGAGCGAACTCTGGGACAGTGCAAGGAACTGAACCAGGTGAGAGAAAGGGAGCGGGACCTGGTGCCGTTAAAGAAACCGAACAAGGTTCCGGAAAAAGAGATATAAACAGTATAGAGCAAGAACCGAAAACCCAAAAAGTCGGAACTGGCTCAGAAAATGCGCAGGGAGCTGGATCTGGGCAAAAAGGCGTATCTCGTAGAGTTAAAGAAGCCGAACCTAGTGAAGGACAAGTTGCCGGTCCTGGTGTTGAAAATAAACCAAGCACAAGTAAAATAACCTCGTTCGGAGCCGGGCAGGGAGCGCCGAAATCTCGATTTGAGAAGGTGGCTGTATCAGCTGTAGAGCAGAAAGCGGTACCTGTGGCAGGAACTATTACAGCGCTTGAAGAAAAAAAAAACAGGGGTTCCAGACGTTTAAATGCTCTTGGAGCTAAGAAAAGTGAAAGACGCAACTCTCAGTCAAGGTCCGGAATTAGTGGAGGGTTAAGCCTGCAAGCTGAAGAAGTAGATGACATTTTGTCTGGGCAGCAAAGAAGGTTCACTAAGCTAGAAGATGATAAGACAGCATTAAAATCAGGCAGGAGAGGTTTCGAAAACAAAAGGGAAATAAGGGACGGGGTAACTCGTGCCTCGACGACCAGCGCTCGAATCAGTCGAGGTAGTAGTAGGCTTGACAATGTTAGAAAGAAAGTAAAAAAGGGAAAGCGTACTTCATCACGTTGCACGTATGACGGTTGTTTTGACAACTTTGTACAACACACTGTAAAATTTTTATCAGCTGACGATATCGATGGATGTGGATTGGAAAGAGAGCTGCGCAAGATTCTTGACATGTTCGTTAATGAATGCGGATTTTGCTTCTGCAGGTGTAACATTCCCAAGAGCCGATTCTATGCCATCTGCCATAAGCTATATCACCACGGACTGCATACACTTGACTTCAAGGAGCTAGCCTATATGCACAAGCGGACATACGCCGCAGCCGAAAATATCCTCCCTGGATGTTTGTTCAATATGATAGTCAAGGACAGAACTGGGCTCAATTGCGACTTAAATGTGTTAGGTAACTTTCCTTCGCCTGCCCCCGGTGGTAAAAAATGCTGTATATGTAGAAACACGATGTGCTGCGACGGAAATGAGGAAAAGTTATTAAATAAAGGTATGTTGGCATTTTTTCGCTCGTTCTTATTCTTAAATAATTATTTTCTACAGTTATACGTTTAGAACTAATTAACTAATTATTTTCTACAGTTACACGTTTAGAAAAAGAAATAGAGAATGCCAAGATGTGTCTGAAGAACTTAAAAAGCGTCCCATCAAGTCTCTCTGTTCCCAGATGTCGCTTAGGTGACGGAAATTTGTTTGTGAAGTACATCTTAAAATAATCTTTAAGTTTCCTTGTTATACAACCTTTTTTATACAGCGAAAAACAAGTGGAAAGGGCTAAGAAGCAATCTAAACAATTTAATTAATAATTTTTCCCTAATTGAAAAGAATATTTTGAAATGGTAAAACGGGAAAAGATTCTTATATTTACATATTCTTATTCTTACACATACATATTACATTTAAAAATTAAGGAATCCGAGTAAATAATTTTACTGCTTTGTACTTTTAGTTTTCTCCGTTTTTGTATGTATTGTTAACTAGACAGTGAATAAATACATAATGTTGGTTAAAGTCGTAAAATCTTGTTATATTAAATCAGTTTACACAGTTAAGAGGGCTTCTAATGTGATAGTCGCATTTCAGTCGATTTTTAACATTACACCGTTAGTTTATTTATTAACATTTTGCAATGCGATTTTTTGGCAGCTGTATATTACTTATTCAACTGCAAATTAAACAGTAGGTATATTATTATAATATGTGTTAAATTTGTGCCAAATTTTTCCAAGAAACAATTTTTGACCGTACAATGTTATAAAGTGTTTTAAATTTGTGTAAACTGCTTATAGTTTTATACGGTAATCCCACAGAGCACATCCCACGGGAACGGTTGGGATTTTCGAAAGATGTGAAACTCCGATTCCCACTGGCCACATCCACCATCCACCATCCAAGTACAGTGTCTCACAGCTTATGTTGTACCCTCGTACAGCTGAAACTTAATTCCGTATAGCCGATAAGCCAAATGAGATAAATGAGATAATTTAAATGCAATTTCTTTAGCAGTATCCTAAAATATATTTTGGAAAATAGCATTAAAAAACAAAATATTAAGCCAAAATCTCACAAAATAAACTGTGCTAAAGACAAAATCAATCATTTTTGTTCCTCTTTCAGTTTGGTCTTAATATATATAGAAGCCCTTTTTAAAAAGTGCATTTAAATATTTGTGATATCATTTAATATCAGGTGTACTTTTGAACGAAATAAACGTGAGTCACTGTAAACTGATAAGACAGCAGGCAAATTTGAGCGGCATTTTCAAATTTTGATTACGTTTTCGCAGTGAATGTTCCTTTTTTTCACAGCGAATGTCAAATATTTAGGGTATTCAGGGAAAACTAGCTACAAAACTAGCTAGGAACGTGCGGCTAGGAACGGTTAGTTTTGGATGGTGGAATAACCGGGAAATTTTCGGAACGGCAAAACCTTACGGACCATCCTAGATTTGGATGGTGGAAGGTGGATGGTGGCCTGTGGGAATAGGGCATTAAGCTTAGAAACAGTTGTGATTTCGAGATAAACTCGTTTTCGATTGTCTAGGCGCCTGGCCCTGGTGAAAAGCAACAAAATTTATAATGTTCACAGGGGTCTTCCCTTAAGATAACGTTTTATTTGCCAAAAACCTTATGCACAAAACTTTTTAAACTTTTTTGAACTTTTGAAATTAAATGACAACGCATCTAGTGTAGGTCAAAGTGCCGGTCCTACTGTAAAAAAAACTAACCGGATCAGCAACAGGACAAGCAGATTAAGTTGGAATGTACAGATAGCCGGAACTGAAGCAGCCTGAGCTGGAGCCAAACAAGAAACAGGACAAAGCATAAGCCAAAAACTAGTATAATGTCCAAGGAATAGCCATGTGTTATCCACTAAAGCAGCAAGGGGATTTTGGTTGATTTTTACTTTATTCACTTTTGATCGCTCCCAGCGGTTCTTTTCTGAATGCTTCTTAATTCTATTACATATTTGCACATAGCTAAAATCGGCCGGCTATGTCGGCAGAGACGCCGGCAGAGCCTTATAATTGTATATATATGTACGCGGCAGACGGAGGGTCGTCGCGGGGGAAGAGAGAGACTATGTTCACTTGGCCGATGTAGTGGTCATGTATGTCAAATATTCTGACTTTGCAATGGTCCGTTCCCATGCACTCAAAAGCGGTCATATTACCGGGCACTCGAGGAACTGCTTGGGTTGTATTTTTATTGTTTTTGGTATTGTGGCTAAAGACTACAATGTGTCTGTACTTAAGTTATTGCGTAACACTGAGAACATTGTGCATTCGATATACACGATATATTCACGGCATAAACCTGAAATAACTCAATTTATGAACGAAAACCACATCGACGTTATGTTGCTGGCAGAAACGCATCTCACCAGCAAATATAACTTTCAAATACACGTTCTACGGCACCGATCATCCAGATGGTAAAGCACATGGCGGAACCGGCATCTTAATAAGATATCGCATTAAACACCACTTTCACCAAAGGTTTGCAAAAAATTACTTGCAAGCTACATCGATAAAATTACAGTTGGGCAACTGCAATCTTGCCATTGCCGCTGTTTACTGCCCACCCCGTTTTACAGTCTCCGAAGATCAATTCATGGACTTCTACAATTTACTTGGAGAGCGATTGAAAGCAGGAGATTACAACGCCAAGCACACACACTGGGGATCCCGCCTTGTGACCCCCAAAGGAAGGCAACTACATAATGCACTCATCAAAACATGCAACAAATTGGACTACGTTTCACCAGGCAGCCCTACATACTGGCCTACAGATCCTAGGAAACTACCTGATTAAATTGATTTTGCTGTCACAAAAATTATCTCTCGCATTCTAATATCTGCAAAATCGCTTTTGGATCTATCATCGGACCACTCACCAGTGCTAATAACTCTTCTTCAAAGCCAGGAACTAATCGAGCACCCCTGCAGGCTGACGTCGCATCGAACCAACTGGCTGAAGTTCAAAAAATACGTAAGTTCCCACATTGAACTAACTCCACAGCTCAACATCACTGGAGTCTGTACTCGTCGCAGCAGCCAAAGTCTCTACACCGCAAGGGAGGGATGGGCACACACACCAACACAAAACTAACCTTGAAATCGAACAGCTTGTTTTGGAGAAAAGACGTTTAAGGCGTGCTTGGCAAACCAGCAGATCGCCATCCTCAAAACAAAGTCTTAAGGAAGCTGGTCGCAGGCTTACCAAATCGAAAATGTTTTTCAGCCAAACCCTGCAACAAATTCATTCGCACGACCGTCGCCGTCAATTCGAATTGAAACTGAGACGGAGCCAATTCTGTTTCAACCAAACGAACTTGCAAAAGTCATCAGCGAGCAAATCAAACCAACAAAGGCCCCAGGCGGTGATCAAATAACTCCCAAAATGTTAATCGAACTTCCAAACTGTGCGATTGAGGTCATTTGTAAACTCTTTAACGGGATTACACGACTTGGCTACTTCCCAAAAAAATTGAAAAAATCGGTAATTAAAATGATCCCAAGGCCAGGAAAAGATCACACAATACCAGCGATAAGTTTACTCTCGTGTCTGTCAAATGTGCTCAAAAATGCCTTTAGACGCGCATAATCCCATATCTGAAAGAGCAAAACGTTGTTCCAGCACATCAATTTGGTTTTCGAGAAAGCCATGGAACAATAGAGCAAGTCAACAGGTTAACAACAGAAGTACGGACTGCATTCAAATATCGGGAATACTGCAGTGCGGTATTCATTCGCGGCCCATCAGATGGAAATAGATTTTCCATTCTGGCGGTGCCTGAAACGGAGTCTGAACAATTAGCCCCAAGGAAACTAAAGCCCCCACCCATCTTTATCCGGGAGAAGATCTCAAATGCCATTGTCACCAAAATAGTCGAGCTTTTTGGAAAACATAACTTTCATGTTATTCCGCTTATGAAAGGGAATATAAGCGAAACCAAACTGCAAACCAAAACTGAAGACGACTTCCGAGCAGTGTCAAAGTACCTAAACGATGCCAAAAAAAATTACTACACGTACCAGCTAAAAAGCTGCGAAGGCTGGCAAGTTGTGCTCAAGGGAATAGAACCCGATGTAACCCCCTCTGAAATTACAGAGGCCTTTAGAGAAAATGGTTTTTGCGCAAAAAATGTTATAACATTATGAACAAGAACAAGAAGCCGCAATCACTCTTCAAGGTCGAGCTGGAGCCAGACAGCAGAACCTTGAAAAAAAACGCAGTACACCCGATCTACAAGTTGCAGCACCTTTTGCGACGTAGGATCACAGTGGAGGAGCCGCACAAACGGAGCGGGCCAGTGCTATGCACAAATTGCCAGGAATACGGTCACACCAGGGCTTACTGCACCCACAGGTCAGTATGTGTAGCTTGTGGAAACTGCCACGGCTCCGAACCCTGCCCTGCCAACAAGGAAGACGCTCTCCCGAAAAAGTGTGTTAACTGTCAAGGAAACCACACAGCGAACTACAAAGGCTTTCCAGTCTACAAGGAGATGAAAAGTCGGATGCAACGAGCGACAACGGCACACTCCCAGAACACACAAAATGATCACTTTACCACAAGAACGACGCCTAAAGTTTACTTTGGCAGTGCAGCCAGGTCCTCCTTTGGCCCTTCAATTGCCACCAACGGAATTTCTTACGCCAGTGCTCTAAGATCAGGCACAGCTCACGCAGTTCCAAAAACTGACAATATCCACCAGGCCATGGGACAGCCACAAAGCAACATGGAAATTATGATGATCACCTTGCAACAAAATATAATGGAATTTATGTCCTTCATGAAAACCACCATGCAAACCCTAATGCAAAATCAAAATGTCTTGTTACAAATGCTTGCAGCTCAGCAGTCCAAATAAACTATGCCTAGCCTCCAAAAAACTTTGTGGAACGCCAACGGTGTTTCACGGCATAAACCTGAAATAACTCAATTTTCGAACGAAAACCACATCGACGTTATGTTGCTGGCAGAAACGCATCTCACCAGCAAATATAACTTTCAAATACGAGGATACACGTTCTACGGCACCGATCATCCAGATGGTAAAGCACATGGCGGAACCGGCATCTTAATAAGAGACCGCATCAAATACCACTTTCACCAAAGGTTTGCAAAAAATTATTTATTTATTTATTTATTTATTATTGTTATCCTAGCGCAGCAAGTTTACACTTATATTGGTAGCACTAGTCACATTGAAAGGGAATACAGACTTATTTTAACAAATATAGACTTAAAACTATAACTTATGTCTAACATTTTTGGTCTTAACTAAGAATTTATATAAATAATTTGGAAGTTTATTAAATAAACTTTATTGTTTTTGTTTTACTTTAAGTATTCTTTAATTTTAGATTTAAATTGAGTTGCGATCCTAATTGTTTTATAACTATGTGGCAGATTGTTCCACAGACGGATAGCATTTACGAAGAATTGCCTATTTGAGCATAGCGTGTTATATCTTGGGCATATGAAATTATTAGTTCTTGCTGACGTAGCTGACACGAGTTTGTTAAACAAATATGTTGGTTCTTGGGTTATTACAATTTTATGAAAATATATTAGAGTCCTATAATTAATCCACGAGGTCAAGTTCAGGTCAAGAATTTTATGGGTCAAATGTGATACGTGGTCAATTCGTTTTAAATTAAAAACATATCTGAGAATTGAGTTTAAGGCTACAATTATCTTGTGCATATCACGCGTATCGCAATGTCCAAAAACTTCTACTCCATAAAACAGAGTTGGAATGAGAATAACCTTGGCTACTAACAGCCTTATTTGAGGCGGGAGAAATGCTTTGGAGTATGCGAGTTGTCTTAGTAAGCCGTAAGTTCGACCTGTAGCTTTCGAAATATGTTTGCTCCAATTTAGGGTGTTACTGAATGTAATTCCCAAATTAACTGCGTGCTCCTCAAATTTTATCGGTGTATTATTGATGACCAAATTTTGGATATTATTGGTATCAATTTGTCTTTTGGAAATTACGATGCACTTTGACTTTTTAGGGTTTATACTCAATCCATTACACTTTGCCCATTTTTCAATCACATTAAGCATACTATTACTTGAACTAACACAAACATTTAACTGCTTAATAGGACTGCTAACATAGATTTGCACATCATCTGCATACAAATGAACTTCACAATTGGACAAAAGACTAGGCAAATCATTCACATACATGGAAAACAACAATGGCCCCAGGACAGATCCCTTAGGCACTCCACAATAAGCAGGCTAAAACTAGAAATTTTACCACCTGAGACAACTGCCTGAAGCCTTCCATTCAGATATGATTCTATAAACCGGACTGCAGTACACGAAAAGTTAAATAGGTTTTTTAGTTTTGTACTTAGTATACAGTGGTTCACAGAGTCAAATGCTTTACTATGATCAAGAAGAGTTAAAAAAGTTACACAATTATTGTCAATTTGTTTACGAATGTCTTCAACGATATTTGTTATTGCACTAACACAACTTCTCTTTTTTCTGAACCCAGATTGTTTATCCGATAATAAAGAGTTGTTTTCCAAAAAATTTTGACTTTGCAGTGACATTAAATTTTCAAGTACCTTAGCTAAGAATGGTAGGATAGAAATGAGCCTGAAGTCTTTATTGGGTTTTAGTACAGGGATATTCTTTGCTACTTTCCAGGATGACGGAAAAGTGGAAGTTGTTATTGCATTATTAAAGACGTGAGTAATGTGTGGGAGGAGTAAAGGTAACATAATTTTGACAAATTTAGGGTTAACATTATCCAAACCTTCAGCATTTGATTTAATCTTAAGAATCCCCTCTAAAACATCACATTGATCGACGCGCACAAAGCTAAAACTATTATCACAATAAGGTATATTATTCAGGTACTCGTTAGAAGTTGCTTCAGGTACATCAAGTTGAGAAAACGATTGAGAGAGTTGCTCAACATCAACATTGTGATCAGTACTCTGTCTACACTTCCCTATACCTAAACTTCGTATGTCCTTCCAAGTATGTTTTATTGTGCCATTGTTTTCAAATTTGGATTTAAAGTAGTTACACTTAGCAGCCTTGATCATATTTGTGACACGCGTTCTAGCTTCCCTGTACTGCATACTGAAGTGTTGGGTTTTATACCTCTTCCATTTAAAATAAGCAATATCCCGCTAATGAATATGATTTTTGATTTCATTATTAAACCAAGGATTTTGTCTCGGTTTAATTAATTTAGACTTGACCGGTACGCATTTGTTGAACATATACTGTATGTTATTATTTAAGACAACCAATTGAGACTCGACACAAGGACATTGATAAATAGGACACCAATCACAAGCATTATATTCGGATTGAAGTTCCATGTAATCAATATTTCTGAAGTCTCTATAACTAAACGATTTTTGAGTATAGTCAAGAGTTATATCACAGGTTAAAAAAATGAGATCATGCTTAGAAAAGGCTGGTACAGAGACCTGGTCATATAGTAGAATCTTTCTAGGGTCATTAATAAAAAATAAGTTAAGTAGAGTATCACAGAAATTACTAAAATGTGTTGGTGTTGTTTTATTGGCAGCATAAAGCCCCAACGTTTCAAAACTATCTAATAAATTATTTTCACATAAAATGTTGCTGTTAAAATCTCCTGCAAGAATAATATCCTTGTATGCAACAGATAAATCGGTTATTGCCTCCATCAGGGGCTCAAAGTCTATTGTCCGATTTGGACGGTAAATGCAACCAATTAAGACTTTATTACTTAAAAATTTATTAGATACTTCCAAAAAAATATACTCCATTTCACTGTCTCTTGGTTGCTTGGCTTTAACACTACAATTAAGTGTACATTTAACATATATGGCGACACCACCAGCGTGACTAACACGGTCTGAACGAAACAAAACATAACCATCACAATCGATCAACAAATCAGACAAATCAGACGTAAACCAGGTCTCAGATACACAAATCACATCAACATTAGACTGAACAAAAAGTAACCTGAACTCGTCAATTTTCCTGAATAGGCTCTGCGCATTTATATGAACCACTTTTAAACCCTTTCTATAAATGCTTAATATTCGAATCATGCTACCAACAGTGGAACCTCCTATGTTACCCGTCATTGATTAGGTAATAACATTTTAGAGTCGCAAACTCAACCATAGATATTACATTGAAAAACAAAAACAAAAAATACCCTATATACTGATAACGTTTATCTAACTCTAAATTTAATCTAACAAATAAGATGACATTAAAATTACATATATATTTAAGAGCGAAAGCTCTCCGAAGTAGCTGCCCCGACAGTAGGAACCAGCGCAGCTGACGATGAAGAGAGAGGGAGAGCAGGAAGAGACGCGTTATCTCTATCGGTCAGTTTCTTTAGCTCATCCATATGCTCTATGCACTGTATGCTCTCGCTCCCATTGCATCGGACATGAACAAGTCCACGGCGAGTAAAAACAGCACTTAAAATCTTGTGCTTTTTCAATCGCATCGACTCTTTAAAAATTAGATAATTGTCTATTTGTAGCTGCTCATTAATATAAATTACGGCATCAGAGTCATAGCCCAAAAACTTTAAGCTTAGTTGTTTTTTTGCTTCACGCCGATATGCCGCGATTACTCTAAGCACCGTGATTTTTTCTCGCACATTTTCCATTTTAATTATTATGACCGGGTCAACATTTGTATTCTGTGTTTTACGGGCCCGAAAGATGTCCCGAATCCGTGGCGGTGGAGGCATGTGTAGTGAAAAACAAAGTTGATTGAATAGAGATCTTAAGTTTTCCCCTTCCACGTAGGGGACTCCATGCATGCGTAGGTCGAACGCATTATTAACAACATTTTGGGCAGCCAGTTTTGCCTCTACGCTTCCCACTCTCTCTCTCATTGCGCGCATATCCGCGACCTCCCGGTGCAAGTGCTCAACACGCGCACATAGTTGTTCCCGTTGCGAGCGTAGATCAACTACCTCCCGCTCCAGGTTGGACACCCTCACGCCCGTCTGCTTGACCTCACCCGCAATGGAATCCAAACGTTCCGAGAGGCTGCTGAGGATGCGTTTCTCTGCTTCCCTCACAAGGCCGGCAATTTCGTCGGTCTGCTCCTGGAAACGCACCTTGATCAGGTCCAGAAGTTGAGTTGAGGGGGCATCAGACAGGCGGTCTTGTCCAGCTCCAGTGTCTTTGCGAAGGCGTTTATTAGATGTCGACGACATATTGGAGAAGTGTCTGTGATGTTTTTACAGTGTAGCGGCTTCGTTGAGTTAGTTCAGTGCGTGTTTGTGTGTGAGCAGCGGTTCGACAAAAAGTTCAAAGGGTTGTTGATGTTGCAAGCTTACTAACACACACATAGGCACAGCGTTGCTTGCAATTTTTATTTCGAGTTTGTTTTATAATGTTATGTTTAAAAACTCATTTACAAGATTTCTATGGTGTCCACATGAGTTTATGTTGCGATCAACACAACAAAGTTAACTATTTGAACACTAGTTCGTTGTTTTTAATCAATTAAATGAGGAGCGATAGAAAACACGACCGTTCGACTCAGATGTTTGTTTGTAATGCAAGCTACATCGATAAAGTTACAGTTGGGCAACTGCAACCTTGCCATAGCCGCTGTCTACTGAAGACCAATTCACGGACTTCTACAATTCACTTGGTGAGCGATTCATAGCAGCAGGCGATTACAACGCCAAGCACACGCACTGGGGATCCCGCCTTGTGACCCCCAAAGGAAGGCAACTATATAATGCGCTCCTCAAAACATGCAACAAACTGGATTACGTTTCACCAGGCAGCCCTACATACTGGCCTACAGATTCAGGAAACTACCTGATTTAATTGATTTTGCTGTGACAAAAAATATCTCTCGCATTCTAATATCTGCAAAATCGCTTTTGGATCTATCATCGGACCACTCACCAGTGCTAATAACTCTTCTTCAAAGCCAGGAACTAATCGAGCACCCCTGCAGGCTGACGTCGCATCGAACCATCTGTCTGAAGTTCAAAAAATACGTAAGTTCCCACATTGAACTAGCTCGACAGCTCAACATCAAGGAGGACATCGACTGCCTTGCCGATGCACTGGAGTCTGTACTCATCGCAGCAGCCAAGGTCTCTACACCGCAAGGGAGGGATGGGCACACTTACCAACACAAAACTAATCTTGAAATTGAACAGCTTGTTTTGGAGAAAAGACGTTTGAGACAAGCTTTGCAAACCAGCAGATCGCCATCCTCAAAACTAAAGGAAGCTGGTCGCAGACTTACCAGGGCTCTAAGGCACGAGGAAGAAAAAGCACAACGCCAGTACATTGAGAAACTTTCCTTGTGGAGGGCCCACCCAAATCTACGTGCGCCGGCCGACACAGTAATTCCCATTAGAGACTCTTCAGGCAGCTGGGCCAGCAGCGACAAAGACAGAGCTTGTACATTTGCCTTACACCTTCGAAATGTTTTTCAGCCAAACCCTGCAACAAATTCATTCGCACTACCGTCGCCGTCAATTCAAATTGAAACTGAGACGGAGCCAATTCTGTTTCAACCAAACGAAGTTGCAAAAGTCATCAGCGAGCAAATCAAACCAACAAAGGCCCCAGGCGGTGATCAAATAACTCCCAAAATGTTAATCGAACTTCCAAACTGTGCGATTGAGGTCATTTGTAAACTCTTTAACGGGATTACACATCTTGGCTACTTTCCAAAAAAATTGAAAAAATCGGTAAGGGAAGGAAAAGATCACACAATACCAGCTTCGTACAGACCGTACAGACCGGTCCAAATGCCCAATTCAGGCAACAGCACTACTAGCTGATCATGATCATAGACACAGACTGGCGTATAAAAATAAATACTCAAAAGTGTAAACACAGACAAACGTGTCCCCCGCTAACTCTGAATAACACGCCACTTCCACAAGCTGACGATGTAACGTACCTTGGCATCATCTTAGACAGAAGACATACATAGCGGAGACATATCGAAGCTAAGAAAGTTCACCTAAAACTATAATCTAATAGCCTCCATTGGCTTATAAACGCTCGCTCCCCTTCTGCCTGGACTTCAAGGTCATGCTCTACAATTCAACGCTTAAGCCATTCTGGACTTACGGCTCCCAGTTGTGGGGAAACGCGAGCAGCCTAACATCACTGGGGCACCTTGGTATGTTCGGAACGACAACATCCACAGAGATCTTGGATGAAATATCAAAACAAAAAGCATTCTACCACACCAAGCTAACTTCTCATCCAAAGCAGCTCGCCAGAGGCCTAGCCAATGTTTCCAACCGGACCCGAATGCAACGCAATGACCTTCCAGCTCAGATAGCTTTTTAATTTAAGATTCTATATACTTATTGTTAGTCTCAATTCTGAGAAGATCCTATAAATAAAATGCAAATGTAAATCTCTTAACGCCATCGAATTGTAAATACATGAGTGCACATATCAGTGCAGAAAAACCTGTCATCTACACACCCGTTGCTCCACTCCAAAAAGTGAATCAACGTGAAGACGGCATGTACGCTTATCTTAATATGTATAACTAGGTTGGTGGTAAAACACCACTTCAAAAAACACTTTGACCTGAGAGTCAGAAAGCCATGAAGTATGACCTTCTCTTAAAACAAACAGAAAGGGATAACCCCAGATACTTGACAAACAATTGTGTTCTACAGTTATTAACACAAAACAAGAAAGAACGCTATAGTCGGGGTTCCCGACTATAAGATTTGCGATACTCATTTTCCCTTTTTAAAAAAACAAAACGAAAAAAAAACGATAGAGTCGCCACCTATGGGGCTAAAAAACAAAACGAAAAAAAAACGATAGAGTCGCCACCTATGGGGCTACATTAACTACATATGTATAAGGCATAGCAAAATGTTCTATAACTTCTTTATTATTTATTAGAGCACAAAATGGTTCGGAGTGTAGTAAGACAGTGCACATATCATTATATTTCTTTTTAAACCGTAACGATTGCATAAAAAATGAGGGCGCCACAGATTTTCGCGGTTTGTGGGCGTAAAAAGGGGCGTGGTCAGGTTTTGAAACAAACTTGATCTGCGCCTTGCTCATAGAAGTCTGTGTGCAAAGTTTGGTGGTTCTAGCTCTAATAGTTCCCGAGATCTCGATGTTTGTGCGGACAGACAGACGGACGGACGGACGGACGGACGGACAGACAGACATTTGATCGTTTACAGTATTTGCTTACTCTTCGAGTATCGCAAATAAAAACATGATACATTTGACCATTTTGGATACTTATTGAAAGCCCTTTAAAGAAGTATATCACGTTTTTCAATTGATTGATCAGTTTGCGAGTTTTACGTAATTAATCTCACCTGCAATTTTTTTTCCAAGGTAAAACTAAAAAAATTTTTTTAGTGTAGGCTTAATTTAAAAATTTAAATTTTAAATTTAATGATTTTGAGTTAATACATATTCAGTAACAATTTGTCTGAATAAAGGTTTTTAAGATATACGCGGTTCAAACACGATGCACAAAATTGTGTCTTCCGCTCAACAACGTAGTTAAAAAAAGTATTCCCTAATTAAATTCGAGATTACCAACAGATTTATCTAAAAATCGGCAAACTTGTTTAGAAGACGAGCTGTCAGAAAGTTTCAGATCGATAGCTTTCACACAACCCGAGATATTTTCAAGCAAAATCGAAATGGAACAAAAATGTTCCTTCCGCTCACAAGGGTTAAAATAAAACTCATAATGATTTCGGACCCCGGTTTTACTTTTAGTGCTAGGATGCAAATAAAGAAATAAATAATTTATAACAACCGAACAGCTTAATTTTTTTTTGGTAAACTGTTTGCTTGGGTTTTTTTTTCTCTTTGCCACTTATTTCTTCAGCTGAAAATCGAAATAATATTACTTTTGCAAAGTCAGGACTAAGTTGTTACATAAACTAATTGTTTTTATACTGAAATAAAACGCGATGGTTATGACTTTCGGATCCGTGCTGAATGGATTGGAGACCAACACACTCCTCGTTGAGAAGGCCATGCGCGAGCTAATCTGGCTGATGTATGATGCGAGCGTTATTGTGCGCGACACCAACGCCTGGACTTTGATTTAAAAATCAACTAACAATCATCACTCCTCCCTGCATCTTCCCTAAAAATTGTATGGCAATCGGTCGAGCCGTCCTGGAGTTATGGAGTGACAATCAAAATAGATAGGTTGGTGCGTTGGGTTTGGGCCCCACCACCACCCACGACCGGGTGTAATAGGCAATTTTTGAAAAGTGTTTACCGAGTAAATTGAAACCGCGAATTCTACAGCAGAGTATGGTCCACATTGGTCCTTTACCTTTAATATCAATGATCACAAAAAAAAGTTAAAATCGCGAATTCTTCAGCAGAGGATGGTCCACATTTGTCCTTTACTTTTAATATCAATGATGACACAAAATGTTGAAACCGCGAATTCTTCAGCAGAGGATGGTCCACATTGGTCCTTTACTTTTAAAATCAATGATGACACAAAATGTTGAAACCGCGAATTCTTCAGCAGAGGATGGTCCACATTGGTCCTTTTCTTTTAATATCAATGATGACAAAAATAAATTGGAACCGCGAATTCTTCAGCAGAGGATGGTCCACATTGGTCCTTTGCTTTTAAAATCAATGATGACAAAAAATGTTAAAACCGCGAATTCTTTAGCAGAGGATGGTCCACATTGGTCATTTGCTTTTAATATTTGTTCGGTCATCCCGCAGCCTAATTAAATTCCTAAAACTTAAAACCTAAATGTAAATACAATCTCGATGTTTTGCTTGCCTTTTGTATTTGCCCTGCGCGGCAATCATTGCATTTGTTTTCTAATTACTACTCCTTTTGCATCTCTTTCGCTAATCGCTGCCTGGCCCTTTGTCCACGGCAAGCATATTCTCAAATCAGTTCAATTTTGGTACTCGCTTGTTGAAGGCACGGTCGCTGATCGCCTGCCTATTCTTTCGCTTATATACTTCGCTAGTTAAAAGGCACAGACAAATCGGTCTGCCTGCCCAACTTAAACAATCATAAACATTAAACTTTGTATAGAAGGCCTTGGTGCCATTTAAAATAAACTTAGTGCATAATTAATTACATATTTCTGTGCGGTTTGATTTTATTTGGGCACCGCCAAAGGTAAACGGTTAGTGAAAAAGCTCACTGACCCAACATTTTGGTGACCCCGACGTGATAACAAACAAATAAGTTAATTATTTTCGTTCGTTTAAAGTTGATCGCGCATATACATAACTCGCAAGTTCTATGTACATAAGCGCAAGCGGTAACACATACATAAGCTCCGCTCAAAAATCTTATCGCACCCGCCCTCGCGCATCGCAAAGAATATTTTCGATTCCTCTTTGTGCCTTCGTTCCCGCTTTGAACGTTTTACAGCGGCGACCAAACGTTTTGATCGCGAGTTCATTGCATACATATATATTGCAGTTTCACATGCAAATAGACACACATACATTCCGCTAGGTTTTCGGTGGTCGAGAATTTGGTACAGCACGCACTGCACAGTGGAACTTTATTATTTTGCAAGTGATAAAAACTGAAAATAATCAAATAAATTCTTTAAAAATGCCAAACGACACAACTTTAACTGCTCCAGCTCAGGGAGTGAAGCGTCTTAAATTGAAAGCTGAATCCATGTTTTCTAAGGCTAAAGCTGCTGAGAAGGCGCTGACTGTGGAGAAGCTCCTGGCTATGAGTGACGAAGAATTAGAGATTCGTGTTAAGCTCTTAGAGGAGAACAAGGCTGCATTTACCCAGGTCCACGACAGTCTTGAGGAGCTGGATTTTAATGAAATCGGCAGCCAGGTTCGCGACGATTATGAAGAGCTGATCATATCAATACAAATCATTCTAAATAGAGAATTGGGTAAGCGTAAACGTCCACAAATTCGAAGTTCCACGCTTAGGCCAGAGCAATCTATGGATTTCCATGCTTTGTCGGTTAAAAGATCTCATTTGCCTGAATTGAGATTGCCTGAATTTTCTGGTGGCTATACTGAATTTGCTGACTTTCAGTCCATGTTCAAGGCTATCATCGACAATGACGTTGAGCTCACTAACATTGAGAAGCTGCAGCATTTAAAGTCCTGCCTGAAGGGTTCCGCCTTGGATACAGTGCGTTCATTGGAAATTTGTGATGACAACTATGCTGTAGCCTTGGATTTGTTGAATAACCGTTTCAATAATAAGCGTCTAATTTTCCAATCTCATATAATGGCAATTTTAGGTCTCCCTAAAATGGACGTGCAGTCCGCAACGAAGCTGAGAGACATGTCTGACAAAATAAATGCTAATCTACGTGCTCTTCAGTCAATGGGTTCGGTTGAGCAAATATCAAACTGCATTCTTGTTCATGTTTTACTTCAAAAATTAGATAACAAAACTCAGTCTAATTGGGAAGAATCTGCGGCTATTGATGAAATTCCTTCGATTGATAATTTCACTACATTTTTGTCCAAGCGTTGTCAAAAATTGGAAAATGTAGAGCACACTGCAGCATTGTACTCAAATAGCTCACAATCAGGAAGGAGCCGCAACCGAAGCATTTTAATTGCCACTAATACTTCGGGAAATGGATGTCTTGTGTGTCAGAACAGTGGCCATTCAATTTATAGCTGTGGTCAATTCGCCAATCTATCAGTACAAGAGCGTATTCGCAAGGTAAAGGAATTAGCGCTCTGTCTTAATTGCCTAAAGAAGGGGCATCAAATGCGTAATTGTAAGTCAAGCTGCTGTCGAACTTGCAGGTCCAAGCATCACACTCTTTTGCATCTTGGTACTCAGTCCTCGACCCAGGTTCTGCGAGCTCCCGCTGCAGAACAAAGTACGCCTATTACAACTACTCCAAGCCCTTCTACCTCTTTGCTGGCTCAGAATGTGGATTCTGACATTGTCTTTCTCGCAACTGCAGTCATAAGCGTTCAAAGTCGAGCAGGTGCGTGGATCCCATGCCGTGCGCTGCTAGACTCGGGATCTCAAGTCCACATTGTGACTTCTCGACTCGCTCACCAGTTGCAACTGCCTAAAACGAAGTCTACTGTATCAGTTGCTGGTCTTGGAGATGCTCAGTTTAACTCTGAAGGACTTTCCGTTTGCATTAAGTTAAAGTCGCATACCTCCGATTATTTCGCATGCCTATCTGCTCTTGTTGCTCCAGCGATTACTGACAATCAACCCAGTTTGACCGTTAACACCGATAGTTGGAAAATTCCCTCGAATATTCAGTTGGCTGATCCTGAATTCTATAGATCTCAGCGAATAGATCTTCTCATTGGCGCAAGCATGTTTTTTGAGCTACTATCTGTAGGGCAGATTAAGTTGCCTGCCGGGCTACCCCTATTGCAAAAAACTAGGCTTGGTTGGATCGTTACAGGAGGTGGATCTTCTACTCTCAAGGCAACTGCACTACAAGGTCAAGCTGTCCAGCGTAAATTGGTTGCTGCTGAAGTTCATATGGATGAACTAGTCCGTCGCTTTTGGGAAGTTGAGAGCTGTGGTGAAGGCGTGGTCACAGCCACCAAAGAAGAACTGGAGTGTGAGGCTCATTTCAAGAACAATTTTCGTCGCTTAGACTCTGGTGAATATTCCGTACGACTACCTACAAAGAACACTTTGGAATTACTCGGTGAGTCGTACAATCAAGCTTATCGTCGGTTTCTCAATTTGGAGAACAAGCTAGAGCGCAAGCCAGAGGTCAAGGTCCAATATTCGGCATTCATTCGTGAGTATTTGGATTTGAATCACATGTCCGTCGTGCCCAGAGACTCCTTGAGTCTCTGCAAATATTTTCTGCCCCACCACTGCGTTTTCAAGGAAGACAGCACCACGACTAAATTGCGAGTCGTATTCGATGGGTCTGCCAAAACGTCAAGTGGATATTCGCTGAACGAGGTCCTCATGGCAGGGCCTACCATTCAACAGAAGCTGTTCAACACGCTGTTGCAGTTTCGGACTTTCCCTGTTGCCTTGACTGGTGACATATGCAAGATGTATCGGTGTGTTCGCGTGGCTGAACCTGATAGCTATCTTCAATGCATTCTTTGGCGTGACTCACCGGACCAGGAGGTGCAGGCATTCAAACTTAATACCGTGACGTATGGAACCAAGCCTGCCGCCTTTTTATCCGTTCGAACGATGCATCAATTGGCAAATGATGAGAAGAGCACATTTCCAATTGGATCTACAATCATATTGCGGGATTTCTACGTTGACGATCTGATCACAGGAGGAAAATCAACACAGGAAGTCCTCGAAATCATGTCTCAAACAACAAGCTTGCTCGCACGAGGTGGCTTCAAGCTTAGGAAATGGTGCTCCAACGAGCGTCGTGTCCTTGATCAAATTCCTGACTCGGAAAAAGAAACATTCCTGAAGTTTGACGATGGCAGCGACTTTACCAAGACACTTGGTCTTGCTTGGGACCCTGCAGCGGACGTCTTTCGTTTTTCTTTTTCGCCCATACAGGTCTCTCCGAAGCCATGTAAACGACTGGTGCTTTCTACAATTGCTCGGATTTACGATCCGCTTGGTCTCATTGGTCCTGTAGTTGCCAAGGCCAAGATCTTTCTGCAACAAGTCTGGAGAGAGAAGCTGGAGTGGGATGAGAGCTTTCCTGAGGCACTCAACACATCATGGCTCAAGTTGTCATCCGACATGGGTCGTACTCAGCAAATGAAGTTTCCTCGACGTGCGTTGCATCCAAATGGTGCTATTGAGATCCACGGATTCTGTGACGCAAGCATCGACGCCTATGGAGGATGTATCTATCTCGTTTCAATAGCTGAAGGCAAACGAGAAGCGCATCTATTTTGCTCCAAATCTCGTGTGGCGCCTTTAAAGACTCTAACGGTTCCCAAATTGGAGTTGTGCGCTGCTGCATTACTGGCTCAACTGATGCGGGACGTACGCAACATGAATCTCTTTGACTGCCCGTTTTATTGCTGGTCGGATTCTGCTGTAGCTTTATCATGGATAAGCAATGAACCTTCACGTTTTCAAATATTTATTGCTAATCGAATTTCTTTAATTCAAGAGCTATCCAGTGGCATGAATTGGCGCTATGTACCGACTGACAGCAATCCAGCCGACATTTTGTCAAGAGGTGCGTCCCCGAGCGAGCTCCTGGAATCTGCCCTTTGGTTCAGAGGCCCAGGATTTCTTCTTAAGAATCAGCACGATTGGCCTGAATCTTGTTTGCCTGTAAAGACTCTTCCCGACCTCAGAAAGCACATTCTGGTTGGCGTCGCAAATGAAGTGGATCTATCTTTAAAATGCAAATTCGTGAATTCCTGGCAAAAGATGACCCACACTTTTGGATACATATACAAATTTGTTCACCGCATAAGACATCCTGGCCTCGACGTCGAAGATGTTAAAATGGGCACTCAGATGCTAATCAGAAGTATCCAAATGAGCAACCTGGCTGATGATTACTGGAGACTGCATTCTAAGCGACAAATTACATCGTCCAGCCCGTTGTCCTCACTTTGCCCATTCATCGATAGCTTTGGTCTGATGCGAGTTGGTGGCAGACTACAAAATTCGGCCTTGGATTACAATGCGCAGCATCCTGTCATACTGCCACGCCAGCATCCAGTTACACGTGCTATTATACTGGACTTGCATCGGAAAAACTTGCACTCTGGACCGCGAGCGCTGCTCGCTAATATGCGTCTTCAATTTTGGCCGATAGGTGGCCGAAAAACAGTATCAGCTGCAACGTCCAAGTGCGTCATATGTTTCCGAGCCAAACCGCAACTATCTCAACATTTAATGGCTGACCTACCCAAGGATCGTGTTAATGCAACATCAACGTTCATGGTTACTGGTCTGGATTTCTGCGGGCCATTTTGCTACAAAACTGGAGTTCGAAGCAAGGTGCCTGTGAAAACGTACGTCTGCGTTTTTATCTGTTTCGCGACGAAAGCGATCCATTTGGAGCTTGTTCAGGATCTTTCAACACAAGCATTCTTGGGAGCATTGAAGCGCTTTATTCTCACCAGAGGCAAACCTGCCCGGATTTGGTCGGATAATGCTACAAACTTCGTTGGAGCTAAAAACGAGCTGGCTGAACTGAAGAACTTATTCCTGTCTGGCCCCCACATTCGAGCTATAGAGGAATTCTGCCTGGAAGATTCAATTGAGTGGCGTTTTATTCCCCCTCGTTCGCCTCACTTTGGAGGGCTCTGGGAGGCTGCAGTAAAAACGGCCAAATTTCATTTCTATCGTTCTGTTGGCCCATCTTTATTATCGTTCGATGAACTGCGTACACTCGTTTGCCACATTGCGGCAATTATCAACTCACGACCTTTACTCCCTCTTTCAGAGAATCCTGCAGACCTTGAGGTGCTTACTCCTGCACACTTTCTTGGCACAGCTCCGCTGGTGCTGTACTCTGAGCCTGACGTCACAAAGCTGAACTTCAACCGTTTGGACCGCTGGCAGAGAATTGCTTATTTTCAACAAATCTTCTGGTCACGGTGGCGAGAAGAGTATCTGACCCTGTTGCAGCAACGGTCAAAGTGGCGCATCCCCAAACCTGCGCTACAAGTCAACGATGTCGTCCTAGTTCAAAACGAGAACTTGCCTCCTCTTAAATGGCCATTAGCCAGGGTCATGGAATTGGTGCCTGGATCTGATGGAGTTGCTCGTGTGGCAGTGATAAGAACATCGACTGGAACCACTCGAAGAGCTGTCCGCAAGTTGTGCGTCCTGCCGAAGCAAGATCTGGTTGAAAGCCCTGGTCTTCCAACGGGGGGAGAATGTTCGGTCATCCCGCAGCCTAATTAAATTCCTAAAACTTAAAACCTAAATGTAAATACAATCTCGATGTTTTGCTTGCCTTTTGTATTTGCCCTGCGCGGCAATCATTGCATTTGTTTTCTAATTACTACTCCTTTTGCATCTCTTTCGCTAATCGCTGCCTGGCCCTTTGTCCACGGCAAGCATATTCTCAAATCAGTTCAATTTTGGTACTCGCTTGTTGAAGGCACGGTCGCTGATCGCCTGCCTATTCTTTCGCTTATATACTTCGCTAGTTAAAAGGCACAGACAAATCGGTCTGCCTGCCCAACTTAAACAATCATAAACATTAAACTTTGTATAGAAGGCCTTGGTGCCATTTAAAATAAACTTAGTGCATAATTAATTACATATTTCTGTGCGGTTTGATTTTATTTGGGCACCGCCAAAGGTAAACGGTTAGTGAAAAAGCTCACTGACCCAACAATATTAATGATGACAAAAAAAAGTTGAAACCGCGAATTCTTCAGAAGAGGATCGTCCACATTGGTCCTTTATTTTTAAAATCAATGATGACAAAAAATGTTGAAACCGCGAATTCTTCAGCAGAGTTGCCAGAAGTGTAATTTGGCAAAAAATTTAAGTAAAATCCGTTCACACAGTTTGTATTGGCGTTGCCACCTAATTTATACAGTGTTAAGTTAGTAGCTCCTCTCCATTTCACGCAATGACGCTAAATTCATAATAATTAAAGCATAGGTCATCCGAATTCCACTAAAGATTCTATTTAGATGGGTTTTTACGGCCTTTACATTTGCCTCCCATAACCCACCGAAGTTTGGACTATTAGGCGGATTAAAATGCCATTGAATCCTTCGGCGTGTTAGCTCAGGGATAACCGTTGTCTTCATCTCTTCAATGAATTGACGATGCCATATTTTAAGTGCCTTGTCAGCTCCAATAAAGTTGGTCCACAGTCACTAGTCTCGCAGTCTGGACGCCTTGATTTCGAGCGCTCCAGTGTAATCGACACCTGTGGCTTCGAACGGCCGTTTCAATGGATTGACTCTGTGCAATGGTAAATCACCCACTTGTTGTTGGCTGGGTCTATGCTTAAAACAGACAACTCAGATTCGCAAAATCCTTTTAGTCGCTGGTTTTCCATTCACAATTCACAAAAAAAGGTGCTAGCTGACCTAATTTGTTGGATCTGGGTAAGGGTTTGTTCCTTTTCAGTAAGGAGAGCTCCATTTATATATATATATATATATATATAGGGTAAATCCGGGACATGTGCCCCGCCGGGACAAGTGCCCCACTTTGTTTATTGTTATCATGCATCGATAAGATTGCAGCGCCATCTCGGGAAAACTTGTGTTTAAGTGTCAAAATGAAAAACTTGTGTGAAAAATTCGTACTTTGGTAAGATAACTATTCACAATTTATGAAATCCATACGCCGTAGGTCCAAAAACAGGCGAAAATTTTTTTAGCGATTCAAAAATGTTTGTTATTTTATCGTCAAAATGTCAACAGACGTCAGATGAAGTATCATAACCTTCCTATGTAGCAAGATCATTTAGCAGATAACTATTTTTACATTTACTGCTCGCCAATATTTTTTTAATTAATAATTTTCATATGCTATGCAATCGGGACAAGCGCCCCACTTTTTTCGGGGACAAACGCCCTACTGATAATCTGGTTTGAGCACTTTATGTTGTAAACGTTTGTTATTATTTATTAACAAAAATATTCTATATGGTGTTTTTACATAATTTACAGTTGTTTATTAATGTTTTTATTTGTATAAATAAAATTTTTCGTATTGTGATTCAATTTTGGTACCTCGATCGACAAATTCAGTCTTTTATTTTTATTATCTTTAAAAACCAGATCTGTTATTTTTATCAGTATTATTAAGTGTTGATGTGTGTTAGAAAGTACCGTAGAATCAATGTAATGGCTTTTTTTCGCGAGTTGTTGTTTGCAAAATAATTTAAATCCTAAGCATAAAAGCGGGGCGCTTGTCCCTGAAGATTTTTGAACTAGCAAATTTGCTACTTTTTATTAATCATCCCACAGAAAGCTTGTAACGTAAAATATTGATGAATAAAATATTGTTCTTACTTCTGGATATACTACTCGACCTACAACAATCACAAAAGCCCTCGTAAACATATTTGTGAAACAACCATTTCGATTTTCAAAAACGTGGGGCACATGTCCCGGATTTACCCTATATATATATAGCATCATTCAGTTCTTGTACAAGTATGGGTCCGGACTGGCTTGGACTGTTTGAGGTTATGAACAAACCTCCTAACGTAGGTCATCACATATAGCAATCTGTTGTAGGATGAAATAGACGGTAAAATTGATTCAGACATGAGCACGGTATGATTCAATATGGCAGTTGGCTTTTCCTCAGTAAGACTGGAGTCCATGTCCAGAGTAGACAAGCCGCTGGCTGGCCTGACTCTGGCTGACTCTCAGGCTGGCTGACTCTCAGGCTATTTTAACCACGAAGGGCCAAACCACCACAGTTCGTGAACTGCAAGTTGGTCAGACGTGAGACCTCGTGACGCGCAATCTGCTGGATTGTCCAACGTCGATACATGCCTCCATTGGCTTGGTGTGCTGTTTTTCAATATTTTCCCGCACCTATTTGAAACAAATGTTTTCCAACGTGAGGGATTGCCGCTTATCCAGAATAAGACAATTGTTGCATCCAACTAAAAATACGTTGTGAGTGTTTGGCCGGATAACCGCAAGTGCGAGGTTATCCACTTGGCTAGTTCCGTAGCCAACACAGCACCAGAGAGCTCAACTCGTGGTATAGTGAGTGGCTTGATGGGAGTAACCCTGCTCCTAGCAGTAAGTAAACGTGTGACACATGTGCCGTCCAAACTCTCGGCTCAAAAAAAGGCACAGGCAGCAAATGCTTGCGATGATCCGTCACAGAAAAGATGCAGTTGTAAAGAGGCTAATTCCTTGTTATCAAATCCCAACCAACGTGGGATCTTGATTTGTTCGATTTTTGATAAGTTTGCCTTGTACTTAAAAGAGGCTAATTCCTTGTTATCAAATCCCAACCAACGTGGGATCTTGATTTGTTCGATTTTTGATAAGATTGCCTTGTACTTATTCCATCGATCGGCGATCTGACTGGGGATCTCTTCATCCGAATTCAGTCCCGTTGACTGGTTCGTTTCTCGTTCTACCTTTGCTGTCCATACATCCTTTAGTATGATTTTGGGTGCTACTATTTGCCAAGAAAAAACGGGTGCCCACAACCCCCCCAATTTTGGTGCCCACAACCAACTTTAGCAGACATTTTAAGAAGTAATTAAAAAATGTGTTTGCATAAATTTTTTGGTTCAAATCGATATTGTTCAATTTAGTATAATACTTTGATTAAATAAAAATACCTTACCTTCTTAATCGATTCACTTTAATTAATAACCTTTTGAAAATCTTTGAAAAAAACTTCACCACCTTTTCCAAGCACAAAAAAAACCAATTCGTTCATTTCAAAAAGCAAACGCGTTCGTTTACTTTGATTACATAAGGTAATTGCTTGCGAATGACATTACCAAAAAAAGTCAATCTTCATTTTGTGAAAATATACGTAGGGGTGCCCACAACAACCCCATGCCCACAACCCCCACTTCTCCCCTACTACATTTTACATGTAAATTGGCCTATTTTCAATTAACTGAAAAAATATACTTTTTGGAGAATACGGTTAAACTTATTAAAATTTAAAAGAACTTTTAAAAAAATAGCTTCTTACGTGGACTGATCCCATTTTTCATTTTAATAACTATTATTGAAAAAAAAATCCCCTTTTGATAAACACCAATCAGTTTTTTACGATTTAATTATGAACAATTAAATTTATTTTTTGTGTGTAATCATTTAGTCAAGGGGGGACTACACTTCGATTTTTAAAAAAAATTCATTTTTTTTTTGGCTTAAAATGTTCCTTGAGATGTATACTTTAATTTAGAAAAGACTCCAAGTCCGCCAGAATATTCCTTACCGCTTTACGAAGCGATTTCCTAAAACATGTACCGTACATGTACATGTACATGCACATCTTTAAACGCGTTTATCTCGAAACGGGGTTTTTCAAACTGGCGGGGAAAAAACTCTAACCAGTTATCATCAAATTTGGATATCGCCTAGGTTTTCTTGTTCAGAATTAAATTCTGCTTAGAAATACGTGGCCACATTTTCGATTTTGTCAAAAATTGATTTTTAATCCACGATTTTGTAAGCATTTTTAGGGTGAAAAAATTGTTTTTTTTTTTTCTAAGGCCACAACTTTTGAAAAAATTAATTAAAAAAAATCGGAACTCGTATTTCTAATCAAAATTTCATTACTAATCAGGATTTTGTTCCATTTATGTTCCGGGATCACATGGGAAGGAGTATTTTCCCCCGCCGTTTTCCGACTTCCGCGCGAGGACGCCCGCGCAACCTGGTGCACCGGCCACATGAAGACGCCAATCGAGTTCAAAAAAAAAAAAATTGTAGTTCAAAGGATGAGTAATAAATGGGTTATAACATATTTGCCCTCCCTGAGTGTTTTATTGGTTAAAAAAATTAACGAAACTGCCTTACTTTTTGGACGTTCAAAGTGTACTCCCCCCTTAAACTACGCACATGCACGTAGCACTAGAACCCAAAATAAAACACAACAGTATGTACACCCACCCTAAAGTAAGACACACTAGCCCACACACACACTCTGGCAGGCGATCCACAAAAGGCAATCCACAAGTGCGGAATGCATTAACCCACAAAGGTACTACAAAAAATGACAAACGTAGTTGAATATTTCCCACTCCTCTAAAAAATAAAAGAAACACGGTGATGGACTCCTTATCTACTTCCTCTCCTTTCAATAATTATCTTTGGTGATTTATGTGCTCTGTAGCTCCTGTAACCCTATCTGTATCTGTACTGAAATCTATTTATGTGTATGTATCTGGTGCAATTAGTTAATTAAGCAACTTTAGCTTGAGTTTTTGTTTAAACAACGATTTTACTCTTTGTAGATGCAAACGACATGCCACCGGCATATCAATATGCCACGCCCATGCGCATCCTGGCGCCCCCACAGCTGCAGCAACCACCCACAGTGGCCAGTTATGCGACGCCCGTTTGGCGACCCACTCCAAGTGCCACGCCCACCAGTAGACCGCCCTCGTCACCTGCAATTTTTTTATTCCAAGGTAAAACTTAAACATTTTTTTAGTGTAGGCTTAATTTAATAATTTAAATTTTAAATTAAATGATTTTGAGTTAATACATATTCAGTAAAAATTTCAAATTTTTCTGAATAAAGGATTTTAAGATATACGCGGTTCAAACACGATGCACAAATTTGTGTCTTCCGCTCAACAACGTATAAAAAATCTTCCGCTCACAGAAGGGTTAAGCTGGCTGTTGACGAGCAGTCGCTTGTTTTCAAAACGATTCTGCAGGTTCCTCCATGCTGATTCAAACCCTTCGTTGGTTAAAGGAGATAGCGCAACGATGGACTTTGCTTCACCACTCGTTTTCGAGTTGAGGTGGAACAGCTTTTCGACGCCCGAAAGCCTAGGATTTTAAACATAGATGGCGGATAAAAGGTCTCGGAATGTCGGCCAATGAACATAGTCGCCACTGAAAATTTCGCAATCTAAAGGGGGAACGCGGCACCCACTAGGAAGAGGTGCCGGTGTTGAAGGCTGACTCAAATGTTGAACGCTAGCGCTCTCAATCGTTTTGTTTAAGGTTGCCGCGCACAGTTCGAAAAACGAGTAACAGTAATCATTCTAAGATTGCATGACTGTAATCGTGTCTTTACACTTTAATACAGAGAGAACAGCAGAGCACGTCTCGAACTCTCTCTCCACCTTGTCCCAGAGAGCCCGTATCTGCTCAAGTCGGACCCTATTTGTGTGAACGGACGGAAGTTGGTCTGCTGGGGTGTTGACTCTGGCTTTGAATTGACTTACTCTATCGGTTAAAGTCACGAATTTTGTCAAAGCTGTGTCAGCGTCAGCCTGAGCCATTTTTGCAGTTGATCTCGTGTTTGGCAGAGTTACAACTGGCTTTGCTGACTGTGTCACAGATGTGCTTGTGGACTTAAGAGGAGGTTTAGGCTGTGGACTGTGGCGTGACGCCGAAGTTCTCACGGATTTTAAAGGAGTTAAGGACTTCTCGCTTGTTGTTCTGACGCTTCTCAATAATATGGTAAATCTGGTAGTTGGTGCAGTATACTTGCACCTAGGTTAAATGCTAAATATCTGTTTCTAAGTTGACGAACGTCTTCATCAAAATGTACTTTGGAGCATAAGATTTCCTTAATTTGAAATATCTGGGTTTTTGTAAACAGTTGCTTCTTTTCTAATGGGTCACCGGCTCGAGTAGCTACTCTCATTAATATTTTCATTTTTATCATTTATTGCCCATATAATTGAAGAATCTGATGAAGTGTGTTCATAGTTCTTTTTTGATCGGTGCCTCTTTGTTTGCTGATTTTATGTATACCGGCTACTTTTTCAAGCCTTTGAAAGAGCTGACCTAAGTCGAGAATTTCATTAGTATACTAATCGCTAAACATAATTTCTTGGTAAAACTTTGTTTCTATTTGTTTTAGAACATATTGATTAGGTTATACACAAGGTCACTACTACTACTATTCGTACTTGTAAGTACGTTGGGCTTAGAAGCTTTAGTTAGATATTGCTAAAGCAATTCTACTTTTATATTTTTAATTTATTCCTGCAGGAATCTGTTTACTTTGTTGTAGTGACTTTTTTTTTTTGTATATTCTTGTATTTGTAGGTTTAAGAATGTCAATTCTAATCATGCATCCGCTACTTTATTTATTCATGAGCAATTCATTTGTTTTAAATTATTTGCCATGTTCGGGGAAATTATTTCTGTTATGGGTGTGCTATTTATATGCACTGAAGATGTCTTGTATGCTTACTCGCTTTTTGTGGGTACTGAACCTTATTTTGCGCCGCTCCATGAAGGGCTTAAATGTGGAATTAGTTGGTCGTAATCTCTTAGATCCGCGCGCTATGATTGAAATAAAAGGGTAACGCACAAATCATGCGCACCGAAAAGGTATACGATATAATGCGTCGTCGTTCTCAAAATCTGTCAAATAACCAGGATTGAAGTAAACACAGTTCCAAATGGAAAATAAAAGGGTATCGCACAAATTCATGTGCACCGAAAAGGTATACGATATAATGCGTCGTTGTTCTCAAAATCTTTCAAACAACCAAGATGAATTCCTTCAGAATGTCTTGGACCTCGTTGTTCTTACTGATTACAACAATAAGACTTAACACGTTCAAAAAGAAATTACAGTGGATTACAACAACAAGACTTAATACGTTCAAAAGAGAAATCAAAGTGGACCTCGTTGTTCTTACTGATTACAACAACAAGACTTAATACTGTGAGGAACCGCAAAACGGCCCTCACAATTGTTGAGTACTTTTTGTAGCCATGTAAGATTATTGTTAGCTTAGCTTTTTTATAGCCAACCCAGCCATCTCCCGCCGCAAAACCCAACAAACAAAACATGCACGCAGCCGCAACGGTTCGAGCCAACACACACTCTCTCGAACATCTGCAGGCAACCCAACACACAATACGCCCACGAGAGAACAGCTTCAACACACGCTGAGCGCAGCCAACACGCACTCTCGAACACAAGCTCGAACATCTGCAGGCAACCCAACACACAATACGCCCACGAGAGAACAGCTTCAACACACGCTGAAGCACAGCCAACACGCACTCTCGAACACAAGCTCGAACATCTGCAGGCAACCCAACATACAATACGCCCACGAGAGAACAGCTTCAAGTAAGTTGGAACACACGCTGAGCGCAGCCAACACGCACTCTCGAACACAAGCTCGAACATCTGCAGGCCACCCAACACACACTACGCCCACGAGAGAACCGCTTCAACACACGCTGAGCGCAGCCAACACGCACTCTCGAACGCGCTCTCACGAACAAGCTCGAACACCTGTATGCAGCCCACACACACACAAGTCTTCGCCGCCGCTGCACTTCATACCGAAAGCCATCAAACGATCGAACCGAATTGCAACCGGCCCGATCGATGTTTTCGAACAATGGCCATGGAAAGTTTCGCTCGGCCAATGCCGAAGCCCGACGAGGCGCAAGCGCAGCCATGCAGCGACGCCGACGCCCCGCCCAGGCAACAGGTGCGTGGGCTGACGGCAGAGGAAGGCAGAATTAATTACTCTTGAGGCTTCGCACGTGCCGGACGAGAGTCAGTCGGACTTACCTTTATTTTTTTTTCGTAAACGGGAACCACCCCGCCGTGGAAAATTTCTAATTTATAAATTTTTAATAAATAAAAGAAATGTCTTAACCCGACTCAACTGCTGTGTTTTGTGTGTGTGTGTGTGTAAGTGTAGGAAGGAAATTAAATTCTTTTCTTTTCCTTCAAGCCCCTTCTCGCTGCCTCCCGCCGATCGTGGCCGGGCCGCGCAGTGGCCGAGGATTTCGACGGAGTCTTGTACTCGTTTGTCGGATCCGAAGCCATTGCCGGTCCCGGAGCGCGCAGTGGCCGTGGATTTCGACGGAGCTAAGCTCGTTTGTCGGATTTAGGGTCAGTGCGGGCTCCGGAGCGTGCGGCGGACAAAGATTTTGACGGAGTCTCGTACTCGGTTGTCGGATCTGAATCCGCTGTAGGTTTCGGCCCATGGTCGGCCCCACTGGGTGATAGTACCCAGTGTTTTGGTTCGTTACGTAAACACTGCAACAAAGCGTGTTTACTTGAAGTACTCTTGGTACAGTGAATATTCAAGATATGTGCATATTACACCTTTTTGGTTTTGGTAAAGGCCTTAGCGTTCGACACCACTAAACCCTTTTTTTGTTTTTCATGATTTATTAAAAATACTTTTAAAAATTGTTGTTCATAAAAATAGTAGAGATTAGAGATATCAGTTCCAAAACTGACTTTTTTAATTGATAACGAAATGGGCTACAAACTAGAGCTGCATAAGTGAACTTATAAGTGAGAACTTACAAGTGAACTTGAAATGTTCACTCACTTGAACTTGAATACAAAATTTCAAGTCAAGTAAGCCAAGTACACAGAATTTAAAGTCAAAAATCACTCAATGACTTGAAACGAGTAAGTCCGAGTGATACCACTTACAAGTAATTTCAAGTCACTTGGAAGTTCAAGACACTTGGAATTCGTAGAGTGAACTCTATGACTTTCAAGTCATCTGAATACTTTCAAGATAAATAAATAAATCTTTCAAATAAAGATATCATCGTGACTTTAATTTTATTTAACGTTGTTCTGAAGATTTTATGCCATTTTTCTGTAAATTTCCTCTAGGATTAGCACTAAGAATCGCGAAGAAAAATACTTCTTTGCTGGACCGCGGTTTCTTATACCAATGTAAAATTTTGGGCTTAGCCCTTAGTAAAGACGGAATTTTTTCGGCAAGATTTTCCTTATTTTTAAATGTAAAACTGTAAGTAAAACTGTAACAAGTGCTCACTTACTTGACTTGAAATCTCTATTGACTTCCACTTGTTACTAATCAATACTCTATAACTTGCTTTTTAAAACAAGTGTTTGAACAAGCAAGTCAGGGAAAAATACTAGTATACTTGGAACTTGTAAGTAAGTTGACTTAAACTCGATCACTCTATTTCAAAAAAATCACTTCTTCCATAGAAAGTGGCGATATCATAACATTTGAAGCCCATCTAACTCGGAAGAAGATAGTTATCAACCTGGCAAAACTTACTGCAGACCAAAATTTTCCAAAAAGGAAATGTGATTATATTCGAGCACAAGTCCAAATTTTGTAATTTTTGAAATGTGTACATTTTTGAACTTTTATCGATAAAAGAGGGGTGACCTTTTTAAATCGTATACAACTTTTTTTCTTAGTGTGATAAAAAATCGTTAAATATCAAATAAACTATCTAATATTTAAAACAACAGGATAGAAGAAGAAAAACTTTTTGGGAATCACAGTTTACAAACTAGTGCTACCCAAAGTTCTTGGTTAAAATAAGCTGTGACATTGATTTACGTCATAATTTAACTTTTAAAATCAAAATAAATATACTGCAAGGGAAACTTTTCGGCCTGACTTGGTGGCTGTTGGTTCAGAATATTGAAAAAGTTGGCCTGACTATTTCTAAGCTCAACATCAGGTGCTGCTGCATTTTTGATCAGATCAATGGATTTTTTTTTCTAGTTGGTGGAAAATTGGAGTAGTTTCAGTCGACTACATATGCTGAGAGCAACACACACAGTTACCAAAAATATCCACGGAAAAATAAGTTTAGCTATATGAAATAATTTAAAGGTCTAGAGAAATTTTAAGTTTAGTTTTAAAAGCAATTATTATATTTAATTATGTGAAGGTATCTTAAACTCCTTTTAATTTTGATATATTTCTGATACAAAATAATTTTTTTATTTTTACTTATCAACATATACATACATATATTACAATTTATCTAAATAATTAATTTTTTTAGCTGCAAAATTAAGTGCCTTACCCTCAATAAATTTAATTGATTAGTTTATGGAAATGCAGGGTAATCGGTGGTCTTGTCGAACGATTATTATGATGATGACGATTACGATTACGATTGCCAACTCGAGACGACATTCACGCACACAGACGCAAGTTAATTGGAATTTAGCACATGGCAACTGTATGTGAGAGGGTGTGTGTGTGTGTGCGTGTGTGTGGGTGGGTGTTAAGCAATTATATTTATAACGTTAATGAGCACATCGCATTATTTTGGATGAGAATAAGGTGGGGCGAGGTGGGGGGGTAGGTGTTTTGGGGTTTTTCGGGTTTCACAAGGCCACACAGTGAGGGCCAAAAGTTCGTGCACGTGTGGCAAATGTCGCACGACATAACCGATAAAAAAAAAACGAAACAAAATAAACAAACTAAAGAATCCAGGCAGCCAACCGAAAATTTTTCAAAAATTGTGTGCTTGAGTTTGTGAATTATGTAGTTGGCAATTACCACAGAATCTGTTTTTTTTTGAACTGTGAACTGATATTGCATATTTTATGGTTTCAGGGGAATCCTTTTCCTCCGCCTGCTCATCATCATCATAATATTTTCAGACGCAGTGGCTCATTAACTTTTGCCTTTGCCCTGTGTTGTGTCCTCCTCATCCTCCAGGACACCCCCCCTTCTGCGCCTTTCTTTACCTTAATAATTATTGCCCATGTGCGTGTGTCCTTTTTTTAATAGCACACTTAAGGGCGCACCGCACTGACATATTTCGTTTCCGTTTCCAGTGAGCCCCGCCAGCAAACTGAATTTGTCCCGACCAAAGAGAGATAATTTTTAAGACAAGGAGCTCATTAGGTAGCTACTCCAAATTAACATCAAGGAGCAAGGGATTGACATGGATTTTATGACTAATTAATGTTTATAAAATAATGTTATCTATAAGACTCGTTCTTCAATGATAATAATCATTCTTAAATATCAATTATATTTGGTACCCAGAAATGATTACCTCCTTTTTCTTTTATTCAAATGTAAACTGGCTTTACTTACTCTAGTAGCACTTACTAAACTAACTAAAACTTAATAAAAAATTTTTAAAAAGTGTGTTATATTAATTTCTTAAGGGGGGAGTGGGGGAGAAGTGGGGGTTGTGGGCATGGGGGGTTATGGGCACCCCTACGTATCTTTTCACAAAATGAAGATTGACTTTTTTGGTGATGTCATTCGCAAGCAATTACCTTATGTATGATTTATGCCAAATATCAAAGTAATCGAAAACGTTTTCTTTTTGAAATGAACGAATTGGTTTTTTTTGTGCTTGGAAAAGGTGGTGAAGTTTTTTTCAAAAATTTTCAATAGTTTATTAATTAAAGTGATGCATTTTTATTTAGTCAAAGTATTATACTAAATGGAACAATATCGATTTGAACCAAAAAATGTATGCAAATACATTTTTTAATTACTTCTTAAAATGTCTGCTAAAGTTGGTTGTGGGCACCAAAATTGGGGATGTTGTGGGCACCCGTTTTTTCTTGGCAAATTTGTTTATAACCTACAATTTCTTGTAAAATTGTTTTCAAAATTTGTTTGGAACCCTCTAGAACATTCTTGTAGAAATCTTAGGCTCTTGGAAATGGATCCTCTCCCGCTGAGAGGGATTATCACCAAAATATGTAATTTTGCGATCGAGCTTTTCGTCTGAAATGTGTGGACATGCGGGACAGTTATTACACATGTCAAAATTGTGTTTCCGACGATGAGTAACTCCTATGTAGTCTTTTAAATAAATAAATGTTCGTTATGTTGATATTGGTTGCGGTTTTTCCATATTTTTCCATTTGCAGCATTTTTTTCCCAGGGTGCCCACAACCCCCCAAAAAAAAATGGTAGCTGAAAATTAGGGTTTTACAAAAGTCCATATAAAATTTTTCGCATGACGAAATCAAGTATATTTCTTCATAATTAGTTAGTTTAGGTCTCTAGCTTTACACAGATACCCATATGTCCAAATAATATGCACTAGTTCGGTAATTATAGGCCAAAAACAAAACTATGCCCACAACCCCCACTTCTCCCCTACACTTTGAACGTCCAAAAAGTAAGGCATTTTCGTTAATTTTTTTAAGCAATAAAACACTCAGGGAGGGCAAGTATGTTATAACCCATTTAATACTCATCCTTCGAACTATATTTTTTTTTTAACTCGATTGGCGTTTCCCTGTGGCCGGTGCACCATAATCCATTTTTGACAAAATCGAAAATGTGACGACGTATTTCTAGGCAGAACTTAGTTCTGAACAAGAAAACCTAGGCGATATCCAAATTTGATGATAACTGGTTGGAGTTTTTTCCCACGCCAGTTTGAAAAACCCCGTTTCGAGATAAACGCGTTTAAAGATGTACATGTAGGGGAGATGTGGGGGTTGTGGGCATAGTTTTGTTTTTGGCTTATAATTACCGAACTAGTGCATATTATTTGAACATATGGGTATCTGTGTAAAGCTAGAGACCTAAACTAACTAATTATGAAGAAACATACTTGATTTCGTCATGCGAAAAAATTTCATATGGACTTTTGTAAAATCGTAATTTTCAGCTAAAATTTTTTTTTTGGGGGTTTTGGGCACCCTGGGAAAAAATGCTGCAAATGGAGAGATATGGAAAAAACGCAACCAATATCAACAAAATGACAATTTATTTATTTCAAAGACTACATAGGCGTTATTCATCGTCGGAAACACAATTTTGACATTGTAATAACTGGCCCGCATGTCAACACATTTCAGACGAAAAGCTCGATCGCAAAATTACAAATCTTTTTTTTTTTTTTTTTTTTTTTTTTTTCGCGCGTAGTCCCACGGCCCACTTACCCGCCCAACCGACCGGGGGGCGCAGCCGTGTATCGTACGGCACGATTCGCGAGAGGATAGACGCGAGTTATGAAAAGATAGGCAAAAGTCCGAGGAAAAGTAGGATCTAATTTTGTGCTAACGAAGTTAGTATAAGTCGTTTTAAGAGCGGCAGAGAGTCAGAATTTGAGATTATAGGATAAAGTCTATTATAGTCAGAACATAATACTCTGAAAGGCTCATGCAAGTCATAGTTAGATCTACAATGGTTTAATATTAAGGGTATATAATTTCTAGTTAATCTACTTGGCACAGAAAAGTTAAGCCGACCTACCAAGTCGGCACTGTCAATATCACCACGAATAAGATTATAAATAAAAATAGTACCAAGCATCGTTCTACGGTTAGCTAGGGAGGGTAAATTAATTAAAAGTAATCTGCTAGAATAAGAAGGTAAGTTAAGGTTTGCATCCCAGTTGAGGCGCCGTAAAGCAAAAATTAAAAAGTTTTTCTGTACAGATTCAATGCGATCTATATGAACTCCGTATTGGGGACTCCAGACGGGAGACCCATACTCTAGAATCGGACGGACTAGCGAAGTAAATAACGTTTTAGTGACGTAGGGATCGTCAAATTCCTTCGACCATCTTTTAATGAAACCAAGCACTCCCCTGGCTTTATTAACCATGGACGAAATGTGATCAGTAAACTTAAGTTTTTGGTCCAAAAGGACGCCAAGATCGTCAACCATAGTTATTCTATCCAAAGATTTCCCACTTAGTGAGTAAGTTGCAAGTTTTGGATTGACTCGGCAAAAAGTCATCAGCTTGCACTTAGACCCGTTTAAATTTAGTAAATTATCACGGCACCAGTTTTGAAAATTATTTAGATCGGATTGTAAGTCAGAATGGCTGGAAATATCCTTATACTGCAGGCATAACTTAACATCATCTGCGTACATAAGTACGCGAGAATGATTATAATTAATGGAAGGTCGTTAATAAATAAAGTAAAAAGAAGCGGACCAAGGTGACTCCCTTGTGGGACGCCGGAGGTAACTCGGAGAAGACCAGAAAGAGAATTTTTAAAAAGGACTCTTTGTGTCCTGCCACTCAGATAACTTAAAATCCATCTAAGAAGATCAATTGGAAACCCTAACAAGTCAAGTTTCCGAACTAAAAGTGAGTGATTTACAGAGTCAAATGCTTTACTAAAGTCAGTGTAAATGACATCTGTTTGAAAGCTACTTTTAAAGCCCTTTATCACGAATGAGGTGAGCTCCAAAAGGTTAGTAGTTGTTGATCTTCTTTTCATAAATCCGTGTTGACACGGAGATATTACTGACCTACAAAGGTGCTGCAAATGAGGAGTAATGACATTTTCGAAAAGTTTGGGGATAGCCGACAACTTAGAGATACCTCTATAATTGCTGGCATCCAATTTGTTACCTTTTTTGTGGAGAGGAATAACAAATGACTCCTTCCAAATAAGGGGAAATTGGGAGGTTTCTAAAGATAAGGTGAACAATTTGAGAAGGGGTTTGCATAAGGCTTCCGCGCAATTCCTAAGCACGCAGCCAGGAATTCCGTCGGGACCTGGAGAGTAAACAGGCTTAACACGTTGAAGATCCAAAAACAAAGAGCTTTCGTTTATAATAGGACTGAATATAAGGTTCGACGTGGACATGGTGTAAGAATAAGGCTCTATTGGATGTGCGGAAGTAGTATAAGTTGTTTGAAAAAACTGGGCATAAAGATCGGCTATAGCCTGATCTGTGGTTGCCGTCATGTTTTCAAAATAAAGCGAGGAAGGATAAGAAGTAGATTTACGCTTGGTGTTAACAAAGTTATAAAACTGTTTCGGGTCCTGCGAGAACTGGACCTTACAACGATTTAAATAATTTTTATAGCACTGCGCGTTAAGCACGGTAAATGTTGACCGAGCACTTAGATATTTTGAAAAAACAGATTGAGAACCGGAGTATTTATATTTCCTATAAAGTCTGGACTTAACATTTCTTAGGTGTGACAACTCTTTACTAAACCAAGGTGGTTTACTGGAGATAGCCGGATAGTACATCGGAACACAAGAATTAAAAAATGATTTAATTGCAGTATAGAAAATATTTATGGCATCAGCCATATTATTGCATGAGTAGAGATCGGACCAATTGAAGCCAGATATAAAATTATTAAGCCTAGAAAAGTCTGCCTTACGAAAACAATGTATTCGTTTAGTTGACCTTTCTGATTTTTCTTCTATCACGATACCCGTGTCAACTGTCACATCGAAAGTAGGATGATATGGATCCTCAGGTTGCGTAAGTGGTGGAACCCTGGATAGAAACACGCCTTCAGGATTTGAGACAAAGCACAAATCTAGTAAGCGGCCTAGTGAGTTTCGAACATGGTTTACTTGACTCAAAGATATGTCAAGCAAGCCGTCAGTAAAGTCATGTTGTGCAATAGGTAGTAAAACATTTGATTTTTCGTCTGTGGACCACATAGCTCCAGGTATGTTAAAATCACCTAGAACTAATAACTGATCCCTATCGGACAGCCTATTTGAAACGGACTGTATAACAGAAAGATGATTTAAGTACTCTTGGAGTTCAGAAGACGGCGGAATATAAGAGCAAGTGATATAAATAAACTTTCCCGGAAGGGACAGCTTTATACAAATAAATTCAATATTATTAAATTCCTCAAAACGTACCTCTTCCGACGTAAGGTTGGAGTCCACGGCAATTAAGACTCCACCTCCCCGTTTGGAAAGACGGTCAAGCCTATATACTGTGTACTTACCGGGAAAAACTTCGGAGCTAAGAATCTCCGGCTTTAACCAGGTTTCTGTAAACACAATAACATGGGATGCAAATGAAAAGCTATCAGAATACAATTTAGTTAGCTTGCTACGCAAGCCTCTTGCATTTTGATAGGAAAGAAGGAGGTTTTTAGTTAGTTTTTTGAAGAAGAAGTAGAAGAGGAAGATGGCACAATGGTCTGGCCACGACTGGGAAGTCTTATTCCCGTGGGGCCTTTCTTTTTTTCTTAGCTTCGAACTCCTTTACCACCAAATTGTCCGGCCAAAATTTGGCAGAGCTTATGGTAGCAAAGTACTCGGGTGGGACAGTGATCTTGAAAGATGAAATATCCCTAGCATAAGAGAAGTTGAATTTTTCCACCTTAACGTTTTCGGCTTTTGAATTGTCTTGTATATAAGACAGTACATCAGAAGATGTTTGATCAGGGGAAAGCCGAGAAACAAATATTTGTTTCTTTAGTGGAACCACTGAAAGAGCTTTAGGTGGTGCAGGTTGTGCGTCTGCAGAACCACCTTTGCCCGGTAGTCCGGAGTCAATATTCCCTTGTGGCGGTGTGTTAACTAGGTTTGGTGGATTCACCAACTGTGAAACCACTACGGACAAATCGGAATTTTCAGGATCGCCTATTTGCATACACTCCGCTGTGGATTGATCGGGCTCCGAATCTTTTTTGGCTGCCGATCTTAGCAACATTTGAGCGGTTGCTGAGTTCGGCTGCTGATCCACGGGAGTGCTCTGCTGGTCACCTGACGGAGGCTGCGGGGTGTTCCCCTTTGGCCTACCACCAGCGGCTTTTTTGCGCTTTGGAGACTCCTCTAATAGTTTTATACTATTAAATTGAGTGTCCAGAGCTTGGAGCAGATCATCTGCCTTGCGAAAACTATCTCTAGCTCCGGCAAAACAGGTGATCAGCCCCTTCAAGCCGCCTTTAGTTTGGCGCATGAACAATTTCATCTCGTTCGCAACCTCGAGACAGGCGTCACAACAAAACTGCAAATTTTTACCCTTACTTAGGTCATCACTTGTTCGGCCAGTGAAACCAGCGCACTTGGTGTGCACCATTTTTTCACATAGCCAACAAGTCATTTTAGGCTGGTCAGCCTTGATTGCCTGCTGGCATTTTTTATTAACACAGACAAAAAATGTGTCCATAATTTTGACTAATCGGACCACTGTACCAAATGAAAATTAAATCGAACCTTGTAAGCCGGCCGCTAAAAGTACCGTAAGAGCACAGATAAATGCCCGCTTAGGAGCTTCGAAATAGAGAGCGAGATAAAGAGCGAGAGAGTTAGAGAGCGCAGTGCAATGCAATTGATGTGCATGCAAAAACACCAACAACGATTAACTCTGCGTGGGACGAATAAAGCACAAAAGAAAGACAATAAAGAGCGAGAGAGTTAGAGAGCGCAGTGCAATGCAATTGATGTGCATGCAAAAACACCAACAACGATTAACTCTGCGTGGGAAGAATAAAGCACAAAAGCAAGACAATATAGAAACGCAACAACAAAAAACACAAGAGAAACTAAAAGTTTAAATTGTTAATTCGATGTTATGCACAGAATAGAACAGATTTCACTCGCGAAGCGAACGGAATATAAAAGTTTAAAAATTAAGAAGGGGATTTATATGTTTTTTATATTCCCACCGTTGGGTTTACTCAACAAACAAAACAAAAAAAACAAAAATCGGAGCGCAGAAAAAAACACGGCCGTTCACTTTGAAAGTACAGAGCGAAGTGATGGTGATAATCCCTCTCAGCGAGAGAGGATCCTTTTCCAAGAGCCTAAGATTTCTACAAGAATGTTCTAGAGGGTTCCAAACAAATTTTGAAAACAGTTTTCCAAGAAATTGTAGGTTATAAAAAAATTTCTAATATACCTATCATATCATTTTTATAAATCCTTTTTATTTTTACTTGATGAATTTGTAAAGTTTTTGAGTTTGTGTTTATAAATTTTAAAACAATTTGGATTCGAATAGGTTTTGGAAAACCAACTAATCCCTCTCAGCGAGAGAGGATCCTTTTCCAAGAGCCTAAGATTTCTACAAGAATGTTCTAGAGGGTTCCAAACAAATTTTGAAAACAATTTCATAGGTTATAAAAAATTTCTAATATACCTATCATATCATTTTTATAAATGCCTTTTTATATTTACTTGATGAATTTGTAAAGTTTTTGAACACGTGTTTATAAATTTTAAAATAATTTGGATTCGAATAGGTTTTTGGAAAACCAACTAATCCCTCTCAGCGAGAGAGGATCCTTTTCCAAGAGCCTAAGAGTTCTACAAGAATGTTCTAAAGGGTTCCAAACAAATTTTGAAAACAATTTTACAAGAAATTGTAGGTTATAAAAAAATTTCTAATGTACCTATCATATCATTTTTATAAATGCCTTTTTATATTTACTTGATGAATTTGTAAAGTTTTTGAACACGTGTTTATAAATTTTAAAATAATTTGGATTCGAATAGGTTTTTGGAAAACCAACTAATGATTAAATAAATTGTGTTTTTATATTTGAACTATTCCTACTAAGCCCACGTGTTTTAAATCAAGTTTACAGGATGCATGCATATGTGTGTATGACATACACATGTAAGAGTGTGCTGAAGCACGTGACATACCATCGTGGTGAACTCGTCGTTGGCACCACGCTGCTTCTGCGCCTCCATGGCCTCCAAGGCGGCCTTGCAGTGCTCCTCATAGGCCCGGCCCAGACCGCTCTTTGCGTCGACCAATTCTTGGAGCTTCTCACGCTCAGCACCAATATTGGAGAGCATTTTTTTTTTTTTTATTATATAAACGCGCGTAGTCCCACGGCCCACTTACCCGCCCAACCGACCGGGGGGCGCAGCCGTGTATCGTACGGCACGATTCGCGAGAAGATAGACGCGAGTTATGAAAGTATAGGCAAAGTCCGAGGAAAAAATTAGGATCTAATTTTGTGCTAACGAAGTTAGTATAAGTCGTTTTAAGAGCGGCAGAGAGTCAGAATTTGAGATTATAGGATAAAGTCTATTATAGTCAGAACATAATACTCTGAAAGGCTCATGCAAGTCATAGTTAGATCTACAGTGGTTTAATGTTAAGGGTATATAATTTCTACTTAATCTTCTTGGCACAGAAAAGTTAAGCCGACCAACCAAGTCGGCACTGTCAATATCACCACAAATAAGATTATAAATAAAAATAGTACCAAGCATCGTTCTACGGTTAGCTAGGGAGGGTAAATTAATTAAAAGTAATCTGCTAGAATAAGAAGGTAAGTTAAGGTTTGCATCCCAGTTGAGGCGCCGTAAAGCAAAAATTTAAAAGTTTTTTTGAACAGATTCAATGCGATCTATATGTACTTCGTATTGGGGACTCCAGACGGGAGACCCATACTCTAGAATCGGACGGACTAGCGAAGTAAATAAGGTCTTAGTGACGTAGGGATCGTCAAATTCCTTCGACCATCTTTTAATAAAACCAAGCACTCCTCTGGCTTTATTAACCATAGACGAAATGTGATCAGTAAACTTAAGTTTTGGGTCCAAAAGGACGCCAAGATCGTCAACCATAGTTATTCTATCCAAAGATTTCCCACTTAGTGAGTAAGTTGCAAGTTTTGGATTGACTCGGCAAAAAGTCATCAACTTGCACTTAGACCCGTTTAAATTTAGTAAATTATCACGGCACCAGTTTTGAAAATTGTTTAGATCGGATTGTAAGTCAGAATGGCTGGAAATATCCTTGTACTGCAGGCATAACTTAACATCATCTGCGTACATAAGTACGCGAGAATGATTTATAATTAATGGAAGGTCGTTAAGAAATAAAGTAAAAAGAAGCGGACCAAGGTGACTACCTTGTGGGACGCCGGAAGTAACTCGGAGAAGACCAGAAAGAGAATTTTTAAAAAGGACTCTTTGTGTCCTGCCATTCAGATAACTTAAAATCCATCTAAGAAGATCAATTGGAAACCCTAACAAGTCAAGTTTCCGAACTAAAAGTGAGTGATTTACAGAGTCAAATGCTTTACTAAAGTTAGTGTAAATGACATCTGTTTGAAAGCTACTTTTAAAGCCCTTTATCACGAATGAGGTGAGCTCCAAAAGGTTAGTAGTTGTTGATCTTCTTTTCATAAATCCGTGTTGACACGGAGATATAACTGACCTACAAAGGTGCTGCAAATGAGGAGTAATGATATTTTCGAAAAGTTTGGGAATAGCCGACAACTTAGAGATACCTCTATAATTGCTGGCATCCAATTTGTTACCTTTTTTGTGGAGAGGAATGACAAATGACTCCTTCCAAATAAGGGGAAATTGGGAGGTTTCTTAAGATAAGGTGAACAATTTGAGAAGGGGTTTGCACAGGGCTTCCGCGCAATTCCTAAGCACGCAGCCAGGAATTCCGTCGGGACCTGGAGAGTAAACAGTCTTAACACGTTGAAGATCCAAAAATAAAGAGCTTTCGTTTATAATAGGACTGAATATAAGGTTCGACGTGGACATGGTGTAAGAATAAGGCTTTATTGGATGTGCTGAATTAGTATAAGTCGTTTGAAAAAACTGGGCATAAAGATCGGCTATTGCCTGATCTGTGGTAGCCGTCATGTTTTCAAAATAAAGCGAGGAAGGATAAGAAGTAGATTTACGCTTGGTGTTAACAAAGTTATAAAACTGTTTCGGGTCCTGCGAGAACTGGACCTTACAACTACTTAAATAATTTTTATAGCACTGCGCGTTAAGCACGGTAAATTTTGACCGAGCACTTAGATATTTTGAAAAACAGATTGAGAACCGGAGTCTCTATATTTCCTGTAAAGTCTGGACTTAACATTTCTTAGGTGTGACAACTCTTTACTAAACCAAGGTGGTTTACTAGAGATTGACGGATAGTACATCGGAACACAAGATTTAAAAAATGATTTAATTGCAGTATAAAAAATTTTTATGGCATCAGCCATGTTATTGCATGAGTAGAGATCGGACCAATTGAAGCCAGATATAAAGTTATTAAGCCTAGAAAAGTCTGCCTTACGAAAACAATGTATTCGTTTAGTTGACTTTTCTGATTTTTCTTCTATCACGATACCCGTGTCGACTGTCACATCGAAAGTAGGATGATATGGATCTTCAGGTTGCGTAAGTGGTGGTACCCTGGATAGAAACACGGCTTCAGGATTCGAGACAAAGCACAAATCCAGTAAGCGGCCTAGTGAGTTTCGAACATGGTTTACTTGACTCAAATCAGCTTTGTACAAATAAATTCAATATTATTAAATTCCTCAACACATACCTCTTGCGACGTGAGGTTGGAGTCCACGGCAATTAAAACTCCACCTCCCCGTTTGGAAGAACGGTCAAGCCTATATATTGTGTACTTACCGGGAAAAACTTCGGAGCTAAGAATCTCCGGCTTTAACCAGGTTTCTGTAAACACAATAACATGGGATGCAAATGAAAAGCTATCAGAATACAATTTAGTTAGCTTGCTACGCAAGCCTCTTGCATTTTGATAGGAAAGAAGGAGGTTTTTAGTTAGTTTTTTGAAGAAGAAGTAGAAGAGGAAGATGGCACAATGGTCTGGCCACGACTGGGAAGTCTTATTCCCGTGGGCCCTTTCTTTTTTTTCTTAGCTTCGAACTCCTTTACCACCAAATTGTCCGGTCAAAATTTGGCAGAGCTTATGGTAGCGGGGTGTTCCCCTTTGGCCTACCACCAGCGGCTTTTTTGCGCTTTGGAGACTCCTCTAATAGTTTTATACTATTAAATTGAGTGTCCAGAGCTTGGAGCAGATCATCTGCCTTGCGAAAACTATCTCTAGCTCCGGCAAAACAGGTGATCAGCCCCTTCAAGCCGCCTTTAGTTTGGCGCATGAACAATTTCATCTCGTTCGCCACCTCGAGACAGGCGTCACAACAAAACTGCAAATTTTTACCCTTACTTAGGTCATCACTTGTTCGGCCAGTAAAACCAGCGCACTTGGTGTGCACCATTTTTTCACATAGCCAACAAGTCATTTTAGGCTGGTCAGCCTTGATTGCCTTCTGGCATTTTTTATCAACACAGACAAAAAATGTGTCCATAATTTTGACTAATCGGACCACTGTACCAAATGAAATGAAATCGAAACTTTTGAGCGAGCAATTACCGCAAGAGCGAGCGCAGATAACTACCAGATAAGAAGTTTCGATATAGAGAGCGAGATAAGGAGCGAGAGAGCGCAGTCAATGCAGTTGATGTGCATGCAAAAACAACAACGACGATTGGCCCTGCGTGGGACGGATAAAGCACAAAAGAAAGACAAAATAACACGCAACAACAAAAAACACAAGAGAAACTAAAAGTTTAAATTGATTAATTTATTGTTATGCACAGAAATAGAAGAAATTCACTCGCGAAGCGAACGGAATATTGAAGTATATTAATTAAAAAGGCGATTTATATGTTTTTATTTATTCCCACCGTTGGGTTTACACGATAAATAGGTAAAAATCGGAGCGCAGAAAAAAAACACGGCCGTTCACTTTGGAAGTACAGAGCGATTTCCCCGAGAAATGTTTGGAGCGTATTCGTGTCATGGATCATCTCGGTTTGAAGGTTGTACTTCTCCTCCATCAAAGCCTGCTCCTGTGTGGCCATTTTCTCGATCTCCGCTCAACGCGAGCAGTTCCAGCTTTCTGCACATGAGAATCGTAATGTTTTAATGTGTGTTTGCAGATTTCACTTGAACTTACCAATGCCTCCAGACTTTGCTCAATTCTGGCTTTACGCGTTTCCTGGTCTCCATCACTATCACTATCACTATACATCTTCTTGCCGCCGTCAAAAGACATCGTTATATGTAATTCAAGTCACGAATAAAAGGTTTTAATTGAATGTTAAAACTGTTTTAAGCTTGGCAAAATGCTCAGCGTTCAAGATGGCAGCTCCAGTGTTGGAAAACGAGGGAACCGGCTCACCTATCGAATTCCACTGACCTATCGATTGAAGTGAAATCGATATATTCCTTAAGATTATTTAAGTGCTTGTTATTATTTGTTTCATTTTCAGTGCTGGACTGCCAGTTGGGCGATTGGGGCGCCTGGAGCGATTGTGATAAGATCTGCGGCACTGGAATGATGACGCGGAGCCGCCAGATCCTGCAGGCGGCCCAAAACGGGGGCAAGCACTGCCCCGCGCTGCAGCAGAAGCTCGGATGCCAGGGATACAGGTGCCACGGATACCGGGACAAGAAGATCCTGCGCGTTAAGTGAAGCTACTCTTGATCCTCCTCAATAACAAAAATGGTTATTTATGCAGAACATTAACAATAAACGAAATTTTATATTTAAATTGCTTAAGAGCCAAAGGGAACATTTAAATAATTTAAAATTTGTCCCGTGATCATGTGAATTTTATTTCACGCAAAGTTATTTCTGACTGACGTTACAAGTTTCCTAAATCGTTTCGTGTAGAGGCCCCTATGAACCAGTTCTATCGAAAGACTGAGACGTTAAAATTTATGTTTCTGTTTAAAAAATAGATAATATTATTAATTTCGGTTTCACCAGCTCAACTTCCGATATGGTCACGTCACTGTGAGCGGTCTAAAGAAGACCAGGAAGGCTCCAGAAGAGATGACCAGTGGAGACATCTGCGAGGCTGTCGAGGATACCCTCGAACCACTAAGGGTGGAGTCGACGTCGCAGAGTGGAGAGGACACTTAATCTGTCATGGAGATTGGAGACGACCAGGGGATGGACACTCCATGTCATCCCAAGAGCTGGCCAAGGAGCTTCTCCTGGATGACAGCTACGATGAGGCGGAGGTCACCGTGATAGACGGTGGTGGAGAGACTTGCTCGCTCTCTTCACCAGAAATCACGGGGCACCAAACCCCCATCTGATGGCTGCAACAAGCAGCACTCGGCTAGCCCAGGTGAACATCCATCGGGCCAAAGCAGCATCTGCTGTCTTGGCCAGGATGATCACCTCCCAACACCTAGGGCTAGCCCTTGTACAGGAACCATGGTGGCACCATGGCATTAAAGGCCTGTACACGAAGGATACAAAGGAGAACTACCTCCCAGATCATGCATTGTTATAATGAAAGATATCAATTGCAGTATCTTTTCAGAGTTCCTGAGCAGGGACTGTGTCGCCATTTCCATCGACGGCACAGGAGCTACACAGAAGCTAGCAGTGGCCTCCGCCTACTTTGCTGGGGAGGAAGCCTGTCCACCGCCAGAAATACTCGGGCTATTGGACCACTGCCGGATGTGATGCCAACGCACATCATGTGATCTGGGACAGTACTGATGTTAATAACAGAGGTGAGCAACTACTAGAATTTATTTTAAATAATAACCTAGAGATTTGTAATGTCGGCTCCACGCCGACATTTGTTACCATGGTAAGAAAAGAGGGGCTAGACATAACTCTGGCAACCAATTCAATCAAACCCCACATTAGAAACTGGCATGTGTCACCAGAAGAATCCATGTCCGACCACAGGACAATTTTGTTTGAGGTAGCCTTCAATACAAAAAGATTTAGCCCTAAAAGAAACCCCAAGAAAACAAACTGGGATAAATTCAGGTCAACTCTAGAGCTAAATCTTTCCAACGAACCGTCAGGATACCCTAGACATCCCTTGGAACTAGATAGAGCAGTAGACAACCTAGGTCACCAAATAGTGAATGCCATTTAAGACAGTTGTCCACTAGGCAGACAGAAACGGGAAACAGAAGCACCGTGGTGGAATTCGAAGCTTGAACGGCTACAACGCACCACTCGAAGGCTCTTCAACAGGCCAAAAACTGAAAGTAACTGGGAACGGTACAGGCAAAGCCTGACGCTCTATAACAAAGAGATCAGGAAATCCAAACGGAAGGACTATAGAAACTTCTGTGAGGCAATAAGTAACGTCAACGAGGGCGCAAGACTGCACAAGGCAATGGCCAAAAGTGCAATAGATAGTAATTTAGCCCTGAAGAAAGGTAATTACACCTTTACTTCCACGGATCGGGAGAAATTAGAACTTCTCTTTGACACGTATTTCCCGGGAAGTACTCCCATTACGGGAAATATTATGCGTGATCATCATAGAACCCCTGAACGTTTCTACTTCGGTCGCGTGTTTTCTTAACGCTCCGGAGAAACAATTAGTCACCCAGTCGAAAACGTTCGAAAAATTTACAAACGCGAGGTATTGCGTTTCGCGATGCTTTTCGCATATCGCAGACTAAAGTTTTAATTATTTAATTAATTAATCATTACGTACTATCAATAAACAAATGAGTGAGAACGTGGATCGGCGCACTCAACGCCAAAAACAACAAGGCGAAACCCGTGAAAAAATTCAGAGAGAGCAAGACAAACGTCGTCACTCTTTGGCCCGAAACAACGCTTATTTTTCTGTGAAGAGTTATACTCCAGAAACGAAAGTGCAAGAAAGTGCAAGTTTACTGACCGCCGAAAACCAGAGAGCTAGTTCTTTCTCTCCCGCATTGCTCTTCACCGCTCAAACGCCATGGAGTGAGCAATGCAAAACTCCAACCGAGCTTCTGCCACCTAGTGCAACAACAACAGCAACTACCTCGTCAACTACAACGGTCTCTCTAGCCAACAATGCAATAACGACTTCACTCTCTTCTTCTGCAGCGGGTAAAGCAACAACACAACCAAGTGCAAAAATCGGGTCAAACGGCAACAACAAAGCTACGAAAGAAGAAGTGACAATTCCGCAAGCGGGTTCGGCCATGCAGACAGGCATGGATCGCTATATTAATATTTCCTAGCGCAAGCTAACACCCCAAAAAAAATCTGACGGCAATAAGCCCAAAGTAAATCGTACCAACAAAGGCCCTGAAAATATCGGGCCATTAAATGAAAATAGATGTTCTATTCTGGCGGAGCTGGAAACTGAGTCTGAACAGTTACCTCCAAGGAAACTTAAGCCCCCACCTATCTTTATTCGGGAGAAGATCTCGAATGCCCTAGTCAACAAAATAGTTGATCTAGTCGGAAAAGATACATTTCATGTTATTTCGCTTATGAAAGGGAATATAAGCGAAACCAAACTGCAAACCAAAACTGAAGACGACTTCCGAGCAGTGTCAAAGTACCTAAACGATGCCAAAAAAAATTACTACACGTACCAGCTAAAAAGCTGCAAAGGCTTGCAAGTTGTGCTTAAGGGAACAGAACCCGATGTGACCCCCTCTGAAATTAAAGAGGCTTTAAAAGAAAACGGTTTTTGTGTTAAAAATGTCATAAATATTATGAAAAAAACAAAAAGCCGCAACCTTTATTCAAGGTCGAGCTGGAGCCAGACAGCAGAACTTTGAAGAAAAAACGCTGTGCACCCGATCTACAAGCTGCAGTACCTGCTGCATCGTAGGATCACAGTAGAAGAGCCGCACAAACGGAACGGGCCAGTGCAATGTGAAAATTGCCAGGAATACGGACACACCAGGGCTTACTGCACCCTCAGTATGTGTGGCTTGTGGAAACTGCCACGGCTCCGAGCCCTGCCCTGCCAACAAGGAAGACTCTCTCACTAAAAAGTGTGTAAATTGCCAAGGAAATCACACAGCAAACTACAGAGGCTGTCCAGTCTACAAGGAGATGAAAATTCGGATGCAACGAGCGACAACGACACGCTCCCAGAACACACAGAACATTTACATGAGATCACAAACGACACCGGAAGTTTTCTTCGCAAAAGCAGCCAGGTCATCATTTGGCCCTTCAATTACCACCAACGGCATTTCTTACGCCAGTGCTCGAAAATCAGGCACAGCTCACATAGAGCCGAAAATTGATAACATGCAGCAGGCCATGGGACAGCCACAAAGTAACATGGAAACTATGATGATCACTTTGCAACAAAATATGATGGAATTTATGTCCTTCATGAAAACCCCCATGCAAACCCTTATGCAAAACCAAACCATCTTGTTACAAATGCTTGCAGCTCAGCAGCCCAAATAAACTATGCCTTGTCTTCGAATAACTCTGTGGAACGCCAACGGTGTTTCACGGCATAAACCTGAAATAACTCAATTTCTGAACGAAAACCACATCGACGTTATGTTGCTGGCAGAAACGCATCTCACCAGCAAATATAACTTTCAAATACGGGGATACACGTTCTATGGCACCGATCATCCAGATGGTAAAGCACATGGCGGAACCGGCATCTTAATAAGAGACCGCATCAAACACCACTTTCACCAAAGGTTTGCAAAAAACACTTGCAAGCTACATCGATAAAATTACAGTTGGGCAACTGAAATCTTGCCATTGCCGCTGTTTACTGCCCACCCCGTTTTACAGTCTCCGAAGGTCAATTCATGGACTTCTACAATTCACTTGGAGAGAGAGAGAGTGAGAGAACACATTGGGGATCCCGCCTTGTGACCTCCAAAGGAAGGCAACTATATAATGCACTCATCAAAACATGCAACAAACTGGACTACGTTTCACCACGCAGCCCTACATACTGGCCTACAGACTAGAGCTGCAAAACCATCGATGGTTAAAACGATATTATCGATGGTTTAGTTTTTGGCGATATATCGATGGTTTTATTTCACCATCGATATATCGTTGTACCATCACTTCGAGGCTGACGCGCTTAAAAGTTGTAAATATTTTGTGAAAAAAAGTGTTAATATATTTTATTGTTTTGTAGTTTTCAATTAGTTTACTTTCAAATTGGTGGTTCCTCTATTTGGGAGTATGAAGAAGCGAAAATATTGTTTTATTTTAAATAAACTAAAATATAAATATAAAAAAAAAATAGTGCATTTATTTTCGATTATCGCTAAATAATCGATGGTTGAAACCATCGATGGGGAAACCATCGATGGTCTGACCATCGATGGTTTTGCAGCTCTACTACAGACCCTAGGAAACTACCTGATTTAATTGATTTTGCTGTGACAAAAAATATTTCTCGCAATCTAATATCTGCAAAATCGCTTTTGGATCTATCATCGGACCACTCACCAGTGCTAATAACTCTTCTTCAAAGCCCGGAAGTAGTCGAGCACCCTCGCAGGCTGACGTCGCATCGAACTAACTGGCTGAAGTTCAAAAAATACGTAAGTTCATACATTGAACTAACTCCACAGCTCAACATCAAGGAGGACATCGATTGCCTTGCCGATGCACTGGAGTCTGTACTCATCGCCAAAGTCTCTACACCGCAAGGGAGGGATGGGCACACTTACCAACACAAAACTAACCTTGAAATCGAACAGCTTGTTTTGGAGAAAAGACGTTTGAGGCGTGCTTGGCAAACCAGCAGATCGCAATCCTCAAAACAAAGTCTTAATGAAGCTGGTCGCAGGCTTACCAGGGCCCTAAGGCACGAAGAAGTTAAAGCACAACGCCAGTAAATTGAGAAACTTTCACCCACCAGCACCAAGCATCTATTGGGTTGGTTTCTAAAGCTAATTTGTCAAAAATTGTACGTGATTTATCTTCTAGTTCAGTGATGAACTTACTGATGCTTCCTTTGTATTGTGTGTCGTACAGGTTTTTTATTAAGTCTTCATATGGCCTGTGGTCCTTGTCTACACGGGCTACAACTGAGGCTGTACGCCTAGCGGTTGCAGTGCGAGCGGGAGCGGGCGAGAGGGGGGGAGGGTTACCTACGTCGTACTTCGATCTGGGCTGCTGGAAAACGTAACGGTCAAGTAACGGACACAGGGTTTAACCTTAACGATATACAAGCTTTATTTCATTAAGTTGGGGGGAATCCTAGTTGATAAACATGTTCCCTGGCTTGCCTATACCGCACTCCTAATGTAGCTCTACTTGCTCAGGCAGGATGACTGTTGACTTGTTACTGGCTCTGCGGTGCGTGTGGCTGCTGGCGACGAGATGCGTGGGCGACGAGATGCGTGGGCGATGCGATGCGTGGGCGAAGAGATGCGTGGGCAATGCGTGGGCAACAAGAGGCACTGTACTGGGAGGCACGTGGGCAACAAGAGGCACTGCAGCGGGAGGCACGTGGGCAACAAGAGGCACTGCAGCGGGAGGCACGTGGCCCTTCCGCCTTCGCGGCAGACTAAGACGTTTCCGCGATGTCGACCGATCAGCTTCAGCTCCCGAAAAAAGACTCATTTCAATACTCGGCGTCCGTTTCCTTATCGCCTAAAGTTTCGATTCTGCTGCGTCCTCTGCCGGCGTCTGCGTAGTTTATTCGTCTCCTTTGCGCCTGCGTATTCAGCCGCAGGTGGCCCTTTCGGTAGCTTTGTCTCGGTCTTGGCGTCTGCAGCTGCGCGGGTGTCTAGCCTTCCCCGTCGCCCCTTTGCCATGCCTTTGCATGTGCGCAGTGGATTTTTCCTATGGCGTGTTCGGCTGGTCTTCCATTCTCGTCACTTAGGTTCCGTTGGTTTTTGGCGATTCCTTGTCCACGCCGACTGCCTAGTGATGGCCTGCTTCCATTATTCGCACCTAGTGGTGGCGCGTTTATACTATCGCGATACTTCATTTGATACTTAATTTAAAGGGTATTAATAATAAAAATGGGTTTAACCGATATAACTAGTAATTAGAAAAATATATTAATTAGAAATATATAGTAATATAGTATGGAACATGGCCGAAAATTGTACGGCCCGTTTTCGGGTCGTTACATCCTTAAATGCCATAATAAGGGCATCTTTCATCTCCTTCAAGTTGTTGGCTCCGGATCTTGCGACGACATCTTGGTCTGCATCAACCACCAATCTCTCGATGGCTCCAAAAATAACATGTATCTGTCTCACATCCTGAGTCGGGTATAGTTGTTGAAGATACTCTATTCTTGTCACAAAGAGGCTTAGATCTCCTGGGGATCCATTGAAGTACGGCAATTCTTTAATTTGGCCCAACATTTGGTTGAGGTGGGCCTCTGACAATTGTTGTGGAACTGCCATTTTAAATTTTGTTTTTCACAGAATAAATCTGACCGAATTGGATTTTTAGTTTATAACTTTATTCACAATATTTATTGTTTATTGACCGAATTGGATTTTTATGTTTGGTCTGTGAAAAATTTAGCGATTTTCTCACGTAGACTCTTTTGCGGATTTCACTATTGCGTATCTTGTATGTTAGGGATTTAACGTTTATCGGGATAAAACTAGTCGTATAGTTTAAATCCTTGTAAGTGATCAATACCCGTAACTTTTAAGCACCCTTTTTAAATGAAATCCTACCGACTGCGCCAATTAAAACTTTGAACTATAAGTTTAGGTTTTTAAAAACTTTATTTTTATTTTAAAAACTTTAACTAGTTACAACGATTTATTTTTGAGAACACCGACTTGAGTTGAAGTCTTAAACTGAACTTATTCTTAAATCTAATTATCTTATCGGTCAAGCCTCGGTTTGCGAAAGCTTTCGATCTTCTGAGTGAGTAAGTTTTAATTGAGAGAACTTTCTATTTCGATTGAGTGAGCTTTGATTTTAATTGAGTGAAAGAGAGTTCTTTGTCTTATCTTGTTTATGGCAAAAAGTGTGGGAACGTGCCGTGGAATTTATCAGCGGCGCGACAATAAATGTTTAGTCTGGGATTTAACATTAATAAAGGAAATTTCCCAGCGCCATCTGAGTTTACAGAAAGTTTACAAAATCTGGGCTTCAGGATTTGTTTCCTCTTGATAGGGGTGACTCAAGAGTAAGATCTAATGTGTGGAAAGGATGTGTAGGTGTGTAGATATGGATATGTCACTATATGTATGTTGTTCTTTTACCCAAAACCCAGAAATCCAAGCGTCGAGAACTCATCGCTGGATGAAAAAAAAGGGGTAAGTTTGTCATTACTAAATGACATATATATATATTTATGCGCACTGACATAACTACTTTAAAGAACTACAAAAAACGCTAACTATCTAATAAACACAAATTAGTAAACATATTCTAGCTTCCTGTAATGATAGTTTAACGGCTTTAATTATTTAAATCATTTAATAAATTTCCATATATATATGATAAAGTTTTTTTCTCCTTTTATTCAATTTAATTAACTTTTTATACTTGTAATGATTACTTTACTGATTTGTACTTTTATATTTTGTATCTCTAGTTTGATTTCCATTTTTATATTTTTGTAATAATCTTAATTTTCTTTTTTAAAGAAAGCGGAAGGGTATCAGCTATCATATTTTAAATCCAAGATTTGTATGTTAATTTAAACAACCTCCATGGCATTAGCCAAACAAATATATTTTATTATTTTAATTTTTTATTTTATTTATTTTAAAATTTGAATAAAAAAGTAAAGTAACAATGTGTTGGTAGAGACTATCTTTCTGGGGTGCTGAGAACGAAGAGTGAAGTAGGTCAAGAATAATGTCTTAACTTTTGATGAACGAAACAGACAAAATAGGGGATCAGATTGCAAGGCCAGCGCTGATCCATTGGATATGCTTTTGCATATACGGGGGGGAATACGGCCAAACACCGCGATTGTAGTACAATCAAGCTGGCAAGCTTGCGTCGGTGCGGACAGAACGACGTACTAACTGCTTCTACTATTTTTCCTAGGCACGATTTAATTTTTCTAGTTTTCCAAAGAACCCACCCCAAACACGACGAAGCTTATGCCGGCACCAGGATTTTCGTGCCGAAACTCCTTCGCTACTCCTTCGGCCTATGTCCTTTCGGACTGGGCACTAATAGTCAGACGTAACAGATGGCGCCCAACGCTAGCAATATCCTTAGATCCTTTATTGCCAAATATTTATTTTTCTTAAGGGGAGGTTCTAGTCCAGAGGCCCGAAAATATACGTAGTTTCATGATTTTTTTTAGAGAGTACACACTTATTTTTTAAAAAACTTTTGTGACTTTTTTTTGTCTATATTTTGAAAAGATTATAAAAAATTTTGTATAGCAAAAATAAAACAAAGTTGCGGCTCCAGCCCCCAATGACGGCGGTCGTATGCGGCGGTGGACAGTGTGCGCGGGGCGCTCTACAGCCCTGCCAAGTGATCGGAAACGAAAAAACCAAAAAAAATCTTAAAGTAGATGAAATTTGGGGGGCCTTCTCGGTTTCCGATTTTTAAAAAACCGTTTTTAAAAAAAATGGAGATCCTTTTTAGAAAAAACAACTATTTTTGTCTTGTTTTTTTTTGTTTTCACGTTAAAAAACAAATACTAAATAAAAAAAAAAAAAAAAATGCTTCGAGAAGGCCCCCTAAATTTAATAAGCTTTAATTAGAGCCGCCAAACGTCGAAGTCGGTGAAGCCGTTGAAGCGGAATCACGCCCCGCGCGCAAAAAAAAGGTGTTGCGAGAAAAACGCGTTCAAAGTTTGACGAAAACGCGCTTCTACCTGTTTTTCGGCCGTCGCGCTCTATTGTGTATAGGCTATAACTCGTTAAATCAATTAGATGGGAAAATATCCTTTTGCCTACACATTTTTAAAACCTTAAGAATGAAAATAAAGCAATAAAAAAAAATAAATTTTTTTGTCGCTTGTGACTAGAACCTCCCCTTAAAAAAATATCTCATTGACTTTAAAAAAAAAAAATTATTTTTAGTATCAGACTTAGTGCTTAATCCTTTTTAAGGACCAACATATAGTTGACTTCAGTTGTAAAATTAGCATTCTTACATTTTGTTTTGATTTTTTTTTAAAAAGTATTAAATTTGCCTTTAAAGTCACCAACTTCAAAGACAGGCAATTTTAGAATTAGAAAAGGCCTTTCAGTCTAAAATTTGTAGTTTTTAGAATTGGTGTTTGACTTTAGGAACATTTTAAAATCATTATTTTTTTTTTTGGAAAATATTAAAAAAAAATGGATTAAAAACGTGCAGACGACTTTGTTAATTAACGTAAAGTTTTATTTAGCGTGCTTTCTAACAGATGCTGCCGACGTATCAGGCACAGTACAGCGATCGTTTGTGAGGCTCGGTTAAGAAAGAGCGTGAGAGCAGATGAGGAGCGATGCACCACCTGGCGGTGTCAGGGGTAGCGGATCCGTTTCTTATTTGTCGATCCAGGACTGACAAGGGGGAAGGGGACTAACCGGATACGTACAACTGATGCTGCCGGTTGCACTAGGCTATGCCAGGTCTTCTTGTGAGGCTCGGTTGTACGGCATTCATAATTACTTGGATGGGATGACGACTTAATTTCTCTGGCCGATGCTGCCGATGTATTAGGCACAGTACCCGGTCGTTTGTGAGGCTCGTGTCCAGTGAAATAGGAAACTGGTGTATATAACCGGAACCCGGAGTTCTTTACCGTTAAAGGGGAAAACATCAGCAGGTGTAGCAGCTCAGCTGATCATAAAAATAGCGCGTACTGGTTCATGTAAGTCCAGGCGCATATTATAAAATATAAACAATTTAAGAGAATCGGTCTGGGAGATTCTTGCCTGATTTCCGACGACAGGGGGGAGGGGGCTTCGGACAGAACCTTTCTGGGAAAAAAATATAACACTCCACATGAAAGAAGACAGTAAAAGGTGTGTGTACTGGTTCATGTAAGTCTAGGCATATATTATATTCACTGTATAGGGACTTTGTTTTTTTTTTGGGCTTAAAAATCTGACGTTTCTTGACTGAAAAATAACTTGCAGCAAATCAGGAACCCGGAATTTATATTTCATTTATTGACCCCAGGCGGCAGCGCACACGCCCAGGATCTCACCAGCAGTGCAGGCCAGACCTGCGCTGCAGGTGTTTCCAGCCAGGGAGCGCGGTGTGCCAGCAGGACTTACCCTGCCAGCACGTCCACCTCTCGCGTCTGATAGGCCACACTCTATCAGACAGCTGAAGAAGCAAGACGCCCTTCCAGCCCTAGGACAGCCCGGAGGACTGGATGACCCGAACAGGCGTGGCCTGCCAGGGTCAAAAGTCAAGTGGTACCTCAGGTACCTCTTGCAGGGCTTGACGCCAGAGGAGGCCTTGAAGAAGGCAAAGGAGCCGAGGGAGCAACCGGCAGTAGGAGCAGCACCGGCTGGCAAACGGCTGAACACCAGCCGCACACCACCCACAGACACCCCCAAAAGGTCCAGACATGGCAAGGTGGCTAGTGAGACAACCTCACGGTCCCCGAGGCAAGATGGACCGAGTACATCACAAGCAGCAGCGGTAGAGAAGGCAAAGGTACAGGCCATTAAGATACCTTCCCAGCCTCGCCGAGACCAGAAACCGACACCCGCCGGAGGACGACCCTCTGGCCCGGCACCACCGCCCACCGGACCCCGTCCGACATACGCGGAGGCTGCCAAGAAGGCAACGTTCATTGAGGTGGCCATCCTCCCGGAGAGGTTCCCGGTGGTCAGCCTGACCAACGAGGAGCTGTCTGGACTACAGGAGTCTATCATGGACGAGATGCTCACGTCAGCGTGGAGCGGTCCGGTCGTTTTCAGGGGGATCCACTTCAGGGTGGGTCACCTGATAATCGATTGCCTGGACGAAGGCACAGCTGAGTGGCTTAAACTTGCCATACCTCAGCTGCGGACGTGGAAGGGAGTACCCCTTGAAACACGCACGGGAGACGACATACCGGCAGTATACAAGACGACATACCGGCAGTATACAACGCCACGTTGTTCTGCCCGAGGAGCGCAGATAGGACGAACGAGGAGATTCTGGCCTTCATCGGTTTCCAGAACCGCGTTCAAACAGACGCCTGGAAAATCATCTCCAGGAAAAACGACGGAGCTGGTGCACTCCTCGTAGTAGGGATGGACCAGACCGGAAGGGACGAGATAGTGGAGTGTGACCACCAGCTCAACTTCCGATATGGTCACGTCACTGTGAGCGGTCTTAAGAAGACCAGGAAGGCTCCAGAAGAGGCATCTGCGAGTGGAGACATCTGCGAGGCTGTCGAGGATACCCTCGAACCACCAAGTGTGGAGCCGACGGCGCAGAGTGGAGAGGACAGGCAATCTGTCATGGAGATTGGGGACGACCAGGGGGATGGACACCCCATGTCATCCCAAGAGTTGGCCCAGGAGCTCCTCCTGGACGAGAGCTGCGATGAGGCGGAGGTCACCGTGATAGACGGTGGTGGAGAGACTTGCTCGCTCTCTTCACCAGAAGTCACGGGGCCCCAGACCCTCATCTGATGGCTGCACCAAGCAGCACTCGGCTAGCCCAGGTGAACATCCATCGGGCCAAAGCAGCATCTGCTGTCTTGGCCAGGATGATCACCTCCCAACCCCTAGGGCTAGCCCTTGTACAGGAGCCATGGTGGCCATGGCTGTACACGAAGGATACCAAGGTAATATGCGATCCAGGAGAACTACCTTCCAGATCATGCATTGTTATAAGGAAAGATATCAACTATAATATCTTTTCAGAGTTCCTGAGCAGGGACTGTGTCGCCCAAGATCCCCCTTATCATCGGATGTGATGCCAACGCACATCATGTGATCTGGGGCAGTACTGATGTTAATAACAGAGGTGAGCAACTACTAGAATTTATTTTAAACAATAACCTAGAGATTTGTAATGTCGGCTCCACGCCGACATTTGTTACCAAGGTAAGAGAAGAGGTGCTAGACATAACTCTGGCAACCAATTCAATCAAGCCCCACATTAGGAACTGGCATGTGTCACCAGAAGAATCCATGTCCGACCACAGGACAATTTTGTTTGAGGTAGCCTTCAATACAAAAAGATACAGCCCTAAAATAAACCTTAGGAAAACAAACTGGGATAAGTTCAGGTCAACTCTAGAGCTAAATCTTTCCAACGAACCGTCAGGATACCCTAGATAGAGCAGTGGACAACCTAGGTCACGAAATAGTGAATGCCTTTGAAGACAGTTGTCCACTAGGCAGACAGAAACGGGAAACAGACGCACCGTGGTGGAATGCTAAGCTTGAACGGGTACGAGACACCACTCGAAGGCTCTTCAACAGACCAAAAACTGAAAGTAACTGGGAACGGTACAAGCAAAGCCCGACGCTCTTTAACAAAGAGATTAGGAAAGCCAAACGGAAGGAAAGCCAAACAGAAACTTCTGAAAGGCAATAAGTAACGTCAACGAGGGCGCAAGACTGCACAAGGCAATGGCTAAAAGTGCAACAGATAGTAATTTAGCCCTGAAGAAAGGTAATAACACCTTTACTTCCACGGATCGGGAGAAATTAGAACTTCTCTTTGACACGCATTTCCCGGGAAGTACTCCCACTACAGGAAATATTATGCGTGATCATCATAGGACTGGGCGACAGCCAAGTCTGTTGTTACGCCCGAGAAACTTAAATGGGCTATTGGAACCTTCCAACCATTTAAGTCACCGGGATTGGCTATATCAATATATATCAGTGCATGGTGCAGCGCTAGGGTGGTCTTCATCCCCTAGACCGGGAAGAAAGATATCACCAGCCAAAGTCCTTCAGATTTATCAGCTTAACTTCGTTTTGCCTTAAAACGCTGGAAAAAGTGGTAGACTACAATATTAGGAGAACAGCTCTCAGAGACTGTCCGCTGCAACACACGCAGCATGCATATAGAGCAGGCCGTTCAACAGACACGGCACTTTATCAACTATGCCGCAACCTAGAGGGGGCAGTTGACAGCAAAGAAATTGCTGTTTGTGCCTTCCTAGACATAGAGGGAGCCTTCGACAACACATCACATGATGCGGTTCGAGCTGCCCTGTCTAGAAGGAACATAGATGTTACAACGTGTAAATGAATTGGTAACCTACTACAATCCAGACAAGCAACATGTAAACTGGGCTCAGATAACATAACGATTGCAAATAGCAGAGGCTGTCCGCAAGGAGTGCTTTCCCCTTTGCTATGGAGTCTGCTGGTAGATGAGCTTCTCAGCAAACTTGCTGAAAAGGGGATCCAGTGTCAGGGATACGCCGATGACATTGTGATAATAGCCAGAGGCAATTTTGAAGAGACACTCTGTGACATCGTCCAACTCGACTCAAGATAACGCTAGACTGGTGCAGGAAGGTTGGACTAAATCCCGCCAAAACAGTCATCGTTCCCTTCACAAGGAATTCCTATAGAAACTAGTCGAGAGGTTAAGTATCTAGGAATTACTTTAGATAGTAAGCTAAACTTCGCTTCCCATGTCCAAAAGACAGTGGAAAAGTGTTATAGAGCTCTCTATACCTGTCGGAAAATTGCTGGGAAATCCTGGGGAACCAGGCCTCAGATAATAAGATGGCTATACCTAATGATTGTGAGACCAATTCTCACGTACGGAGCAATTGCATGGTGTAAACGAGCTAAGCTCATCACCATACAAAAACAGCTACAAAAATTGCAAAGACTTGCCTGCGTATGTATGACAGGGTCAATGATAACCTGTCCTACAACTGCCTTAGAAGTTCTGATGGAGCTAACACCACTCCATTCTTAAATTGAACTTTAACGCAAAGCTACCCTCCTTAGAATAAGCACTGAGGACACGGGTAGTGGTTGCATTCTAAATAACAGGGATGCGACTAATCTGTTAGGTGAGGTGCCCTTAATACTTCACCCTAGGGATGAAATGACAGCCGAATTAATCTTTGAGCTGAACTTTACAGCACACTTAGGCAATAAGAAAGATTGGACCACATTGTCCGAAGTGCACCCTATGGCTAAACACACCATAGCATGGTACACAGATGGATCCCTGACACAAAAAAGCACTGGCCTTGGAGTGGTAGGGCCCCGCATAAAATACCACGAATCCCTTGGCCAGTACACCAGCATATTCCAAGCTGAGGTATGCGCTATTGGACGTTGTGCAGAGCTCAACATACAGCGTGGATATAAAGATAAAGACATCTCGATCCTTTCGGACAGCCGAGCAGCAATTACTGCTTTATGCAGTAATAAAGTCACCTCAAAGATAGTCCTAGAGGTGAAGAGTAAATTAAACCGATTGGGCAGTCGAAATAGACTGTCCGTCAGATGGATTCCGGGTCATAGGGACATTTCCGGAAATGAAATGCCGATAAAATGGCAAAACTAGGAGCCGAACAGCCCCTTATAGGACCAGAACCCTACTGTGGCATAGGAAGGCACACAATAAAAGAATACATTAGGAAAGAGGAAGGCACCATGAGGCAAGAAGACTGGAGGAGTACCCCAGGCCTAAGGCAAGCCAAAACTTTAATAGAAAACTACAACAAGAAGAGTTTCGAGGAACTTATGCAACTAGGGAAGAATTCACTTAGGATCGTTACCGGATTGCTAACCGGGCACTGCAGACTGAAAATTCACCTAGGTAAGATAGGAATAACCAGCAGCAGGACTTGCAGATTCTGTGACATGGAGGACGAAACCTCTACACACATCATCGCAGGTCGGCCTTAATAAATATAAGATGCAGAACCTTAGGATCGAGAAACTTGACTTGTTAGGGTTTCCAATTGATCTTCTTAGATGGATTTTAAGTTATCTGAGTGGCAGGACACAAAGAGTCCTTTTAAAAATTCTCTTTCTGGTCTTCTCCGAGTTACCTCCGGCGTCCCACAAGGGAGTCACCTTGGTCCGCTTCTTTTACTTTATTTATTAACGACCTTCCATTAATTATAAATCATTCTCGCGTACTTATGTACGCAGATGATGTTAAGTTATGCAGTACAAGGATATTTCCAGCCATTCTGACTTACAATCCGATCTAAATAATTTTCAAAACTGGTACCGTGATAATTAACTAAATTTAAACGGGTCTAAGTGCAAGCTGATGACTTTTTGCCGAGTCAATCCAAAACTTGCAACTTACTCACTAAGTGGGAAATCTTTGGATAGAATAACTATGGTTGACGATCTTGGCGTCCTTTTGGACCCAAAACTTAAGTTTACTGATCACATTTCGTCCATGGTTAATAAAGCCAGGGGAGTGCTTGGTTTCATTAAAAGATGGTCGAAGGAATTTGACGATCCCTACGTCACTAAAACCTTATTTACTTCGCTAGTCCGTCCGATTCTAGAGTATGGGTCTCCCGTCTGGAGTCCCCAATACGGAGTTCATATAGATCGCATTGAATCTGTACAGAAAAACTTTTTAATTTTTGCTTTACGGCGCCTCAACTGGGATGCAAACCTTAATTTACCTTCTTATTCTAGCAGATTACTTTTAATTAATTTACCCTCCCTAGCTAACCGTAGAACGATGCTTGGTACTATTTTTATTTATAATCTTATTCGTGGTGATATTGACAGTGCCGACTTGGTAGGTCGGCTTAACTTTTCTGTGCCAAGTAGATTAACTAGAAATTATATACCCTTAATATTAAACCATTGTAGATCTAACTATGACTTGCATGAGCCTTTCAGAGTATTATGTTCTGACTATAATAGACTTTATCCTATAATCTCAAATTCTGACTCTCTGCCGCTCTTAAAACTTCTTATACTAACTTCGTTAGCTCAAAATTAGATCCTACTTTTCCTCGGACCTTTGCCTATCTTTTCATAACTCGCGTCTATCCTCTCGCGAATCGTGCCGTACGATACACGGCTGCGCCCCCCGGTCGGTTGGGCGGGTAAGTGGGCCGTGGGACTACGCGCGTTTAAAAAAAAAAAAAAAAAAAAAAAAAAGAACTCTATCACATGAGCTCTTAGGAAGAATCAACCCATCAAAACTCCTCGACTTTGTTCGAGGAAATGGGTTGATATCTGAGCTGTAGGCTCCGAATGGGGGTACAATAGATCTAAACAGTTCGCGGTACACTAACACCCCAATAAGATAATTATAATAATAATCTAGCTCGTGCATCAAACATGGTTGTTGTCTAGGGTAAATCTCGTCTTATGTGGTTGTGCCTCAAAGTACACCACACATTCGGCCATCCTGCTATGCTTTCGTCCCGAATGCATCGTCGTCGTCATCAGGAGTAGACCACTTCTTCACGTACTTAACACAAGTCGATGAGTTTATGGGACCATCAAAATTGCCGATCTTCTGTACGTCTTATGAGTTATTGCCTTTAACTTTGACAATCTTATACGGCCCCAAATATTTTGGCTTCAGCTTAAGACCGCTACCAAATTGCGTCCTCTTATTGGCGACAATATCGCCTACATCGTACTGGCTTTTTTATATTATTTTTTTATTATATTATATATATTATTATATATATTATTATATATATGTATTATATTTTTATATTTATATTATTTTTATATTTAAAAATATAGTTAACACAGCCAAAGAAAGAATAATAAATATTCCATAATTTATTGTAGGTACAGCAATTCTTATATTTTTTCAAAATCCTTAATATCATTAGGAAGCTATGAGTAAAAATCAAAAATAATTGTTTAAATAAAAATCTATTCTTTAATAGCACTGATTTAATTTAACTGCACTGTTTGTTGTATTAAAAACCATAATATATGTGTAACTTTATGTTAAATAAGAAAATGTAGAACATTTTTAGACCCAGAAACTTGTTCTCTGTGCTTTCGCATCCGCACAAAAAACGGATCTGCCAAACTCCAAGCAAGAAAGCCAGAGTACGTGAAAGAAAACAGCAGGAGAAGCATGGAAAAACTGGTGGCAGCTGAAAAAAAAATGTCATACAGCTAGCACCTCCACCTCCCCCTCTCCCTCCCCCAACCGATCCAAAGCAATTTTCTGCAAGTGGCTGACATAAAAGCTATATTATATTTGGCTAAGTGTCACCGCTGGCTTAAAAACACAGACAAAAGGTGAAAGGAGGAGAAGGAGGAGGATGAACTGACAGTGGGGGAAAAAATATTAAAATATCGCTGGGAAAGTTTTTGTTTATGTTTTGGGTCGCCTGCGCTCCATTAGCCTTGAACGTGCCCACCCACTCTGCCACCCACTCTTGTTTGGATTTAGATTTGCCTTCTAGTTGCCATTTTTTGTGCTCACATGTCACATGTGTGTCTCTCTGTGTGTGGCACAACTCTTTAAGCGTTTAATTAAAACTTTGATTGCCGCCATTAAAACATTATTTAATCACATGCAGAACCAGAAGAATGAATATCCAAAAGTGAAAGTATTCAAGATATACGTTTTTTTTACAAATTCAAATACAGTATTGATACAGTATATTCACATTACCCCAATCTCCCCTACACATAAACTGTTCCCAGTTGCTTAAATTATCATGTATCCACTTTTTTGATATTGGATATTAAAGAGTAATGTCTAAGCTTTCTTTTAATCCTATATAGGCCATTTTCTTTCATCGCTTTTTCCATTTATAGCTGTTCAAAAAGTGTAAAAAAAACAGTTTTTGGCACCTTTAACCTCATGTTGCTCGAAAACTAGAGCCAATCGGATATTTTCAAGGTCAGAATCGGATTCTACGGCAAAAGTCCTATAATAATCGGCTAGCATCATTTAGTCAAAACAATTTTGTCGGCCTGTGTAATCATCAGTATTTAAAATAAACAAAGTCCCCAGCTATACGATTTTTTAAACTACTAATTATATTCCGATGTTGTTTTAAAGCGACAAATCGCTTTTATATAATTACATATTTAATTTCAATTATAATCTGCGAAGGCCTTGCATTGTTTATCGCTTTAGAGTAGAGTGGTGAATGGGGTTTGGGGAAATTAAATTCCCAAAGCCTATTTTGTTTTAACAAATTTACTATTATGTTCAGAAAATAGTTAACAATTAAATAGGTAGGTTAGGTTAGGTTAGAGCGGCGGCTGACACAAGGTCAGCCCACTTAGGCCATCTCTGGCCCATTGTGATACCGCATGGATCTTTTGTACCCTTTAAACCATGAATTTATAAAGAATCCCAGCCCGTTTCTTTAATGAAACCTGCTATTTTCTTCGGGGGAACAGCTGCTAGTTCAGCTAGATTGTCAAGGAAATATTCTCCTAGATACTTTTTCCTGCGCCTGATAAGGGCCACACAGGAACAGAAGAAGTGCTCTACTGATTCTACTTCTTCCTCGGTTTTGCAGGTTCTGCAGAAGTCGTTGTTTAGGACGTTAAGTCGGAATGCGTGGGCTCCTACAAGCCAGTGGCCTGTAATTGCTCTAATTACAGCTGTGCACTGTGTGCGATGTAGACTGAAAAGTCTTTTGGTGCGTTTGGCGTCAACCTTAGGCCATGTTTGGCGACTAATGTTGCTGTGAGTGGTATTATCCCATGTTTCTTGTACAAGGGATCTGAAACCCTCCCTTGTCCTGAGCTTAAAAGTGGCTAGTGGCATACGGAAGTCCTCCTTGTCTGGAAGGAGAACTGTGGTAGTGCCGCGTCTGGCCAGTTCATCAGCTATTTCGTTCCCCTCAATATTTTGGTGCCCTGGCACCCAGATTAGGGATATAACGAACTGCTGTGCCATCTCTTGAAGAGATTTGCGGCAGTTGTTCACTATCGTCGAGTTTGAAGATAGCGCACGAATTGACTTTATTGCTGCCTGACTGTCTGAGTAAATGTTAATTACTCCGTTTGTAAGGCTAGAGTGGCGTAGGCAGCTGAGAGCCTCGCTTATGGCGAGAATCTCTGCCTGAAAAACGCTGCAGTGGTCCGGAAGACGGAAGTGTATTTTGATACTAAGTTGTTCACAGAAGACTCCTCCTCCAACTCGATTGTCGAGCTTGGAGCCGTCTGTGAAGAAATTTATACATTCATTTTGTCCAAAGGGGCTTGCCGCCCAGTCCTCCCTAGAGGGGAAGTCTGTTTTGAACGTTGTAGAGGTGTGTTCTACGGGTGTGCAATAGTCTGTTAATTGTATGTTTGCGCCTTCTGGTAGGATGGATGAGTGCCCGTATTTACGGACTGTCCAGCAGTTTGCGTCTCTCAGACGTCGTGCTGTGATGGTGGCGATTTCTTTTGCCACCAGAAGAATTGGGGATATGCTAGTAATAGCGTTGAGCGCTTCACTAGAGGTTGTTCTAAGAGCTCCTGTCATGCATAGTTGCGCTACCCTTTGCACCTTGTTGAGTGCCTTGAGTTTGGAACTATACAGCAGCGCTGGCCACCAAATAGATACCCCATACAGGAGGATGGGTCTTACTATGGCGCTGTATAACCAGCTAACTACAGACGGGGACATACCCCATTTGAGGCCTACTGCCTTTTTGCAGGTGAAGAGTGCAATGTTGGCTTTACGCACTCTATCCGCTATAGTGAGATTCCAGTTCAGTTTCTTGTCTAGTACAAGCCCCAGGTATTTTGCACTGTCGCTAAACTCTAGAACGGAATCATTTAGTTTTGGGGCAGATAACTTGGGGATCTTATACTTCCTGAAGAAGAGAATAAGATCGGTTTTACTTGGGTTTACGTTTAACCCACTTTCAGATGCCCATCTTGACAGTTTTCTTAGTTTGACTGTCATAATGCCGCAGAGGGTTTGCGGAAATTTTCCCCGCAGCATAACAACCACACATCTTCTATGTCGCGGAGCTGCGTGTTTACTGCTAGGTTCCATAGAAGCGGAAAAAGAACCCCCCTTGAGGAGTACCTCTTCTGACATGCCTGCACAGAGTAGATGCTCCCAGCGAAGAGGTCACTTTTCTGCTCATTAGCAGCTGTGTGACTAATCTCACCAACTGAGCATCTACTCCAAGGCTCAGCATAGCATTGGTTATTGCCCTTGAGTCGATGTTATTGAAGGCTCCTTCTATGTCCAAGAAGGCGGCTAGGGTATATTCCTTGTCTTGCAGGGATTTTTCTATACTGGATATGACAGAGTGAAGTGCTGTTTCTGTCGATTTGCCTTTACGGTATGCATGCTGAGATTCAGATAGCAGAGAGGGATTGATTGATGTTCTTAGGTATAGCCCTATCAATCTTTCCAAGGTTTTCAGAAGGAAGGAGGACAGGCTTATTGGCCTGAGATCCTTCGGTGTTGTGTGTGAGGCTTTGCCGGCCTTGGGTATAAATACAACCTTGGACGTTAGCCAAGAAGGGGGAATATGGCCTAACGCCATGATGTTCGTGAAGATGGCTTTTAGCCAAGGGACAGCAAGATCTTCCACTTGCTGCAATTGTGCCGGAAATATCCCATCGGGACCTGGAGATTTGTAGGGAGCGAAGCTATTTATAGCCCATTTAATATTGGATTCAGTCATGATGCCATCCAATACTTTGACCGAGTGGCATGGTTGGGGGTCGCTTGTTTGGGGACCTAAGGTGTTTCCTGGAAAATGCGTATCTAGTAATAGTGTTAGTGTTTCTTCGCTAGAAGAAGTCCATGAGTCGTCCTGTCTTTTGAGATAGCCCAGATTTGAGGATGACTTTGAGAGTACTTTTCGTAATCTTGCGGCTTCTGAAGAGGATTCAATTCCCGAACAGAATTTTCTCCAATCCTCTCTTTTTGCCTGCCTAGTGAGCTTTTTGAATTAAGCTAGACTAATCTAACCAGTTCTGTTCACAGCTTAGTCTTTTTGCTCTATTGAAGAGTTTCCTACATTCTACCCTCAGCTTGTCTATTTCTTGTTTCCACCAGGGTGATCTCCATTTGCCTTTCGGCTTGCTGATTGGACAGGATGCTTTATATGCATTGTTACAGGCTTCAGTGAAGGCTGTCGTAAGGTAAGTGAGATGTTCCTCCGGTGGAGGAATCTGCTCTGGAGGAGCTGGTAGGGCCTTAGCCAGTCTGTTTTTGAAGGCTGGCCAGTTGGTTCTGCGGGGGTTTGAGAACGTTACTGGGTCAGGATTAGGCCACATAATTTTGTGTCGATATATTTGTGATCTGAGAAGGAGTGTTCTTTAGAAACACTCCACCCTATAAGTTGGTCATGCATGAAGTTCGAGGTTAGGGTTAGGTCTATGACCTCCTCCCTGTCCTTGATTACAAAAGTGGGGTCGTTTCCCCTATTGCAGATAAGTAAATTGGTGGAGAGAAGGTATTCAAAAAGTAACTTACCCCTCTCATTTGTGTTGGTACTGCCCCACATCTCATGGTGGGCATTTGCGTCGCATCCGATCAATAGGCCAGTGCCACGATCTTCGCAAACCTTTACAAGTTCCCTCAGCTTGTGACCCGGTATTGGGTCCATGATGTCGTACGCCGGGTACGCTGACACCACACATAGCGACCTCTCCTGGAGCTGCAGACTTATCGCTGTAGTGTCCGCATCGCTGTAATTATAAAGCATAAATGCACTAAGGTGCCTTTTAGCTAAAATACAAGTACGGGTTTTACCTTCTCCTTGAGCTACGAGTAGCTTGTATTTAGGGGTGCTGAGTCCGCATATCCTATTGGATACAAGCCAGGGCTCCTGGATCAGCACCAGGTCGGCTTCGTCTCTAGCTAGACGAAGCATAAGGGCAGCGGAGGCTGCTTTACAATGATGGAGGTTTATCTGCACGACTCTCAGAGACATCGTGCAGATTTGCCTGCACCACCGTCGCGTCAGCGTCCAGGTCCTCAGCGAAAACTTCGCTCATGGAGTCAGTACTCCCGTGACCCAGCCTGCTGAAACCCTGGAGAAGGGATGCTTCGGATATCACCGACTCGCAGTCCTCCTCCTCTCTGTCTGGCTCCTCCATCTCGGTGGCCAGCACCTCTTCAATACCAGGCTCTTCCTTTTGCTTGGTGTCCAACTTGTACAACCTGATGCGCACCGAGCTAAAACCGAAGTTTAGCTCTCCGTGCATTGCATCAATGGGTGCAGCGGAGTCCTTATTAAGGATAAGTATTACCTGACGCAAGGGGCCCTGCGTCTCTTCCACCTTTGCCACCTTCCAGTCGGAGGACGGCAGGTTGGGGTTGCATCTTTGCAACATCGCCAGGATCTTCTCCGGCTCCTTGAAGGAGGACGGGACCCATATGACGGCTCTTGGCCTACTCGGGATGTCCTTCCAGTCGACAGCGACCAGCTTGGCACCCGGGTAGACCTCACCCAGTCTAGATACGGCCGCTTTCAGTAGCTCTGCCGACCTAGCCCCTTCGCACGCCATCACCTTCACGTTACCCTGGTACCACCCTGCATCTTTGCAGATTGGTGGCGGTCCAGGGTCCGCTTCCAGCACCTCGAAGCATTGTACAGCCAGTGCTGCCTCAACCCACTTCCACTGGTTTCTCGGGATTCTTCCCTCTGTGTCGCCATGGTCCAGGACTCCAAGAAGGATCTTGTCCTTTGCCATTTCCGCGAAACTCTTGTTCGGCACGACGGGCACGTGCGTGCGAATCTTCTTCGGGGCATTTTGAGCCGCACTTTCCTGGGATCGCTGCCGCTTAGGATTTTTGGTATCCTCCTTCGGCCTCTCCAGCACAAAATTGGGCAGCACAGACTTAGCCCAGTCAACTTTCTTCAACCACTCCACTGAGGGGGTGGTGATGTTGCTGGTTGCCTGTCGCTTAAGGATGGCCGCGGCGGATTTCCTCTCCCCGTACCTGTCCATCTTGGCCTTGCTAGTGGATGGCCTTCCCCTCACCCCAGCACCCGACTGAGCTGCAGCTGCGCTTGTGGTAGCGCCTTGCTGGTCGCTCAAGGTGACTGGGGTGTTGGTTTCGGTCACCACCTTGCCTCTGACCAGGGGGCGATTGAGCCCAGTTGGCTGTTTCGCCGGGGTGGAGTTGACCTTAGCTCCAGTGAGCTCTGTCATTCCTCCAGTAGCAGTGACTGCCGTTGGGTTGACTCTAGGTTCAGTAACCTCTGTCGTTGGACCCTCGGTCCTCGCCGGATTTATGGGAGTGCCGGTCTCCTTCTTGTCTTTGTTATTATTTTTCTGGTTCATTCTGAATCCCACGAGCTGCGGAGAAAGGGTGGTCCACCTCCCGCAGAGATCCGCGCTACGGGAGGTAAGGCTGGCTGATCCGGAGGGCGCCAGGTATCCGGATGCTCCGTTAGCGACTGGGCTATTTTTAAAGGGCCCCCAGCCAGGTTGATCATCGGCACGGGTCGCATGACACCTTGATCCAGCCCTTCACCTTAGCCATGATAAGAGATCGCAGAAACATGTGGCATGGCTATGGAGAAAGCTCCGCCCCAGTCTGCGAATCCCAGATCTTAGCTGGTGCCGTCCCGAGGGACACTGGAGCACCATTACCAGTTGGCACCCTCGTGGAGGGTTCATAGGATTTTTGCCAACCTATTAAATAGGTAAATCCTGTGCAAAACCCACAGCTCGGAGACAACTAGATAACCCACTCCTCCCATTGCCTTTCCACCTGTTTCAAAATTGGTCTGCAATTATGTGTGTCCTGTATATCCTGGCACCCTGGCAGGTACATTTGTGTGGGCTTTGGATTTCTGGGTGCCTGGGCTACTGGGAGGAAATGCTAATTAAAGCCTTTGCTTGGCTTCATGTACATGTCTGTCCGGCTGTGTATGTGTGTTTAACGCTCATTATGCGCTTAAGCTGTTTATTGTTTTTAGGACTTCCCACTCCCCTCCTGCCTCCTGCCTCCTGCCCCTTGCTGGCCACGCCCCCTCGCGTGCGTACTTACTTACCGGGCAGTGCAGACTGAAAAGTCACCTAGGTAAGATAGGAACAACCAGCAGCAGGACTTGCAGACTCTGTAACATGGAGGACAAAACCTCTACACACTTCATCGCAGACTGTCCAGCCTTAATAAATATAAGATGCAGAACCCTAGGATTGAGCTCTTAGGAAGAATCAACCCATTAAAACTCCTCGACTTTGTTTGAGGAAATGGGTTGATATCTGAGCTGTAGGCTCCGAATGGGGGTACAATAGATCTAAACAGGTCGCGGTACACTAAACACCCCAATAATATAATTAATTAATTAATTTCGGTTTACCTTCGTAGGCTACAATGAAATTTAATGCATTCTCCAAGCTTCAGACGTCATAAACACACTGATTGGATCATCCCGAAACCCTTGACCTGGGTCCATGCAGTAGTTGCAGGATATCTTTTGTCCCGACACGGCCAAAAAAAGTGGTCCACCTAAAGCAGACTAAATAGACTGACAGGAGCATCAAAGACCTGAGATGCGATGCACTCCCCGCCGTCCATTGTTTTTGCTGTGGTTTTGTGGGTGGTCTGGTCTCGGGTCTGGTCTGGTCATGTCTGCAGAAAGTTGAAACCTTTTTAAATTGCCTTTGGCATGCACGCAGGCAAAACACAATGATATTAGTTAATTTTTCTGCTTTGCAACCTTAACTTACAAAAGCGTTATTATATCATTTCTATTTATTCAACTAATGGCTTTTTGTAAGGAGTTTTCTAAAGATTTTTCACTTTTTAAAAATTAATCAAGTATAGGTTACATAAGATCCACAAATAAAATTGACTAGAACAATGCAAAAACGTTGTATTATGGAGAAGTCCTCCTTTATCCCAGTGTCCTTTTTTATATTAAAAAATATAGTTAACACAGCCAAAGAAAGAATAATAAATATTCCATAATTTATTGTAGCTAAAATCCTTAATATCATTAGAAAGCTAAGAGTAAAAATCAAAATAATTGTTTAAATTAAAATCTATTCTTTAATAGCACTGATTTAATTTAACTGCACTGTTTGTTGTATTAAAAACCATAATATATGTGTAACTTTATGTTAAATAAGAAAATGTAGAACATTTTTAGACCCAGAAACTTGTTCTCTGTACTTTCGCATCCGCACAAAAAACGGATCTGCCAAACTCCAAACAAGAAAGCTAGAGTACGTGAAAGAAAACAGCAGGAGAAGCATGGAAAAACTGGTGGCAGCTGAAAAAAAAATGTCATACAGCTAGCACCACCGATCCAAAGCAGTTTTCTGCAAGTGGCTGAGTGTCACTGCTGGCTTAAAAACACAGACAAAAGGTGAAAGGAGGAGAAGGAGGAGGATGAACTGACAGTGGGGGAAAAAATATTAAAATATCGCTGGGAAAGTTTTTGTTTATGTTTTGGGTCGCCTGCGCTCCATTAGCCTTGAACGTGCCCACCCACTCTGCCACCCACTCTTGTTTGGATTTAGTTTTGCCTTCTAGTTGCCATTTTTGTGCTCACATGTCACATGTGTGTCTCTCTGTGTGGCACAACTCTTTAAGCGTTTAATTAAAACTTTGATTGCCGCCATTAAAACATTATTTAATCACATGCAGAACCAGAAGAATGAATATCCAAAAGTGTAAGTATTCAAGATATACGTTTTTTTACAAATTCAAATACAGTATTGATACAGTATATTCACATTACCCCAATCTCCCCTACACCCTACATAAACTGTTCCCAGTTGCTTAAATTATCATGTATCCACTTTTTTGATATTGGATATTAAAGAGTAATGTCTAAGCTTTCTTTTAATCCTATATAGGCCATTTTCTTTCATCGCTTTTTCCATTTATAGCTGTTCAAAAAGTGTAAAAAAAAACCGTTTTTGGCACCTTTAACCTCATGTTGCTCGAAAACTAGAGCCAATCGGATATTTTCAAGGTCAGAATCGGATTCTACGGCAAGAGTCCTATAATAATCGGCTAACATCATTTAGTCAACAAAATTTTGTCGGCCTGTGTAATCATCAGTATTTAAAATAAACAAAGTCCCAATGCTAATTAAAGCCTTTGGTTGGCTTCATGTACATGTCTGTCCGGCTGTGTATGTGTGTTTAACGCTCATTATGCGCTTAAGCTGTTTATTGTTTTTAGGACTTCCCACTCCCCTTCTGCCCCTTGCTGGCCACGCCCGTGCGTGGGCGGATGTGCAGAAGTGTTTGTGTTGCAAATAGCCGACAGGCAATCGCCACAGGACGAGCTAACGCGAAACTGAAACAAGGATAGACGAGAATCTTCTTGTGTTTCTCCAGCAATTATAGGGCATTAAAACCATCGTTAAAAGGGGAAAGTGAAGTGGGTGAAAAAATAACCAAATTACCGATCGCACTTGTATAATCTATACTTAGACAAGAAACTCATAAAATGTCCCAAAAATATGTGCATATCCGAAATGGTCTCACGCTAACAATGTCTAAGCAGCGCGGGTCACCGAATTGAATACCAATGTACACAGATTTGTACTTATCGTTTAGTTGGGTGATGCTATTAACATACACGTACACGTAAAAAGAGAGCCATGTCAAATACAACCGTAATAAATTAAATGTTTTATGGCCATGGTTTTAGATAACAGATCTTTAGCCATTAAAATAGGATCTTGCAACGAGTAGTAATGTAAGATGAATCCCTTTCAAAAGGGTGCAAGAGAAAACACTTGTAATTTTAATTGCTTGTGTGGCCCCACAGAGCGGCCACATTTCAACTCCCGTAGATCACTGCGCTGATTCATGGCTACACACTAAGCTAACATAATCTAACACATAAAAGAATAAAATCAGTTTCAATCCAGAACTAAACTAATGTACATGTCTTATCATTTGGTTTGGTCAAGGCATTTACAATTTGGTCTTTCGATGTCTTTGTAGTTGCACCCTCTATGGTAATGCTTCTCAAAGAACAAGTCACTTACTAGAGCTTGGACGATACATCGATGTATCGTCGATGTATCGATGTTCCAGGAAAAATAGCAAACATCGATACTATATTTTTAACAGCGATCTCAACATCGATGTATCGGTGTTTCTGCCCAACATCGTTCTTTTTGTTTCCCTTCTCTAATAGCACATTTAGAAAAAGTAAACAAGCTGCTTTTCTTGAACAAGAACTACGATCTCGTAGATTAGAAAAACCGAAATGTACCAAAATGTATTTCCCTATGGTGAATGAACAATAAAACCATGTTATTTTGTTTTAAATTTGACTTAAAGGGCGCTAGAAAAATTTTTTTTATTTTGTTCGAAACCTCGGGAACATTGATGTTACCCAACATCGATGTTTGAAGTGAATGGGATCAGGAATTATCTAAGGAAGATACCAAAGATTGGGAATCTTACAAAGAAAATTTGCTAAATTTAGAAAATATTCGAATCCCAAGATGGATAAGTTCCAAAGAATTTTCCGTTATACAACTCCATGGGTTTGCTGACGCTTCGGAAAAATAATATGCTGCACTAGTGTTTGCTAAAATAGGAAACGCTGTAACCATAATAGCTAGCAAAAGTAGAGTAAGTAGAGTAGCTCATTTGCTAAGTATATTGATCCAAAGAATAAGGGAATCCTTTGATAACTTTGATTTCTAACATCTATGCTTGGAGTGATTCAACTATAACTTTAGAATGGATTAAAAGTGGTCAAAGTAAGATCAAGTTTATCAGACGCAGAACGGATGACATTCGGAAATTGACAAATGCTGAATGGAATCATGTGAAGTCTGAAGATAATCCAGCTGATTTAGCATCTAGTGGAATTAATGATAGCCAATTGACTAATTGTGATCTTTGGTGGAAAGGTCCTAAATGGTTAGCCGAAGCAAAGGAGCATTGGCCCCAACAGCAAACTTTAGAGGAAATATCTATGATAAATACGATAATAAAATACGAAAACGATGATCCGATTTACAATTTATTGGAAAGGTATTCCCGTTTTAAAAAATTGATACGTATAGTTGCTTACACAATAAGGTTTATTAACATAAAAACAAAAAATAAAACTTATTCATCTAATTTCTCAGTGAGCGAGTTAAAACTTGCTGAAAAGGTTGTTATAAAAAATCAACAAGAACACCAGTTCAGTTTAGAAATAGAGTGCCTAAGTAAAAACAAAGAAATTGAGGCTAATAACACAGGGCAACACTAAAAAAATCCTCGTATAAGTCAAGTTTTTGTCTCATTCAAGGGCCTTTTAAAAATATACCTAAAATGGTAGAATTTTTTAATTTTCCTAGATTTTGTAGCCCTATGTTCGCTTCAATTTTGTTTTTTATGCCTATCGTGATAATATTTCATTGGAATTCTTATGGGACTTGAACTCATGAGAACCCAAGTGTTATGGAAAAGTGCAAATGACCCGTGGAGTTTTCAAAAAGTTCGATTTTTTTGCCCTGTGTAACAGGATTTTGGCTTTAAATCCGTTTTTAGACACGGATGGAATCCTTCGAGTGGGGGGAAGATTACAAAACTCTGCCGCCGAATTTGATGTTAGACATCCATAACAATAACAATGCCACATATCAGAGCTGATAATTAGAAATGTTCATAAAGAATCAATTCATGGAGCATAAACTTGATGCGTAATTATATCCAAAGAAAGTATTGGATTTTCGGACTCAGAAATTCGTTAAAAAAATACCTTAGAGGATGCGTTAAGTGCGCAAGGTATAGACAAAAGACTGCTCAACAAATAATGGGCAGCCTGCCTCAATACAGAGTCACGATGACATACCCTTTCTTAAAAACAAGAATAGATTATGCAAGTCCTTATTACGTAAAATGCTCCAAAACTCGTGGGCAAAAGACCTACAAAGGATATATTGCTGTATTTGTTTGTATGGCTATTAAAGCCAAACATTTAGAGGTGGTCAGTGACTTAACTTCTGATGCATTTTTAGCCGCACTTAGATTTATTGCTAGGCGAGGTAAATGTGCCAACATATATTATGATAATGGAACAAATTTCGTATTAGCTTCAAAAAAGTTGGATCAAGATTAAATCAAAGCAATTCAGGAAAATATTATGATTGCTGCCCAACTTGAAAAAGATAGAATTGATTGGCATTTTATCCTCACTTCGGAGGTATTTGGGAAGCTGGAGTAATATCCATGAATTACTCTAAGCATGAAGGGTAAAAAATAACCAAATTACCGATCGCACTTGTATAATCTATACTTACACAAGAAACTCATAAAATGTACCAAAAATATGTGCATCTCCGAAATGGTTTCACGCTTACAATGTCTAAGCAGCGCGGGTCACCGAATTGAATACCAATGTACACAGATTTGTACTTATCGTTTAGTTGGGTGATGCTATTAACATACACGTACACGTAAAAAGAGATCCATGTCAAACACAACCGTAATAAATTAAATGTTTTATGGCCATGGTCTCAGATAACAGATCTTTAGCCATTAAAATAGGATCTTGCAACGAGTAGTAATGAAAGATGAATCCCTTTCAAAAGAGTGCAAGAGAAAACACTTGTAATTTTAATTGCTTGTGTGGCCACATTTCAACACCCGTGGATCACTGCGCTGATCCATGGCTACACACTAAGCTAACATAATCTAACACAAGGGAATAAAATCAGTTTCAATCCAGAACTAAACTAATGTACACGTCTTTTAATTTGGTTTGGTCAAGGCATTTACAGTGGGGTCCCAAAAATTAAAGGACTACAGATTTCTGGTTTTTCCCAACTTAAGAAATTAACATAACACAATTTTTCAAAAATGTTCTTAAGTTTTAGTTAGTTTAGTAAGTGCTCCTAGAGTAAGTAAAGCCAGGTTAGATTTAAATAAAAGAAAAAGGAGGTAATCATATCTGGGTACCAAATATAACTGATATTTAAGAATGATTACTATCATTAAAGAACGAGTCTTATAGATAACATTAACATCTGTAGAAAGGTATTTTATTTTATAAACATTAATTAGTAACGAAATCCAAGTCAATCCCTTGCTCCTTGGTGTTAATTTGGGTAGCTACCTCATGAGCTCCTTGTCTTCAAAAATATCTCTCTTTGGTCGGGACAAATTCAATTCGCTGGCGGGGCTCACAGGAAACGGAAGCGAAATATGTCAGTGCGGTGCGCCCTATTAAAATTTTTCTAATTCCAACTTAATTGCTTACAAACAAGAACTTCACGAGTATGTGTGTGTGTGTGGGGGGGGGGGGGTCGTGTCCTGGAGAATGAGGAGGACACAACACAGGGCAAAGGTAACAGACAGCAAAGACAAAAGTTAAGGAGCCACAGCGTCTGAAAATATTAAGATGATGATGAGCAGGCGGAGGAAGAGGATTCCCCTGAAACCATAAAATATACAATATCAGTTCACCAAAAAATAAAACAGATTCTGTGCTAATTGCCAACTAAATAATTCACAAACTCAAGCACACAATTTTTTTGAAATTTTCGGTTGGCTGCCTAGATTCGTTTAGTTTGTTTATTTTGTTTCGTTTTTTTTTTCGCCAGTTATGTCGTGCGACATTTGCCACACACGTGCACGAACTCTTGGCCCTCACAGTGTGGCCTTGTGAAACCCGAAAAACCTCAAAACACCTACCCCCCACCTCCCCCCACCTCATTCTCATCCACAATAATGCGATGTGCTCATTAACGTTATAAAAATAATTGCTTAACACCCACACACACACCCTCTCACATACAGTTGCCATGTGCTAAATTCCAATTAACATGCGTCTGTGTGCGTGAATGTCGTCTCGAGTTGGCAATCGTAATCGTAATCGTCATCGTAAAACTGAATTTAAAATTTCTCTAGACCTTTAAATTATTTCATATAACTATTTTTCATATAATTATTTTTTGGTAATTGTGTGTGTTGCTCTCAGCATATGTAATCGACTGAAACTACTCCAATTTTCCACCAACTAGAAAAAAAAATCCATTGATCTGATCAAAAATGCAGCAGCACCTGATGTTGAGCTTAGAAATAGTCAGGCCAACTTTTTCAATATTCCGAACCAACAGCCACCAAGTCAGGCCGAAAAGTTTCCCCTTCAGTATATTTATTTTGATTTTAAAAGTTAAATTATGACGTAAATCAATGTCACAGCTTATTTTAACCAAGAACTTTGGGTAGCATTAGTTTGTAAACTGTGATTCCCAAAAAGTTTTTCTTCTTCTATTCTGTTGTTTTAAATATTAGATAGTTTATTTGATATTTAACGATTTTTTATCACACTAAGAAAAAAAGTTGTATACGATTTAAAAAAGGTCACCCCTCTTTTATCGATAAAAGTTCAAAAATTTACACATTTCAAAAATTACAAAATTTGGACTTGTGCTCGAATATAATCACATTTCCTTTTTGAAAAATTTTGGTCTGCAGTAAATTTTGCGTGGTTGATAACTATCTTCTTCCGAGTTAGATGGGCTTCAAATGTTATGATCTCGCCATATTCGGCTGACGGTTTCTCTGGAACGTTTGCAGCCCATTTCGTTATCAATTAAAAAAGTCCGTTTTGGAACTGATATCTCTGAGTTAACCCTGTTTTTGCGGACACTTCGTCCCTCGAGCTGAAGACCCTGCTCCCAGCACTACTATTTTTATGAACAGCAATTTTGAAAAGTGTTTTTAATAAATCATGAAAAACAAAAAAAAAAGGATTTCGAATGTAACAAAACTTTTTCTTTTTTTAAATGCTTTCACTCCGGGCTTTCCAAAAAGGCATCGCTTGTTTAACTTCAAAGCCCAAAAGTGTTTCAAAAATAGTTTTCAAAAAGGTGAGGTGCGGCACTACTATTTCATTGAACACAGCTGTTCAGAAATTTTGAGAAATTTTATGTTGATAGACTTTACACTAATCGAAAAACGTTAACTGATATAATGTTAAACTAAGTCAAAAAAATCAATACAGATCTATTAAAAAATATTTTAGAACGTAATTAATATAAATAATAAATTTGATCCTAACGGCCAAAGGGCCTTTATTTCACCATGAACGGTTGGGGGAATCATCATCCCATTAAGCAAGAAGGAAGCTTTATTGCCGGTTACAAGCTAATTAAACAAACTATACAGATCTATTAAAATATTTTGGAACGTCTTTAAAATGAAGAACAAAGTCGATCCTCATGGTCAAAGGGCCCTAATTTCACCAAGAACGGTTGGGGGAATGAAAATCTTAAATGTGGTAAAGTTGAAAGCAATGAAGTAGTGCGTCTCAGATTGCAAGGCAACGGTTTGTGGGATAAAAGTAAAATAAAAGTGCAATTGTAAAACCCAAAAAGGTTCCCAAAATTTATCACAAATTTTGGACAGACAATTTTAGTATTCTGCAAGTCAGACGATCAGTAACCAGGCCCGGCATCAGTAGTGGGTTGAGTGGGTAGCTAGACCCACTCGAGAAATCCCGAGTAGTAAAATTACCCACTCGAAATAATCGAATACCATATATCGTCAACTTGGACGATTTACACATTTTGAATTTCACGCGGGAAACATGCGCGCTCGGAGCATGAGCATGGTGTACGTGCAGTCGTGCACATATAACACACATTCATGCCAACGACAGCTGTGTATAACCATATGTTTATATTCGTTTCATTCTCGCTCGTATGTGCTTTAAGCAGAGATTGAAAGAGAATAATATGAATAGTTTCAAAAAACTAAAAAAACGCTTTCCGGTTTAAAAGAGCGCGCTCTTCTATTGATATCGATACACTATCGGTAAAAAAAAACAAGTTGGCAGGCCTGCATGCAAACCAAAAAGTGTTACGGCACCGCCAGCCAGCCAGTCACAAGTGAAACTTAAAGCCTTTAAAAAACGAAACGAGTGTGCGTGCTTTACAAAGAGACGACAGATGGATAGATTCGTAGTCCGGTTGAAAAGGAAGAAAGAGGATTGCGTAGACGATGACCAGCAGCCGATCGAGAAAAATCCTCGAAAACCGAGTCTCCTCGAGCGTCAGATAATTATAGTCAAAATCGAGACGACGACGACGACGACAACAACAACAACAACAACAACAACAACAACAACAACAACAACAACAACAACAGCAACAACAACAACAACAACAACGATTCTTCTAAACAACGTAAGAATACGACAAAACTACAAAAGTTTTGCTCGTTTCTGTGTAATGTATTTATATTTCATCAAAGTTTCAAAATGCATGGAGCTCTATATGTAAACATAAAATGTATGATGAATATATAACTAAAATAATAAAGATATATTTTTATATGATTATTTAAGAACCGCCTGTTACAAACACTTCGGTGCCTCCAACTTTTAAACAGTGGCAAAAAACCTATCCGTGGCTTGAACTCAACAAAAACTCTTCCGCAATTTGCAACGTCTGTACTGAAGCGTGTGAACGGCAATTAATCGCTAATTTCGACTCGCATGCTTTGAAAGCAAAACAAGCCTGGGTCAATGATGGATTTTCAAACTGGAAGCATGGGTCACATCGGATGAAGAAACATTCGTCAAGTGTTCTACACATCAATTGCACCGAAGCACTGGCAAACCTGGGAAAAGTGAACGTTGCACAATCGTTATCGTCGGCTCACTTGAAACAGATGATGGAGAATAGAACGGCGTTACTGAAAATGTTTAGCACCCTCAAAACATTGGCAAAACAGGGTTTGCCTTTTAGAGGAGACAAGAATGACGAAAATTCCAATTTCATGGCGTTCTTGAAGGCTCGCTCGGAAGACGTTCCTGAACTGAATTCCTGGTTGCAGAGAGATGGATACAGATGGCTCCATCATGAAAGTCAAAATGAAATACTCGATTTGATGGCAACTTCAATTTTGTCAAAAATCATGGACGAGATAAGAAGAGCGGAGAATTTTTCGATTCTACTAGATGAAACCGCAGATGCATCACGAATAGAGCAAGTCTCCGTGTGCATTAGAACCGTTTCCGATGATTTAGTTGCAAATGAGAATTTCATTGGATTCTTTTCAACGCCAAACACTCAAGCAGAAACTTTATTCGATCTTGTGGACAACATTTTCGTCGTGAACTCGTTGCTTCTTTCAAAACTAAGAGGCCAGTGCTACGACGGGGCGTCCAATGTTTCTGGAAAAATTTCCGGATTGCAGGCGCGTATACGTGAGAAGGAACCTCGAGCTTTGTTTGTGCACTGCAATGCCCATAACCTGAATCTTGTTGTACAAGATTCAATTGAAAAAGTACTACCAGCCAGGAAATTCATTGGGTCAATCAAGGATTTGATAAACTTTATCCGAGATTCACCAAAACGCGTTGCACAATTTAAGGAGTTGCAGACTGAAGCGATGGAAAAGAACGACGAAAATTTACCTTTTATCGCAGCCTTCAACCCGACAAGGTAAAAACTACGATCGAAAATTTCGTCACATATTGTATCAAGTTTGAAAACCTCCTCAATAATATTTTCCAGATGGGCGATGAGAATACGGCCTCTCAAGATAATCAAGGCGAATTACCCTGAAGTGCTGAAATTCCTTGATGATCGATCGGTGGACAACGAAGTCGATAGTACGATCTCCGCCAAAGCTTCGGGGTTTTACGATTACGTTGAGTCTTTTGAGTGCGTATTTTATTTGACAATGATGATTGAAATTTTCGATCGCATTGAAGTTTTGAACATAGAACTGCAGAAGTCGAGCCTTTGTGTTATTTAATCGCATGAAAAAGTAAAAGCAGTTGCTGATGTGTTGAATGCGTCTCGCGAATCAAAATTTGAAGAAATTTGGGAAAAAAGTGTTAAAGCTGTAATTGATTTTGAACTCAGAGAACCTCAAATTCCTCGTCAGCGTAAAATTCCCAAACGTTTTGATCAAGGTAGAACAGAAAATTTCCAGTTTCCAACACCCAATTGGATCGTTGAAAAGTCGATTCGATACAGAGTCAGCGAAATTTTTCGAGTTTCTGGAGCGATTCGCTATCGGTCAGACCGCTGATGTTGACAAGGTAGTCGATTTCTATAAAGACGATTTTGACAGAGCGAGGTTGTTGAGCGACCGTGACATGTTTTTGCAACTTTTGCGCAGGCAAAATGAGCAAGCGAACAATTTGGGGGGAGTTGTGAATTTCTTAAAAAAATACGAATGGGCTAGAGGGCTCATCCCAGATTTTGTTCGTTTTGTTCGTCTGTTGATAACAATTTGTTACGTACGCCGGTTAGGACCAACGTTAGATCTTAGCTCAGGGCATAAGAGAAAACCAAGAGGGGAGCATTTCACAATATACGTACATTGAGTCATGCATTCCCATGCCCCATAAGAACTATGATGACAAATTTCACCGGACTTTGGCTCGGTCAAAAGCAAAATGACACCGCCTTAACTAGACGAATAGGGCCATGCACTCATAGGTAACGAAATACTGCCGGGTTGATCGAACTATCCGGTACTCGAAAAAAGATGACCCAAATAAGACTTTGGCCAATTAGAATACAGAGGGGAACCGATGCACCTAGGTGGGAACACCTTGATGTTCCATTCCGGTGACCCATAGGCGAAGCTAGGCACGGTCACTGGTATAAAAGACCCCAAATTTTGACAGTCAGAGAGAATCAAGAACCTGAAACTCTTCGCGGAAAGACCTGAACGCGGCACCTCGAAACTCAGATCCTGCCAGTATGGCACAAAAAACCAAACTAAAGATATCCTTGAAAGTAGTGTTTTCACATCCTTTTTCACCATGAGTTCGTCTATCCTTCATCTATACAAACGTTTGGTCCCGATTCGCCTTGATCAAGGACCCGAGTTAAACAAAATTGCCAACTGGCCCGATCGGCTTTAAAGCGATTAAAACCAATAAAATTGTGACTTAATTAAAACAACTTAAAAACCATAAAACTCCGAAACCCAATTCAAGGTTTTTAAATAAAACCAAGAACTTTAAAACTTTAAACTAACTAACATGTTTTTTTAAAAACAATATACTTAAAAATATGTGCTCAGAAATAACAATAATTTTCAAGTTACACAAATTGTCTGGCAGTCAGACCCCTACAACCAAAACCAACGAAAACAATTAATGCATTTAAATGCAAGCAATAAACAAAACGAAATACAATACCCAGCAACACGCCGCAAGGGAGCAGTGAACCAGCCGATGACAAAACTCCAACAAAAACAATAGCCATATAAACACAAATAAATGGAACTAATGTCGTAATAAGTGCATAAGAATTATATCATATTTTTTTGTTAAGTGACCCAATTAATTCTTTTTTAAAGGCGCATGTATATATATATGTATGTTGTTCTTTTACTCAAAACCCAGGAATCCAAGCGTCGAGATCTCATCGCCGGATAAAAAAGGGGGTAAGTTTACCATTATTAAATGACATATATATATTTATGCGCATTGACAATGACTACTTAAAACCACGAATAGTTAAATAAACATAAATTAGGAAACATATTCTAGTTTTCTGTAATGATAGTTTGACGATTTTAATTATTTCAAACCATTTTATTAACTTTACATATATATATGATTAATTCTTTTTTTTTTCCTTTTATTCAATTTTATTATCATTTTATACTTTCAATGATTCACTTCATAAATTGAATTCTTATTTTATATTTTGGGTCCCTAGTTTAATTTCCATTTTTATATTTTTGTATCACCATAATAATGTTAACAATGTTAATTTTAACAATCTACATGGCATTAGCCAAACAATTATATTTTATCAATAAAATTTAAATGGGAAAGTAAAAAAACCATGTGTTGGTAGAGACCATCTTTCGGGGGTGCTGAGAACGAAGAGTGAAGTAGGTCAAAAATAATGACATAACTTTTGACGAACGAAACAGACAAAATAGGGGATCAGATTGCAAGGCCAGCGCTGATCCATTGGATATGCTTTTGCATATACGGGGAGGGAATACGGCCAAACACCGCGATTGAAATACCATCAAGCTGGCAAGCTTGCGGCGGTGCGGACAGAACGACATACTAACTAACTGCTTCTACTATTTTTCCTAGGCACGATTTAATTTTCTAGTTATTGTCTGAGAAGTGAGTGGCTTCCAAAGAACCCACCCCAAATACGACGAGCTTATGCCGGCACCAGGACTTTCGTGCCGAACCTAGGTAGCTACTCTTTCGGCCTATGTCCTTTCGGACTAGTCAGACGTAACAGATGGCGCCCAACGATGGCAATATCCTTAGATCCTTTATTGCCAAAAATTTATTTTTCTTAAAAGAATTTCTCATAGAATTTTTGTTAAAAAAAAATTATTTTAGTATCAGACAGTGCTTAATGCATAAAACCAAGTTATCCTTTTTAAGGACCAACATATAGTTGACTTCAGTTGTAAAAATTAACATTTTTAAAATTTTTTGATTTTTTTATAAAGTATTAAATTTGCCTTTAAAGTCACCAACTTCAAAGACAGGCAATTTTAGAGTTAGAAAAGGCCTTTCAGTCTAAAATTTGTAGTTTTTAGAATTGGTATTTGACTTTAGGAACCTTTCAAAATCAATACTCTTTTTGGAAAATATTAAAAACTAATTAAAACGTGCAGACGACTTTTTTAAATAACGTAGAATTTTATTTAGCGTGCTTTCTAACTGATGCTGCCGACGTATCAGGCAAGTACCACGATCGTTTGTGAGGCTCGGTTAAGAAAGAGCGGGAGAGCAGATTAAGAGCGACGCACCACCTGGCGGTGTCAGGGGTAGCGGATCCGTTTCTTATTTGTCGATCCAGGACTGACAGGGGGGAAGGGGACTGACCGGATACGTACAACTGATGCTGCCGGTTGCATCAGGCTATGCTAGGTCTTCTTGTGAGGCTCGGTTGTACGGCATTCATAATTACTTGGGTGGGATGATGACTTAATTTCTCTGGCCGATGCTGCCGACGTATTGGGCACAGTACCCGGTCGTTTGTGAGGCTCGTGTCCAGTGAAATAGGAAACTGGTGTATATAACCGGAACCCGGAGTTCTTTACCGTTAAAGGGGAAAACATCAGCAGGTGTAGCAGCTCAGCTGATCATAACAATAGCGCGTACTGGTTCATGTAAGTCCAGGCGCATAATATAAAAGATAAACAATTTAAGAGAATCAGTCTGGGAGACTCTTGCCTGATTTCCGACGACAGGGGGAGGGGGCTTCGGACAGAACCTTTCTGGGAAAAAATTATAACACTCCACATGAAAGAAGACAGTGAAAGGTGTGTGTACTGGTTCATGTAAGTCCAGGCACATATTATATTCACTGTATAGGGACTTTGTTTTTATTTGGGGCTTAAAAAATCGGACGATTCTTGACTGAAAAATAACTCGCAGCAAATCAGCACCCCGGAATTTATATTTCATTTATTTACAAATAAATTTGCCGTGTTAGCATTAACCCACTATTAATGTTTGAATAGTAAACATTTTGATCAGAAAACAAACGTGATTACATACGATTTGCATTATCGTTTATCACACATTTTTGAATTATAAAATATATATATTTGGCAGACACAGATAATTGTTTTTGTGAAATATCACAAACATACAATCATAGATTCTATAATTGCACTTTAGAATTTTCTTTTATACAATTATAGGGGGTTTAACGAAGTTTTTTGTAAACATAAAACAAACCTAATATGCCCGTGGCTAAGGAAAAAAGACCCTCGTTAACACCGTCAAGTCGTATGACCAGATCAGCAGCTCTCAAGCGATTCGAAGAAGCTGCGGCAATCAGACGTAGAACTTTAAACGTAAAACAGAGTCTAAGAGAAGAAAGTAACCGAGGAGAAGACCAGAGTCTTAGCTTCAACAGTAAACTTGACCAGTTAGGAACTCTGGAAGAGAATACAGAAAATATGAGTGAACAAGATATAAATGAAACCCAAGGAGCCGTGGGAGGAGTTGGCCCAGAGTTTCAACCCCGAGGGCGATCAACAATTGTTCCACCGCTAAGGCAATTCCCTGGACCCGTAAATAACCCGGAACCAGAAGACAGAATCGAAAGAATGCTGTCTGCACTTATAATGCAAAACAATGAAATCAAGTCAACTCTCCACAAGGAAATAAATGATTTAAAGATGACAGTTACCGGTCTGCAAGATCGTGTAACGCAGATGACACTGGCGGAAAGTCAGGGATCAGGACTTGTCGAACAGGCGCCCGCACCAACGCACAGAATTTCAAATAGTTTCTGGGCAAATCAGCCAACCCCTTCAATAAGCCAGCTTCCGCACACAGCGTTAAGCGAGCACCGACCACCGGTGGCTACACCACGTAATACCCAAGATGCAAGCAACCCAACAGTTCCACCAACAGTACCCTTGAGTACTGCCCAAGGAACAAATAATGCAGCAAGTTCCCCTGCAACTAGACCAGAGGCCAATAGCACGGCTAGGTGGCATCCAGATGAAGTAGCGGCATTGTCAACACAATTACCAAATGCAAGAGGAGTTCGCCTTGACAAATGGAATGTCAAGTTTGATGGTACCGGACGAGGAATGACAGTTGAAAGCTTTCTGTTTCGAGTGGAACGCTTACAAGAACTTTATGGATTATCTCGTAGACAAGTATTCCGAGAATTCCACTGCCTACTCACAGGCGCAGCTACTAAATGGTACTGGCAACTGATGGAAGATAAAGCCGATGATCCAGAATTTGACTACTTTTCACTCACATGTGAGATGACTAGAGCTTTTTCAACCTCAACAAATGATTACGTGACCATCAAAGAACTAATGGAACGGCGTCAAGGATTTAACGAATCTTTTGAGGACTATATATCGGCAATGCACAATCTTCATTTCAAGTTGAAGCAAAAGATACCTGAGGAAAATCTGATTGACATCCTTAAGGAGAACCTCAACGCACAGATAGGAGCATTCCTCCTAGCATCGCCGATAAAGACGCTTAAAAAATTTAAGAGCGAAGGCACACGCATTGAGCGTTGGCTAAAGGAAAGAAGATGGAAGCCAAGGCAGGTAAACGAGATAGAAGAATTACAAGATTTCGGTTTTGCGCAAAATTCCGAAAGCGAACCCGATTCTATACAGATCGAGGAGTTCCAAAGAAATCGTCGTCCAGAAATACGGCGTGATAAATATAACGGACAGAATAACCTAGCCCAAGGAAGAAACGGAACAGTCCAAGAAGTACAGCAAAACCAAAAACAAAATTGCACGGCGCCTCTACATTCTTTGACCTGTTACAAATGTGGAAAGAAATCAGATTTCTACCAGCAGCACTCGTCGGGTAAAGTATTATGTGACTCCAATTTTCATAATGTTATATGCCGCTTATGCCGGGAGTCATCAACACAACCGTTTTTACAGCAGAGTCTGCTGGGGAACCAAGGGAAACCCGAGCAGACCAAAACAAGCCTGAGTATGTAAACCCTAAACCAAAACAAATCTCCTCGCATAAAAACCTTGAACAAAGACAGGAGGAGTATGACCAAGCGAGGGAGCGTATTTTTAGAGGCTCAGAAAAACTAGCTAATACGCCCCGCGAACACTTTAAAATACAAAAATTATATGAGCGACGAGCAGATGAACAACGGCTCAAACAAAAAGTAGTAGACACCGTCGTACGGATGCAAAACGATAATCGTATCTTTGCCAAAACAAGAGTTGATGGAGAAGAAGTAGTAGCACTATTAGATACTGGAGCAAATGCAAACTGTATAGGTAAAGGGGCAGAAATATTTCTACAGGGCCGCACCAAAAGAATAAAAAAATTAAAAGAAACCGTGCGGACCGCAAACGGTGGGAAAACACAAGTTGACGGAGCGATCACATTACCAGTGGAATGGGAAGGAGAAGTCAAAGACCTTGAGTTTCTGATAGTACCCGGACTGACACAACCATTTTATTTCGGAATCGAATTCTGGGACACATTTGGATTACCACTGCTTGGACAACGGTATGACTCAATAAAACCAAAACCTGTTGTCCATGAAATCAACTTAGATGAGGAAACCCCGAAGCCAGAAACTGCTTATACTCCACATCAACTCACTCCTAAACAACTTAAGGAGCTAGAAGAGGTCATAAAAACGTATCCATCCTGCGTCGAAAAAGGATTAGGAAAAACCGGACTAGAGGAACACATTATTACCGTCACCGATGAAGACATTCCGATTAAGCAACGTCACTACCCAATATCCCCAGCCAAACAAAAATTGGTGTATGACGAGCTAGATCGTATGTTAGGATTAGGCGTGATTGAGGAAAGTAATAGTAGCTGGAGTTCACCAGTAACACTAGTGCAAAAGGGGACAAAGAATCGTCTCTGCCTCGATGCACGCAAGGTTAATTCTCGAACTATTAAAGATGCATATCCACTACCACACATAGAAGGATTATTGAGCCGGCTGCAAGATACGTATTTTATTTCTGCCATAGATTTGAAAGACGCATTTTGGCAAATTCCTTTAGAAGCCAAAAGCCGAGAAAAAACAGCTTTCACGGTCCCAGGCAGGCCACTATACCAATACACCGTTATGCCATTCGGATTGTGCAACGCAGCACAAAGAATGTGCCGACTTATGGACAAAGTTATAACAGCAGCGCTGAGGGAAAATGTATTTGTGTATTTAGATGATCTTCTCGTATGTTCATCTACCTTTGAAAAGCACCTAGAAATGTTGGCACAGGTCAGTACCTGTTTACAAAAGGCGAAGCTTACAATTAATGTCGAAAAGAGCAAGTTTTGCTACAGCCAAGCCAGATATCTAGGGTATGTAGTAGGTGGAGGATGCATCCAAACCGATGATACAAAAGTAAAATCAATCAAAGAATTTCCAGAGCCAAGTTCAGCCAAACAGATGCGAAGGTTTCTGGGAATGACTGGATGGTATCGCCGGTTTATTCAAAATTACGCTCAAATCGCAGCACCACTGCATGACTGTTTAAAGAAAGACCGCATAAAGAACTTCAAATTACACGAAGAGGCAATTAAAGCTTTCGAAACGCTTAAAAACAGCATGGTGTCTGCCCCCGTCCTTATCACACCCGATTTCAGAAAGCCATTTACCATCCAATGCGACGCGTCCACAACAGGTGTGGGGGGTGTCTTATTCCAAACTGACGACACAGGTGGTGAACATCCAATTGCATATATGTCTGCAAAGCTGAATAATGCCCAGAAAAATTACAGCATTACGGAACTGGAATGCTATGCGGCAATTCTTAGTATCAGCAAATTTCGGGCGTATGTAGAAGGGATGCCTTTCAAAGTAATAACTGATCACGCTAGTCTAAAATGGCTGATGGGTCAGAAGGATTTATCCGGGAGACTAGCAAGATGGAGTTTGAAATTACAGGCATTCGATTTCGAAGTAGAGCACCGCAAGGGATCACTTAACGTGGTGCCGGATGCCCTATCAAGAATCCACATGGACGAGATGAGAACCGACATAGTTAATACGATGGAGCTGCAAATAGATCTAAGTTCCACCGCCTTTCAATCTCCCGATTATAAATCGTTAATCCAGTCGATTGAAGAAAACGGGGAGAAAATTTTAGATACTCAGGTATCTAACGGATACATCTATAAACGCATGGGTTTCAGGACCAATGAAGCTATCCAAGAAGAAAGGGCATGGAAACTTTGGGTTCCCACAGAACTACGAGCAGATTTAGCTTGGCGGGCACATCATGCCACCACCGCAGGACATGGAGGCATACATAAATCTCTTGCAAGACTGAGACAGTTTTACTACTGGCCATCAATGGTCATCGACATCCAAAAGGTAGTAAAAGATTGTGAAATTTGCAAGGTCAGCAAGACCTCCAATAGGACAAACCGACCACCAATGGGAAATCAACGGATCACTAATCGACCGGTACAGAGGCTATTCATAGACTTTATGGGCCCATATCCACGAACAAGAAATGGTAACACAGTCATCTTTGTATGCCTGGATCATTTTACCAAGTTTGTGTGGCTACAACCAATGCGAAGGGCCGTAACTACGGAAGTCATTCGATTCCTCGAAGACCAAATTTTTCACCAATTTGGCGTTCCCGAGTTCATCCATTCTGATAACGGAAAACAATTTGTATCCCAAGCGTTCACTGAACTGCTTCAAAAATTCGATATTCGACACATCAAAACTGCGTTTTATAGCCCAAACAGCAATTCTGCTGAGCGAGTAAATCGCTCAATACTGCAAATGTTGAAAACAACGATGGATAAAGAACAGCGGAACTGGGATACGAATCTAAGCCGAATTGCCTGTACTCTAAGGAGTGGTTGGCATGAATCAATTGGCATGGAACCATACTACGCCATGTTTGGTACCAGAATGATTACCCACGGAACAGCATATCCCATCCTGCGTCAGCTTAATGACTTGCTAGCTGCTGACCAAGAAATCAGTTTACCTGATAAAATGGATTTAATCAGGCAGAAAGTGAGTCAGGGTTTAGACCATGCTCATGAAAGGGCAGAAAAGGCTTATAACACCCGTAGTAGGGCTGTAGAGTTCTCGGTAGGACAAGTAGTCTACCGAAAGAATTTTAAACAAAGTAATCGAGCCGAGGGATATAATGCCAAATTAGGCCCGAACAGAATTCGCTGTGTAGTACTCAAACGGAAAGGCAATGCACTTTACGAGCTAGGAAACACCGCTGGAAAGAGCATTGGGGTTTACCATGCGAAAGATATTTTTGCTGTCTAAGTAGAAATTGCAACAACATGAACTGAACGCCGGGTCGTAGGCAACGATGGAGCACTAGCAGCCTAAAAACAACACACAAAAGAAAGAACAATTTTTATGTGTTTCTTTTTCTACATCAATAAAAACAAAATAACAAAAACAGAACAAAACTAAATATATATATATTTTCTTGGCTTATGGAGTGCTTTCAAAATATCAATGCCCGGCGAGCTGAAGACTCGTTATCACAGGGTATGGGTCGAGGCCACACGTTGGGCGAGGAAAAAGACAACAAAAAACCGCCTTTACGTATAGTTTTTTGCGAAGTCATTCCATGCTGTTCCAGCATCGACGACATCGAGCCTGTTACGTACGCCGGTTAGGACCAACGTTAGATCTTAGCTCAGGGCATAAGAGAAAACCAAGAGGGGAGCATTTCACAATATACGTACATTGAGTCATGCATTCCCATGCCCCATAAGAACTATGATGACAAATTTCACCGGACTTTGGCTCGGTCAAAAGCAAAATGACACCGCCTTAACTAGACGAATAGGGCCATGCACTCATAGGTAACGAAATACTGCCGGGTTGATCGAACTATCCGGTACTCGAACAAAGATGACCCAAATAAGACTTTGGCCAATTAGAATACAGAGGGGAACCGATGCACCTAGGTGGGAACACCTTGATGTTCCATTCCGGTGACCCATAGGCGAAGCTAGGCACGGTCACTGGTATAAAAGACCCCAAATTTTGACAGTCAGAGAGAATCAAGAACCTGAAACTCTTCGCGGAAAGACCTGAACGCGGCACCTCGAAACTCAGATCCTGCCAGTATGGCACAAAAAACCAAACTAAAGATATCCTTGAAAGTAGTGTTTTCACATCCTTTTTCACCATGAGTTCGTCTATCCTTCATCTATACAAACGTTTGGTCCCGATTCGCCTTGATCAAGGACCCGAGTTAAACAAAATTGCCAACTGGCCCGATCGGCTTTAAAGCGATTAAAACCAATAAAATTGTGACTTAATTAAAACAACTTAAAAACCATAAAACTCCGAAACCCAATTCAAGGTTTTTAAATAAAACCAAGAACTTTAAAACTTTAAACTAACTAACATGTTTTTTTAAAAACAATATACTTAAAAATATGTGCTCAGAAATAACAATAATTTTCAAGTTACACAAATTGTCTGGCAGTCAGACCCCTACAACCAAAACCAACGAAAACAATTAATGCATTTAAATGCAAGCAATAAACAAAACGAAATACAATACCCAGCAACACGCCGCAAGGGAGCAGTGAACCAGCCGATGACAAAACTCCAACAAAAACAATAGCCATATAAACACAAATAAATGGAACTAATGTCGTAATAAGTGCATAAGAATTATATCATATTTTTTTGTTAAGTGACCCAATTAATTCTTTTTAAAGGCGCATGTATATATATATGTATGTTGTTCTTTTACTCAAAACCCAGGAATCCAAGCGTCGAGATCTCATCGCCGGATAAAAAAGGGGGTAAGTTTACCATTATTAAATGACATATATATATTTATGCGCATTGACAATGACTACTTAAAACCACGAATAGTTAAATAAACATAAATTAGGAAACATATTCTAGTTTTCTGTAATGATAGTTTGACGATTTTAATTATTTCAAACCATTTTATTAACTTTACATATATATATGATTAATTTTTTTTTTTCCTTTTATTCAATTTTATTATCATTTTATACTTTCAATGATTCACTTCATAAATTGAATTCTTATTTTATATTTTGGGTCCCTAGTTTAATTTCCATTTTTATATTTTTGTATCACCATAATAATGTTAACAATGTTAATTTTAACAATCTACATGGCATTAGCCAAACAATTATATTTTATCAATAAAATTTAAATGGGAAAGTAAAAAAACCATGTGTTGGTAGAGACCATCTTTCGGGGGTGCTGAGAACGAAGAGTGAAGTAGGTCAAAAATAATGACATAACTTTTGACGAACGAAACAGACAAAATAGGGGATCAGATTGCAAGGCCAGCGCTGATCCATTGGATATGCTTTTGCATATACGGGGAGGGAATACGGCCAAACACCGCGATTGAAATACCATCAAGCTGGCAAGCTTGCGGCGGTGCGGACAGAACGACATACTAACTAACTGCTTCTACTATTTTTCCTAGGCACGATTTAATTTTCTAGTTATTGTCTGAGAAGTGAGTGGCTTCCAAAGAACCCACCCCAAATACGACGAGCTTATGCCGGCACCAGGACTTTCGTGCCGAACCTAGGTAGCTACTCTTTCGGCCTATGTCCTTTCGGACTAGTCAGACGTAACAAATTCCAGGGTCATCCTGTTCAAATGAGAGAAGTTTTTCGGTCCTTCGTCGACTGAAAACATATTTAAGGTCGACAATGTCACAAAATCGGCTGAACAACGTCGCTCTTCTACATATTTATTCAAATATGACCGACGAGCTCGATATGGAAAAACTCGTAAATGAGTTTATTTCGCGTAATTCAAAGCGTACTAGCGTTTTTGGGTTGCGCACATGAGTTTATTTTGGGAAAATGACACGATTTTCATGTTTTTGTTTTTGTTTATGTAGAATGATCTCAACGAAAATAAATGTATCAAATTGATTTATTAATATAAACAACTATGAAAATTATCTCACAAAATTTTTTCTTGATCCACATACAAAAAAGTGCAGAATGCCGGATTGAGATTAATTAAAGAAAATGTTTCGAATAAGTTAGTTGGTAAGAGAATTCATAGCGTTATCTCTCTAAAGGGAATAGGTAATGCCAATACTTACAGCACTGTACAAGTTGAATCAAACGTCATGATTGATGGTAATTCTTTATTAGTTTTGTTTCACATAGTACCAGACGATTGTATGACAAATAATATTGTAATTGGCAGAGAAATATTGGCTCAAGGGTATTCAGTGGAAGTGTCTTATAATAATTTTAAGATTGTTCAAACTAAAGTTGTGAATGTTTGTGAAACCGTTCAACCTATTAATTTTGATAACATTGAAACCGAAGTGGTCGGAAATGAAAAAGAAAGTTTGATATCATTACTAAAGCAACATTCAAAATCGTTTACTGAAGGCACTCCGCAAACGCGTGTGAGTACTGGGGAAATGAGTATTCGGTTGATTGAACCGACTAAAACTGTGCAAAGGCGACCATACAGATTTAGTCCATGCGAAAGGGAACTAGTACGTGCCAAAATTAACGAATTAATCGAGTATAAAGTCATCAGACCTAGTAGTTCACCATTTGCTAGTCCTGCATTATTGGTAAAGAAGAAAAATGGTTCAGCAAGACTTTGCGTCGATTATAGAGAATTGAATAAAAATACAGTAGCGGATAAGTTTCCATTACCGTTGATCTCAGATCAGATAGCTAGACTTAGGGGAGCTAACTATTTCACTTCTCTTGACATGGCTTGCGGCTATTACCAGATTTTAATGCACCCTGAATCGATCGAATATACAGCATTTGTTACTCCTGATGGGCAGTACGAATTTCTTTCGATGCCTTTTGGTTTAAAGAACGCACCCTCAGTGTTTCAAAGAGCTGTATTGAAAGCACTTGGCAGTTTGGCACATTCGTTTGTAATCGTTTATATGGACGATATATTAATTGTTTCAGAAACAAAAGAAGAAGCGTATGAGCGGTTGCAACTGGTATTAGACGTTCTAGTGAAGGCAGGATTTTCGTTTAACATTTTAAAGTGCTTCTTCTTGAGAACTACAGTTCGATACCTTGGGTATGAGATAAAAGCGGGAGAGATACGTCCAAATTTAAACAAAATAGAATCGCTAGTGGCGTTGCCTCCACCGAAATCAGTTGCTACTCTGAGACAGTTTATTGGGTTAGCGTCATATTTTCGTCAATTCATTCCGGGGTTTTCACAATTGATTTTGATTGGCAAGCACAGCATGAAGAAGTTCGCAGCAAAATCATCAGTGTATTAACAAACAAGCCTGTTTTGATTATTTTTGACCCACAGTTTCCGATAGAGTTGCATTCCGACGCCAGCTCTATCGGGTATGGGGCAATTCTTTTGCATCGCATAAACTCTAAGCCTCATGTGGTTGAATACTATAGTAGAGCAACTAGCCCCTGTGAGTCCAGGTACATATCCTATGAATTGGAAACGCTTGCTGTCGTGAATGCTGTAAAACATTTTCGCCACTATTTGCATGGGAGAAAATTCGTGATTTTTACTGACTGTAATTCAATTAAATCTTCTCGAAATAAAGTCGAATTGTCACCAAGGGTTTATCGTTGGTGGGAGTTTCTCCAAGCATTTGATTTCGAAATTGAATACAGAGAAGGTAAACGCATGGCACATGTAGACTTTCTATCTAGGAATCCAGTGTGTCAAAAGAATAAGTCTGCACCAAGTAAAATAGAAGAGAAGCGAATTGACTTAACAGAAATATCGGAAAACTGGATACTGGTGGAACAACAAAGGGATCCAGAAATATCAGAAATCAAAACTAAGTTGAAGAATGACGATTTACCATTGGCACTAGTTGCCACTTACGAAATGAGATCAAATGTTTTTTATAGAAAGATTCAGAGGAATTCCAGAACTCGTTGTTTACCTGTAGTTCCTCGTTCGTTCCGTTGGTCAGTTATAAATCAGGTACATGAGTCGATCATGCATCTAGGTTGGGACAAAACGCTAGACAAGGTGTACGATCACTACTGGTTAACTGGTATGGCAAAATATGTCCGAAGATTTGTGGAGAACTGCATTACTTGCAGAGTGTCTAAGGGTACGTCTGGAAAACCACAAATTGAATTACATCCAATTCCAAAAATTAGCATTCCTTGGCACACCGTACACATAGATATATCGGGAAAATTAAGCGGAAAAAGTGATCGTAAAGAATATATCATCGTACAAATCGACGCTTTTACTAAATTTGTTTATCTGTTTCACACCTTTTCTTTGGATGCTAATACTTGTATAAGCGCAATGAAATCTTCGATTGCCATTTTTGGCGTGCCAACACGTTTAATTGCCGATCAGGGGCGCAGCTTCACGGGTACAAAGTTTGTGCAATTTTATTCTAATCAAAAGATACAATTACATTTAATTGGAACAGGTGCAAGTCGAGCCAACGGTCAAGTTGAAAGGGTCATGAGCACACTTAAGAATCTGTTGACGGCTGTTGAGACAAGTTCTAGATCGTGGCAAGATGCACTAGGGGACGTTCAGTTAGCCCTTAACTGTACAGTTAATCGTAGCACTAAGTGTAGTCCTTTAGAACTTTTGATAGGTAAAGTTGCTCGTCCACTGGGGTTGATTCCTATTAGCGATACTGAATCCGAATTTGACAAGATTAAATTAAGGGAGCTAGCCGCTAAGAACATGGAAGAGGACGCTAAATATGAGAAGACAAAATTTGACAAGAATATGGCTAAGGTAATTAGGTTCTGTGTGGGTGACTTTGTGTTGCTTAAAAATAGTGAGAGACAGCAAACGAAGTTAGATCCAAAGTTCAGAGGACCCTTTTTGGTAGTTGAGGTTTTGGACGGAGATCGATATGTTTTGAAGTCTACACAGAACAATAGACGTTACAAGTATCCACACGAAAGTTTGAGAAGGTTGCCGGATGTACAAATTCCAGAAGAGCTTGATGCAAATTATTAAGATTAAAGTCTGTTGGAAGAGTCTGTTGAAACAGAAGGGTGTCGTGAAGTCATGTGATTGGCGATGAACAAAAGTTGCTTTTGAAATGAGATTGATGAATTCGTGAAGCTCAGTGTTGGGCGATGGACGAGCGATGTGGTTGATGAATTCGTGAAGCTCAGTGTTGGGCGATGGACGAGCGATGTGGTTGATTAATTCGTGAAGCCATGTGTTGGGCGATGGACGAGCAGGGAGCGTAATAAGATGCGTGAAGCCAATGTGTTTGGCGATGGACGAATATTCAAAAGTTGGCTAGTATAAGACAAGTTATGTTTAATGGATTATGACTTAATGATTGGTAATGATTAATTTATAATTTGATAATGTTTAAATGATCTCTTGGAAATGTAAATGAAAGAAATGGTTTATAAGAGAATGTAAACTGAGATATGGTAAAATAACTGAAAATATGTTTGAGAAAAAAAGAATTTGAAGTAAAATTATGTTTTGAAATATTCTATGAAATAGAGATTAAGTTACGTAGAGGTTAAGTTTTACTGAAGTATTCAATAAAATTATAATGTTGGAATGAAACTGAGAGGTTTATTGTAGACACGAGGACGTGTCTATGTCAGAATGGCCGTGTCGGAGAGTATGCAGTGTAGCATCTCGACAGGTATGACCATGGGTTGTGCAGGTATGCTAGATATACTAGATACTGATTTTGGTAGAATGGGGACTCTGTTTGCGAACTGAGTCCGAGTGTGGCTTCGTTTGCGTTGCTAGGTTTGGTCTCTCTCTTTACTTCTGGTTTCAAGCGTGGCGTGAGATAGACGTGTGTGTGATTAAAAAAAAAATCATGAGCAACAAAGGCAACGAAGACTCGCTGCATTCACCAGAAGTGGGTTCAGACAACCAGGAACCGAACGATCCAATAACCAACAATGACGAGTTACAAGGAGATGACTTTAGTTCTCCGACATCCCCATAATGCAAATTGTAACTTTTTTTAAAGAAAAATTAGCTAAGAAAATAATTAAATGTATTTTTGTTTAAGCAGTGCTATACCCAAAAAAAGAATCATAATTGAGCTATTCTGCTTTTATTAGCTTATATGTATGGGAGAAGTGGGGGTTGTGGGCATGGGGGGGTTATGGGCACCCCTACGTATCTTTTCACAAAATGAAGATTGACTTTTTTTGGTGATGTCATTCGCAAGCAATTACCTTATGTATGATTTATGCCAAATATCAAAGTAATCGAAAACGTTTTCTTTTGAAATGAACGAATTGGTTTTTTTGTGCTTGGAAAAGGTGGTGAAGTTTTTTTCAAAAATTTTCAATAGTGTATTAATTAAAGTGATGCATTTTTATTTAGTCAAAGTATTATACTAAATGGAACAATATCGATTTGAACCAAAAAATGTATGCAAACACATTTTTTAATTACTTCTTAAAATGTCTGCTAAAGTTGGTTGTGGGCACCAAAATTGGGGGGTTGTGGGCACCCGTTTTTTCTTGGCAAATTTGTTTATAACCTACAATTTCTTGTAAAATTGTTTTCAAAATTTGTTTGGAACCCTCTAGAACATTCTTGTAGAAATCTTAGGCTCTTGGAAAAGGATCCTCTCCCGCTGAGAGGGATTATCACCAAAATTTGTAATTTTGCGATCGAGCTTTTCGTCTGAAATGTGTGGACATGCGGGACAGTCATTACACATGTCAAAATTGTGTTTCCGACGATGAGTAACTCCTATGTAGTCTTTTAAATAAATAAATGTTCTTTTGGCTTGTTGTTCGTTATGTTGATATTGGTTGCGGTTTTTCCATATTTTTCCATTTGCAGCATTTTTTCCCAGGGTGCCCACAACCCCCAAAAAAAAATGGTAGCTGAAAATTAGGGTTTTACAAAAGTCCATATAAAATTTTTTCGCATGACGAAATCAAGTATATTTCTTCATAATTAGTTAGTTTAGGTCTCTAGCTTTACACAGATACCCATGTGTCCAAATAATATGCACTAGTTCGGTAATTATAGGCCAAAAACAAAACTATGCCCACAACCCCCACTTCTCCCCTAAATATATTTTAACTAAATATATTATTAATGGTGACATAATGACAATATTACCAAATATTATTGCGTATTGTTTGCATACTATTTTTTTTTTTTCCAAATAGACTAACCAATGTTTTAGTGCAGCCAAAAAGAAAAAATTACAAACTTTAAATATCCCGACCGAATACCTCGCATTCTCAGCGTTAGCTTCGCAGTCTTGTTGGTTTTATTGTCTCCCCACTCCAAATCCGCGAGCCCGATACGGTCGCGCTCGCATTTGTGTGGCAATTGTTGTTTTTCATTTTCTCGGTTTGCCATAGCGGAGGCTCAGTACCCGCGCACCCCTCACCTTGTCACTGCCTGGCAAGGCAACAACTCAGTCTAAACAGCCCCCATCCATCGTGGGCAAAGCGGCGACTCAGCCCCCGCGTCCCCCTCGACAGGCCAGCAGCCTGCACAAGCATACAGCTTGACCATGCTTTAACTCTTCGGGGCGATTTTGTAGTTGCAGGCTCTCATGAATAATCCGTTTCAGCATAATATGAATAATAAACAAATCTCCAGCGGCTCTGATTCTGAGACCGAAGGCCCAGCCAGAACTTCTACACCAAAACGTGTACGCGATAATATTCCCCCAGCTGTAAACATGGCTTTTAGTATGGAACAAGTGACGGTGGTGATGGTGGCCATACAGGCGGCAGTTGCCCATGCCGTTCAAGAGGTAACCCTGGAGAGCCAGCGTAGGGAAAACGAACTATGCCAAGCCATACAGCAGCTGACCGCCCAGGTTAATGCGGTACAAATCGCTCCCGCCCAAGCGGAAGCTACCTCAGATTAAGGCCTACGAGCCCATAGAAATTAAAAATAATGTTAAATGTGACGAGCCCCTGGACGCCGTTAAGTGCCTGCCCGAATTTACGGGAGCACAAGACGCATACGTCTCTTGGCGGCAAGCGGCAGTAGCCGCATATTATATTTTTAGAAATTATGTAGATAGCTCCCGCCATTATCAGGCAGTTATTATTATTAGGAGTACAATAAGAGGCCCTGGCGATGCAGTACTGTCTTCGTTCGGCACTGTGTTGAATTTCGATGCGATCATAAATCGGCTCGATTTTACATACAGTGACAAACGCCAGATCCATGTAATCGAGCAGGAGATGGGCACCCTCAGACAGGGCAGCCTAACACTCTTGCAGTACTATGACGAGGTCGAGAAAAAACTGACCTTGCTCACTAATAAAGTCACAATGTCGTACGAATTGTCGGCGGCAAAAGTTTTATGCGACAAATTCAGGGATGATGCACTCCGTGTATTTATTTCGGGACTTAGGCGCAACCTCACAGATGTCCTCTTCTCGGCAAAGCCGAAGGACATGCCAACGGCTCTGGCTCTAGCTCAAGAGGTGGAATCAAACCACGAGAGGTACACGTTTGCAACGTCGTTTGCAAAGAGCCAGGAGGATAGGGACAAAAAACAAATCCAAAGGCGCAAGAACGCCAACAAACATCCCAACAGGCATACACGCAAGTAAGTGCTGGAAAAAATCCACACTTTACTAAACAGCACAAGGCACAGGTGCACCCTGCTCCACGCGGCGATGGGCACCGTGGAGACACTCCAGAACCCATGGAAGTGGATCCATCACTGTCTAGAATGTTGAAACCATCACAGGCCCCGGCATACCAGAATAGGAAGCGTCTGATAAAACGCACCCACAAAAAAGGCAAAGGGTAAATCACATTGCCCAGGTGATGACGACCTCACCAAAGAGTACGACTCGGATGTCATAAATTTTTTAGGGGAAAATCCCTGCTACCCGTCATCAGACGAAGAGTAGCAGGGGTTGACATGAGACTTCTAGTCGATACGGGCGCGGCCAAAAATTTCATCCGACCATACGAAGGATTGAAAGGCGTCCGCCCGGTTGAATCTCCATTCAAGGTTCATTCGATCCATGGAGTCACCACTATCACGAAGAAATGCTTCGTGTAAACTTTCAACTTGAAGGCCACGTTCTTCATTTTACCAGATTTGTCCTCCTTTGACGGAATCGTCGGCCTTGACCTTTTAAAACAGGCAGGGGCGTCACTATGTCCGGCCTCCGGCCAGCTCAAATGGGGCACAGAAGTAGACAAACTCGATTTTCATACATGCCCCGATGTAAATTTTACTGAGGTGGACTGCTCAGACGCACCACCTTTGGTCAGAAAAGAATTTTTAAAAATGCTCAGCGACAGGAAAAAAACCTTCGCAGACCCCAATAAGGCCCTGTCTTACAATACGTCGGTGGTAGCCACCATCAGAACTATTGATGAGACGCCCATTTATGCCAAACTTTACCCATATCCAATGGGGGCAGCTGATTTTGTCAATAACGAAATACAAGATCTGCTAAAAAATGGCATCATCCAAAAGTCGAAATCCCCCTACAATAACCCAATATGGGAAGTAGATAAAAAGGGCACCGACGGATTTTCGAAAACTAAACGAGAAAACAATACCCGATCGATACCCCATGCCAAACATCTCGATGATACTAGGAAACTTAGGCAAGGCCAAGTACTTCACGACCCTGGACTTGAAGTCCGGTTATCATCAAATCACGCTGGCAGAATGCGACCGTGAAAAAACTTCCTTTTCCGTTAACGGAGGAAAGTACGAGTTTCGCAGATTGCCATTTGGATTAAAAAATGCAGCCTGCATTTTCCAAAGAACCATTGATGACATACTGCGAGAGCAGATCGGCAAATTTTGCTATGTCTATGTGGATGATGTTATCGTCTTCTCGGAGGACGAAAACTCCCACATCCGGCACGTGGATTGGGTTCTCAAAAGCCTACACGATGCAAACATGAGAGTATCATGTTCATTTATCATGTATCATGTATCATTTTCAAAAAAAGCGTTAGCTTTTTAGGGTTCATAGTCACCAATAAGGGGGCTACCACAGACCCAGAAAAAATAAAAGCCATTCAGGAATTCCCTGAACCTAAAAACATATTCGAGGTCAGATCATTCCTTGGCTTGGCCATAGCTAAGCCCATCACGGATATTCTGAAAGGGGAACTTGGAAGTGTCAGTAGGCACAGATCCAGGAACATCCAGGTGCAGTTCAGCGAGCCCCAGCGGCTGGCTTTCCAAAAACTGCGCAACATTCTGGCTTCTGAGGATGTCATCCTCAGATACCCCGATTACCAAAAGGCATTTGATCTAACGACAGATGCCTCTGCGTACGGCATTGGCGCAGTCCTATCCCAAGAAGGGATACCCATAACAATGGTCTCTAGAACCTTAAAGGACAGAGAGGTTAACTACGCTACCAATGAAAGGGAGCCGTTAGCTATAGTTTGGGCACTGGCCAAATTGCGCCACTATTTATATGCAGTCAAAGATATAAATATCTTTACTGACCACCAACCGTTGACCTTCGCAGTGTCGGAATCCAATCCGAATGCGAAAATCAAAAGGTGGAAAGCTCGCATCGACGAGTCCGGCGCTAAAATATTTTACAAGCCGGGAAAGATAATCTCGTTGCGGATGCCCTCTTAAGACAGCAACTTAACGTTGTGGAAGAGGAAGAAGCTTTTTCTAGCGCGGCCACAATTCACAGTGAGCTGTCGCTAACCCATACAATTGAAACCACAGAAAAGCCATTGAATTGCTTTCAGATAACTCTGGAGGAAGCACGCTTTCCATCTAAACGCAGCTTCGTACTCTTCGGAAACATTGACTTCACATGCAAAGAGTCATTGCTGGAGGAGTTCGCGGACACAATCGTTCCTAAAGGCGTCAACGCCATTCATTGCGATTTGCACACGCTTACAATACAGGATACATTGATACAGGACACATTGGTTCGGCAATTCCCAGCCACCAAATTTTGGCATTGCAAAAATCGAGTAACGGATATTTTCGCAATCGCCGAAAGACGAGAAAACCTCACTGTTGAGCACAACAGAGCTCACAGATCGGCCCAAGAAAAGGTGAAGCAGGTACTCTCAGAGTACTACTTCCCGAAAATGGCCAAGTTAGCTAACAAAATCGTTACTAACTGTAAGACCTGCGCTAAAGCGAAATACGACAGGCACCCAAAAAAACAGGAACTCGGCGAAACGCCAGTCCCACTTCAAGTGAGGGAAATGCTACACATAGACATTTTCTCTACAGACAGGAAATACTTCCTCACGTGCATTGACAAATTTTCAAAATTTGCAATGGTCCAACCGATTCCCTCTATTACAACTCTTGAACGTTTTCCCCAAAGCTAAGGTCATCTATTGCGACAATGAACCGTCATTGAATTCGCACACTATTTTGACCATGCTGGAAAACCACTTCGGCGTTAGCGTCTCGAACGCGCCGCCCCTCCACAGCGTCTCGAACGGACAAGTGGAACGCTTCCACAGCACTCTGGTGGAACTTGCCAGATGCCTCAAAATCGACAAAGGCATCAGCGACACTGTAGAGTTGATTTTACTGGCCACGACAAAATACAACAAATCTATCCATTCGGTCATCGGTAAGAGGCCCGCCGACGTGGTAGTCACTCAATCGAATGACCCACAGTGCGATATAGAGGATAGAATAAGGCATGCCCAGGACAAGCTAAGAAGCAGGGAAAATGCCTCCCGGTAGAACAGAGTGTTCAATGTCGGCGACAAAGTACTAGTAAAATCCAACAGGAGACTAGGAAACAAGCTTTCGCTGTTATGCGAAGAAAAAACGGTGGAAGCGGACATGGGGACCACAGTCCTCATTAAGGGGAGGGTGGTCCACAAAGACAACCTTAGGTAGGCCAAGCAAAACCATGTTATTGCTCGCCTGATATCCCTAGCCACTTGGCGTAAGCTTTTCATTACTATTATTTTTAATCATACTGCTTTCTCTGTGCTTTGGTGGTGGGTTAACCCGTCTTTAACAAAACAATACAGTATATCCGAATTACAGGTTTACTATCATACCCCTGCTATTCTTCTTGACCGTAGCTTCGGCGCTCATAACAGACTACTCAAAAGCCAAATACATTCCCATCGTTGATGGTCGAATTTTGGTATGGGAAGAGTTCGCATTTGTAAGACACTCAGCGAAACTCTCGGAGTATAGGCGCGTGGTGGAAGAGACAGACGGAATGACCAACAGGTTTCCACAATCGCACATGCAAAAACTTTTGAGCGTTGATACCACTCACTTGCGCGACCTGCTCGAGTCATTAAGCATTCACCATAGAGTAGCCAAGAGCTTAGACTTCCTAGGTAAAGCCTTAAAGGTAGTGGCGGGAACGCCGGACGCCGAGGATTTTGAAAAAATTAAATTCAACGAATTTCTACTCATTGATGCAAACAATAGGCAATTAAATATTAACACCAAAGTCCAAGACCAAATAAATAAAATATCCACTACTGTCAATTAACTTCTGAGGTCGGCTAAAGAACCCCAAATTGATACGGGACACCTATACGAAATGTTACTAACTCGTAATAGGATGATGGTAATGGAGCTGCAGAATTTGATGCTTGCAGTCGCCCTTGCGAAAATTAATATCGTTAGCCCTAGCATACTAGATCATGCAGACCTAGAAAGTGTGTGGATGGAAGAGCCCACAGAGACCGCCATCAAAGATGTTTTGTCCGTAGCGTCCGTCAAAATTTTACAATCCATTAACATCCTACATTTTGTTATTAAATTTCCTAAAATTAAGTCGGCCTGCAACAAAATTACCGTTTTTCCTGTGTCACATCATGGCACCATTCTCAGGCTGGAAGATACCGAGATCCGCACGGTAAAAAACTGCTCCGTAACACCAGGGGCCACAATTTGCCAACTGGCGCTAAGAAGTTCGTGCGCCCAGGAGCTCCACGCTGGAGGCACTGCGCACTGCGAAATTCAGCAAAGTGACTTGCATCCCGTCACTTACGTTGACGATGGAATTGTCATTGTAAATGATCGCCCGGCTCGTGTGAGTGTGGACAATGGCACTTACGTCCGCGTACAGGGTACCTACCTCATCACCTTCATTAAGAGTGCCACAGTCAACGAAACCCGATTTGTCAACCATGACACAGCCCAGAAAAGGGCTCCGGGAGTAGCCAGCTCGCCTTCTCTGAACGTCACTATGGAACGAAACATCCTTAGTCTTCCATACCTTCATCGGTTAAGTGAACGTAATTTGGAACACATCAAAAGATTCGGAGAAGAGGTCAACGACTATCGCTTATATCAGATAATGCTAATTGCAGGAGCAATATGCTGCGCGTTGATCTGCATCGGATTAACCTATCGGCGATTCACCCAGGCCAGAAGAACTACGGCCCAGCTAAAAGAGATGATTGCCAGACTAGGGTCGGCCGAGGGCGGCCTCATTCCTGAGGGGGGAGTAGTTAACTAAGTTAACCGAGCGACGGCAATGACCGTTCGTTCGACAACTCGCTCCGGCCAAAACTGCTGACACCAGCGTCTGGCCGGATGCTCATGCATAGCCGGCAAACACAGCATATTTGCGTGGCCGCTATGATTCCAATTTTTGTTACCTTTAAGTTCAGTTTCATTCTGATTCCAATAAAGAACAGAAATACTTGAATATAACTCCGGCCATCGTCGTTAAATTATTTATCACTTGGAACACTAACTGAGCCCCAAGGCCAGTAGTGAAAGGAATACAGTCATCTTCCCAACATAATCTTCGTAATTCATCAGTTAGCGAGGAGCTAAACACCAGCCAACCGGCTACCCAAAGGAGGACCAGAAATTGTCCACCAACCTTACAATACTAGACAGCAGCGTGGGACCAGCAGCCGCCGTGTGTAATCTACAGCTACAACGGGACAGCAGCGGGGGACCAGCAGCCGATCTACAGAATTTAATAATTTGCATGCTTGCAATTCCTTAAATATTCGCTCGAAATCTTCAAGTAATTCCACCAACATTTTTAGTGTAGATATACTGACATCCATAAGTCGTTCGGCTTCTTGAGTCCCGCTTAATACTTCGTTAACAGTACTCCAGTTATCCACGATGGACTTAAGCATAAAATAATTGGAATTCCATCGAGTTGGACAAGCCCTTTTTAAAGTCTTGTTTAGTTTATGTTGCAAGTTAGCTTTTTTAAAATATTTAACTGTATTTTTGCACGTCTTTATAGTGTCATCCAACTCGGTAGCCTCATCAAAGGATTTCTCCAAAACATTTGAAAAAAGGTGGCTGCTGCAATTCAGTCGAATGTTCTTCTGCAATGCTTTTTTTATATTTGCTCCTCTATCAGTTACAAACTTAACGTTATCTATGTTATCAATATCGAATTGCAAATATAGGGTCTTTATTTTTGCCAAAATATTTTCTCCTGTCGATTTTTGATAGTCCATAGATTTTAATCTCAAAATTAAATCATGCAGCTTATAGTTTTTCTCGTAATGAAGAATGACACCCAAAAAGTTACGGTGAACATATTGGTCAGTCCACATATCGACTGTGGCAGTTACTGCACCAACACCCACAGCTTCTTTGATATCGCCTCCTTATGCGCTTTACGACTCAATGTTGTTGGGTCAGGTAGCAAGTCGTCCACATCTACGCTGTCCCCGTACGCTGCACCAATTTTGATGAAAAACTCCACCAAGTTTTTAAATCAGGTGCCGGATACAGCAGAAAAGGGCCGACAGTCTTGGACAACCCATTGGGTGCCTTTTTTAATTGGTTCTTTTTTGTCCAATTCAGAAACAGTTTTATACTGCTTCGGTTGTCGTGACTTTAAACAACATTTATGCCCAGACAAATTAGATGTTTGGTTTGAAACATATTTAAGCACTTTTTGGCATGTGCTGCAGAAAAGCCATCCTTCTATCACAGTTTCATCTGCTCTTAAAATTTCGCAAAGGATGTTCCAAATGACACTTTTTCCCTTATGTCGTGCTGCAATTGTGTATTCTCCCGCATCAATTTTGTTTTTCACCAAAATTCGACGTCTCTGCCATTATGCAACCTCTTGCTTTGACCACAGGCAACGACTGAGACGCTAACAAGTGAAGAAGTAAAAAACAGATCAACCGATCAGTGCATAAACACCCGGGTGTCGCCAAGACACCCGGGTGTCCTGCTTGTGGTTTTTCCCATAACCCTTTTCTGCGCATGTGTGTTTGTCACACTCGGGTGTCTATTTTTACATTTTGTAGTATGTTCACATATTGAATGCACACTGTACTCAGTGTTATGCATTAATTTAAGTGCAGACACATTGTAGTGTTTAGCCACAACAACAATAACAATAACAACCCAAGCAGTTCCTCGTGCCCGGTAATATGACCGCCTTTAAGCGCATGGGAACGGACAATTGCAATGTCAGCACTTTTGACCTATATGACCACTACGTTGGCCAAGCGAACATAGGCTCTCCCTTTCCTCCGCGACGACCCTCCGTCGGCCGCATACATATATAAACACTTATATATAAGCATCGAACGCGGCGCTGCCGACGCCTCTGCCGACATCGCCTGGCGTTCTTAGCTTTACGAAATAATGTTATAGAATTAAGAATGAGACGAAATAAAGAATCAATCGAGTGAGCTTCCAAGCCACTCCCAACTCCAAAGCTATATTATTTTTATTGGGATGGAAAAACTTACTCAACATGGCGACCGTGACAAGTGATATCCAAAAAGTGAATCTTCGATGGAATACATCAACAAGCAATTCAACATAATAAGGCAAAAACTCAAAAGTGAAACAAAATAAAAAGTTTTGATGGACAACACAAAGTAAATAATAAGGCAAAAACTCAAAAGTGAAACAAAATAAAAAGTTTTGATGGACAACACAAAGTGAATCTTCGATGGAACACATTAACAAACAAATTCAACATATTCAACATAATCGCCACAACATTAAATAATACATGGCAAAATCAAGGGAAACAAAAGAAGAAAAAAAAAATAAATAAATAAAAAATGTGTGAGAGGCAAACCGCCGCTTACACCACCGTGGGACAACATAAGTGAAAACCCGTTCAAATCAAAAATAAATACATAAATTCACCGTGGAGAGGCAAACCGCCGCTTACACCACCGTGGGACAACATAAGTAAAAACCTGTGCGATGACCGGCACCGGCACCTCCTGAGCCCATAGGCCAAGGACATCAATTTCGAAGAAGCCTGTGCAGCCAGCACCGGTCCCGTCCGGCGCACCAAGCCGGACTCTGGAAAAAGTGAACCGACAGCGACAGAACCAAGAACGCACACCATTAAATTTTTTTTAATATGTTTAAGCATCTGCGATGCAAAATTTATAATTAATTACCATTGTACAGACTAGGCAGTTTCCAGCTGCGAGTCTTTTTTTTTTTTACCTAGGTAGGGATACTTGTAAACCTATAATACCAATATACGAAATCTAAAAGATAAAATTTGCATTAATGAACATACAAAATCAAAAAAAATATATAAAATTTACATTAATGCCTAAATCAGGAGATAATAAGAAAAGGAGAGAGAGGAGGTCAAAAGAACTTCCTCAATAATAAGATAAAGAAATTAAATAAGCAGTTGTATGAGGTAACAGAAACCCCAGTACTAGAAAGAACATACAGGGAATTAGAAGCCTATAAAAATAAGACAGATATGAAAGAAGCTAGACAACCTAAGTGCCCTGCAGATTGTAAAAGGGCCCTTCTTAAATCCTGGTTGCGAATGCACCTGTATTAAAAGAAATTAAAAAATTCAGATTGGAAAACACATGTCAAAAAAATATAACAATGAAACAATAGATATTATATATGAAAAAAAAAATATATATACCTAAACAAAGAAAATTTAATATAAATGAAAATTTGTTGAATTAAATGAATAGCAATGCCATACCCAAAACTGAGTTTGAAAACAGATTTGAATTAATAACAAAAATGGGTTTAATTGATACCAAGACAGTGGACTCCACTGCCAATGTCATAAATAAAATCGAATCAAAAACTATTGATTCAGACTTGACAAACATATTATTGTCAATAATTGTTTTTATAATGAGCGCTTATATTTTATACAAAGCCTACATGTACCACAATAAGTGCGTATCAAAAAGGGCAATAAACAGAAGCCAGGCTAACGATCTGGATAAAATCTAAACCAAATTTTTTTATAAAGCAAAGCCAATTATTACAAAGCAATTATTACAAAAATACGTTTTTTTTTTAAAAAAAAAAAAAATTATAATAATAATCTAAAGAATTCATTTCATACACATACTTACAAAATTTTTCCCCAATTACCTAAAATAAACTAAAGCCAAACATGGGTAGAATTAAACGGCTAATTGAATTGGTTTACCAGTCACAGCCAGATTTTAAGAACCGTGTGAAAAATATATTGACTATCCTTGAAGGTAAAGTAACAATATCCGAATTGGAGAATCAATATATGGAAGAATACGAACTTCAATTTTCACCACATATATGCTGTAACGACCCCAAAGAAAAAGCAGCAGTCCTTTATACAGTAGAATGCGTCCGAATTACAATCGGCAAAGAACATAACGAATTATTGGGAACAACCAAAGTGCACTGGCTAAGGTTGAGATCCCCTAATAAGTAGTAGATAAGATAAGTTAGAAAGTTCTTTATTAAAAACAAAAACAAAATAAATAAGAACAAACTTTCTAATTAAACTTTAGTATGGAATAGGAGCAATTAATACACCATATCCGAGAATTGAAAGAGACATTTGAAAAGTGTTATAAATGTGTAAGCCAAAAAAGGCAAACACAAAAAGACACAGTAGACAAACATGCAAAAATTCTTGTAGATTCGTACAATCAGACAAGAACCCTAGTGCATGAGAATAGGGGAGTAATAAGCAAAACAAATTTATCAAAATTATGAAATATTTTGATAAAATTGAGGGCAAATCTAATAACCGTCAAGGATAGGTATGAATTAAAAATATATATCCCGACGATTTTAAGTACACCCATAACATTAGATCAACAAAAAGCCCTAACAGAAGAAGAAGATTCAGATACAAGCAAGGGAATTGAAATATACGAAAAAGATCTACACGATCTCTCAATTCCAGCATTCCTGACAGAAACAGAATCAGAGGAAGATGAAAAAAAAGAAAAAGAAATCAAGATGACAGAAACAGCAGCCGCCCAAAGGGCTTGTATAAAAGACGTATCAAGTGCTATTCCGGAATTCAACGGGCAAAAGATACACTTGTATAGATTTGTAACAGCCTTAAAGCTGGTCAACTTGACAAAAGGAACTTTTGAAGATTTGGCTGTAGAAGTCATCAAATCAAAAATTGTAGGTTCTACGTTGTATAAGGTTTAAAATGAACAAACAATAAACTCAATAATTGAGAAATTACAAGACACTATTGTCGGTGAAACATCTGACGTTGTCAAAGCAAAGATGGCCAAAACAAGCCAAAAAGGCAAAACGGCAGAAAAATTCACAAACGAAATAGAACACTTAAGAAAACTCCTTGAAGCTTCATACATAGATGAAGGACTACCGGCCGAACATGCCGACAAGTTCAGCACAAAGGAAGCCATAACCACAATGATCAAAAATTGTGAGCATGGCCTTCTCAAGACAATCCTAGAGGCTGGAAACTGTAAGGAAGTCCTTGGGTCGGGATATGAGACTCAGCGGCTCCCAGGGTTCAAGGATAATTATCGCGGTAGAGGTAGAATTATCAAAATAATGGATATTACCAAAACACTGGATATTACCAAAACAATGGTTATAACCAAAATAACGGTTATAACCGAAACTATAACAACCAGACCAATAATAATTATAGAGGTCGTGGTAACTATAGAAACTATAGAGGAAACAACCGTGGTGGAAACAATAATGGTAATAACACCAATAATAACACCAACGGCAATAACAGCAACAACAATTATAACAATAACGGAAATAGACAAAATAACAACAACAATGTCCGACCAGTACAAGCTTCGGAAAACCAGTAAAGACCCTTAACCCTTTCGTCCCCAGCAATTTCAAATGTTTAACGGCTAACGGTAATCGTTTCTTCTTTTATAGTCTGCTCATTCTTCGATTTTACGGTACTCTTATGTGTTAACTCAAAGTATAAACAATAACATTTTAGTTTTGAAATCAGTTGACGGAAATATTTTCAAAAAGCTGAACGTGCGTCGGGGAAAAACTGATTTTTGCCAGCTAAGACTTTTTAAAAATGAGTGATTATTCTATAAAATTACTATAAAAAGGGTAAAAGTAAATATACACTATTGTTAATCAATAATTTAACTAAATTATGGTAAAGTTAAATTATATTTATTTTCAATTTTAAACAAATGTCCATACAACAAGTAACGCCCACTAGCGCCAAAACTAGTGGGCGTGGCACCTTAAAATTTTTGCTCAAATACTTCTAAGGCCAATAAAAAACGAATAGAATAAAAAAAAAAAATTGATCATACAGGGAAAAAGTTGGGGATGAAAGGGTTAAGATATAAAACACAGCACAGAATACGGTTCACACTATCAATCTTAATTTCAATCTTTTTATTACACTCAAAAATTAATATACAAATAAATTGTATACATTATTAGTTGACACAGGTGCAGATATTTCCTTAATAAAAGAATCTTCAGACTCATTTCACAATGTTAATTATAAAAATATTACGCAAATATCTGGCGTTGGTGAAGGAACAATAAACTCAAATGGCTTAGCAGCAATAGAACTCTTATCAAGCGGCTATGCCATCCCCATAATTTTCATATACGGGGTGCCACAGAAATCGTTCCGCCCAAATTCCAACCGAATGTCCAACCCCTTCTCTATGTAAATTCCAACCCTCTTTGGGCGGAACGGTTTCTGTGGCACCCCCGATAGTAACGTCCAATTTTCCTATTCCATGTGATGGAATTATAGGCATAGATTTCATGAAAAAATACAATTGTCAAATAAATTTAAAACCAGACAACAATTGGCTCATACTGAGACCAGATAACCTCCTTAATCCAATAATCATTAATCATTTTCGCTCTGTACTTTCAAAGTGAACGGCCGTGTTTTTTTTCTGCGCTCCGATTTTTACCCATTTATCGTGTAAACCCAACGGTGGGAATAAATAAAAACATATAAATCGCCTTTTTAATTAATATACTTTAATATTCCGTTTCGCTTCGCGAGTGAATCTTGTCTATTCTGTGCATAACAATAAATTAATCAATTTAAACTTTTAGTTTCGCTTGTGTTTTTGTTGTTGCATTCTATTTTGTCTTTCTTTTGTGCTTTATCCGTCCCACGCAGGGCCAATCGCTATTGTTGTTTTTGCATGCACATCAATTGCATTGACTGCGTCTCTCTCTCTTTATCTCGCTCTCTATATCGAAACTTCTTATCGGGTAGTTATCTGCGCTCGCTCTTGCAGTAATTTTAGCTGCTCGCTCAAAAGTTTCGATTTCATTTCATTTGGTACAGTGGTCCGATTAGTCAAAATTATGGACACTTTTTTTGTCTGTTTTGATAAAAAATGCCAGAAGGCAATCAAGGCTGACCAGCCTAAAATGACTTGTTGGCTATGTGAAAAATGGTGCACACCAAGTGCGCTGGTTTTACTGGCCGAACAAGTGATGACCTAAGTAAGGGTAAAAATTTGCAGTTTTGTTGTGACGCCTGTCTCGAGGTTGCGAACGAGATGAAATTGTTCATGCGCCAAACTAAAGGCGGCTTGAAGGGGCTGATCACCTGTTTTGCCGGAGCTAGAGATAGTTTTCGCAAGGCAGATGATCTGCTCCAAGCTCTGGACACTCAATTTAATAGTATAAAACTATTAGAGGAGTCTCCAAAGCGCAAAAAAGCCGCTGGTGGTAGGCCAAAGGGGAACACCCCGCAGCCTCCGTCAGGTGACCAGCAGAGCACTCCCGTGGATCAGCAGCCGCTCAAATGTTGCTAAGATCGGCAGCAAAAAAAAAGATTCGGAACGCGATCAATCCACAGCGGAGTTGATCCTGAAAATTCCGATTTGTCCGTAGTGGTTTCACAGTTGGTGAATCCACCTAACCTAGTTCACATACCGCCACAAGGGAATATTGAGTCCGGACTACCGGGCATAGGTGGTTCTGCAGACGCACAACCTGTACCACCTAAAGCTCTTTCAGTGGTTCCACTAAAGAAACAAATATTTGTTTCTCGGCTTTCCCCTGATCAAACATCTTCTGATGTACTGTCTTATATACAAGACAATTCAAAAGCCGAAAACGTTAAGGTGGAAAAAATTCAACTTCTCTTATGCTAGGGATATTTCATCTTTCAAGATCACTGTCCCACCCGAGTACTTTGCTACCATAAGCTCTGCCAAATTTTGGCCGGACAATTTGGTGTTAAAGGAGTTCGAAGCTAAGAAAAAAAAGAAAGGCCCCACGGGAATAAGGCTTCCCAGTCGTGGCCAGACCATTGTGCCATCTTCCTCTTCTACTTCTTCTTCAAAAAACTAACTAAAAACCTCCTTCTTTCCTCTCAAAATGCAAGAGGCTTGCGTAGCAAGCTAACTAAATTGTATTCTGATAGCTTTTCATTTGCATCCCATGTTATTGTGTTTACAGAAACCTGGTTAAAGCCGGAGATTCTTAGCTCCGAAGTATTTCCCGGTAAGTACACAATATATAGGCTTGACCGTCCTTCCAAACGGGAAGGTGGAGTTTTAATTGCCGTGACCTCCAACCTCACGTCGGAAGAGGTATGTGTTGAGGAATTTAATAATATTGAATTTATTTGTACAAAGCTGACCCTTCCGGGAAAGTTTATATATATCACTTGCTCCTATGTTCCGCCGTCTTCTGAACTCCAAGAATACTTAAATCATCTTTCTGCGATACAGTCCGTTTCAAATAGGCTGTCCGATAGGGATCAGTTATTAGTTCTAGGTGATTTCAACATACCTGGAGCTACCTATTGCACAACATGACTTTATTGACGGCTTGCTTGATATATCTTTGAGTCAAGTAAACAATGTTCGAAACTCACTAGGCCGCTTACTGGATTTGTGCTTTGTCTCGAATCCTGAAGCCGTGTTTCTATTCAGGGTACCACCACTTACGCAACCTGAAGATCCATATCATCCTACTTTCGATGTGACAGTCGACACGGGTATCGTGATAGAAGAAAAATCAGAAAAGTCAACTAAACGAATACATTGTTTTCGTAAGGCAGACTTTTCTAGGCTTAATAACTTTATATCTGGCTTCAATTGGTCCGATCTCTACTCATGCAATAACATGGCTGATGCCATAAAAATTTTTTATACTGCAATTAATTCATTTTTTAAATCTTGTGTTCCGATGTACTATCCGTCAATCTCCAGTAAACCACCATGGTTTAGTAAAGAGTTGTCACACCTAAGAAATGTTAAGTCCAGACTTTACAGGAAATATAAAGACTCCGGTTCTCAATCTGTTTTTTCAAAATATCTAAGTGCTCGGTCAAAATTTACCGTGCTTAACGCGCAGTGCTATACAAATTATTTAAATCGTTGTAAGGTCCAGTTCTCGCAGGACCCGAAACAGTTTTATAACTTTGTTAACACCAAGCGTAAATCTACTTCTTATCCTTCCTCGCTTTATTTTGAAAACATGACGGCTACCACAGATCAGGCAATAGCCGATCTTTATGCACAGTTTTTTCAAACGACTTATACTACTTCCGCACATCCAATAGAGCCTTATTCTTACACCATGTCCACGTCGAACCTTATATTCAGTCCTACTATAAACGAAAGCTCTTTATTTTTGGATCTTCAACGTGTTAAGCCTGTTTACTCTCCAGGTCCCGACGGAATTCCTGGCTGCGTGCTTAGGAATTGCGCGGAAGCCCTGTGCAAACCCCTTCTCAAATTGTTCACCTTATCTTTAGAAACCTCCCAATTTCCCCTTATTTGGAAGGAGTCATTTGTTATTCCTCTCCACAAAAAAGGTAACAAATCGGATGCCAGCAATTATAGAGGTATCTCTAAGTTGTCGGCTATTCCCAAACTTTTCGAAAATATCATTACTCCTCATTTGCATGGTCCGCTTCTTTTTACTTTATTTCTTAACGACCTTCCATTAATTATAAATCATTCTCGCGTACTTATGTACGCAGATGATGTTAAGTTATGCCTGCAGTACAAGGATATTTCCAGCCATTCTGACTTACAATCCGATCTAAACAATTTTCAAAACTGGTGCCGTGATAATTTACTAAATTTAAACGGGTCTAAGTGCAAGTTGATGACTTTTTGCCGAGTCAATCCAAAACTTGCAACTTACTCACTAAGTGGGAAATCTTTGGATAGAATAACTATGGTTGACGATCTTGGCGTCCTTTTGGACCCAAAACTTAAGTTTACTGATCACATTTCGTCCATGGTTAATAAAGCCAGAGGAGTGCTTGGTTTTATTAAAAGATGGTCGAAGGAATTTGACGATCCCTACGTCACTAAGACCTTATTTACTTCGCTAGTCCGTCCGATTCTAGAGTATGGGTCTCCCGTCTGGAGTCCCCAATACGGAGTACATATAGATCGCATTGAATCTGTTCAAAAAAACTTTTTAATTTTTGCTTTACGGCGCCTCAACTGGGATGCAAACCTTAATTTACCTTCTTATTCTAGCAGATTACTTTTAATTAATTTACCCTCCCTAGCTAACCGTAGAACGATGCTTGGTACTATTTTTATTTATAATCTTATTCGTGGTGATATTGACAGTGTCGACTTGGTTGGTCGGCTTAACTTTTCTGTGCCAAGTAGATTAACTAGGAATTATATACCCTTAATATTAATCCATTGTAGATCTAACTATGACTTGCATGAGCCTTTCAGAGTATTATGTTCTGACTATAATAGACTTTATCCTATAATCTCAAATTCTGACTCTCTGCCGCTCTTAAAACGACTTATACTAACTTCGTTATCACAAAATTAGATCCTACTTTTTTCCTCGGACTTTGCCTATACTTTCATAACTCGCGTCTATCTTCTCGCGAATCGTGCCGTACGATACACGGCTGCGCCCCCCGGTCGGTTGGGCGGGTAAGTGGGCCGTGGGACTACGCGCGAAAAAAAAACAAAAAAAAACAAATATTCCAATTAATCATACACTCGAAAATAACTTGATAATTTTACCAGCAAGATCTGAAGTCGTCCGAAAAATAGCTATAAATTCAGCAACCAAGTATATATTAATACCAAACCAAGAAATCCAAAATAGAGTATTCGTTGCAAATTCCATTGCAAATTCTAAAAACACCTTTGTCCGAATTCTTAATACAACAAACAAAACAACAATCCTTCAGTTAAATTCACTTAAAGTCGAACCTTTGGATAACTATGATATTATCGAATCAAATAAAAATACAAATAAAGAAGAAATACTAGAAAAACTTAACAAAAATTTTCCATCTCAATTTAAAGAAATACTTAATGAACTATGCACAAGATACACTGATATATTCGGAATAGAAACCGAACCAATATCCACTAATAATTTTTATAAACAAAAAATAAGAATGAAAGATGATGAACCAGTATATATAAAGAATTACAGAATCCCCACAGCCAAAAAGAAGAAGTAGAAAAACAAGTAGAAAAACTTATTGAACGTAGAAGGGTGGCCGAGTCCTGTGGAGGGTCCTGAAAGGTGCCTAGTGGTCCTGGAGTTGAAATGACGTAGTCGTAGGTTTTCGATGGTAGGGGTGTGGGTGCAACCACTTTTATTCGCTATGTAAATCGAACTGACTATTCTAACTTATTCTAATGCTCTTCAGAGCGCAGTGGAGACTTCATGGAGACTTCGTGGTGGGGAAAAGGGAAGCTGCGTGAGAGCGGAGAGCAGATGGGGAGAGCGGAAAGCCGGGAATACCGGGTGCTTCTTCGTGGCCTGAACATGGCTTCTACGGTTGATGATCCACCCAAAAACTGTCTTCTGGGCGACCGGCAGTCCTTCGTCGATCATCAGGAACCCCGACTGGATCACCTTGGGGTACACGTCCGCCCCAAGAATGACAGAAATTGTGGCGGGAAGATAGAACCGCTCATCCGCGAGCTGTATGCCCTTAAATTTGGTACGGACGGCGTCGTTGAGTGTCCGAGTCGGTGTGCGAATGCCCACCTTGGGCTCGACTTTGAACACCACCTCCATCTTGGTCGTCCCGCATTTGGACTGTATCGTCGCGTTGCACACCTTGTCGTCACCAACACTGGTCGTTGGCAACCGAAATTCGGCGGCCCGAGAAGCGTCGATGCAGCTCACTGGTGTGCAAGGGTCGATTAAAGCCGCGGTCTCGAAAGTCTTGCTTCCGGTCTTCACAATCACCGAAGCAGTCGGAAGGACGTTGACGCTGTGACGTTGTAGCAGCGATGAAAGCGATGGAGCTGGTGTAGGGGAGGCTGAGCGCTGCCTTGACGCAGGCGTTGGGCGATTTGGCGGATTTTGCCGGCGCGAACGCTGCCCAGAATAAGACCGCTCATGCATATGCAGCAGCGTGTGGTGGTTCCGTTGGCACTTCTTGCATTTTCCACTACGACAGTCAGCCTTCGAGTGGTCGTGGGCAAGACAGTTCGAGCAATACTTGTTTACCAAGACTGCACGAAGCCGCTTCTCAGCGCTCAGCTTCAGAAACCTGCTACACTTCCGTAGAGGATGGACTCCCTTGCAGACTCGGCAACGGTAGGATTTAATACCTCGAGTACGTCTGCCGTCCAGGGGTTCTTCGGTGCGTGTTCGGGGAGCCATTTTTCTGATCTATATCATGGATGAATGAAGGTGAATAAAAGGAAATCATATTAGGAATTGTGGATAACAACTTAGGACTAAAAAATGTGGGCCATTTTATTGTGGAAGTTTTGAAGGCTCCACAGGCAGAAGTACGACTTTGGTTATTGGACGTTTGACAACCCCGCGTGCCGTGCGGATGTCTACTACACGGACATTGCCATCGGCTCCTGGGAAGACAGAGTCAATTCTGCCAAGCCGCCACTCGTTGGAAGGTAAATTCTCGTCCTTTATGACAACCATGTCGCCGACGTGAAGGTTCTTCGCGGGGGCCTGCCACTTATTGCGCTTGTGGAGTTCTTTGAGGTATTCTTCCTTCCATCGCATACGAAACTGCTGCCTTAAGATGCTGCCAGCGGTTGATCATAGACCTGGTGTCCCCTTTGACTTCTGGTTCCACGGTAGACATGAGAGGTCCTCCAACAAGAAAATGACCTGGTGTCAGGGCCAATAGATCGGTAGGGTCTTCGGACATAGGGGGAGAGTGGCCTGGAATTTAGGCAAGCTTCAATTTTTGCCAGAAGCGTCGAAAGCTCTTCGAAAGTATATTTTCGAGTGGCTGTGGACTTATAGAAAAGTGCTTTAAAGCTTTTAACACCAGCTTCCCATAGGCCTCCCATGTGAGGGGCTCCCGGAGGTATAAATTGCCAGGTGAGCTGCTGATGACCATAGGCATCTGTCACAGACTCTTTTACAGCCTGAAGGAAGTCGCGAGAAAGCAAGGCGGCAGCGCCAACGAAGGTTTTTCCGTTGTCAGACTGGACTTGTCGAGGACACCCTCTCCGGGAAACGAAGCGAGCGAAAGCGGCGAGAAACTTCTCGGTCGTGAGATCAGAAGTAGGCTCTAAGTGGATGGCCTTGGTGGAAAAACAAACGAACACTAACACATATCCTTTTGTTATGAGACATGCTCTTCCGGTATAATTTTTAATTTCGAATGGGCCGGCGTAGTCCATTCCCGTGTACGTAAATGGTCGGGAGAACGACGCACGGTTTTTCGGCAACGTGCCCATCAACTGTGTTTGTAGCCTTTTCTTGTGGATTACGCATACCTTGCAGGAGTTTACTATTGCTTTTACCAAGTTCTTTAGTTTTGGTATCCAGTATCTTGACCGAATGAGGCGTACCATCAACTGGTTGCCGCCGTGGAGGGTTATGCGATGAGTGAACTGGACAAGTAGGCGAGAAAGTGGGCAGCTATATGGAAGGATAACTGGATGCCGTTCATCATATTGAAGGCTGTCGGAAGCCGTCACGCGACCGCATGCTCTTATCAGACCATGTTGATCTATGAACGGGTTCATGCTCAGGATAGAACTTGAAGAAGGCACAGAGCGCTTTTCACTTAAGCAGTGATAATCATGGGAGAAGTCTCTGCGCTGAGTATTCAGAATGAGTAGTCGTTCGGCGGCGGAAATTTCCGCAGCTAGCAGGTGCTTATCAGAGGGTGTTGCTTGTTTTTTGCATCGCTGGATGAACCGATTGACATAAGCGAGAACCCGCAGTGCTTTGTCGAGCTTGGAAAAACGGTCAAGGAAATCTTCAGACGGAATGGTTGCGACGTGGGACTTAAGGGGACGTTTCTTTAGCTCGGTCGCTGGGGAATTGTCGCCCTGACTTGGCCATTGGCTGCGTGGCTTTTGCAACCATGCGGGACCATGCCACCAAAGAGGATTGTCGACCAATTCCTGAAGTGCTACCCCTCTACTGGCCAGGTCTGCGGGATTGTGTTCGGATTGAACATGCGACCACTTCTCGGCCTTTGTAGACTGGGTAATCTTGGTTACCCTATTGGCAACAAAAGTAGTCCACTGGCAAGCTGGCTTGTTTAACCATGCGAGCACAATGGTGGAGTCTGTCCAGCAGAAGAGTTCGGATGTGAGTATTGGCATACTCGGAAGAACACTTGCTGCCATTTCAGCAAGTAACAAGGCAACGCAAAGCTCTAATCTGGGAAGCGATACCGTTTTTACCGGCGCAACTCGCGTCTTTGCAGTAAGAAGGTGCACCATAGTCGTATGCCCCACTTCCACTCGTACATAGATCGCAGCATAGTATGCCGTTTGAGACGCGTCACAAAAACCGTGATGCTCGACTCTGAATTCTGGTCGGAAGGAGACCCACCTTGGAATGCGGATTCGATTTAAGGCAGAATAGCTTTGTAGAAAGCTGTGCCATCTCAGACACAGATCACTTGGAAGTTCGTCGTCCCACCCCAGGTCCTGCAGCCAAATCTCCTGCATGAAGATTTTCGCACGCACTACGAGGGGCGCGAGCCACCCTGCAGGGTCAAACAATTTGGCAATTTGTGACAGAACCTGGCGTTTTGTAAGGGACGATTCATCGGATAATTCGGGCGGAACAAAGAAATATTCATCAGATGTGGCTTTCCAACGGACACCGATCGTTTTTGCCGTGCTTTCGGCATCGATCTCCAGAAAATCGGAGCGCAGGAGATGGTCACTCGGAATGTGAGCCAAAATATCCTTATGATTGGACGTCAATGGAAACCCAGCGGAATTGAGGGCACTTTGTAGCTCTTGAATCGAAAGCCGAGCGTCTTCTTTAGAGTCGGCGCCAGCTAGGACATCATCTACATACATAAAATGACGAATGACATCACTCGCTTTAGGATGGCTGTGTTGTACGTCAGTTGCCAGTTGTTGAAGCACGCGAATGGCCAGGTACGGAGCGCAATTGACTCCAAAGGTGACCGTTTTCAACTCGAACTCTCGGATGTCCCCATCAGGATTACGGAACAATATCCGCTGGAAAGGCGTGTGTTTCGGATCTACCCAGATCTGCCGATACATCTTTTCAATATCGGCGCTAAACACGTATTGAAAATACCGCCACTTTAGGATTTGAATGGTAAGGTCGGACTGTAAGACTGGGCCAGCATGAAGAATATCATTTAAACTGGCCCCATTCGCAGAAGGGCTGGATGCGTTAAATACTACGCGCAGCTTTGTAGTAGTGCTCTCAGGCTTAAGTACGGCATGATGTGGAAGGTGGTAGCTGGCGAAATCGTGGGTAGGAAAGACCTCTCTCATATGGTTCAGATCAAGATATTCTTGAATCACTGAGTCGTATCGTATCTTTAGTGGAATGTCTCTTTTTAAGCGTTGCTCGTTCCTCAAAAATTGAGATAACGCAAAAGACCTGGAGTACCCTAACCCTGACCCTGGATGTTCCGGGTCGCGAAAAGGTAGGGTTACGACGTATCTGCCGTTCGCATCTCTCGTGGTCGTTCGGATAAAATTCTCTTCGCAGACGGAATCGGATTCCTTTACCAACTTTATTGGTAGATCCTCCACCTCCCAGAATTTGGTGAGGATTTTATCTAAGCCATTGTCGTACGCTTGGGAAATTTGCGTAGAGAAGGTGGCAATCTGACTCTGGGTGGAAGCGGATACTGGCCCAGTGAGCACCCACCCGAAAATTGTTTCTTGTCCAAGGAGGGAGCCACAGATGTTTCTTTTTGCCCCATTTAGGAGAACCGAAGGCAGAATGTCGGCTCCTATCAGAACATCTATCTGTGCGCTCTCGTAAAACTTCGGATCCGCCAATGGTAAATCGGGAAGATTTCGAAGAAAGTCTTGCGGAATTGGGTAGGAAGGCAGATTCCCTGCCAATTGAGGAAGGACATAGGCTGACGTCTCTTACTGCAGAGCGGGCCTACTTGGAGCTCTGTTTGTAAAATGACAGAGCTTCTTAGACTGAGCGGACACTGTCTGATTTAAGCCTGAGACTTGGGCTTGGACGACTTGGAAGGGTAGTTTGAAAAGATTGAACAGACGCTCTGTCACAAATGTTGCTTCGGATCCTGAGTCGATAAGGGCACGAGCCTGGAAATTCGAACCCAGGTGGCAAATATTAATGATGGCTGTCCCCAGCAGAACCGATCTTGCACCTGACGCAAAACAAACTTGCACTCCCGACTGGTCATCGGAAGCGGCTGAGCCTTCTGTCGAAGTTGCTGGTCGTGACATGGGAACATCAGACCGACTTGTAGGGCTGGCAAAAGGGTTGCTTCGGTGCAGCAGCGTATGGTGGCGACTGCGGCAGGTGAAGCAGCTGTGGGTGCTTGTGCAGTCCCGAAGCTGGTGCCCTCGGGCAAAGCAGTTCAAGCACAATTGCTTGTTCCGGATATAGGCGGCCCGCTCGTCTACTGTCATTTGGAGGAAACGTGGACACGTGCGTATAGGGTGGCTTTCCCTTGAGCACAGATCGCAGCATCTTGGTTTCGGAACTATCTTAGTCTCATAAGAATTTATTCTGCTTAAAGACCCGTTCGTTGCTTTGGACTGCGAATGACTTGACCCAGAAGGTCGCACGTCGTCTATGGCCTCGAGGGTTCGATGGCGCTCAGTGAGAAAGGTGTTCAGGTCAACCCATTTTGGAATTGCGGCTTTATCGTGCAAGGACTGCTCCCATAAGGAAAGTGTAAGCTTGGGGAGCTTTGACGAGCACATGTAGACAAGAATGCAGTCCCAATCCGTAATCAGGATTCCGGACAGTTCCAAGGCGTTCAGACAGCCTTGAATCGTAGTTTGCAGTTCCTTTAGAGCTGCCCCAGATTCTTGCGAAATCGACTGGAGGTTGAAAAGGATTTTAAGCTGGCTATTTACTAGCAATCGCTTGTTGTCGAACCGCTCAGTTAGGTTATCCCAAGCTGAGCGAAAGCCATCGTTGGTGAGAGGGGAATTTGCAATTATTGCATGCGCGTCACCGATCATTTTAGCGTTTAAGTGGAACAGCTTTTCCACAGGCGTGAGCCTTGGATTATTTATGTATATCGCTGTAAAAAGGTCCCGGAAAGTGGGCCAGCGTAGGTAATCGCCTGAGAAAACCTCTGTGTCGCACGGAGGCAGCCGACAGCCAGAGGAGATATAGTTCTGGGCAGGGGCTTGAGCTTGAGCTGGCGGAGCCGTGCCCTGTTGGATTATATCTGTGAGTTGAGCGGCGTATCTCTCATACACTGTATAACAGTAGTTATACTTTGACTTGAGAATGGGCAATGTGGACGCTGCATCCTCGCCTGCTGCCGTAATGCACTCTGAGCATACGTCGAACTCTTTCTCCACCTTGTCCCATAACACTCGGACTTGCTCCCGACGGATTTGGAGCATGGAAACGCTTGGAGTTTCGTTCCCAGGAGTGTTGGTTCTGCTCTCGAGATCGCTTAGACGATCTGAGACCGCAATGAACTTATTTAACGCTAACTCGTAAGCAGTTGAAGCCATTTTGTGTATGGATCGAGTCACCCTTGAACTGGAAGTAGCGGGTTTGGTGTTTGGATTTAATGAACTTGGAGTTTTTGGCGTAGCCGGCTTCACCACGATGCTTGGTTGGCTCTTGGAGCTTTTGGCTGCCAGCGGCGAGAACGTGGACTTGGTTTTGCTCAAGGGGGAAGCAGATACCTTTTTCTTATCGTCTCCACCGGGCATACTAAGACCAAAAAACGCAAGCGAATAGCTGTGGATCTCGCCACACTATGTTTGTGTCAGTTTGGATGAAAAAAATGCGGAATTGTAGGTGTGTGGAACGATTGGAATGGAACACGCTACTTGAAAAATGGTATTCTTGCGTTGTGTCAGTTTGGATGTAAAAAATGCAGAATTGTAGGTGTGTGAAACGATTTGAACAAATAGTATTGCGGAGTTTTTTATGGATTAGGGCTTTTTCGGAATGTTGGAATTGGAATTTTTCAATTAACCAGATGAGAAAAAACAAATATTGATTTTGTGCATAAGCCCCCTGTTTCTTTTTGCACTTCCGCTCATGGAAAATAGTATTTCGGAGTTTTTTATGGACTCGGGCTTTTCCGGAATGTTGGAATTGGAATTTTTTTCCAATTAGTCAGACGAGAAAAACAAATATTGATTTTGTGCATAAGCCCCTGTTTCTTTCTGCACTTCCGCCCAAGAAAAATAGTATTTCGGAGATTTTATGGACTCGGGCTTTTCCGGAATGTTGGAATTGGAATTTTTCAATTAACCAGACGAGAAAAAATCAATATTGATTTTGTGCATAAGCCCCCTGTTCCTTTCTGCACCTCCGCCCATGAATTGCTGAAATTTATATGAAATATATGTATTTTGGTCAAATAACCTCATGTAAGAGGCTGCACTGTAAATATGTAGATTCGCTCAGAGAATAAAATGTAAGCCTCTGTAAGTATGTATGCTCGCTCAGAGAAAAATATGTAAGTATGAAGCCTCTGTAAATATGTATGCTCGCTCAGAGAAAAATATGTAAGTAGATCAGAGAGCAATATGTAAGTAAAAATGCGATTGGACAATTTTGTATTTTATTTGCAGCGCCGACGGGAAAATGTAAATGTATGGTTGCATGTAATTTTACCAGGGGAGGTGAAAAATAGTTAACATTTCTTGCCGGCGGGTATGTGTATTGTTTGTAATTGTGATTTTATTTTTTGTTTTTGGAGATAAGTGGACTGTAGAATGTATGTAAGTGTGAATGTAAAATGTAACTTTGTGCAGCGGAGGCTCTACACAGTGAAAAAGAACAAAAACGAATGAGGGCCAAAATTGCCGGAACACTTTAATTGAAAGTTGTAATATTTTTTCACTGTGGCACGCGCAAAAAATTAACACTTTTTGTAATTTAGGAGTTGGTAATTTTATACGTAGGAATTTTTTGAAAAATTTCAGGTTGATGTATGAATGATATACGGCCAACTGGACTTAGAATTTTTGTACATTAATATGCACAAAGGGGAGAACGATTAAGATGGCCGCACACAAATTGCAAGTGGAAAAGTGAAAATTTGAGTTATTGATTGCCGTAATGTCGGATTGAAATCGGAATTTGATTTGACATGAATATCATCCAGAAAGTAAGACGAAATTGTATATTCGAAACACTTACTGGAGACCGGCAATTAATAATTTATTTCGTACTTATCTTGCTGTGTATGTTGAAGAGGATCGAGCCACCGAAGCGAAGGGGTCCAAAGGAAAAATATCCGGCTGAAGGATCAAAATGAACGTAGAAGGGTGGCCGAGTCCTGTGGAGGGTCCTGAAAGGTGCCTAGTGGTCCTGGAGTTGAAATGACGTAGTCATAGGTTTTCGATGGTAGGGGTGTGGGTGCAACCACTTTTATTCGCTATGTAAATCGAACTGACTATTCTAACTTATTCTAATGCTCTTCAGAGCGCAGTGGAGACTTCATGGAGACTTCGTGGTGGGGAAAAGGGAAGCTGCGTGAGAGCGGAGAGCAGATGGGGAGAGCGGAAAGCCGGGAATACCGGGTGCTTCTTCGTGGCCTGAACACTTATTATTATTATTATTACCATAAAAACCCCTTTATAATATAGAAGATTATGCTAAGGAATCAAAATTTAGACTTGAACAGGCATTTAAAAGAGCTAGACTTATGCTAGAATCTCATAAGCAAAAACAAAAACTTAGTTACGACAAAAATTCTTTAAACTTTGATTTAAAAATAGGAGATCAGGTTTTATTGAAAAATGAAACGGGACATAAGCTAGATTTAAAATATACAGGTCCTTATAAGGTAGAACAAATAGGAGATAGAGATAACATAACTATATCAAACAGTAAAAACGAAAAACAGACAGTACATACATAAGGATAGGTTAAAAATATTCATTTCATAACAATTCAATTTTCTTTTAATTATACCATGTATGGCCATACATAAAGTAAGAACCCTCTCCATACATAAAGTAAGAACCCTCTCCATACATAAAATAAAAACCACACTTAAAATTAGAAACATAAACAAAAAAAAAATAAAAATTTTTATTAATATTTTTGATTCGAAAAAAAAAAATTTAATTAAATAACAAAACAAAAAAAAAAAAAAAAAAATAACAATTTTTTTATATATAAAATATCAAATAGAAAATAACTTCATATTATTACGTTATTTTTCAAAAGGAGGGAGATGTAGTATGTTCACATATTGAATGCACACTGTACTCAGTGTTATGCATTAATTTAAGTGCAGACACATTGTAGTGTTTAGCCACAACAACAATAACAATAACAACCCAAGCAGTTCCTCGTGCCCGGTAATATGACCGCCTTTAAGCGCATGGGAACGGACAATTGCAATGTCCCAAGCACTTTTGACCTATATGACCACTACATGTTGGCCAAGCGAACATAGGCTCTCCCTTTCCTCCGCGACGACCATCCGTCGGCCGCAAAAAAAAAAATAAAAATAATTGTAGATCGGAGACCTGCTGGTTGGATGGTTCTTGTAGATCCGTGGGTGATTCCTAGCCGGTTGGCCGAAGGTGTCTTGTAGACCTGTGGGTGATTCCTAGCCGGGGGGCCGTTAGAAGGGGTCCTAATGTTGATTTTAGGACGATTAGGATGAAGGGGTGACTGCCCCTCTTCCTGCTGGTCTATGGACTCAGTCAGGGAATAAATTATACGAGATTAACGGCCGATGGCCGGAGTTAGCTTTACGAGCGATTGCTCTTTATTCTTTCGAAGTCAAATCTAAACTAAACTTAAAGCTAACAAAATTGAACTTCATAGCGGCCACTCCAATGGGCAGTGCTTGCCGGCTATGCACGAGCATCCGGCCAGACGCTGTGTCAGCAGTTTGGCCGGCGCGATGTTTACGTAAACTGTGGTCAACAACTTTGGTTTTGCTGGCCACAGTTAACTACTCCCCTTTTAAGTTAAGGCCGCCCTCGGCCGATCCTAAATCTGCAATCACTTCTTCTATTTGGATGGCGGATCTTTTTGCCCTACTAAGTCGCTGGTAAGTGAGACCAATGCAGATGAGCGCACAGCATATTGCTCCTACAATAATTGCTGCGAGATGTATTTGGTTGTCGTCGATCTCGTCTCGGAACTCCTTGATAAACTCCAAATTTCGTTCACTCAAGCGGTGAAGGTACGGGAGGCTGAGAACATCTTGGTTGGCAGTGATGTTCAATAGGGGGGAGCTGGCTGCCCCTGGAGTTCTCTTCTGGGCGTTGGCGTGGTTGATGAAGAGGGTTTCATTTACCATGGCCTGTTTATCGAAGGTGATGAGGTGAGTGCCATGTATCCAGACTTCTGTCCCATTGTCCACTCGAACCTTGGCTGACATGTCATTGATGATTACGATCCCTTCGTCCACGTATGTGATTGGGTGCAGGTCGCTCTGTTGTGTTCGACAATGCGCCATCCCACCTGCATGCAGTTCTTTGGCGCATGAACTCTCTGATGCCAAACGGCAGAACGTGGCTCCCGGTGACACGGAGCAGTTTTTAATGGCGCGAATTTCTCCGCCGCATTCCGCTATAATGTTGTCTATTATCTGCAGCATTGTCTCACTATGAGCGACTGGAAAAATTGTTATTTTTTTGCATGCTAATTTTATTTTAGGAAATTTTATGATAAAGTGTAAAACGTTAACGGATTGCAGAATCTTCACGGACGAAACGGACAAAAGGTCCCCTATGGGAGTGCTGGTGGGTTCCTCAAGCCAAACTGATTTTAGGTCTTCGTGGTCTAAAATGTTCGGACTAACAATATTTATTTTGGCAAGGGTTATTGCAAGCATTAAATTCTGTAATTCCATCATCAACATTCTGTTTCTAGCAAGTAGTGTCTCATACAAGTGTCCAGTATCTACTTGTGAATTTTTGGCGGATCTCAGAATTTGATTAACGGTCGATGTTAGCTGATTAATTTGATTTTGAATTTTGGTGTTTATTTGAATTTGTCTATTGCTTGACTCAACTAACTTCATTTCGGTGAATCTGATTTTCTCTAAATCGCCGGCGTCTGGTGTCCCTGCTACGACCTTTAGCGCTGACCCTAAGAAGTCTAGACTCCTAGCTACTCGATGATGAATGCCCAGCGACTCCAACAAGTCCTGGAGGTGGGCGGTATCTACGCTTAGAAGCTTCTTCATATGGGATAGTGGAAACATGTTTATCATGTTTTCTGTTTCTTCCACCACGCGCGCATACTCCGAGAGGTTCGCTGTATGAGTAACGAACGCGAACTCTTCCCACACTAGTATTTGGCCGTCAACGATGGGGATATACTTGGCCTGGGAGTAATCAGTTATGTGAGCCGACGCCAAGGATAGGAAAAGATAAGGTATGAGTCCGAACCTGTGGAATTGAACTTTAGCTATTTTTTTGTTCACCAAGAGGTATCCCACCACCAATGAAATAATCTTAAATTAAAAGGTATGCCGGTGGCAATGAAACTTATAGCTAGTAGGAATTTGCGCCAAGTGGCTTAAAAGTGTAATACAAATGATTAAAGAAGGACATTATCTGATTATACTATTTAAGATTGTCCTTGTGGACCACCCTCCCCTTAATGAGGACCGTGGTCCCCAGGTCCGCTTCTACAGCTCTTTCCTCACACAAGGGTGTGAGTTTGTTTCCTAGCCTTTTATTGGACTTTACGAAAACTTTTTCTCCAACCTCAAAGACCCTATTCTGCCTAGTAGCGTTCTCCCTGTTTCTTAGCGCGTCCTGGGCGCTTTTTATCTTTTCCCGGACTTCTGTTTGTAAGTCGTTCGAGTCTGCCTGTACAACATCAGCTGGTCTTTTGTCAATGACCGTGTGAATTGATTTATTGTACCTGGTAGTGGCTAATAAAATTATTTCCACGGTGTCGGTTATTCCGGTGTCGATTTTTAAACAACGACTGAGCTCCGATAGGGTACTATGGAACCGTTCTACCTGCCCGTTTGAAACACTATGTAGAGGCGGTGCATTTGCAATGCTGACGCCAAAATGATTACTGAGCAAGGTTGGGATTGTCTGCGACTTCAACGATGGTTCGTTGTCGCAATAGATTACCCTAGCTTTTGGGAAATAATTCATTAACTGAAGTAAAGCTGGTTTAAGATCCTCAATGGTCCTCGAGTGGACGTGTTGCACGACAGCAAATTTCGAAAATTTGTCGATGCAAGTGAGGAAATATTTCCTGTCGGTGGAGTATATGTCTATGTGCAATATTTCTCCTATATGAGAGGGGATTGGTGTCTCACCCAGCTCCTGCTTTTTTGGATGTCTGTCATATTTGGCTCTCGCGCATGTCTTACAGTTTGAGACGATTTCGCTGGCCAATTTTGCCATCTTCGGGAAGTAGTACTCGGAGAGCACTTGCTTCACATTTTCCTGGGCCGATCTATGGGCCCTATTATGCTCAGCTGTGATAATTTCCCGCCTCTCAGCAACTGCGAAAATGTCTGTTACTTGATTTTTGCAGTGCCAAAATTTTGTTGCTGGAAATTGTCGAACCAGCTGGTCCTGTACCATGGCCAACGTGTGTAGGTCACAATGGATGGCGTTTACGCCATTAGGAACGATAATATCTGCGATTTCTCGGAGCAATGATTCCTTGCACGAGAAGCTAACTAGGTGACGCCTTTTGTTCCCAAACAGTATGAAGCTGCGTTTTAATGGGGAGCGTGCCTCTTCGAGAACTAATTGGTTCTGGAAGCAATTCAGCGGTTTGTCCGTAGAATTAATGGTGTGAGTCAGGGAGAGTTCGCTGTGTATCGTGGCCATGCATGATTCAGCCTCCTGCTCTTCCATGGCATTGAGTTGTTGTCTGGACAGCGCGTCCGCGACCAAGTTTTCTTTGCCAGGCTTATAAAAAATACGCGCACCTGACTCATCGATGCGCGCCTTCCACCCTCTTGATTTTAGCGTTCGGATTCGACTCCGAGACCGCAAAGGTTAAGGGTTGATGATCAGTAAAGATATTTATGTCTTTTACTGCGTACAGATAGTGCCGTAGTTTGGCCAATGCCCAAATAATAGCTAACAATTCCCTTTCATTTGTAGCATAATTTATTTCCCTGTCCTTCAATGTCCTTGAGATCATTGTGATTGGACGACCCTCTTGGGACAATACCGCGCCAATGCCATAGGCCGATGCATCCGTCGTTAGATCAAATGCTTTTTTATAATCGGGGTATCTTAGCATGACGTCCTCAGATGCCAAGATATTTCGCAGCTTCTGAAACGCTTGTTGCTGCGCCTCAGAGAACTGGACCGAAATGTTTCGTGACCTATGTCTACTAACAGTTCCGTTTTCCCCTTTTAAGATGTCCGAAATGGGTCTTGCTATTGCTGCAAAATCCTTTATGAAACATCTGTAGTAACTTGCCAGGCCAAGGAATGATCTGACTTCAAACACGGATTTTGGTTCCGGGAAGTCTTTAATGGCTTTGACCTTCTCTGGGTCAGTTGTTGCACCATTGCTGGTGACTATGAATCCCAAAAAGCCTACGCTCTTTTTGAAGAAGCGTGATTTTTCTACAGACACCCTCATGTTTGCTTCGTAGAGGTTCTTTAGAACCCAATCTACGTGTGTGACATGTGATTCTTCATTTTCAGAAAAAATAATCACATCATCCACGTATACGTAACAAAATTTCCCGATTTGCTCTCGCAAAATGTCGTCGATTGTCCTTTGAAAAATGCTGGCAGCATTTTTCAGACCAAAAGGGAGTCTGCGAAATTCGTTCTTCCCTCCGTTTACCGAAAAGGAAGTTTTTCGCGGTCACGCTCTGCGAGCATGATCTGGTGGTATCCTGACTTAAGGTCCAATGTTGTAAAATATTTGGCCTTCCCTAGGTTCCCCAATATCATGGAGATATTTGGCATGGGGTACTTGTCAGATACCGTTCTTTCATTTAGTTTGCGAAAGTCAATTACTAGTCGCATGTTTTTGTTGCCTACCTCATCCGTGCCCTTTTTGTCCACTACCCATATTGGGTTGTTGTACGGAGACACAGATTTTTGGATTATGCCGTTGCCCAATAGATTTTGGATTTCCTTGTTAACAAAATCGGCCGCCCCCATGGGGTACGGATACAGTTTTGCATAAATAGGTTCTTCGTCTACTGTTCTTATTGTGGCTACCACCGAAGTGTTATACGGTAGCGCCTCATTGGGGTCTGCAAATGCCCTTTTTCTGCTTTTAAGCATTTTTATAAAGGCATCTTTGATTACAGGGGTGCGTCAGAGCAGTCTACGTTAGTAAAATTGACATCAGCACAGGTATGGAAGGAAATTTCTTCGACTTCCGTACCCCATTTAAGACTCCCAGATTTTAAGCAGAGCGATGCCCCAGCCTGTGTTAACAGGTCGAGGCCGATTATCCCATCGAACGTTGATATGTCAGATAGAATAAAGAATGTTGCTCGTATATTGAAGATCGAGACGAGGCATTTCTGTGTTATTTGGGTTGTGCCATGGATTGAATGAATATTGAAAGGGGCTTCTACTGGACGGACGCCTTTTAGCCCCTTGTAAGGTCTAATAAAGTTTTTGGAAGCGCCCGTGTCTATGAGAAATTTCATTGAAGCCCCCGCTACTCTTCGTCTGAGGACGGGTAGCAGGGATTTTCCCTAAAAATTGATGGCATCCGAATCATATTCTTCAAGGGCATCGTCATCAATTTTTGCCGCTGCACTGGAGGCTGCGTTAGAATAATTTTTGTCGGCCTGCTCGCCGCTTTGAGTGACATGATTAACTCTTTGCCTTTTAATGGGGCCTGAACGGCCGGACGTAGCCGGCTTCCCGTTTTGGTAAGCCTGCGCTTGGGTCGGTTGTACAAATTTAGAAATGGATGAGTCAACAACCATTGGCTCCGGAGTATCATTTCGCGGTGCGGAATGTACTTGGGCCTTATGCTGTTTGCTAAAGTGCGGGTTTTTACCGGCACCAAACTGCTGATTTGGCTGCGGGAAGGGCTTGTCCTGTTGACGATCTTGTGGCTTTGGATTTTGCCGACGATCTTTGTCCTCCTGACTTCTTGCAAACGTAGTTGCGAAAATATACCTTTCGTGGTTCGATTCCACTTCCTGTGCCAGGGCCAAAGCCGATGGCATGTCTTTCGGCTTTGCCGAGAAGAGCACATCCGTGAGGTTTCGCTTGAGGCCTGAAATGAACACGCGTAAGGCGTCCTCACGGAATTTGGCACACAAAATTGTTGCCATTGACGGGTCGTATGACATATTGACTTTATTTGTCAATAAGGTGAGTTTTTCTCAACCTCATCGTAATATTGTAGAAGGGTCATGCCACCCTGTCTTAGGGTACCCAGCTCCTGCTCAATGACATGCATTGGTCGCTTGTCACTGAACGTGAAGTCAAGACGACTTATTATTGCGTCAAAATTTAGTACCGTGCCGAACGAGGACAGCACAGCGTCGGCAGGGCCCCTAATCTTACTTCTAATAATGATAACTGCCTGGTAGTGGCGCGAGCTACCATCATACCGTCTGAAAATGTGGTAAGCGGCCGTGGCCGCCTGCCGCCAGGAGACGTAAGTTTCCTGTGCACCCGCAAATTTGGGTAAGCATTTTACAGCATCTAAAGGTTCGCTACATTGTATATTGTCATTTATTTGAATGGCCGTGTATGTTTTTATTTCCGCGGCCGTTGCTGGTGAAGTATTTATTGCTGCCACCCTGCCAGCCAACTCCTCGATTTGTTGCCTTAGGCCCTGCTCTCTTATGTTGTTTTGAACGGCCTGTTCTGTAAGGGCATTGGTAACCGCTGCCTGTATAACGGTCCTAAGTTGCTCGGGATCCATGACTTTTGTAGGAGGGACGGGGGGCTTTCGTTTTGGGGTTGAGGCGTGGACTGGCCCTATACTCTCGGACTCTGAGTCACTTGAGTATTGTTTTCTGTTCCTATATTGGAGAAACGGATCACTCATGGGCAGCTGAATTTAACTGCACAGAAACCCGTGCACGTAAGCAAAAGCGTTGCATAAACAAACACAAAGTCGAAAGACTTTGGTGGTCGTATTTCCTTTCAGTATGCGGGACAATAAAAACACCAACAATGTCTGCAGGGTGAGGGAATGTGCGGCCGCTGCATAAATTATATCAAGTACACAGTGAGAAAAAAAATCACCGAAATTTAGGCTAATAAGTGAAGCGCTGTTACACAGAAGGAAAAATTATGGGGCATAATTTTAACTAATAAATTTATTATTTCGCATAGAAAATTTTTGTTTTAATTTTTTGTTTATTTAAGATCTGTAAAACACACCAAAAGAAATAATTTCTCTTGTAATAAATTGTTTACTGGAGTTATTGAGTAAATTTCCTCCACTATACACCGTAAAAAATAACTTAACTGTGGTTGTTAAATTATAAATTATAAAATTCTAAATACTGAGATTTTCCAAAAATTCACTTTTCACTCGTTTATTTATATATTTTATTTTCTTTCTTTTTCTTTTTATATTGTTGTTACAAGAATTTAATGGACAGAATTAAATGCTCACTTTTCTTGAGATATTTGTCCGAATTATATAAATGATTGAAGACGTAAAAGTTTTGACCGAAGGGCCCACTTACATGTTTTGTGTTTTGTGAATTGTTTTGCAGCTGCGTTTTTTCCCGCGCCGCTGTCACTTTCAATTTTTAGTTTGGTTTAATCCAGTTGGGTAACGTGTTACCACTAGTTGAGCGCCAATTAGTTTATTTGTAGATCCGTGGGTGACTTCTAGCCGGTTGGCCGAAGGTGTCTTGTAGATCTGTGGGTGATTCCTAGCCGGTTGGCCGAAGGTGTCTTGTAGACCTGTGGGTGATTCCTAGCCGGTTGGCTGAAGGGGTCCTAATGTTGATTTTAGGACGATTAGGATGAAGGGGTGACTGCCCCTCTTCCTGCTGGTCTATGGACTCAGTCAGGGAATAAATTATACGAGATTAACGGCCGATGGCCGGAGTTAGCTTTACGAGCGATTGCTCTTTATTCTTTCGAAGTCAAATCTAAACTAAACTTAAAGCTAACAAAATTGAACTTCATAGCGGCCACTCCAATGGGCAGTGCTTGCCGGCTATGCACGAGCATCCGGCCAGACGCTGTGTCAGCAGTTTGGCCGGCGCGATGTTTACGTAAACTGTGGTCAACAACTTTGGTTTTGCTGGCCACAGTTAACTTATATATAAGCATCGAACGCGGCGCTGCCGACGCCTCTGCCGACATCGCCTGGCGTTCTTAGCTTTACGAAATAATGTTATAGAATTAACCTTTGTGTGAGCGGAAGATTTTTTATACGTTGTTGAGCGGAAGACACAATTTTGTGCATCGTGTTATAACCGCGTATATCTTTAAAACTTTTATTCAGAAAAATTTGAAATTTTTACTGAATATGTATTGACTCAAAATCATTAAATTTAAAATTTAAATTTTTAAATTAAGCCTACACTGAAAAAAATTTTTAAATTTTACCTTGGAAAAAAAAATTGCAGGTCAGATTAATTACGTAAAACTCGCAAACAGATCAAACAATTGAAAAACGTTATATACTACGTTATAGGACTTTTAATAAGCTTTTCGAAAAGGTCAAATGTGTCATACCTTTTTTTTAGAAGAAGTCACTATAAAAGTAGTTCAAAGTTCTAATAACGTGCAAAAAATGTGGGCAGGTAGTACGTTTTACCATCAACCCTTTTTTGGGTCATTCCAAAAAGAGTTGTCGGCAGCTGCACCTGACGGTCATAAATGATTTGGGTTATTTGTGACCGTTACTTTTATTAGCAAGAGTACCTAAAACCACAAATACCCCTTTTTGGACATTTATAGTTATAGGGGAACATGGGGCATAACGGGGCAAGGGGCAAAACGGGATGAAATTAATAATTATCCCACACTGTCGCGCAAACTATTGAAATTTACATCAACATAGTTTTACATCATATGCGACATTTTGAAAGTGAAACCGGCACAATTATTGCGTCAGCATATTTTTTGCAGCATATATGGTGTAAATTCCGGTCGAATTGTAACTTTCGAGATTTTGCATATCTAATTAAATAATATTTGTTTATATTTTATAAATATTGGGTTTATTCCAAGTTATAATATGTTGTTTCAGCTTTACATCGCATATTTCTTTTTTTCATTCCATGCGCTAGTTTTTATTTGCGATACTCGAAGAGTAAGCAAATACTGTAAACGATCAAATGTCTGTCTGTCCGTCTGTCCGTCCGTCCGTCTGTCCGTCCGTCCGTACAAACGTCGAGATCTCGGGAACTATAAGAGCTAGAACCACCAAATTTTGGGCACAGACTTCTAGAAACAAAGCGCAGATCAAGTTTGTTTCAAAACTTGACCACGCCCCTTTTACCGCCCACAAACCGCGAAAATCTGTGGCGCCCTCATTTTTTATGCAATCGTTACGGTTTAAAAAGAAATATAATGATATGTGCACTGTCTTACTACACTCCGAACCATTTTGTGCTCTAATAAATAATAAAGAAGTTATAGAACATTTTGCTATGCCTTATACATATGTAGTTAATGTAGCCCCATAGGTGGCGACTCTATCGTTTTTTTTCGTTTTGTTTTTTAGCCCCATAGGTGGCAAAAGGGAAAATGAGTATCGCAAATCTTACAGTCGGGAACCCCGACTATAGCGTTCTTTCTTGTTTTTTTATAAGGGTTAATCAAAAAAGTGTACCCGGGGGCAAAACGGGGCGGGGCATAACGGGGCACAACCTTTTGCAGTAAGCAAACTCAAGATGCGATTATGACGATGAAGGCTGTTATTAATAATAAAAATTAATAAATAATAAACTTTATGTGAAAATAACCATTTCACAAGCAAAATATATTTGTCCAAACACAATGTCCAAAGAAGCATAAAAAGTTTTTTTTTTTAAATAGCTATTTTATCACTACTTTACCACTTTTTCATATTTTGCAATAATACAAAATTTTGACAACAACTGACTGTCTTATTTATTAACTTAAATTAATTTTATAACAAAGAGAAATAAGTATCCCGTTATGCCCCGTGCTCGGGGCAAAACGGGATGAAAAACTTTTTTTTTTAAATCGTCAAAAAATATAATTCAATCACATGATTTTTGATGTTCTAAAATTTTTTCATTATAATATGAGTTAATAAAGATTCCTAGAAAAAAAATTCACAAAAAAACATATTTTATATGTTTAAAAAAATCATAACTGAAAATTGCCCCGTTTTGCCCCACGTTCCCCTAATTATGGGATTAAAACAATTTATTTTTATAAGAATAATAATTTTGAAATAAAAATATTTGTGGTATTATTAATCAAATTTGTACAAAATAAATGCAATTTTTCAACAATATTGGTTGTTTTTCTTATAGTTTTACCAAAGAAGGGTATGACACATTTGATCATTTTGGAAAGCTTATTGAAAGCCCTATAACGTAGTATATCACGTTTTTCAATTGTTTGATCAGTTTGCGAGTTTTACGTAATTAATCTAACCTGCAATTTTTTTTTCAAGGTAAAACTTAAAAATTTTGTTTAGTGTAGGATTAATTTAAAAATTTAAATTTTAAATTTAATGATTTTGAGTTAATACATATTCAGTAAAAATTTCAAATTTTTCTGAATAAAGGTTTTTAAGATATACGCGGTTATAACACGATGCACAAAATTGTGTCTTCCGCTCAACAACGTAGTTAAAAAAAGTTTTCCCTAATAAAACCCAAGATTACCAATAGATTTATCTAAAATCGGCAAACTTGTTTAGAATCGCTGAAGACGAGCTGTCAGAAAATTTCAGATCGATAGCTTTCACACAACCCGAGATATTTACAAGCAAAATCGAAATGGAACAAAAATGTTCCTTCCGCTCACACAAAGGTTAAGAATGAGACAAAATAAAGAATCAATCGAGTGAGCTTCCAAGCCACTCCCAACTCCAAAGCTATATTATTTTTATTGGGATGGAAAAACTTACTCAACAATTTATTACGAGTGGCGAGTATGATCGGCGCCGGTCACCCAAATACACCCGTGACCGGCGAGAAAAAAAAACAACACACAATGTGTGAGTGGGTTTGCGACCTTCAGGCACTTGCGGTACCCACGGGCACCCACATTTTAATGGGTGTGAGTGGAGTGTCAAAAAGAGACACCCTTGCAGTTCTCTGGCAGGAATGCACATTGTGCATTTTTAAATTAGTTGGTTTTTTTCTTGGTGCTTGGTTTTCTTCTGCCCTAAACTAAGGGGTTACGTCGGCCCTAATCGGCGTACGTAACAAATTTCAACTTTGTTTTACGGAATTGAAGTATTTGGATCCTGCGACGCATGCGAAGACTAAAAGTTGCGTTCAACTCAATTGCGCGATATGTTTTTAATTTATGCCGCAGTAGTCCAATAAGATTTTTGAACTAAGCTTTGAATCATGGATTAAGTCAAAAACCCTGTTATTTCTGCATAAACTCCTGATTAAAAACGAGCCGCAGTACCTACTTAATTGAACATGTGCAACTGGCTTCGTCAGCTAGAACAAACAACATTGTCTGCAAAAGATTAAAATTGGCGATGACGGAAAAACACTTTTGAAGTGACACTTCTTTAGGCGCATGGGGGTAAAATTTGTACAAAGAAACGTCATGCAAAAATGAAATGAAAAAGTCGAAAAAGAGAGAGAGAGCGATCGAGACCGATTGAAAGAGAGTAAGACAGGGCGAACGTAGCATGAGCGAAAAAGATAAAAAGGGAGAAAAAGTAAGATAGAGCGATTGTCGTATCACGCACAGTGCCCGTCAAGAAAATTGTGTATATCCCTGACCCTTAGTAATCGCGCTCTGTCTCTGTTGTCTTGGTTAGGTCAAGGTGACGCCGTTGGTCAAGCTGTGGTACCCCGTGTTACTTAAATACTACCGGTTGTGTGTACCGATCATGCTTGGATGCGTCATGCTATTGGTACTCTACGGTTATTGGAGTCGACTGAATGAGCCGAGCCCTGCTACAGGTAGTCAGAGGAGATCGAATAGACCCGGCTCTGGTACCCTCTAATATAGTTATTGGGTTCGACTGAACAAGCCAAGCCCTGCTACAGGTAGTCAGAGGAGATCGAATAGACCCGACTCTGGTACCCTCTAATATGGTTACTGGGTTCGACTGAATAAGCCAAGCCCTGCTACAGGTAGTCAGAGGAGATCGAATAGACCCGGCTCTGGTACCCTCTAATATGGTTATTGGGTTCGACTGAATAAGCCAAGCCCTGCTACAGGTAGTCAGAGGAGATCGAATAGACCCGGCTCTGGTACCCTCTAATATGGTTATTGGGTTCGACTGAATAAGCCAAGCCCTGCTACAGGTAGTCAGAGGAGATCGAATAGACCCGGCTCTGGTACCCTCTACTATGGTAGTTAGAGTCGAGTGAATAAGCCAAGCTCTGCTATGCTACTTCTATCTAAGATCAAGGCTATATTGGAGTCACTTACCACTGGTCCGGTCGGTTCGGCTGCTCGGCAACAAGTGACCGGACCACTTGATCTGACCGCCTTTTATATCCGTGGATCTCGATGTTCGATATTCGATAATAATCGTACCATTCTTATCGATACGGCCCAGTGTTGATTCTTGTCTATCGGCCCTTGCCGATAGTTAGGGATGAGTCTTTTCCCAGGGCTGCTTGCTGTAGGGTTAAAGAGTGAGGCGCGCTATTTGAACTGCGCGCCCTTTTTATTTAATTCAAAATTCCCGCACTTCGTGTGCCTTACTTATAGAATACAAAGGATAATAATATAATAACAAATTAATAGTGTGACTTCAGTTTGCCTTACCTAACAATACGTATATAATAAGAAATTAATAATATGACTTCATATTTTCTTACAAGCTATTCCTATTAAGTCTATGATTATTTGTGTGATTAATTCTAAGTGGTTATTGATGTTGATATGTTTGCGACGCGGGGCGTCTTACTTATAGAATACAAAGGATAATAATATAATAACAAATTAATAGTGTGACTTCAGTTTGCCTTACCTAACAATATAATAACAAATTAATAATATGACTTCATTTTTTCTTACAAGCTATTCCTATTAAGTCTATGATTATTTGTGTGATTAATTCTAAGTGGTTATTGATACTGACATGTTTACGACGCGGGGCGTCGCACTCCCTCGATTCCTAGGAGGAGCGATGTACTTGTTTTATTTTAATCTCCCCTGTGCGGCTTATCTGCACTTGGTAGCTTTTTCCGTTCAGTTCTCGACGGAAGGTCCTCCTCTTCTGTTTATTTCGTCCTGTTGCTTTTCCTTCCATGAAACTATTTCGGCTTTGCTCTGCGATCTTTTTGATCTCTTCTGGGATCGAGGTGCTATTCCAGTCCTGTGTGTCGGTGAGATCAATGACACATGCCTCTTCCGTGTCAATAATTAGGACGTTCTCCTGGTTTTCTGTTGCCGGTTCGGTTGTTGCTTGTTGTTGTCCTGGATCTTCGTCCCAGTTTTCTTCCGGTTCCCAGGTCTGAGTGTTGTCGTCGTCGTCCAGGCGCGTAGGTTTTCTCCATGGGATTTGTTCTACCTGTCTGTTTATCAGCATGCTTCTTTTTGTCTGGCTTTCGTGTGCTTTGCTGTTTGTAGCCCCCGCTGGATCTTCCGCTGGCTTGCTCCGCTTTCCCTGGTTGTTTGTTGTCTTGGGTGTTTTTTGTCGTTTCGTCGCACCGTGCGTCAGGAGTGTCTGGTTCGCCTCCGGGGCGTTTGTTGTTGTGTGCCTCGCCGGATTTGTTGTGGAGCACGCTGCTGGTGGTGGGCTTCGAACCGGGGTTGTTGTGTTGTGCGCTTGTCGTCTCCGTGGTGTCGGTTGGTGATGCCCTGCTTCTGCATCCGGTTGAGGCGTGTGTTTCTCGCTGCTTGAGCTTGAGGTTCCTTTGCGCGTTGTGGGATTTGCTTCGCCACCGGTGTTGTGCATATGCTCAGCCGTGGTCGTGGCTTCGACGTGACTGTCGTTCTCAGCAAGATGGGCGTTCGCTGTTTGGCTTTCAAATCTTCCATCCTTGCCTTGAACTGCAGTTTTGTGCGTTCGAACCTCTCCATTGCGTTTTTGTTCCTTTGTTCACCCGCTCACACACACAACCACCTTCCCGTTAGTCTTGGTTACTTGGTTTTAGATGGTTAACGTATGCTTTCTGTGTTTTACCTGACTCTACGTGTTTGACTGTTACTATTACCGGAGATATGAAACCTGTAACCGTGAATGGTCCGTCAAATTTCGGTGCTAACTTTGCCGTAAACTTGTCGCATGCCTTTGATAATGGATGTTGTCGTACCCAGACTGTTTCTCCCTTTCTTGGTTTCCAGTTTCGTTTCCGAAGGTTGTATGCGTGTGCCTGGTCTTGCGTTGCCTTTTCCATATTCTGCCTAGCCAGTTCGCATTTCTCCTGGATTCTTGTCCATCTTTCCTCGTTGGTCTCGTTTTTTACTGCTGATCCCTCGGTTACCTCGTTGAACAGACTCCCCGGCAGTCTGAGTTCCCTTCCATATAGTTGGTATGCTGGACTGTAGCCTGTAGACTCTGATCGGCTGCTATTGAATGCCAATGCCAGTTCCGGTAGCGCGTCATCCCATCGTGAGTGTCTGTTTCCTGTGAACTGTGCGATCATTGTCTTGATCGTGCGGTTTGCCCTTTCGGTGGGGTTTTGTTGTGGCGTGTATGGGGCTGTAAATTGTTGTTTTATTCCCCATTTGCCCATTTGTGTTTTCACTTTGTGCCCTGTGAACTGTACCCCATTGTCCGAAATCAATATCTTTGGTGCTCCGGCTCGTGCTAGGATTTTCTCTTTGAAGGCTTTTAGTACTGTGTCTGCTGTTGCTTTCCGTACTGCGGAAAGTTCCACCCATTTGGAGAACTTGTCTATAAACACCAGTAACATGGTATTTCCGTGGCTTGACCTTGGCAATGGTCCTACGAAGTCCACACAGATTGTTTCCCAGGGTGCATCCGCCAGTTTTGTGAGCATCTTTCCTGTGGCTTGCCTTTGAGCTACTTTGTATTGTTGGCATATTTTGCATGCTCCGATGAATTTCTTGATTTCCCTGTGCATCCCCGGCCAGTAGTACTGTGTTGCTATTCTATGCTTTGTTTTTCGAATTCCGAGGTGTCCAGCTGTTGGTTGGCTATGGTTTTCCTCTAAGACCCTTGTTCGCTGCTGTTTTGCTACGCACAACTTCCAAGGTTGAATATCTTCGTCGGCTGCCCATAAGGGTAGATGTCTGTACAATTTGCCTCCTTCGATGGTGTAGTCTGGCCATGCTTCCGGCGATTTCTGTACTGCTAGTATCTTTTCCCGGATCCATGGGTCTTCCTCGGGTGTGGCGCCGTGTGCCTCTTTGCTGTGTAGTCTCGATAATGCATCTGCTACTACATTTAATTTTCCCTTTCTGTATCGGACTTCAAATGAATATGGCTGTAGTGCTAAAGCCCATCTTGCGACTCGTCCTGAGGGTGATTAAATAGAATTTAGCCACTTCAGTGCCAGGTGGTCTGTTACTACGACGAAGTGGTATCCTTCGAGATACATTCTCATTTTGTGGATGCCCCAGTGAATCGCTAGACATTCCTTTTCTGTAGCCGAGTAGTTGCGTTCTTCTTTGTGTAGTTTTAGGCATGCGTATGAAATGACGTGTTCTCCTTCCTCGCCCTCTTGGGTTAAGACTGCCCCTAGTCCACAGTCACTGGCATCTGTCTGTAGTATGAATGTTTTTGAGAAGTCTGGGCACGTTAGTACCGGCGCCTGTGTCAGAGCTTCTTTAAGAGAGTTCACTGCATTCTCGTGTTCTTCAGTCCATGTGAACTTTGTTCCTTTTTTTATTAGCTCATATAGTGGTTTAGCCGTCTCCGTGAAGCCGGGAACGAATCGTCTATACCATGATGCTACTCCGAGAAAGCTGTGGACTTGTTTTGTTGTCGTTGGGCTTGGCATGTCTTTGATGGCCGCTTCTTTTTCCGGGTCGGTGTGTATTCCCTGTGCGCTGACCACGTGCCCTAGGTACTTTAACTTATCCTTAAAGAAGTGGCATTTTTCCTGGTTTATCCGCAAGTTTGCTCGACGTAGCCTGGTAAATACCTCTCTAAGTTTTTCTAGGTGTTCCCGTTTTGTTCTTCCTATGACTACGATGTCATCTAGGTAGGCGAACGCGAATGGTTCCATTTCTGGTCCTATTACCGAGTCCAATGCTCTTTGGAATGTTGCGGGTGCTGTGTGTAATCCAAATGGCATTACTTTCCTGGGACCGTAAATGCCGTATATTGTTTGCTTTGTTCGTCCATCGGGATTTGCGAGTATCCACTCTTGATACTGGATACGCGTCTCTTTCGGAGTGTGCATTGAGTTGTCTGTAGTCTATGCATAGTCTCCACTGGTTGTTCTTTTTCCGCACCAGTACTACTAGTGAGCTGTATGCCGAGTGTGATGGTTCTATCAGGTCCTGGTCTAGTAGTTCATAGACCTGTTCGTGTATTATTTTTTGCTTAGCTGGGTTTCTCGGGAAGTATCTTTGCTTCAGTGGTCGGTCGTCTTTCATGTATATCCGATGTCTTGCTATGTGACTTGTTCCCTTAATCTGATCCATAGCTGCTAGCTCTTTTTCCATGAATGCTTTCACTTCCTCGTCTGTGGGTTCCTCTGTACTTAATGTGCCCAACTTTGCTCGCTTATTTTGTGTGTGATTCTGTGTGCTTGCGTAGATCCGTGTGCTCAGGCCACCGCATTGTATCGTTGTGTCGATTTGTGATAAGAAGTCTACCCCCAGCAATATGTCTCCGATAACTTCTTCTAGTATTATAAGTTTTATTGAGGTTTTTTTGTTCCCTAGTTCAATCTCTAATTCTATGGCTTCGGTGGCTGTTATGTTTGTTCCATCTGCCAGTCTAATAACTTCCTCCTCTGTTGTTGTTTTTCCAAGTTTATTGAGTTTGTTTGCCAATGCTTTACTTATGAAGCTTCTGGTGGCTCCTGTGTCGATTGCTCCTTCTATCTGTTCTCCATGCACTCTTGCTTGGGCAATTATCCGACGTCCGTCGCATCTTAAGCTTGTCGGTGGAGTGGGTTGTTTGTTTGGGCCCCTGGGTATTCCACCTGATCCCTGGGGCCTATTCCGTTTCCCTCTATTCTTCGGCAGCAATGTATTGTGCGGATGTTGTCTTGGCCACATATCCAGCATAATAACCTGGGGGGGTTCGTACAGAATCGAGCCTTGTGGTTTATGCCTTTGCATCGGGTGCAGCGGTTATTAGCAATTGCTCCAGCAAACTGTTGGTAGTTTATTTCTCTTCTTGTTTGGTTCCGTTCTTCCTGAGCTGGGTACCTCGGCTGGAGGTTTTCAAACTCTTCCGTTAGTTTGAAATATTCTCCTAGGGTTTTTATTTCATTGCGTTTTGCGTAGTGTTTAAACTCTATGCTGCTGTTTCTGTATGTCCATTCTAGTTTTTGCTCTTCGTTGAGTGTCGTGAATCGCATTAAGTTTCGTATTTCTCGCACGTATTCTCTCGCTTTTTCTCCCCTTTGTTGGTGCCGGTGTGTGATTTGCTCTATGGCCCTCTCTTGGTAGTCTGCTGGGACATAGTATTGTTCGAACTCGGTTTTGAATGTTCTCCAGTCTGGCATCTGTGTAAGGTTTGTATGCCACCAATCTAATGCGTTCCCTTTCAGAAGGAATACCATCGCTCCCGCTACGTGATCTAGCTCCATTCCGTAGGCCGCTGCCAATTCTTCCGCTCGGCTAATGAATTCCCATGCGTTTCCTGTGCCATCGAAGCTCAGGCCCCATCCTCGGGCTATATTGATTGCTGTGGCTCGTGTGGCCAGATCGTTTTGTGTTGTTCTTTGTGTCTTCTCTTCGGCTGTGTCTGTTTTTAGTCCTACGCCAATGATTTCCGTTGGTTTTCCGTGGTTATTTAGATCTTTGGGTAACTCTTCGCTTTGTTTTTTGGTTTCCATTTGTTGTTGGCGGAATTCTTGTATTGCTTGTTTCTCGTCTCGCCCTGTGTCTGTTATCCTAAATTCCGGTGCCGGTGATGGTTGCCTGGCGTGTTTCTGTGATAGTGCCTTTAGTTGTTCATGCCTTTACTTGGTGTGTTCTCCGTTTTTAATAAATTCCGATAGTTGTCGTTGTAGACCTTCCACTGTGAGTTCTGGCTCCATTCCCAAGTTTTTCACATATGTTTCTAACATAGTCTTGCTGACGTGGGCTACCCATCCTCGGGTTAGTTTTTCTTGGTCTGCCATTGTTCACTTTCCTAGTTTTTTTTTCTGTTTTGGTGGGGTTTCGGAAGAGGTGGCCCTTTCTAATCTGCTCGGGCGCCACAGTAACGACCCTGTTTCGGGTTGCACGGGATATCTCGTCGTGTCCGGGGTTCGTGACAGAAATTTCTATCTTCGGGCCCTCTCTACTATATTTCCGAATCCCCCGCCCAGACAGAAAACGCTAATAGGATTAAAGTGAGTAAATTATGTTTATTTGTGTTCTCTTTGGAAGCTCCTGCGTGGATTCCGTTGCTCGTGTGGTCTTCGAACGGCTGTGCTGGATTCTCTTTGGGGTCCGTGATCTTCGTGGTTCAGAAGAAGAAAGGTGGCGCTGTTGTTGATGTAGTGCTACCCTGTAATCGATGTTAGTAATCACGTTCTGTCTCTGTTGTCTTCGTTAGGTCAAGGTGACGCTGTGATACCCTGTACTCGATGTTAGTAATCGCGCTCTGTCTCTGTTGTCTTGGTTAGGTCAAGGTGACGCCGTTGGTCCGGTTGTGTGTACCGATCATGCTTGGATGCGTCATGCTATTGGTTAGCCAAGCGGGTCGAATAGACTCCACTCGGGTACTCTACGGTTATTGGAGTCGACTGAATGAGCCGAGCCCTGCTACAGGTAGTCAGAGGAGATCGAATAGACCCGGCTCTGGTACCCTCTAATATGGTTATTGGGTTCGACTGAATAAGCCGAGCCCTGCTACAGGTAGTCAGAGGAGATTGAATAGACCCGGCTCTGGTACCCTCTAATATGGTTATTGTGTTCGACTGAATAAGCCAAGCCATGCTACAGGTAGTCAGAGGAGATCGAATAGACCCAGCTCTGGTACCCTCTAATATGGTTATTGGGTTCGACTGAATAAGCCAAGCCCTGCTACAGGTAGTCAGAGGAGATCGAATAGACCCGGCTCTGGTACCCTCTACTATGGTAGTTAGAGTCGAGTGAATAAGCCAAGCTCTGCTATGCTACTTCTATCTAAGATCAAGGCTACATTGGAGTCACTTACCACTGGTCCGGTCGGTTCGGCTGCTCGGCAACAAGTGACCGGACCACTGGATCTGACCGCCTTTTATATCCGTGGATCTCGATGTTCGATATTCGATAATAATCGTACCATTCTTATCGATACGGCCCAGTGTTGATTCTTGTCTATCAATCCTTGCCGATAGTTAGGGATGAGTCTTTTCCCAGGGCTGCTTGCTGTAGGGTTGGAGAGTGAGGCGCGCTATTTGAATTGCGCGCCCTTTTTATTTAATTCAAATTTCCCGCACTTCGTGTGCCTTTCTTATAGAGTACAAAGAATAATATATAATAACAAATTAATAATGTGACTTCAGTTTGCCTTACCTAACAATATAACAAATTAATAATATGACTTCATTTTTTCTTACAAGCTATTCCTATTAAGCAGGCTTCGTAAATAACACACACTGTTAAAAACATGTCAAATTTTTATTTACAGTGTGAAAAACAGTAATTTACATGTGTGTAAAAAATGGAAGTGTGCATGTGTTCAAAACGTTTTTGACGTGAATAGCTTACATGTGTTTTTAACACAAGTGTTAAAAACTATTTATAGTTTTTTACACACACCCAGGAATCGTTTTTAACACAAAACATTTTTGACACTCAGGTGTCAAAAACAATTGTGGAAAAGTGAAATATTTTAATACTTGTAACCCCAAATACAAGTGCATTATTTCTAAGACAACCAGAGTGCCATGTGATGGTTAGGGGTTGTCTTAAACCATTGTGGTCTGAAGATTTCGCGGATTGATTTTGATCATTTTTTCTGCATTAGCTAAGAGTTCATGCTTGACATACAAAACTACTTGAGGGTTGTTCTTAAAAACTCGCGGTCCATCGAGGAAAATTAGTTGTTAACGGTTTGTTGGGTTATTGAACGCTGTACCAGCCAATTACCAAAAATTGCCCACCGAGGATAACTTTTTCGCGGTTTTTAGTTGTACTCATAATGGACTTAAAGAGTCACCCTCTACGCTACAGACAAACTAAAATAAAATATAAATTAAATTTCTAGCCGTTTAACGTTTATTTGTCTAACACAAAATATAATAGGAAATAGTTATATTTCACATTTCCATAATAGTTATTGACACATGAGTGTCAAAAATAAATTGTGTTTAAAACGATTCCTGGGTGTGTGTAAAAATCGAAAAATCGTTTTTAACACTTGTGTTAAAAACACGTGTAAGCTACTCACGTCAAAAACCTTTTAAACACATGTACACTACCATTTTTGACACACAAGTAAATAATTCGTTTTTCACACTTTTTTTTGTCGTTTGACAAGTAAAAAACAAATGTTTTTTACATTTTGTGTTATTTTCCGAACCCTGCTATTAAGTCTATGATTATTTGTGTGATTAATTCTAAGTGGTTATTGATATTGATATGTTTGCGACGCGGGGCGTCGCAATAGAGAATGGCACAAATAACGTCCTCAAAAAAGAGCAGCTCTTGCGTTGAGACCACCTTACACATATAGTTGCACCATGCGCTCGCAAAGTTGAGAGAGTAAAATCTAAAAAAAAAAATGCTTGTGTGAGATTACGGTTTTTAAGCCGAAATCATTTCTGTGACATCAGTTAAGCTCCACACATATAGTTGCACCATGCGCTCGCAAAGTTGAGAGAGTAAAATCTAAAAAAAAAATGCTTGTGTGAGAATACGGTTTTTAAGCCGAAATCATTTCTGTGACATCAGTTCAGCTCCACACACCTATCACCCTTTAGACTGCAAATTCGCTGCAGTCCACAGCTGTCGACTTTCAAAGGTAAACAAACCGATCGAGAAGAAGAAGAAGACAAATTACCAGGGTCCGTAGTTATTATAAGTTTTGTTTTAAAAATCTCAAAATAATAATTATTTTTATTTTTGTTTTTTTTGTGTTTATTTACAATTTTAAGGCTAATTGGCTTGAAGGTTAGGTAGTTTTAATATTTACAAATAACCGTTGCATTTCAACTTGCCACTCGTCATTTAATAATTCAATAAATTATTTTCCATAAAATAAAAACATTGATAAATTCGCTTTTCTAAATTTTAAGTTCAAAAACAAAATTTAATTTAAATTTATAATATTGACAAATAACACGTGGCAGTTTTATTTACAATTCGTTATTTGAGATTTAAATAAATCATTTTGCATAAAATATAAAGAGCAGTATTTCATAAATTTGAATTAAATGTTCAACATCTGAGATTTTATAATTTATATTAACTTTCAACACTTTTAATATTTAAATGTGTTCGCGCCAAACGGCGCTTCCAGTTTGCCTTTAAACGGCCCTCCCAGTTCCCTTCCAAGCGGCCCTGGAGTCTTAGCAGTCGAGAGAGCAGTTTCTTCCAGATCGCTTGCATCTCGCTCTCTCGCTCTGTTAAGGGTCTCCACTCCGCTCTCCAAACCGCTCTGGAAGCATCCACCCCCGTATTACTATGTTAATTCTAAGCAACCTATGTACGAGCAAAGTCCGAAGAAGAATAAAAGTGAAATGCCAGAAAAACCTTCGTCGCCTTCTTTTCTGCCTACACCACCCGAGGGAAATTTCTACGGCCGATCCAGCACCCCGCAGCTCAGCCCCCAACCTGATTTATCCACACTCCGCCCCACTCCATTTCAAAATGACAATTAAATTTCTAACATTTTTTTCCCTTTCTTTAAGTCTCGGAAAATCTAAAGTTTTAGATTTGTATAAATATAGACAAGACTGATAAATTAGTTCGCACGCACCTTTTTTTTCGTACAGGCTGTTCGTTATTGGAATGACCTCCTAAAAAATTTAAAAAGTTTATGAAACGAAGCGCACTTTGAAAACGAACTTATAAACTATTTAAGGGGGGACATCTGAGTAACTGAAAAAAAAAAAATCGGATTTTCTGAAATTTTTTTGGCCAACTGAAAAAGCCAATCGAAAATTTGTAAAGTAGGTTTTATAGTATAAGATGTGAAGTACAAAATAAAATTTGGAAATTTGGAACAAATCAAAAACAAAATGGCGGCTGTGCAGCATTTTCTCAAAACCACTTTTTTAGTTGGCCGAGTAGAAAACTCGCACAAATCTTAACCGATCGATCTAAAATTTTGACAGTATATTCAAAATACCTATGTCTATCGACACACGTAGGATTTTTTCGATATATTGATTTTTTGCAAAATGGTGAGTGATTGAAAAAAAAATTACAATTTTCACGAAAAAACGTCACAAAATTGTTGATAAAAAAAAAACATATTACTGTAGAAGAAATCTCAGAACATGGCGCACGTCTAGAAGCACAAGATAACAATCGTCTTAATCTGCAACCGAGTGCTCTACAAAATTGTACGCAGCCGCAGGTTCTTAAAAATGCAGCTAGTAAGACAACAAATGTTCAATCCGAATCATCGGAGTTGAAATCGTTGGCTATCACCAAATATGAGTTGCCTCAGCCAACTGGAAGGCCAACGACACCTACAATAATAAGCGCAACTAGTGATCAGCTAGTTTTCAACATCTTCTGCGTGGCTTCGCAAGCATTCCCAGACTAAATATCGAGAACACAGTTGCTAAACCATATGGGCATGTTAGAGAACACAGTCTCCTAATCTGGACCAAGGAAACTAGGAGGCCGAGACGCACGACATGGCAGCAGCCAATCACATATCAAGCACTGCTGTGCAAGGATTCTTAGAGATCATTAATGTGCAGTGACTACCTATTACAGGATTAGTCCTCACGACAACGCTTACAGATCCCTATTGGGACACATAATCGACCTTGCTTACAACACCTTCTTTAATTGAGCGTCTACCGCTCAATGGGGGGGAGAATGTTCGTAGCCAATGTTGCCAATACTAGCATCCGCAACATTGCTGCGAACAGCAACGCCGATTAACCTGGGAACAACACCAAACAGGTAGTCAGAGGAGATCGAATAGACCCGGCTCTGGTACCCTCTAATATGGTTATTGTGTTCGACTGAATAAGCCAAGCCCTGCTACAGGTAGTCAGAGGAGATCGAATAGACCCGGCTCTGGTACCCTCTACTATGGTAGTTAGAGTCGAGTGAATAAGCCAAGCTCTGCTATGCTACTTCTATCTAAGATCAAGGCTACATTGGAGTCACTTACCACTGGTCCGGTCGGTTCGGCTGCTCGGCAACAAGTGACCGGACCACTGGATCTGACCGCCTTTTATATCCGTGGATCTCGATGTTCGATATTCGATAATAATCGTACCATTCTTATCGATACGGCCCAGTGTTGATTCTTGTCTATCAATCCTTGCCGATAGTTAGGGATGAGTCTTTTCCCAGGGCTGCTTGCTGTAGGGTTGGAGAGTGAGGCGCGCTATTTGAATTGCGCGCCCTTTTTATTTAATTCAAAATTCCCGCACTTCGTGTGCCTTTCTTATAGAGTACAAAGAATAATAATATAATAACAAATTAATAATGTGACTTCAGTTTGCCTTACCTAACAATATAACAAATTAATAATATGACTTCATTTTTTCTTACAAGCTATTCCTATTAAGTCTATGATTATTTGTGTGATTAATTCTAAGTGGTTATTGATATTGATATGTTTGCGACGCGGGGCGTCGCAATAGAGAATGGCACAAATAACGTCCTCAAAAAAGAGCAGCTCTTGCGTTGAGACCACCTTACACATATAGTTGCACCATGCGCTCGCAAAGTTGAGAGAGTAAAATCTAAAAAAAAAAATGCTTGTGTGAGAATACGGTTTTTAAGCCGAAATCATTTCTGTGACATCAGTTAAGCTCCACACATATAGTTGCACCATGCGCTCGCAAAGTTGAGAGAGTAAAATCTAAAAAAAAAAATGCTTGTGTGAGAATACGGTTTTTAAGCCGAAATCATTTCTGTGACATCAGTTCAGCTCCACACACCTCTCACCCTTTAGACTGCAAATTCGCTGCAGTCCACAGCTGTCGACTTTCAAAGGTAAACAAACCGATCGAAAAGAAGAAGAAGACAAATTACCAGGGTCCGTAGTCATTATAAGTTTTGTTTTAAAAATCTCAAAATAATAATTATTTTTTTATTTTTGTTTTTTTTGTGTTTATTTACAATTTTAAGGCTAATTGGTTTGAAGGTTAGGTAGTTTTAATATTTACAAATAACCGTTGCATTTCAACTTGCCACTCGTCATTTAATAATTCAATAAATTATTTTCCATAAAATAAAAACATTGATAAATTCGCTTTTCTAAATTTTAAGTTCAAAAACAAAATTTAATTTAAATTTATAATATTGACAAATAACACGTGGCAGTTTAATTTACAATTCGTTATTTGAGATTTAAATAAATCATTTTGCATAAAATATAAAGAGCAGTATTTCATAAATTTTAATTAAATGTTCAACATCTGAGATTTTATAATTTATATTAACTTTCAACACTTTTAATATTTAAATGTGTTCGCGCCAAACGGCGCTTCCAGTTTGCCTTTAAACGGCCCTCCCAGTTCCCTTCCAAGCGGCCCTGGAGTCTTAGCAGTCGAGAGAGCAGTTTCTTCCAGATCGCTTGCATCTCGCTCTCTCGCTCTGTTAAGGGTCTCCACTCTGCTCTCCAAACCGCTCTGGAAGCATCCACCCCCGTATTACTATGTTAATTCTAAGCAACCTATGTACGAGCAAAGTCCGAAGAAGAATAAAAGTGAAGTGCCAGAAAAACCTTCGTCGCCTTCTTTTCTGCCTACACCACCCGAGGGAAATTTCTACGGCCGATCCAGCACCCCGCAGCTCAGCCCCCAACCTGATTTATCCACACTCCGCCCCACTCCATTTCAAAATGACAATTAAATTTCTAACATTTTTTTTCCCTTTCTTTAAGTCTCGGAAATCTAAAGTTTTAGATTTGTATAAATATAGACAAGACTGATAAATTAGTTCGCACGCACCTTTTTTTCGTACAGGCTGTTCGTTATTGGAATGACCTCCTAAACAATTTTAAAAGTTTATGAAACGAAGCGCACTTTGAAAACGAACTTATAAACTATTTAAGGGGGGACATCTGAGTAACTGAAAAAAAAAAATCGGATTTTCTGAAATTTTTTTGGCCAACTGAAAAAGCCAATCGAAAATTTGTAAAGTAGGTTTTATAATATAAGATGTGAAGTACAAAATAAAATTTTTTTGGAACAAAGCAAAAACAAAATGGCGGCTGTGCAGCATTTTCTCAAAACCACTTTTTTTAGTTGGCCGAGTAGAAAACTCGCACAAATCTTAACCGATCGATCTAAAATTTTGACAGTATATTCAAAATACCTATGTCTATCGACACACGTAGGATTTTTTCGATATATTGATTTTTTGCAAAATGGTGAGTGATTGAAAAAAAAATTACAATTTTCACGAAAAAAACGTCACAAAATTGTTGATAAAAAAAAAACATATTAGGGGAACATGGGGCATAACGGGGCAAGGGGCAGAACGGGATGAAATTAATAATTGTCCCACACTGTCGCGCCATCTATTGAAATTTACATCAACATAGTTTTACATCATATGCGACATTTTGAAAGTGAAACCGGCACAATTATAGCGTCAGCATATTTTTTGCAGCATATATGGTGTAAATTCCGGTCGAATTGTAACTTTCGAGATTTTGCATATCTAAATAAGTAATATTTGTTCATATTTTATAAATATTGGGTTCATTCCAAGATATAATATGTTGTTTCAGCTTTACATCGCATATTTCTTATTTTCATTCCATGCGCTAGTTTTTTTTTTTATAAGGGTTAATCAAAAAAGTGTTCCCGGGGGCAAAACGGGCGGGGCATAACGGGGCACAATCTTTTGCAGTAAGCAAACTCAAGATGTGATTATGACGATGAAGGCTGTTATTTAAGTACTTGTTTTGAAATTTCATTTTGTGACCCGCAAAAAAAGTTCAATAAGGAAGTCGAAAAATGTCCAAAGAAGCATAAAAGTTATTTTGTTGAATCGCTATTTTATCACTATTTTACCACTTTTTTCATATTTTGTAATAATAAAAAAATTTGACAACAACTGACTGTCTTATTTATTAACAATAAAAACATTTAATGCAAATATTCGCAACTTAAATTAATTTTATAACGAAGAGAAATAAGTATCCCGTTATGCCCCGTGCTCGGAACTTCGGAAAAAAACCGTCGGTGCTACATAACGTCTCAAACTTGTTGTTCGGACTAGCAATTCGGAAAAAAGACAGGGCTGACTTCCTGTTTGTATTTGGCATTTATTTGTTATTTTTTTATAAATTCAAGCGAAGTTGTACTTTTTTTTACAAGACAATATTGTGACGCATCGTTTCGCGATGCACACATTTTAGTTATAATTTCATTACATTTCTCTACATTATTTTTAAGCTAGCCTATAAGTGAAACAACCCCATGAAATATTCATCTTTGTTAATTAGTTTTAAGAGAAACATGTGAAGCCATTTCCGTTACGAATATTAAATTTAAACCTAAGCGCGCCCTAAACAACGTTGCCAGTTACGCCAGTTATCTCGCGTTACCCGATCAACGTCATTGCCAGTCAACCCGCGTTACCTGATCAACACGCTGACAGTTTGACACGTTCCCAGATCGCAAGACATTGCCAGATCGCTACGCTGTCAAACCGCCACGTGGACAGATGGACTATCGATGACCAGCACCGCTCGATATCCAACGAAACCATGAGTCGATGACCGACAACGCTCGATATTTCGACGAGTGACAACGCAACCACGAGTCGATTACCGACATTTCTCGATGTTTGGACGAGTGGCAACCCAAAAAGAGTCGATGTCGGAGATCAATCGAGTTTGTTATTTCTCTTGGTTTCCGGTACAGCAGCAGGGGCAAAATAACCCAAATCCCTCCTAAACCCGTAGTTTGTGATCCCTCAGGCGTGGCTACGACAATACCTAGTACTCCCAGAGAACGCCGGCGTGCCCCTTTTGGAACATTGTAAGGACGTAAATTGCTGGGGTCGGCGTCTCAGTCCGCCCAGGATCCTCCACAAATAAATTTATAATTTGCTGAGACAGTTGAGGGAGGGATATCGATAAAACGTCGTTATTTAAGGCCTATTTTTGGTCGGAAAACTCGGGGAAAACAAACTAGCGAATCTCGGCGTGTTGGGGAATGATGTATCCCTGTTAACTGCTGTGAACTCACTGTCCGTGGTATGGGAGTGGTCCCCCTTATATTTCCGACTCGAGGCGCGATTGAAGTGGCGGCGTAGGCATTTTTTTCTGGAACTCTCGTTTTCCAGCTGTGCGGCAAGCAAAGGCGGGAATTTATTTACTCTGGTTGGCGGTGCGTGACTGTACGTATGACGTTAGTAAACATGCTCTTTTCACTCGTAAATTTTTTTTCGGACTCGGAAAAATTTTCTTTCCAGATTTTATATAATTATATAAATGTACCAAAAGATTTTCCGATTTTCCCGATAAACTTTTTAACGGACAACGGGTAATAATAAATTTTCCCCAAAACCCGACCAAAAAATATAAAAAATTATTTTCAGACCAAAAATTTTGTTCGATCTATTGGGTCTTTAGGCCAAAAATGGGTGGAATTTTTCCCGGAAAAATTTTCCTCAACTAGTCCCTGCTCGAGCGCCATTGTAAGGACGTAAATTGCTGGGGTCGGCGTCTCAGTCCGCCCAGGATCCTCCACAAATAATTTTATAATTTGCTGAGACAGTTGAGATAGGGATATCGATAAAACGTCGTTATTTAAGGCCTATTTTTGGTCGGAAAACTCGGGGAAAAAAAACTAGCGAATCTCGGCGTGTTGGGGAATAAGCCTACACTCGTATGGGTGGGAAAAACTCACCGCGTGTCTACGAAAACGGCGCAGACTACTCTGACGCAGCACGATCGTGGCCACCCGGCTGGGGAAAATTCACCACGTAGCCACGAACGCGGCGCAGACTACTCTGACGCAGCACGATCGTGGTCACCCGGCTTGGGAAAACTCACCACGTGTCCACGAACGCGGCGCAGACCACTCTGACGCAGCATGATCGTGGCCACCCGGCTTGGGAAATCCTCACCAAGTGTCTACGAACGCGGCGCAGACTACTCTGACACAGCACGATCGTGGCCACCCGGCTGGGGAAAATTCACCACGTGGCCAAGAACGCGGCGCAGACTACTCTGACGCAGCACGATCGTGGTCACCCGGCTTGGGAAAACTCACCACGTGTCCACGAAAGCGGCGCAGACTACTCTGACGCAGCACGATCGTGGCCACCCGCCTGGGGAAAATTCACCACGTAGCCACGAACGCGGCGCAGACTACTCTGACGCAGCACGATCGTGGTCACCCGGCTTGGGAAAACTCACCACGTGTCCACGAACGCGGCGCAGACTACTCTGACACAGCACGATCGTGGCCACCCGGCTGGGGAAAATTCACCACGTGGCCACGAACGCGGCGCAGACTACTCTGACGCAGCACGATCGTGGTCACCCGGCTTGGGAAAACTCACCACGTGTCCACGAAAGCGGCGCAGACTACTCTGACGCAGCACGATCGTGGTCACCCGGCTTGGGAAAACTCACCACGTGTCCACGAACGCGGCGCAGACCACTCTGACGCAGCATGATCGTGGCCACCCGGCTTGGGAAATCCTCACCAAGTGTCTACGAACGCGGCGCAGACTACTCTGACACAGCACGATCGTGGCCACCCGGCTGGGGAAAATTCACCACGTGGCCACGAACGCGGCGCAGACTACTCTGACGCAGCACGATCGTGGTCACCCGGCTTGGGAAAACTCACCACGTGTCCACGAAAGCGGCGCAGACTACTCTGACGCAGCACGATCGTGGCCACCCGGCTGGGGAAAATTCACCACGTGGCCACGAACGCGGCGCAGACTACTCTGACGCAGCACAATCGTCGCCACCCGGCTTGGGAAACCTCACCGCGTGTCCACGAACGCGGCGCAGACTACTCTGACGCAGCACGATCGTGGCCACCCGGCTTGGGAAAACTCACCACGTGTCCCCGAACGCGGCGCAGACTACTCTGACGCAGCACGATCGTGGCCACCCGGCTTGGGAAACGTCACCGCGTGTATACGAGAGCGGCGCAGACTACTCTGACGCAGCGCTGTCGTAGCCACCCGGCTCGGGAAAACCTCACTAAATACCTGCAGTGCGCGCGCCCGTCTGGCGCAGCCGCAACGCTGTTTGGATGGCGGCAACTGGCGTCTGGCCACCGAACCTGGATGCGCACCACAGATTTTATCACCGCTTTACCCTGCCCAACAACTAACACTGCGCATATTTCAATTTAAAAATCTTGACTTTCTTTTATTCACTTTTCTTTTCCTTATCCTGTCTCACTCGCACTTTTTTTCCCTAACCTATCTCCTGCCGCACTTCCTCACCCCGCTCCGCTCACCTCGCTTTCGTTGGCCAGGTTGTTGCAAATTTTCCTGACTCCACGCACTATGCCCGCTATGAATCCAGCTATAGCGTGGCTGTGGTGTTGCTGGCCGAGCTGCTGCGATACGAACTGCCGGAATTTCACGGATCGCGATCACTGCGTGGGGGCTGCACGGTGCAGGTTGGCTGATGGCGCGGCGCGTGGGTTGACGGAACCCTTTGATTGGTTTTCTGGAGAATATAGACCGTTCGCTGCTGGATGCCAAAACTTAGTGAAAGATATTGCCGCGTGGCAAAAGTAGCTTCGCCGGGATTAGTGTGCCCGTCGCGTCCTTTCCTGATCTTCCTGATATTTAGGTTATTTAAGTTATTTCTATGTTCTAGGTGGCGCTTGATCTTGGCATAGAGTTGCCATACCAGGGCCGGAGAAAAGTGGCTATCTAGGCGGGTGCGGGTTTACTAGCTACTTCTGGCGTAACTTCTAGCTAAGAATGATAGTTTTCTGTTGTGGAACTTAGATTTTAATTAACAATGTTAATTCCTCCGTGGGCATGACTTATGTTTACTGATTAATATGTTCTAAGTGAATATTTAACAATAATAAACATAAAAATGTTAATCTTCACACCCTCTCCCTACTTTGGGGGGGCGCAAAGAAACGGTCACCTGGCCTCACCTCTAAATAGTGACCCGATAGTAGTCTCCTCCGATCTCCTCGAGGTACCTGACTTCGCGGGCACGCGGTCGCTCTAGCCACGGCCCGATCATGGTTCGTAGTCCTTCTGGGATCTGCCCGCTCGGTGTCTGTGGGTCGCTGCGAGCCATGGTTCTAGAAACACATGAAACTTAATAATATTCCTGCATACCCTGTTTCTCTACGAGTGCGGCCTATCTGTTTTCTTTCCTATCTTGCGAGTGATTTACTACTAATTCTTAAGCTAACAATGGTTTTCTTAATTCAGTTGGGTGCCCTATTTAGTTAGGTCATGGGCACGTGTCAGGGTGATCCCCCTGGTTTTGGATCCCCCCTCTTGGGGTAAGGACGTTGGACAGTCGGAACTGTCAGCAAGTGGTCCTTACGATAAGAATTACGCTGTGTCTGTCATCATTGGGTCTGGTCGGCCCGCTCGTCCTCCTCGTCGTTGTCGTCATGGTGGTACTCTTTTAGATCACTAAGACCAGCGATACGACAGCGTCTAGTTCCTGGTACCTGTAATTGAACAAGATTTGGGGAAAGGAACTTGTGGACCTTAAAAGGTCCGTCGTATTTTGCGGCTAGTTTGGCGTTGAATCCCTCTGAGGCTTTAGAGAGGACATGGCGGCGTTGAAACACCCAGGATCCTACAGCGGGTCGCCACTCCCGACGTCGGAGGTTATAATGTCTTTAACGGCCTGAAATATCTCTAGCATTCGTTCCGCCTTCTTCTCCGGTGTCGGGTGCTCCGTGGCGTGGCCCGGACTGACTTCGTCAAACAGGGTGTTTGGAAGCCTGGGTTCTCGGCCTTGTACCAAGAAAGCTGGGCTGAACTTCGTAGTATCGGAAATTGATCGGTAATTATGGCCATCGGTATTGATGGCTAGCGAGAGTTCGGGTAGAAATGCGTTCTGATCGGCTCCATACAGGTATAGCGCTACCATGGTTTTAATAGTCCTGTTGGCCCTTTCGGTGGGGTTTTGTTGAGGATTATGGGGCCGTGTGTTCGAGTTCCATGCCTAGGTTCTTGCAGAACGCCTTGAATGACCTACTGGTGAATTGGGTGCCATTGTCACACTCGAATCGCTGTGGGGTCCCGAAGCGGCTGAGAATCCGATTCCTAAACGAGCGTTCCAAGTGGGCCGTAGTAGCTTTCCGTAGGGGAACCAGTTCCACCCACTTGGTGAAAGCGTCCAAAAACACCAGTAATACAGTGTTCCCGTGTCGAGAACGTGGGAGGGGACCCATAAAGTCGGCGCAGAATACACTAAAGGGTTCTTCTTCTTCTTGGCGTGTAAACATTCGTCCAGCTGGTTTTAATTGACTTACTTTGTATTTCTGACAGGTTAGGCATCGTCGAACGTATTGTGTTCCTTCTCGAAATAGGCCCGGCCAGTAATACCTTTGTGCGACTCGTTTGCCTGTCTTCCGGTTTCCTAGGTGTCCAGCCGTCGGATGATCGTGACACTCCTGTAGTACACGAAGGCGGTGTTCTCGTCCGACACATAATTTCCATGGGGTCTGGTCCTGGGGCGATAGAGCTGTCCGCCTTCGATGCGGTAGTCCGAAAATTTCTCTGGTTGCTGCGTAACTAAGCTAGACATCTTCCTAATCCATTTGCACTATGGGGCTTCCACTTGGACTTGTTGTAGGGATGCGCACCACAGATTTTATCACCGCTTTACCCTGCCCAACAACTAACACTGCGCATATTTCAATTTAAAAATCTTGACTTTCTTTTATTCACTTTTCTTTTCCTTATCCTGTCTCACTCGCACTTTTTTTCCCTAACCTATCTCCTGCCGCACTTCCTCACCCCGCTCCGCTCACCTCGCTTTCGTTGGCCAGGTTGTTGCAAATTTTCCTGACTCCACGCACTATGCCCGCTATGAATCCAGCTATAGCGTGGCTGTGGTGTTGCTGGCCGAGCTGCTGCGATACGAACTGCCGGAATTTCACGGATCGCGATCACTGCGTGGGGGCTGCACGGTGCAGGTTGGCTGATGGCGCGGCGCGTGGGTTGACGGAACCCTTTGATTGGTTTTCTGGAGAATATAGACCGTTCGCTGCTGGATGCCAAAACTTAGTGAAAGATATTGCCGCGTGGCAAAAGTAGCTTCGCCGGGATTAGTGTGCCCGTCGCGTCCTTTCCTGATCTTCCTGATATTTAGGTTATTTAAGTTATTTCTATGTTCTAGGTGGCGCTTGATCTTGGCATAGAGTTGCCATACCAGGGCCGGAGAAAAGTGGCTATCTAGGCGGGTGCGGGTTTACTAGCTACTTCTGGCGTAACTTCTAGCTAAGAATGATAGTTTTCTGTTGTGGAACTTAGATTTTAATTAACAATGTTAATTCCTCCGTGGGCATGATTTATGTTTACTGATTAATATGTTCTAAGTGAATATTTAACAATAATAAACATAAAAATGTTAATCTTCACACCCTCTCCCTACTTTGGGGGGGGCGCAAAGAAACGGTCACCTGGCCTCACCTCTAAATAGTGACCCGATAGTAGTTTCCTCCGATCTCCTCGAGGTACCTGACTTCGCGGGCACGCGGTCGCTCTAGCCACGGCCCGATCATGGTTCGTAGTCCTTCTGGGATCTGCCCGCTCGGTGTCTGTGGGTCGCTGCGAGCCATGGTTCTAGAAACACATGAAACTTAATAATATTCCTGCATACCCTGTTTCTCTACGAGTGCGGCCTATCTGTTTTCTTTCCTATCTTGCGAGTGATTTACTACTAATTCTTAAGCTAACAATGGTTTTCTTAATTCAGTTGAGTGCCCTATTTAGTTAGGTCATGGGCACGTGTCAGGGTGATCCCCCTGGTTTTGGATCCCCCCCTCTTGGGGTAAGGACGTTGGACAGTCGGAACTGTCAGCAAGTGGTCCTTACGATAAGAATTACGCTGTGTCTGTCATCATTGGGTCTGGTCGGCCCGCTCGTCCTCCTCGTCGTTGTCGTCATGGTGGTACTCTTTTAGATCACTAAGACCAGCGATACGACAGCGTCTAGTTCCTGGTACCTGTAATTGAACAAGATTTGGGGAAAGGAACTTGTGGACCTTAAAAGGTCCGTCGTATTTTGCGGCTAGTTTGGCGTTGAATCCCTCTGAGGCTTTAGAGAGGACATGGCGGCGTTGAAACACCCAGGATCCTACAGCGGGTCGCCACTCCCGACGTCGGAGGTTATAATGTCTTTAACGGCCTGAAATATCTCTAGCATTCGTTCCGCCTTCTTCTCCGGTGTCGGGTGCTCCGTGGCGTGGCCCGGACTGACTTCGTCAAACAGGGTGTTTGGAAGCCTGGGTTCTCGGCCTTGTACCAAGAAAGCTGGGCTGAACTTCGTAGTATCGGAAATTGATCGGTAATTATGGCCATCGGTATTGATGGCTAGCGAGAGTTCGGGTAGACATGCGTTCTGATCGGCTCCATACAGGTATAGCGCTACCATGGTTTTAATAGTCCTGTTGGCCCTTTCGGTGGGGTTTTGTTGAGGATTATGGGGCCGTGTGTTCGAGTTCCATGCCTAGGTTCTTGCAGAACGCCTTGAATGACCTACTGGTGAATTGGGTGCCATTGTCACACTCGAATCGCTGTGGGGTCCCGAAGCGGCTGAGAATCCGATTCCTAAACGAGCGTTCCAAGTGGGCCGTAGTAGCTTTCCGTAGGGGAACCAGTTCCACCCACTTGGTGAAAGCGTCCAAAAACACCAGTAATACAGTGTTCCCGTGTCGAGAACGTGGGAGGGGACCCATAAAGTCGGCGCAGAATACACTAAAGGGTTCTTCTTCTTCTTGGCGTGTAAACATTCGTCCAGCTGGTTTTAATTGACTTACTTTGTATTTCTGACAGGTTAGGCATCGTCGAACGTATTGTGTTCCTTCTCGAAATAGGCCCGGCCAGTAATACCTTTGTGCGACTCGTTTGCCTGTCTTCCGGTTTCCTAGGTGTCCAGCCGTCGGATGATCGTGACACTCCTGTAGTACACGAAGGCGGTGTTCTCGTCCGACACATAATTTCCATGGGGTCTGGTCCTCCTCCTCGGGTACCATTCCGATCCGGCGATAGAGCTGTCCGCCTTCGATGCGGTAGTCCGAAAATTTCTCTGGTTGCTGCGTAACTAAGCTAGACATCTTCCTAATCCATTTGCACTATGGGGCTTCCACTTGGACTTGTTGTAGGGTATCTAATGGCTGCCTTGACAAGGCGTCCGCGACGATGTTAAGTTTCCCGCGTCGATATTGTTGACGGAAGGGGTTCCGTTCCGCGGCCAGTTCGTCGATATGGGGTAGTGTTGGACTACGTTGGTGGGATGGCTCTTTGATTTCCATCCCTTTCTGGCTGTTGGTTTGATGTGTTCTGCTGTGTCGTCGTCGTCTATAGGTGCCTGATGGTTCTTCGGCTGAAGTTGCTAAGTCCGATGCCTCGCTAATGGCTGGTGTATCCTGTAAGCCCGCTGTGTTTCCTGCTGGACCAGAAGGAACTGCCGCGCACGCCTCGTTTGGTGCGCCGTCCCTGACTGGTAAGTCCTGTGAACATGCTTGGCCAGAAGGAACTGCCGCGCACACCTCGTCTGGTGCGCCGTTCCTCGCTGGTAAATCCTGTGAACTTGCTTGGCCAGAAGGAACTGCCGCGCACACCTCGTTCGGTGCGCCGTTCCTCGCTGGTAAATCCTGCGTACCTGTGGAGCGGTTGGTGGCGTTGGATCCCAGTTGAAGACTATATCCTCCACAGCTGAGGGTCGCGTTGATGCCGCAGAGGAAATCCATTCCTAGCAGCAGGTCGTCGAGAACAGTGGGCATCACTAAGAGGTTCATTCTTACTTGGGTCTGGCCCAATCGGATAGTCGCCAGGGGCTCGGGTGAGGTCTCGGCGGGAGCCGTCAGCTAGTCGGACTCGGGTACGTACCTCTCTCCAGCTTTTCCCCCGGTTCAACTCCAATGCTCGAGGCTCACTGATAAAGCTTCGAGTTGCGCCGGTGTCCAGGGTGGCCGTGAATATCTGCCCGTCGATGATCCCGGATCCTCTCATGCTCACACTTTAGACTTTGATTTATTGGTTTGAGGAATTCCTCGGGTTCCTCCAGCGGTCCTCGGCTGCTCGAAGCCCGTGCTCATTTCCCGACTGTGATCTTTGGCAGCACTCAAAGGTGCGTAAGCCTCTACGGCCACAGTCCCAACAGAATATCATCTGTGGTTGGCGACATTCTCTCGCGAAGTGCCCTGTTGTGCCACAGTTCCGGCAAGCCCGGCGTACGTCTATCGTGGCTTCCGATTCTGGGGCTATTGTCCCATGGTGCACCTCGTTCGGCACCCGGGTCGGTGTCGAGACATATGGGGGCGGCCTTGTCGTCGGTGGGGCCGTGTAGGTCCTTGGGGTCGGAGCAGCTGCACAGCTCTCGTTGCCCGATGTGAACGGGGTGTGTCGTTTCCAGTTTCCCCGGCTCCGTACGATCTCGTAATTCACGATCAGTGCGTGAGTTCGGCGAGTGTCTTAAAGTCCTTTCTCCGTGTGAACAGCTGGTACTCCGGCAGCATGTTGTCGTAGACCCGTTCGAGTTCCTGGGCCTCGGTGTACCCAGCTCGCTGCACGAGCAACCGCAGATCCACTAAATAAACTTTGAAAAGCTCACCTGGTTTTTGGCCATGTGCCCGAATTTCGTCCTCCAGCCTTTGGAAATACCTGGGTGGCAAGAAGAATTCCAAAAATTCTCGCCGGAAGGCTGCCCATGTTTCTCCTTGAAACTTGCTAGTCCGGAACCAGCTCGCGGCTCGTCCGACCAATAAAATCGGGCTCGCCTGCGGGAGGTGCCGCAAATCCACCTGGTACGTAGCTGCTCTCTCCTCGATGTGTTCCATAAAGCTCAGTGGGTCAGAAGATCCATCGAAAGTAAGACCCCAACGAGCTATTTTGTCCACTAGTGCTGCGTGCGTGGCTCCTTCCAATTTCGGGACTGTTGGCCGCTCGTCCATCCTATGAAGCGCTCCTCCATTGGGGAAAATCACGGTCCGTGGAATCAGTCAGGGTGTTACCAGCCTGGTCCAGGCGGTTTTTCGAGTTCCTTACTGATGTTAGACCCATCATGTCCATGGTGAGTGGCGGGATCGCCGTTGACTAAGCGGATTCCATTTCCTCAAGCCGAGTCCGTGCTGCCTCGGGGAGGTCGTCTTGATTGGTGAACCCAGCAAGCCTTCTGCGTAGTTCCTCCACGGTTCCAGTGCTGCTGAGCCCAAACGCGGCGGTTATGGCTTCGAGTTCGTCCTTCCGACGATATGAGATCCACTTGACTCCCATGGGTTATTCTCTTATGTCCACTCAAAAAAATATGAAAATAATTTCTTTTATTTTTCCCGGCGTATTTTATTAATTCTTTTTTATTAATTTTTCTCGTTTAAATTTTTCTTAAATTTTCTTAATTATTTCCCACTGCTTTTTCGTGTGCGGCAAGCAAAGGCGGGAATTTATTTACTCTGGCTGGCGGTGCGTGACTGTACGTATGACGTTTGTAAACATGCTCTTTTCACTCGAAAATTTTTTCGGACTCGGAAAAATTTTTTTCCAGATTTTATATAATTATATAAATGTACCAAAAGATTTTCCGATTTTCCCGATAAACTTTTTAACGGACAACGGGCAATAATAAATTTTCCCCAAAACCCGACCAAAAAATGTAAAAAATTATTTTCAGACCAAAAATTTTGTTCGATCTATTGGGTCTTTAGGCCAAAAATGGGTGGAATTTTCCCGGAAAAATTTTCCTCAACTAGTCCCTGCTCGGGCGCCATTGTAAGGACGTAAATTGCTGGGGTCGGCGTCTCAGTCCGCCCAGGATCCTCCACAAATAATTTTATAATTTGCTGAGACAGTTGAGATAGGGATATCGATAAAATGTCGTTATTTAAGGCCTATTTTTGGTCGGAAAACTCGGGGAAAACAAACTAGCGAATCTCGGCGTGTTGGGGAATGAGCCTACACTCGTATGGGTGGGAAAAATTCACCACGTGTCCACGAACGCGGCGCAGACTACTCTGACGCAGCACGATCGTGGCCACCCGGCTGGGGAAAATTCAACACGTGCCCACGAACGCGGCGCAGACAACTCTGACGCAGCACGATCGTGGCCACCCGGCTTGGGAAACCTCACCGCTTGTATACGAGAGCGGCGCAGACTACTCTGACGCAGCGCTGTCGTAGCCACCCGGCTCGGAAAAACCTCACTAAATACCTGCAGTGCGCGCGCCCGTCTGGCGCAGCCGCAACGCTGTTTGGATGGCGGCAACTGGCGTCTGGCCACCGAACCTGGATGCGCACCACAGATTTTATCACCGCTTTACCCTCCCCCCTGCGCATATTTCAATTTAAAAATCTTGACTTTCTTTTATTCACTTTTCTTTTCCTTATCCTGTCTCACTCGCACTTTTTTTCCCTAACCTATCTCCTGCCGCACTTCCTCACCCCGCTCCGCTCACCTCGCTTTCGTTGGCCAGGTTGTTGCAAATTTTCCTGACTCCACGCACTGTGCCCGCCGCTATGAATCCAGCTATAGCGTGGCTGTGGTGTTGCTGGCCGAGCTGCTGCGATACGAACTGCCGGAATTTCACGGATCGCGATCACTGCGTGGGGGCTGCACGGTGCAGGTTGGCTGATGGCGCGGCGCGTGGGTTGACGGAACCCTTTGATTGGTTTTCTGGAGAGTATAGACCGTTCGCTGCTAGATGCCAAAACTTAGTGAAAGATATTGCCGCGTGGCAAAAGTAGCTTCGCCGGGATTAGTCTGCCCGTCGCGTCCTTTCCTGATCTTTCTGATATTTAGGTTATTTAGGTTATTTCTATGTTCTAGGTGGCGCTTGATCTTGGCATAGAGTTGCCATACCAGGGCCGGAGAAAAGTGGCTATCTAGGCGGATGCGGGTTTACTAGCTATTTCTGGCGTAACTTCTAGCTAAGAATGATAGTTTTCTGTGGTGGAACTTAGATTTTAATTAACAATGTTCATTCCTCCGTGGGCATGACTTATGTTTACTGATTAATATGTTCTTACGGCTAAGTGAATATTTAATAATAATAAACATAAAAATGTGAATCTTCACAACATAGTTACAATATTTTCGTAGTTTCTTAGAGAAAAACCCTAATCCTTCCTGTCGTCGAAGTGGTATCCTTCGAGGTAGCAGCGGAATTTGCGTATTGCCCACACGATTGCCAGGCATTCCTTTTCCGTCGTGGAATAATTACCTTCCGCTGCGGATAATCGTCGACTGGCGTACACTATGACCCGTTCCTGGCCCTCGATCTGTTGCGCCAGCACGGCTCCCAGTCCGAAGTCACTGGCGTCGTTCTGGACGGTGAACTTCACCCTGAAGTCGGGGCAAGCTAGGACGGGTGTTTCTGATAGCCTGGACTTCAGCTCCTCGAATGCTTTGTGTTGTTCAGTGTCCCAGGTCCACTTCTGGCTCTTCTTGAGCAGTTTCGTCATCGGCTGCACTATGTTCGTAAAATTCGGTACGAACCTGCGATACTACGATGCGATGCCAAGACAACTGCTCAGCTCCTTGATCGACGTCGGTGGCTGCATTTCCTTGATAGCGGCGATTTTGTCCGGATCCGTGTGGATGCCCTCCTCGCTGATCTGGTGTCCTAGGTATACAAGACTTCTTTGGAAGAAGCGACATTTATCCTGGTTGAGCTTTGCTGATGACGATGATATCGTCGAGGTATGCGAAGGCAAGCGGGTCCATCTCTGGTCCTATGACTCCGTCCAGTGCGCGTTGAAACGTCGCTGGTGCCGAATGGAGTCCAAATGGCATGACTTTCCAGTGGTACAGGCCTCGGCCGGGCACCGTGAAGGCTGTGCATTCTTGACTGCCGGCGGCCATCGTAATCTGCCAATATCCGCTCTTAAGGTCCAGCGTGGATATGTATTTGGCATTCCGCAGCTTCTCGAGGATGTGGTTGATCAGCGGCAGGGGGTACGCGTCGGGAACAGAGCGGGCGTTCAGCTGTCAGTAATCCACGCACATGCGGACCTTACCCGTCTTCTTTCCCACCACGGCGCAGAAGCTCATCCACCTGGTCATCGATGATCCGTTGCATCGCTGGGTTTTTTGATCGGGCGGTCATCCCTCATGACTATCGTATGCTCCGTGATATGCGACACGCCGGTGAGGTCGTTAAACTTGGTCAACTCCTCCTCTAGTTCCTTTCTGGCGGCCTGCATATCCTCCTCGACCACGGCGGTGGTGGCCCTGACAGAGGGTTCCTCGGGGGCAGTGGTGCGTAGTTCTGCTGTAGTTCCAGGGGTTCGTCTGAACGGGTTCTTGCGTCTAGCTTTTGCGCACTCTGGGGGCAGGATACGGGCTGGTTGACCCCCGGTGGTCCTCCGGGAATCATCGGCGTCTGCTATGACCGGTACAGCCGGGCTTTCCGCCGGCGGAGCTGTAGGTTCCGGTGTCTGGGCGATGTCTCTCGGGGTCGGTGACGGATGCGGTCCAGATTTCCGTTGCGTTGATGCTGGCGTCGATGACCCATGTGGGGCAGGACGTGGCTGCGCCAGGGCTGGCATCAGGGCGCGATGCAGGGCAGGACAGGTCTGCGTCTGTGTTGTCGTCGGTGCAGGATGCAGGGCAGGACAGGGCTGCGCCTGTGTTGTCGTCGGGGCAGGATGCAGGGCAGGACAGGGCTGCGCCTGTGTTGTCGTCGATGCTGGATGCAGGGCAGGACAGGGCTGCGCCTGTGTTGTCGTCGATGTAGGATCCAGGGCAGTACAGGGCTGCGCCTGTTTTGTCGTCGATGCAGGATGCAGGGCAGGACAGGGCTGCGCCTGTGTTAAGGTCTGGGTTCCTTGTGAGACAGGACTTGGTCATGCTGCTTGGTCCGAGGTCCTTGTGGCGGACGTTGAGAGGTGCTGCTGCGTGAGTGGATCTGGTTGAAGTGAACTCGTCGTCGAACGCGGGGCTGTTCGCCGCTGCGCTGGCGGTGCTGGGAACACTGATTTAGGCGTGGCTTGTCGCCGCTGCGCCTGTGTGTGTGTGTTCGTTGCGGGATGCGGGGCTGGTCGCCGCTGCGTCTGTGTTCGTGTGCTATTTGCGGAGTGCGGGGCTGGTCGCCGCTGCGCTTGTGTGTGTGGGGTCATCGCTGTGGACGGAGTCAATATGCCGGGCAATAGTTGTAGTCTTACCTGACTTGTTTCTAGGGCCGCTTCTGCCCCGCGGAGGAAGTCCATGCCCAGGAGGACGTCGTCGATGGTCGTCGGTAGGACCAGAACTGGCATGGTAATGTGACGATCCCCTAGTCCGATGGTCACGTGGAGTGCCTCGGTGAGTTCCCTCCGGCTTCCATCGGCGTGGCTGAGCTGGGTCGAGATCGACCGCTGGTTTCGGTCCGTCCGGACCATATCAGCGACCTTCCACGGTGGCACAGAAGGGTTGACCCTCGATATCCACGGCCGCCACTATCCGTGGGTGGGTTTTACTGCTATGGGGCGGTAGGCGCTGTCTCCGCTCGTTCCCTAGCTGGGCGGAAGCGCTCCTCGTTTTCCGCAGGTGCGGCACGGCAGCAGTCGATGGTGCGGATCCCGCGGCGTCCGCAGTCCCAGCAAAAGAGGACTCGGGGGTTTTGGCAGTCCCGTCGTTGATGGCCGACCAGGGCACAGTTGCCGCAGGCTCTCCTGATGTCAATCCGGGTTTCGTCCTCGACGCTGCGATGGGCAATTTCAGTTGGTATAGGAACCCGGGCGTTAGCGGTGCGTGGTCCCTCGTGGCGTGGCTCCTCGATGGCTTGATGTGTGAATGCTGGGTTCCTTGTGACCAAGCCCGGCTGGATCCCTGTGGCTGTCATTAGCTGGGTGTATCTTTGCTGGTTCCGATCCCGAGTGACCTCAAAGTTGATCGCTAGATGCGTCAACCTGGTCAGAGTTTCGAACTCGTGCCGTCTCGTGAACAACTGATATTCCGGGAGAAGGTTCTCATATATCCGGTTCAGTTCTTGTTCCCCGCTGTAGTGTGCCCGGCGCATTATTAAGCGGAGGCTTAAGGCGAAATCCTTGAAGCTTTTATGCGGCGGCAAAAAAAACAAGGAATTCCGAGCGGAACTCCTCCTACGCGGCGGCCTGGAGTCGGATGACCTGAAACCAGTCTTCGGCTCGGCCCAGCAGGATACTTGACTGATAGGCGTCTGCACGCTCCTCCAGCTGTTCCAGGAATTGCAGCGGATCACCACGCCGTCGAAGATAATACCCCATTTCCTTAATTTGTCCGCCAGACCAAACTGATGGGCTCGTTCTCCTTCCATTCGGAGAGGATATTGTAGCGGTAAGATTTTGTTCGTAACCAATGTTGCCAATACTAGCATCCGGAACATTGCTGCATAGCTCCCGATCGTCTCGTCGGTTAATACAACCTATGAACGGCCCCAGGAGCATTCGAGACTCCCGCGCGGACAATCATATAACGGTGTGAGAACATACATTGGTCACCCCGACGTGATCTCACTACAAGAGATCAAACTCCGAACACACACGAACACATCCCTCCTCTTGTTGAGACACCCATAGCTCGCAGGACCGCTTACTCCAGCGTCACAGGACAACGCCTCGTCGAGACAACGCATTAACTCACAGGCCCGCTTAATCCAGCGTTCAGGATCTCTCTTGTTGAGACACCCATAGCTCGCAGGACCGCTTTCTCCAGCGTCATAGGACATCCTCTTGTTGAGACCAGATCTCACAGGAGCGTATACACCAACGTTATAGGACCGTCTCCTCGTTGAGACAACCACATCTCACAGGAGCGCAGATCCAGCGTTACAGAATCCCTCCTCTTGTTGAGACAACCATAGCTCGCAGGACCGCTCATCCCAGCATTACAGGATACTCCACCCATATTGTGACGCAACTGCTTGCGCCGGCACACACTACGTACACTGAGACGCTACAGTTAAATCTAGCTTCACAGGATTCTACAAAGAACCTGAACACAATTTCATGAAACAGTTATGAAGACATTAAAATATTAAGCTGGTAAGAATTACCTTTAACCATACCACCGCAACTGGTGAAATGTCCACGTCATTTATAACGGAGACCAGCCAAGCCCGGGCTGAACTTCAGAATCAGCTACTAGACGAGCAACTTAAATTACAAAGACAGATTCAACAGTTAATTAAAAACTATGGAAAGAATTCCAGCACCAAAAAGACTCGAGAAGGATATTATGCTATCAAACTAAACAATCTGACCGAACTCTGTACTCAATATCGTGAGACAGATCAGATATTACGAGATGCAGCTCTTTCTGCTGACAATGATGGCGATGGCGTAAAGGAAATATTCAAGGACAATGGAAGCGCTGTTTGGCGCGAACATTCTCCACCCCCCTTGCGAGGGCGAGCGCAGCAAATAACGTCGGCAAATGGATGCTCAGGAAAGCGTTGGATACGCTGAGCGCTCGTTGATATGCAGAAGAGTGTGGTGGTCCTGTCCACACTTCTGGCAGGGATGGCCACTGCGGCAAGATCCTTCGGAATGTTGGTGGGCAGGAAACGGCGGCATTTTCTAAGTGGATGATTTCCCTGGCAGACTCGGCATTGGTAGGATAAAATACTTGGGGAACGTCTGCTTCACGCGGAGGGATATGGAACCCAACAGTTGGACGGATGGGGCGCTTTAGAAACTCGCGCAGAAAAACTGGAAAGATTGGTTTCGATATTGGCGGATGTTTGCCTTGAAGGATCAGGATAGATCGGTACACTGGAGGAAGAGTTGCTTGGATGCAACAACGTGTGATGTCGACTCCGGCAAGTGGAATAGCTGTGGGCGCTGGTGCACTTCTGAAGCGTATGGCCTTTTGCAAAGCAATTTAGGCACAACTGTTTCCTTTGGATATAGGATGACCGATCGTCAAGTAGGAGTTCGTTTCTTTTGACTGACTTTGGAAGTGTACATATTTTTGAGGGCTGAATAGAGTCTATGGCCGCTAAGGTTCTATGGCGCTCAGATAGGAAAGAATTAACCACTAATGGGACAACAACGTATAACTGATCTTCCACTACAAAGATTATTTATCGATTTTATGGGGCCATACCCCAGAACAAAATCAGGAAATGCAGTAATTTTTGTGTGCCTAGATCATTTTACAAAATTTGTCTGGTTGCAGCCCATGAAAACCGCTACTGCAGCCTAGGTAATCAAATTCCTTGAAAAGAATATTTTCCATGAGTATGGCGTGCCCGAGTACATACACTCTGACAATGGGAAACAATTCGTGTCACACATATTCACTGAATTCCTCAGCCAATATGGTGATAAGCCCGTGAGAACTTCCTTCTATTCCTCACAGAGTAATTCGGCCGAAAGAGTAAACCGATCCATTCTACAAATGCTTAGGGCAGCCACAGACAAAGACCAGCGAAACTGGGATTCTCAGCTAAGCCGAATAGCGTGTGCTCTAAGGAGTGGGCACCATGAAGCTTTAGGGATGGAACCGTACTACGCTATGTTTGGCACACGCATGGTTACCCATACCAGTGCGTATCCGGTGCGTAGGTGTCTGGGAGGTTTAGAAACGGCGGGACAACTCTTAATGTTACCAGATAAAATGGAATTAATTAGGACAAAGGTAAAACAGGGACTCACGCAGGCTCACGAAAAAGCCGAGAAAGCATACAACACCCGTAGCCGCATGGTCGAATTTACTGTGGGCCAGGTCGTTTACCGAAAGAACTTTAAACAAAGTAATCGGGCCGAAGGGTATAATGCAAAGTTAAGGCCGAACCGGATTCGGTGTGTTGTACTACGAAGAAAAGGCAATGCATTGTATGAGTGTGGAAATGGAGCCGGGCAGGCAATTGGAATCTACCACGCCAAAGATATTTTTGCGGTATGAAAAATTCACCACACCGAACTCCAACGTTCGACGCGGTCCGACCAAGTTTTTAGAACTTCAACAACAACCAAGATGAGCGGGCGCAACGAAGATACTACCCTACTGGCCGCACTGGAGCATTTGCAGCAGGCATTGTTTAATGCCCAAGCAGTGTTGGAAGAAAGGGAATTCAACGGGGAAGACGTCAACGGCAGCGAGATGCAGCTGCTGGCACAGATACTCGAATTGGAGTATGGATGGCTGAACTACAAGTGCCGACATATTCCCAGGCGCCAAGGCGAATTCACTAACAACAAACCGAAAAGACGGCGGAGCACATCTCCCAATGATGGGGGTTCTGGTTTTTTTTTTGTTCTTTTATTTCAAAATAACCAAAGCGCAGATCAAGTTTGTTTCAAAACTTGACCACGCCCCCTTTACCGCCCACAAACCGCAAAAATCTGTGGCGCTCATATATTTTCATTTTTTTTTGCAATCTTTGCAGTTTTAAAAGAAATATAGTGATATGTGCACTGTCTTACTACATTCCGAGCCATTTTATGCTCTAATAAATAAAAAAGAAGTTATAGAACATTTTTGCTATGCCGTAAATTGTGAATGTAAAATTTACAAATGTAGATAATGTAGCCCCATAGGTGGCGACTCTATCGTTTTTTTTCTCGTTCTGTTTTTGTAATGAGGGCAAATGAATATCACACATCTATTAGTCGGGAAACCCGACTAGAGCGTTCTTTCTTGTTGTTATTTGCGATACTCAAAGGGTAGGCAAATACCATACGCGTTGCAAGAGTCTGTCTGTCCGTCCGTCAGTCCGTCCATAGTCTGTCTGTTTCAATAATTTTTTTTGTTGCCCGTCTTAAAAATCTTAAACTTTCACTATCACATTTTTTTGTTAGTTAGACCAGGTTAAACATTTTAATCTCCAAAAATTTGGTTTATTTTTGTTTGATCCCGTTGACTTAAAGCCCGGCTTATTCAGTCAGTAGAACATAAGACTCGTGAACTCAGGGTATGGGTCGAGGCCCACGTTGGGCGAGAAAAAGACAACATAACCGCCTTTACGTAGAGTTTCTTTTGCGAGGTCATTCCATGCTATTCCAGCATCGACGACATCGATTAGGGCCAACGTAAGACTTAGTTTAAGGCAGAAGAAAACCAAACGGGATCCAATTTCAAATGTGCACAATATGCATTCCCACGCTCAGTAAGAACTAAAGCGACAACTACGTAAGAATTTGGCCCAGATGAAATATGACACCGCCTCAACAGCACGAGTACGGCCATGCACTCACCGGTAATAAAACACCGCCTGGTTGATCGAACTGGCTGGTATCCGAACGCCGATAATGCAAAATACGACTTGACCAATTGAAATACAGAGGGGAACCAATGCACCTAAGTGGGAACACTTTAGTGTTCGATTCCGGTGACCCATATGTAAATTTTGGTACGGTCATGGGTATAAAAGACCCCCAATTTGGAGTAGGGAGTTAGTCAAGTCAAGAGTCGGTCAAGAACCTGGAACTTTTCGCTGAAAGACCTATATTCGGCATCGCGATACTCCGCCCAAAGTACTCAGTTGTGAACTCCAAAATCCTGCCAGTAGGCCACAAAAATCAAATAAAACATCCTTAAAATTGTGCGGCATATCCTGTTTCCATCATGGGTTCCACCAAGTCGAAAGTTGCTGGTAATACCGCTAATGTGGTGAACCATGTTGAAATTGTGGACCACCAGGACGAAATTACAAAAGTGTACAACGTGCTGTGTTTAATTGCCGGACTGTTCGTTATCCTGTTAGTGCTGAAAGCCCTCCGTTTATACAAGCGATCGGTCCAAAGCCGCCGTGATCAAGGACACGAGTTGAACAAAATTGTCACTCTGGCAGCCAACTGGCCCGAACGTCATTAAATCTATCAAATCCAATAGCCTTGTGACTTAATTCAAGCGACTGTTTTCAAAGAAGCTTAAAACAATAAAAGTTGCTAAACCCAATACAAGAATTTTAAATAAAACCAAAAACAACTTAAACTTCAAGCCACATAACATGTTTTAAATAAACTTAAAAACAACATATGTTAAAAAATGTGTACTCCCCTAAATACAATAGTTAACACCTGAAACAAATTCCAAGCTACAAAAATTGTTCGCGTAAATTCTGGCAGTCAGACAACCAAACAAAAGTACATGCCAAACACCAAAACGAAATTAATGCATTTAAATGCAAAACCAAAACAATAGTCCACAAAAGACTCAAAACGAATTAAATGCATTTAATAATGCACACAAACCCAAACGATAAAAGAAGCCCCGGTGCACATGAAATATGAGTGATCTCGAGAAGTCGCCGCCGCCGTCGAACGTTGCTCCCAGCAAAGTTGAACAACTTGGAGTGGCAATAACAATTATGTCATTGGGCATTTTCGCGATCATGTTCTATCTTTTGGTCAAGTGTTTTGGCATTCTCATCAAGTCTCAACTCCCGAAATCCATTTTTGAGCAGTAAAAACGCGAGCGTGTATGCAGTGAATCCCGTTAGCGACAGGCCCATCACCCCGCGCCCTAAAAGTGCTCCAAAGTGAAGACGACACCATTGTCGGCTGCCCAGCGGCAACATACTTTCTGACATTTAAATCTAAATATATATGTTTATATGTTTTTCTATTAACATTAATTTCGGATAAGTGAATAACTAATTAATTTTAAATTCAACTCACAAGCTGCACATGAATATGTTTATGTAATAACTTAATTTAACAGCCCAAGTTACGACCGGGAGATCTCTCGACGTTGGACCTCTAAAGAGGGTAAGCTCTACGGAACCGATGTTCCTCAATTCCACCAGAATACATATATACATATTTATGTGCGCCATACACCTCCACTAGGAGAAATATTTTTATCCGTAGAATTACAGTTTTTTTTTATCATTCTTTATTTTTCTTTTTAAATTTAGTTTTGATTACCTTTTAAATTAATCAAATTTTTAATATATTATCATTTTTTTATTTCCATGGTATCTTATAGTAGTAGTAGTAGTAGTAGGTTTTGTTTATTTTTGTTGTTTCGTTTTTCTTTGTTTCTTAATTATAACTGGCTGTACAAATTTGAAAATTACATAAAAACAAATAAACAAACAAAATTTGGTTACAACGACAATGGCTTGTATGCCGTCAGTCGGTTATTTAGGTATAATGTTTCTAAAAGTATTCTAAAATAATTTTTTGCCTGTAGATACTGGCTTTTGAAATAAATTATGCCAAAATCTCCCAGTTTTCCCCATTTAAGAGACTGATTCGCAGAGAGTGTTTTTCGTAAAACAAGTAAAACGTATTTCTCTGAGAATAGGGCAGACTGCAATGAAGTGTTTCACATCCTCGATTTCTCTCATGTTGCAGAGGCTGCACTCCTGTGATGGGCTGCTGCTGTATGGCCTGCCATTAAGAGGCAGAGTCTCGCTCCTTGCTTGAAAAATATGTTTTATATGTTCTCCTATGTGTTGATCGTGGAAGTAGTTTTTTTCATATAAATTGTGTTGAAGATTTTTATACATACTCCGCGACACGCTGTTTTTGGCCTTAGTTATAAACTTTTCCCTTTCTATATCGTGGTATGTGGTTATTATTTCAGCATGAGTCCTGCTCCACGAGCTTGCATTATCAAGGTCAAGGGGGCAGTTGCATTCGGTTGCCATTTCCGTCCATCTAGAGAACGGAAAATCGTTCCTTTCACAAAGCGACTTAGCAATTTTTTTCGGCAATCTGCTATTTGGCATATGCATAACCTTCTCGATGTAGTTGAAATGCTGCTGAAGTGTAAATGAAAATATACTTGGCAGTCCAGTTTCAATAAAAATGGCATAGTCGGGGGTGTTTTGCGGCAGTCGAAATATCTTTTTTATGAAAAAAGTAAGCACTCGTTCTGCGTCTTCATATCTCTGATATCCCCACACCTCTGCAGAGTAGCACATAATTGTTTTGACCGCCGCCTGGAACAGACTGTATTTGGCACTCATTTTTACGTTTTTTCTGCCTAAAAAGTTTTTCCAAGTTGCATTCATTGCTGTTTTTGCATCCTTGAGCTTTTTTTTTATGTGGGTATAAAAACCCATATTTGAGGTTAGCGTTACTCCCAGATACTTGAATGATTTCACCCGTTCCAGCTGTATTCCGTTTAGTTGCCAGTCTTTGTTTCTGGCGTGGCGGCCACCTGTACCCTTAACTACCAAAATCTTAGATTTGTTGGTGTTTACGATGAGGTTCCATAAGCTACAGTACTCGGAAAGGCTAGCAATCATGTCCCTTAACATTTCAGGGCTGTCAGCCAGTAGGCACATGTCATCGGCGTACATAAGGGTCTTAACATGGGTTCCATTCACCGTCACTCCACCTGGTAGAAAGTCGACAATGTCGTCCACAAAGAGGGAAAAGAGGAGAGGACTGAGAATGCAGCCTTGTTTAACTCCAATGTTGGTATCGAACCAATCCGAAAGTTCTGATCCATCCCACACACTTGCTTTGTTATCCTTTGGTATCTTATATTTTTATATTATTAAACTTTTGTATTTTTAAAGGAATGAAATTTTTAATTATTTTTGTTCAGTAAAAACAATTATTTTTCTATTCATTTTTATATACCGTTAGTAATTTTTAATTAAATGTACTTGTAATCTTTTTTTTTTAGTTTATAGAATATTTCACTTTAGTAATTGCTCGGTCTAGATTTACCGTACTTAACGCGCAGTGCTATAAAAATTATTTAAATCGTTGTAAGGTCCAGTTCTTGCAGGACCCGAAACAGTTTTATACCTTTGTTAACACCAAGCGTAAGTCTACTTCTTATCCTTCCTCGCTATATTTTGAAAACATGACGGCTACCACAGATCAGGCAATAGCCGATCTTTATGCCCAGTTTTTTCAAACAACTTATACTACTTCCGCACATCCAAAAGAGCCTTATTTTTACACCATGTCCACGTCGAACCTTATATTCAGTCCCACTATAAACGAAAGCTCTTTATTTTTGGATCTTCAACGTGTTAAGCCTGTTTACTCTCCAGGTCCCGACGGAATTCCTGGCTTAGGAATTGCGCAGAAGCCCTATGCAAGCCCCTTCTCAAATTGTTAACCTTATCTTTAGAAACCTCCCAATTTTCCCTTATTTGGAAGGAGTCATTTGTCATTCCTCTCCACAAAAAAGGTAACAAATTGGATGCCAGCAATTATAGAGGTATCTCTAAGTTGTCGGCTATTCCCAAACTTTTCGAAAATATCATTACTCCTCATTTGCAGCACCTTTGTAGGTCATTTATATCTGTGTCAACACGGATTTATGAAAAGAAGATCAACAACTACTAACCTTTTGGAGCTCACCTCATTCGTGATAAAGGGCTTTAAAAGTAGCTTTCAAACAGATGTCATTTACACTGACTTTAGTAAAGCATTTGACTCTGTAAATCACTCTTTTTAGTTCGGAAACTTGACCTGTTAGGGTTTCCAATTGATCTTCTTAGATGGATTTTAAGTTATCTGAATGGCAGGACACAAAGAGTCCTTTTTAAAAATTCTCTTTCTGGTCTTCTCCGAGTTACTTCCGGGTCCCACAAGGTAGTCACCTTGGTCCGCTTCTTTTTACTTTATTTATTAGCGACCTTCCAATAATTATAAATCATTCTCGCGTACATTATGTAAGTAATGCCTGCAGTACAAGAATATTTCCAGCCATTCAGACTTACAATCTGATCTAAACAATTTTCAAAACTGGTGCCGTGATAATTTACTAAATTTAAACGGATCTAAGTGCAAGCTGATGACTTTTTGCCGAGTCAATCCAAAACTTGCAACTTACTCACTAAGTGGTAAATCTTTGGATAGAATAACTATGGTTGACGATCTGGGCGTCCTTTTGGTCCCAAAACTTAAGTTTACTGATCACATTTCGTCCATGTTTAATAAAGCCAGGGGAGTGCTTGGTTTCATTAAAAGATGGTCGAAGGAATTTGACGATCCCTACGTCACTAAGACCTTATTTACTTCGCTAGTCCGTCCGATTCTAGAGTATGGGTCTCCCGTCTGGAGTCCCCAATACGGAGTACATATAGATCGCATTGAATCTGTTCAGAAAAACTTTTTAATTTTTGCTTTACGGCGCCTCAACTGGGATGCAAACCTTAACTTACCTTCTTATTCTAGCAGATTACTTTTAATTAATTTACCCTCCCTAGCTAACCGTAGAACGATGCTTGGTACTATTTTTATTTGCGATACTCGAAGAGTAAGCAAATACTGTAAACGATCAAATGTCTGTCTGTCCGTCCGTCCGTCCGTCCGTACGAGCTCCTAGATCTCGGGAACCATAAGAGCTAGAGCCACCAAATTTTGCACACAGACTTCTATATACCCCACGTAGATCAAGTTTGTTTCAAACCCCGACCACGCCCCCTTTACGCCCACAAACCGGAAAAAACTCTGTGGTCTCCACATTTTTAGTGCTAGAGAAAAGTGGCCCCTACAAATTTTGTTCCTATTGAAAATATCTACCCAAATATCTAAAAATTTTTAAAATCTGACCATTTTCAAGAAATTGTGTATACAAATGCTTTGAAAATTTGTATTGCGCTCAAAAGTAGGCAAAACCTTTTTTTAAGAGAGGGCGCTTAAAACTGATTGCGCATGAAAGTAGGCTACATATTATTGAAGAGGGCTAGCTAGCTGTTTTTAAAGAGGGCAATGAGTATCGCAAATCTTATAGTCGGGAAACCCGACTATAGCGTTCTTTCTTGTTATTTATAATCTTATTCGTGGTGATATTGACAGTGCCGACTTGGTTGGTCGGCTTAACTTTTCGGTGCCAAGTAGATTAACTAGAAATTATATACCCTTAATATTAAACCATTGTAGATCTAACTATGACTTGCATGAGCCTTTCAGAGTATTATGTTCTGACTATAATAGAATTTATCCTATAATCTTAAATTCTGACTCTCTGCCGCTCTTAAAACGACTTATACTAACTTCGTTAGCACAAAATTAGATCCTACTTTTTTCCTCGGACTTTTTCTTACACTTTCATAACTCGCGTCTATCTTCTCGCGAACGTTACGATACACGGCTGCGCCCCCCGGTCGGTTGGGCGGGTATGTAGGCCGTGGGACTATGCGCGAAAAAAAAAAAAAAAAAAAAACTATGTAGCTGACGCATTATCCAGAACTAGGATAGAGGAAAATATGTTAGGAGAAATTGCTAACAGTGTAGACGCAACCATACACAAAGTTTGAGTTAATCCTTTATACTTATAATCATAAAACTAAACATAATACCACAGGTAGAGCACCAGCCGATATATTTTTGTATACAGGTTCACCTGATTATAATGTACAAGAAAACAAAATTAGGAAGATAGACAAACTTAATGAGAATCGTCATGAATATGAAATTGACACAGATTATAAACAATCACCATTGGTAAGGGCCAAAACAACAAACCCTTTCAAAAAGACAGGAACACTCATACAAGTCGATGAAAAACATTTTGAAGAAAAAAACACAGAGGCAGGAAGATTGTGCATTATAAAATCAAGTTTAAAAAAAAAAAGAAAATTTATAAAAGTAAATATGATAATAATTCCAGACCAACGTAAGGAAACCAAAAATCACAACGACAACAAAAATCCGATCATCACTTTACTTTTAATAATATCAACTCTAATTCAAAATACAATGGGACAAAATATTGAGATCAACCCAATCAAAGCTCATAATGGATACCTAATATTTAAAACCGGATCCATAGACATGCCAACTAAATACGAGTACCATTATTTGTCCATAAATCTAACTAAAACCGAACAAACATTTGATAGTCTTTTACGAGAAGCAAACGAATTAAAAGATATTAGTCAAGTTCAATATTTAATAGAAAAAATTAAGGAAATGAATGGTTTAAAAATAGCCAAACGGAGCAAGAGAGGTCTAATTAATGTTATTGGAACAGCTTATAAATGTTTATTCGGAACGTTAGATCAAGATGATAAAAATGAATTAGAGCAGAAGATTAATAATTTAGCAGAAAACAGCGTCCAAAATAACGATTTAAATATGGTAGACGTTATTACTAAAGGAATTAAAACAATAAATGAATTAAAAGAAGACGAAGAATGAGAACAACAGGCAGCAGTGCTTATGTTTAACTTACAACACTTTACAGAGTATATTGAAGACATTGAGTTAGGAATGCAATTATCAAGACTTGGCATTTTTAACTCAAAACTATTAAAACACGATTATTTAAATCACGTAAACTCTGAGAAGTTGTTGAAAACAAAAACTTCTACTTGGCTTAAAACTGATACAAACGAAATTCTTTTAATTTCCCATACTCCTAACGACATATTTAAAGTCCCGGTCTTTGAAATTATTCCTTATCCAGATAAAAATAATAACATTTTAACAGAAAATTTATTCAGTAAATATTACCTTTTTGAAAACAAAGTTTTTGACAAAGAAACAGAAAAGGCTATATTTGATGAATGCATAAATGGAATTACCATATAAGACAAGAAACTACAGAATGCAAGTATACCAAAACTCATAAAAGTTTTCAATTAAATTACATCAAACCAAACATATTAATTACATGGAATCTTCCAAAAACAATTTTAAACCAGAATTGCATTAAGAAAGAAATATCAATAGAAGGGAATAACATCATTAAAATTCTTAATTGTTTAATACAAATAGACGAATTTATACTGTCAAATTCAATGTTAGATTACACACAAAGCGTATATGTTAATAATAATGTAACAAAGCTAGAACCATTATCATATATGGAAACAAAAGAAATAATAGAAACACACACTAAATATAATGATGTATTTCAAATAATAACATTAATTACATTTATTATAACAATAACTAGCATTATATTGTATCTTATTTATAAGTAACAAAGTAATTGTTAAATTTTTTAAACTTAAAACAGAGACACCGAATAATGCAGAAATTGTTAATGAACGAAATGTACCCATAGAAATTGTTAGTTAAACTATAAATGCACCCATACAAGAGAACATTATATTATACCTAATACACACATCGCCCTGAGGACAGGTTAAATTCATAGAAATTGTTAATGAAACTATAAATGCACCCATACAAGAGAACATTATATTATACCTAATACACACATCGCCCTGAGGACAGGTTAAATTCAAAGGTTGGGGGAGTGACATATCCATATCTACATATGCACCCACACACGAAATGCATATTCCCACACACCTACACATCCTTTCCACACATTAGATCTTACTCTTGAGTCACCCCTATCAACAGGAAAAAAAACCTGAAGCCCAGTTATTGTAAACATTCTGTAAACTCAGATGGCGCTGGGAAATTTTCATTGTTAATGTTAAATCCCAGACTAAATATTTATTGTCGCGCCGCTGATAAATTCCACGGCACGTTCCCACACTTTTTGCCATAAACAAGATAAGACAAAGAACTCTCTTTCACTCAATTAAAATCAAAGCTCACTCAATCGAAAAAGAATGTTCTCTCAATTAAAACTTACTCACTGAGAAGATCGAAAGCTTTCGCAAACCGAGGCTTGACCGATAAGATAATTAGATTTAAGAATCAGTTCAGTTTAAAACTTCAACCCAAGTCGGTGTTCTCAAAAATAAATCGTTGTAACTAGTTAAAGTTTTTAAAATAAAAAATAAAGTTTTTAAAAACCTTAACTTATAGTTCAAAGTTTTAATTGGCGCAGTCGGTAGGATTTCATTAAAAAAGGGTGCTTAAAAGTTACGGGTATTGATCACTTACAAGGATTTAAACTATACGACTAGTTTTATCCCGATAAACGTTAAATCCCTAACATACAAGATCCGCAATAGTGAAATCCGCAAAAGAGTCTTCGTGAGAAAATCGCTAAATTTTTCACAGACCAAACATAAAAATCCAATTCGGTCAATAAACTACTTTTTAATAAATATTAATAAAATTATAAAAAAAAAACCATTAGATTTATTCTGTGAAAAACAAAATTTAAAATGGCAGTTCCACAACAATTTTCAGAGGCCCACCTCAACCAAATGTTGGGCCAAATTAAAGAATTGCCGTACTTCAATGGATCCCCAAGAGATCTAAGCCTCTTTGTGACAAGAATAGAGTATCTTCAACAACTATACCCGACTCAGGATGTGAGACAGATACATGTTATTTTTGGAGCCATCGAGAGATTGGTGGTTGATGCAGCCCAAGATGTCGTCGCAAGATCCGGAGCCAACAACTGGAAGGAGATGAAATATGCCCTTATTATGGCATTTAAGGACCACAGGCCATATGAAGACTTAATAAAAAACCTGTACGACACACAATACAAAGGAAGCATCAGTAAGTTCATCACTGAACTAGAAGATAAATCACGTACAATTTTTGACAAATTAGCTTTAGAAACCAACCCAATAGATAAAATTAACTATTTAAATTTTTTGAAAAAAACAATTAAGGATTCTATTGATAGAAAACTCCCTGATAGATTGTATACATCCTTGGCTAAAAAATATATAGCAACTATTGAAAAATTAAAGATTGCTTCTATGGAATTGGGATACTATGATGCAAATCCGTATGAAATATTTTCTCAAAATAATAATAATAATAATAATTATCGTAGGAATTCGGGAAATTTTCATAAAAATAATTATAATAATAGAACTAATTCCAATTTTCAGTCAAGAAACTATAATCTTTATAACAATTATTCTAACTCAAATAATTCGACAACTCCTCAGGGTCATTCAAATCAAAGTCAATCTAACACCAATAATCAGCTTAGTTATCAAGAAGTTAGAAATTCATTAGCTCAAGGTAGGGCCCAAAATCCATTGAATTTCGAACCATCAACTTCAAATAATGCCCCAAACGCGTCATTTAAAAGACAAAGGGAAAGCCAGAGCGGACAAAATAGGATGGACGTAAATTTTCATCAAACTGCCTCAGAAGACAATGCCCCTATATAAAAATGGTTATTAATAATAAATACTTTAAAGGAATGATAGATACGGGGTCATCTATCAATATAATGAAAAGGAACTTTACAGATAACAAAGAAAAAATTGAAACATTAAAAGTGTATACAATAAATGGACCGGTTAAATTAAATAACAGTGTAACAGTTAAGGGGGGATATCTGAGTAACTTTTAAAAATTTTTAAAAATCGAAAAATTTTTTTTTGCCTAAGTAATTTTTATGCTCTTAAAAATAATATACCAAAAGATAGAGTCCGGCAAAAGTGTCTAAGTGTCGAAATTTTCCATTCTGCGGCGATGCCTCACAGGTATATCCCATGGAACCTTTTGTGTTTAAACGCGTTTTTCTCGAAACCACTTTTTTTGAGTTGGCCGGTAACATAACTCGAACAAATCTTAACCGATCGATCTGAAATTTTGACAGCATATTCAAAATACCTTTGTCTATCGACACTCGTATGATTTTTTTTTTATATTGCTTACTTTTTTTTTATCAACAATTTTGTGACTTTTTATTTGCGATACTCGAAGAGTAAGCAAATACTGTAAACGTTGAAATGTCTGTCTGTCCGTCTGTCTGTCCGTCCGTACGAGTATCGAGATCTCGGGAACTATAAGAGCTAGAGCCACCAAATTTTGCACACAGACTTCTATAAGCAAGGCGCAGATCAAGTTTGTTTCAAAACCTGACCACGCCCCTTTTTACGTGTCCACATTTTTAGTGCTAGAGAAAAGTTTCCCTTACAAATTTTGTTTCGCATTGAAAATATCTACCCAAATATCTAAAAATTTAAAATCTGACCATTTTCAAAAAATTGTGTATACAAATGCGTTGAAAATTTTTATTGCGCTCAAAAGTAGGCAAACCTTTTTTTTTTTGTGTTTAAAACAGATTGCGCATGAAAGTAGGCTACACATTATTGATGAGGGATAGCTTGCTGTTTTTAGAGAGGGCAATGAGTATCGCAAATCATATAGTCGGGAATCCCGACTGTAGCGTTCTTTCTTGTTTATTCGTGAAAACGTTAACTTTTTTTTCAATCACTCACCATTTTGCAAAAAATCAATATATCGCAAAAATCCTACGAGTGTCGATAGCTGTTGAGTTAAAGAAACTAGCCAAACTTGATTTTTTGTTCTAGATCAAAAATTAAGGACGTTAGCTTACCGGCCATGGACCCCCTTTTACGAAAAATGGCCTATGAAGAAATGCTGCACAGCCGCCATTTTGTTTTTGATTTGTACAAAAAATTTTATTTTGTACTTCACGTCTTATATTATAAAACCTACTTTACAAATTTTCGATTGGTTTTTCATTTGGCCAAAAAATTTCAGAAAATCCGTTTTTTTTGCCAGTTACTCAGATGTCCAGGGGGGTCCAGGTTTTAAAAATGTGTAGGCAAAAGGATATTTCCCCATCTAATTGATTTAACGAGTTATAGCCTATACACGAGAGAGCGCGACGGCCGAAAAACAGGTAAAAGCGCGTCTTCGTCAAACTTTAAACGCGTTTTTCTCGCAACACCTTTTTTTGCGCGCGGGGCGTAATTCTTCAACGGCTCGAAAAAAAAATTATTAAATTTTGGGGGCCTTCTCGAAGCGTTTTTTTTTTTTTTTTTTATTTTTTAGTATTTGTTTTTTAACGTGAAAACAAAAAAAAACAACGCAAAAAAGGTTGTTTTTTTATAAAAAGGATCTCCATTTTTTTTAAAAACGGTTTTTTAAAAATCGGAAACCGAGAAGGCCCCCCAATCCCCCATCTACTTTAAGATTTTTTTGGTTTTTTCGTTTCCGATCACTTGGCAGGGCTGTAGAGCGCCCCGCGCACACTGTCCACCGCCGCATACGACCGCCGTCATTGGGGGCTGGAGCCGCCACTTTGTTTTATTTTTGCTATAAAAAATTTTTTATAATCTTTTCAAAATATAGACAAAAAAAAGTCACAAAAGTTTTAAAAAAAAAATAAGTGTGTACTCTCTAAAAAAATTCATGAAATTACGTATATTTTCGGGCCTCTGGACTAGAACCTCCCCTTAATAAAAATAAATATTTGGAAATAAAGGATCTAAGGATATTGCTTGCGTTGGGCGCCATCTGTTACGTCTGACTATTAGTGCCCAGTCCGAAAGGACATAGGCCGAAGGAGTAGCGACCTAGGTTCGGCACGAAAGTCCTGGTGCCGGCATAAGCTTCGTCGTGTTTGGGGTGGGTTCTTTGGAAAACTAGAAAAATTAAATCGTGCCTAGGAAAACTAGTAGAAGCAGTTAGTTAGTACGTCGTTCTGTCCGCACCGACGCAAGCTTGCCAGCTTGATTGTATTACAATCGCGGTGTTTGGCCTTATTCCCCCCCGTATATGCAAAAGCATATCCAATGGATCAGCGCTGGCCTTGCAATCTGATCCCCTATTTTGTCTGTTTCGTTCATCAAAAGTTAAGACATTATTCTTGACCTACTTCACTCTTCGTTCTCAGCACCCCCGAAAGATGGTCTCTACCAACACATGGTTACTTTACTTTTTTATTCAAAATTTAAAATAAATAAAATAAAAAATTAAAATAATAAAATATATTTGTTTGGCTAATGCCATGGAGGTTGTTTAAATTAACATACAAATCTTGGATTTAAAATATGATAGCTGATACCCTTCCGCTTTCTTTAAAAAAGAAAATTAAGATTATTACAAAAAAATAAAAATGGAAATCAAACTAGAGATACAAAATATAAAGTACAAATTTAATTTATGCAGTTAATCATTAAAAGTATAAAAAGTTAATTAAATTGAATAAAATGGAAAAAAAAATTGATCATATATATGGAAATTTATTAAATGATTTAAATAATTAAAACCGTTAAACTATCATTACAGGAAGCTAGAATATGTTTACTAATTTGTGTTTATTTGATAGTTAGCGTTTTTTGTAGTTCTTTAAAGTAGTTATGTCAGTGCGCATAAATATATATATATGTCATTTAGTAATTACAAACTTACCCCTTTTTTTTCATCCAGCGATGACTTCTCGACGCTTGGATTTCTGGGTTTTGGGTAAAAGAACAACATACATATAGTGACATATCCATATCTACACATGCACCAACACACGATATGCATACGCCTACACACCTACACATCCTTTCCACACATTAGATCTTACTCTTGAGTCACCCCTATCAACAGGAAACAAAACCTGAAGCCCAGTTATTGTAAACATTCTGTAAACTCAGATGGCGCTGGGAAATTTCCATTGTTAATGTTAAATCCCAGACTAAATATTTATTGTCGCGCCGCTGATAAATTCCACGGCACGTTCCCACACTTTTTGCCATAAACAAGATAAGACAAAGAACTCTCTTTCACTCAAGTAAAATCAAAGCTCACTCAATCGAAATAGAAAGTTCTCTCAATTAAAACTTACTCACTCAGAAGATCGAAAGCTTTCGCAAACCGAGGCTTGACCGATAAGATAATTAGATTTAAGAATCAGTTCAGTTTAAGACTTCAACCCAAGTCGGTGTTCTCAAAAATAAATCGTTGTAACTAGTTAAAGTTTTTAAAATAAAAAATAAAGTTTTTAAAAACCTAAACTTATAGTTCAAAGTTTTAATTGGCGCAGTCGGTAGGATTTCATTAAAAAGGGTGCTTAAAAGTTACGGGTATTGATCACTTACAAGGATTTAAACTATACGACTAGTTTTATCCCGATAAACGTTAAATCCCTAACATACAAGATCCGCAATAGTGAAATCCGCAAAAGAGTCTACGTGAGAAAATCGCTAAATTTTTCACAGACCAAACATAAAAATCCAATTCGGTCAATAAACTACTTTTTAAAAAATTTAAATATTGTGAATAAAATTATAAAAAAAAAGATTTATTCTGTGAAAAACAAAATTTAAAATGGCAGTTCCACAACAATTGTCAGAGGCCCACCTCAACCAAATGTTGGGCCAAATTAAAGAATTGCCGTACTTCAATGGATCCCCAGGAGATCTAAGCCTCTTTGTGACAAGAATAGAGTATCTTCAACAACTATACCCGACTCAGGATGTGAGACAGATACATGTTATTTTTGGAGCCATCGAGAGATTGGTGGTTAATGCAGCCCAAGATGTCGTCGCAAGATCCGGAGCCAACAACTGGAAGGAGATGAAAGATGCCCTAATTATGGCATTTAAGGACCACAGGCCATATGAAGACTTAATAAAAAACCTGTACGACACACAATACAAAGGAAGCATCAGTAAGTTCATCACTGAACTAGAAGATAAATCACGTACAATTTTTGACAAATAAGCTTTAGAAACCAACCCAATAAATAAAATTAACTACTTAAATTTTTTGAAAAAAACAATTAAGGATTCTATTGATAGAAAACTCCCTGATAGTTTGTATACATCCTTGGCTAAAAAAGATATAGCAACTATTGAAAAATTAAAGATTGCTTCTATGGAATTGGGATACTATGATGCAAATCCGTATGAAATATTTTCTCAAAATAATAATAATAATAATAATTATCGTAGGAATTCGGGAAATTTTCATAAAAATAATTATAATAATAGAACTAATTCCAATTTTCAGTCAAGAAACCATGTTCGTAACCAATGTTGCCAATACTAGCATCCGCAACATTGCTGCGAACAGCAATGCCGATTAACCTGGGAACAACACCACCAACTTCCCATATACCCAGCCAGCTCAACTACGCTGACCTTGGACTGGGTACCAGGCGCTAAGCTAGTAACTGCTGATCTGCAGATTCTCCTACTAGCCAAAAGAGCCACTCACCAACCAAGCGACCAACTCACCAAGTGGCCGTCTCACCAACGTACAGCACAACTGAAGAACCAACAAACGCTGGCCACAGCAGAATTGCGTTGACCCACTGAACTGGCCTCATCTTGAGGTAATCTAGATTATCAGCAACTTGATGTAATTTAGATTACCAGCAAAAGCACACACCACACTTTACACTTTGTTTCCGCATACAAGGTAGTATATAAGCTAGTACCATTATATCAATAAAGTCAGTTATTGTAACAGAATCAAACCCGCGTCTTACTACTCGTTAAGCCGCGGAAACGGCATAGCTCCCGATCGTCTCGTCGGTTAAAACAACGTCTGCACGGCCCCAGGAGCATTCGAGAATCCTGCGCGGACAATCAGACAACGGTTTGAGAACAAACAAACTATAATCTTTATAATGTAAAGTAGTGATCCTGGCTGGGATATGTCTCAGTCTGTCCAGGGGTCGCTTACAGAAAATTTATAAGATGGGACTGGTGGAAACTGTAAGAGAGTGAGCTGACTAAGGTGGAAGTGGTCAGTTTCACGTTTGAGTTGTTGGGAAAAATTGGCCGAACGGGCTGCAGCTGAGGCGGGACGCCTTTAGCGGCTGCAGGGCGAGCGGGAGCGGGCGGCAACTGAGGCTGGTACGCCTAGCGGTTGCAGGGCGAGCGGGAGCGGGCGGCAATTGAGGCTGGTACGCCTAGCGGTTGCAGGGCGAGCGGGAAAGGGTACAACTGAGGCTATTCGCCTAGCGGTTGTAAGGCGAGAGGGGGAGAGGGTTACCTACGTCGTACTTTGATTTGGGCTGCTGGAAAACGTAACGGTCAAGTAACGGACACAGGGTTTAACCTTAACGATATACAAGCTTTATTTCATTAAGTTGGGGGGAATCCTAGTTGATAAACCTGTTCCCTGGCTTGCCTATACCGCACTCCTAATGTAGCACTACTCGCTCAGGCAGGATGACTGCGGACTTATTACTGGCTCTGGGGTGCGCGTGGCTGCTGGCGACGAGATGCGTGGGCGACGAGATGCGTGGGCGACAAGAGGCATGTGATCTTTGCGGCGAGGTGCGCGGTGGCACGATGCGCGTGGTCGGCAGGCTGCGCGTGGCCGGCAGGCTGCGCGTGGGCGGCAAGAGGTGCGTGATCTTTGCGGCGAGGTATACGGTGACAGGCTGCGCGTGGTCGACAGATGCACGGTAACAGGAGGCGCGTGGGCAGCAAAGGCACGGTCGTAGAAGGCGCGTGGTCGACAAGAGGCACTGCAGCGGGCGGCGTGTGGGCGACGAGAGGCACTGCAGCGGGAGGCGCGTGGCCCTTCCGCCTTCGCGGCAGGCTAGGACGTTTTCGCGATGTCGACCGATCAGCTTCAGCTCCCGCAAAAGACTCCCTTCAATACTCGGCGTCCGTTTCGTTGTCGCCTAAAGTTTCGATTCTGCTGCATCCTCTGCCGGCGTCTGCGAAGTTGATTCGTCTCCCTCGCGCCTGCGTATTCAGCCGCAGGTGGCTTTGTCTCGGTCTTGGCGTCTGCAGCTGCGCGGGTGTCTAGCCTTCCCCGTCGCCCCTTTGCCATGCCTTTGCATGTGCGCGGTGGAATTTTCCTATGGCGTGTTCGGTTGGTCTTCCATTCTCGTTGCTTAGGTTCCGTTAGTTTTCGGCGATTTCTTGTCCACGCCGGTTGCCTAGTGATGGCCTGCTTCCATCATTTGCACCTAGTGGTGGCGCGTTTATACTATCGCGATACTTCATTTCATAGTAGTACTTAATTTAAAGGGTATTAATAATAAAAATGGGTTTAACCGATATAACTAGTAATTAGAAAAATATAGTGATTAGAAATATATAGTAATATAGTATGGAACATGGTCGAAAATTGTACGGCCCGTTTTCGGGTCGTTACACCCCCTTTACTTCCCCGGGCGAAGTGAGACGGTGACGATGGTTTCAATCCGTACCCGGTAAAACTGGTCATTTTCCGGCTCCAACACTCGGATGTTCTGGTGGAGATTACGGGCCACCTGGGCCTGTAGACGTTCCACGACGTGTTCCGGTAGTTGGAGTTGCGGCGGGTGCATCCGCCAGTTGGTTGACATGGGGCCGCCTGGGCGTGTCGGCCTGCATATATTCCTCGACCACGGCGTTGGTGGCTCTGACAGAGGGTTCCTCGGGAGCAGTGGTGCGTACTGCTGCGGTGCCAGGGGTTCGTCTGGTTCTTGCGTCTAGCTTCCGAGCACTCTGTGGCAGGATACGGGCTACACAGGGCTGCGCCTGTGCTGTCGTCGGTACGTCGATGCAGGGCAGGACAGGGCTGCGCCTGTGCTGTCGTCGGGGCGTCGATGCAGGGCAGGACAGGGCTGCGCTTGTGTTGTCGTCGGGGCGTCGATTCAGGGCTGGACAGGGCTGCGCCTGTGCTGTCGTCGGTGCGTCGATTCAGGGCAGGACAGGGCTGCGCCTGTGTTGTCGTCGGGGCAGAATGCAGGGCTGGACACGGCTGTGCCTGTGTCGTCGTCGGTGCAGGGTGCAGGGCTGGACAGGGCTGGGCCTGTGTCGTCTTCGGTGCAGGGTGCAGGGCTGGACAGGGCTGCGCCTGTGCTGTCGTCGGTGCGTCGATTCAGGGCAGGACAGTGCTGCGCCTGTGTTGTCGTCGGGGCAGGATGCAGGGCTGGACAGGGCTGCTGCGCTTGTGTACGTGTGCTATTTGCGGGATGCGGGGCTGGACAGGGCTGCTGCGCTTGTGTATGTGTGCTATATGCGGATGCGAAGCTGGACAGGGCTGCTGCCTGTGCTGTCGTCGGTGCGTCGATTCAGGGCAGGACAGGGCTGCGCCTGTGTTGTCGTCGGGGCAGGATGCAGGGCTGGACAGGGCTGCTGCGCTTGTGTACGTGTGCTATTTGCGGGATGCGGGGCTGGACAGGGCTGCTGCGCTTGTGTACGTGTGCTATTTGCGGATGCGAAGCTGGACAGGGCTGCTGCCTGTACTGTCGTCGGTGCGTCGATTCAGGGCAGGACAGGGCTGCGCCTGTGTTGTCGTCGGGGCAGGATGCAGGGCTGGACAGGGCTGTGCCTGTGTCGTCGTCGGGGCAGGGTGCAGGGTGCAGGGCAGGGCTGCGCCTGTGCTGTCGTCGGTGCGTCGATTCAGGGCAGGACAGGGCTGGACCGGTGTCGTCGTCGGGGCAGGACAGGGCTGTGCCTGTGTCATCATCGGTGCAGGGTGCAGGGCTGGACAGGGCTGCTGCGCTTTTGTACGTGTGCTATTTGCGGGATGCGAAGCTGGACAGGGCTGTGCCTGTGTCGTCGTCGGGGCTGGATGCAGAGCAGGACAGGGCTGCGCCTGTGCTGTCGTCGGTGCGTCGATTCAGGGCAGGACGGGGCGGCGCGTGTGTTGTCGTCGGTGATCTGCGGCGGTTTTAGCGCTACTATTTCGGCGTGCGGCTAGTGCAAGTTGCGGGCAGTGTGTGATGATGAACTTTCGGACAGGACTTTCCTATGCTGGACGGTGGTTTTCCCTGGGCGGAGGCAATGATTTTTTTTTTCTAAGCTGAGATTTCCCCTAGTTGGGACAGTGATTTTTCCTAGGCTGAGACCGTGTTTTTTTCCTGTGCTGAAATTTCCCTAGCTGGGACAGTGGTTTTCCTAGTGTAGTATGCACATATATTGAATACCCACTGTACCGAAAGTACTTAAAGGGTACGCACTGTAACACTTTGTTGCAGTGTTTACATATTTCAAAGTCCAAATCTTAAGCCCTTAGTGTCAGAAATATGAACCGATCGTTATGGCTTAGCCCGCACACAGAAGGTGCTAGCGTCGGCATAATTGCAACAAACGGACAGCATATGCATACCCCTCGCGCCACCACTTGAGAGCGCATAGCAACGTATATAAGTACATTCTTTTATACATAAGTATATAGATACATAGCCGTCTCTCTGCCGCCGCCTGCGAGCAGCGCAGCTACGAGACTTAGCCTTAAGCAGACAAAAAAGAATATTGAAAAAGACAGAGACACTTCGATCGTTGGAGCGGCACCTTTGCCGCTCCGACTAAATAAAAATAAAACATTTGAACAACAAAACAATTATATTTCATTGGAGGTTCTACCAAGATTTGAACTACAAAACAATTATATTCCACTAGGTCCTCCGGGAATCATCGGCGTCTGCTATGACCGGTATAGCCGGGCTTTCCGCCGGCGGAGCTGTAGGTTCCGGTGTCTGGGCGATGTCTCTCGGGGTCGGTGACGGGTGCGGTCCAGATTTCCGTTGCGTTGATGCTGGCGTCGATGACCCATGTGGGGCAGGACGTGGCTGCGCCAGGGCTGGCATCAGGGCGCGATGCAGGGCAGGACAGGTCTGCGTCTGTGTTGTCGTCGGTGCAGGATGCAGGGCAGGACAGGGCTGCGCCTGTGTTGTCGTCGGGGCAGGATGCAGGGCAGGACAGGGCTGCGCCTGTGTTGTCGTCGATGCTGGATGCAGGGCAGGACAGGGCTGCGCCTGTGTTGTCGTCGATGTAGGATCCAGGGCAGTACAGGGCTGCGCCTGTTTTGTCGTCGATGCAGGATGCATGGCAGGACAGGGCTGCGCCTGTGTTAAAGTCTGGGTTCCTTGTGAGACAGGACTTGGTCATGCTGCTTGGTCCGAGGTCCTTGTGGCGGACGTTGAGAGGTGCTGCTGCGTGAGTGGATCTGGTTGAAGTGAACTCGTCGTCGAACGCGGGGCTGTTCGCCGCTGCGCTGGCGGTGCTGGGAACACTGATTTAGGCGTGGCTGGTCGCCGCTGCGTCTGTGTTCGTGTGCTATTTGCGGAGTGCGGGGCTGGTCGCCGCTGCGCTAGTGTGTGTGGGGTCATCGCTGTGGACGGAGTCAATATGCCGGGCAATAGTTGTAGTCTTACCTGACTTGTTTCTAGGGCCGCTTCTGCCCCGCGGAGGAAGTCCATGCCCAGGAGGACGTCGTCGATGGTCGTCGGTAGGACCAGAACTGGCATGGTAATGTGACGATCCCCTAGTCCGATGGTCACGTGGAGTGCCTCGGTGAGTTCCCTCCGGCTTCCATCGGCGTGGCTGAGCTGGGTCGAGATCGACCGCTGGTTTCGGTCCGTCCGGACCATATCAGCGACCTTCCACGGTGGCACAGAAGGGTTGACCCTCGATATCCACGGCCGCCACTATCCGTGGGTGGGTTTTACTGCTATGGGGCGGTAGGCGCTGTCTCCGCTCGTTTCCTAGCTGGGCGGAAGCGCTCCTCGTTTTCCGCAGGTGCGGCACGGCAGCAGTCGATGGTGCGGATCCCGCGGCGTCCGCAGTCCCAGCAAAACAGGACTCGGGGGTTTTGGCAGTCCCGTCGTTGATGGCCGACCTGGGCACAGTTGCCGCAGGCTCTCCTGATGTCAAACCGGGTTTCGTCCTCGACGCTGCGATGGGCAATTTCAGTTGGTATAGGAACCCGGGCGTTAGCGGTGCGTGGTCCCTCGTGGCGTGGCTCCTCGATGGCTCGATGTGTGAATGCTGGGTTCCTTGTGACCAAGCCCGGCTGGATCCCTGTGGCTGTCATTAGCTGGGTGTATCTTTGCTGGTTCCGATCCCGAGTGACCTCAAAGTTGATCGCTAGATGCGTCAACCTGGTCAGAGTTTCGAACTCGTGCCGTCTCGTGAACAACTGATATTCCGGGAGAAGGTTCTCATATATCCGGTTCAGTTCTTGTTCCCCGCTGTAGTGTGCCCGGCGCATCATTAAGCGGAGGCTTAAGGCGAAATCCTTGAAGCTTTTATGCGGCGGCAAAAAAACAAGGAATTCCGAGCGGAACTCCTCCTTCGCGGCGGCCTGGAGTCGGATGACCTGAAACCAGTCTTCGGCTCGGCCCAGCAGGATACTTGACTGATAGGCGTCTGCACGCTCCTCCAGCTGTTCCAGGAATTGCAGCGGATCACCACGCCGTCGAAGATAATACCCCATTTCCTTAATTTGTCCGCCAGACCAAACTGATGGGCTCGTTCTCCTTCCATTCGGAGAGGATATTGTAGCGGTAAGATTTTGTTCGTAACCAATGTTGCCAATACTAGCATCCGGAACATTGCTGCATAGCTCCCGATCGTCTCGTCGGTTAATACAACCTATGAACGGCCCCAGGAGCATTCGAGACTCCCGCGCGGACAATCATATAACGGTGTGAGAACATACATTGGTCACCCTGACGTGATCTCACTACAAGAGATCAAACTCCGAACACACACGAACACATCCCTCCTCTTGTTGAGACACCCATAGCTCGCAGGACCGCTTACTCCAGCGTCACAGGACAACGCCTCGTCGAGACAACGCATTAACTCACAGGCCCGCTTAATCCAGCGTTCAGGATCTCTCTTGGTGAGACACCCATAGCTCGCAGGACCGCTTTCTCCAGCGTCATAGGACATCCTCTTGTTGAGACCAGATCTCACAGGAGCGTATACACCAACGTTATAGGACCGTCTCCTCGTTGAGACAACCACATCTCACAGGAGCGCAGATCCAGCGTTACAGAATCCTTCCTCTTGTTGAGACAACCATAGCTCGCAGGACCGCTCATCCCAGCATTACAGGATACACCACCCATATTGTGACACAACTGCTTGCGCCGGCACACACTACGTACACTGAGACGCTACAGTTAAATCTAGCTTCACAGGATTCTACAAAGAACCTGAACACAATTTCATGAAACAGTTATGAAGACATTAAAATATTAAGCTGGTAAGAATTACCTTTAACCATACCACCGCAACTGGTGAAATGTCCACGTCATTTATAACGGAGACCAGCCAAGCCCGGGCTGAACTTCAGAATCAGCTACTAGACGAGCAACTTAAATTACAAAGACAGATTCAACAGTTAATTAAAAACTATGGAAAGAATTCCAGCACCAAAAAGTCTCGAGAAGGATATTATGCTATCAAACTAACCAATCTGACCGAACTCTGTACTCAATATCGTGAGACAGATCAGATATTACGAGATGCAGCTCTTTCTGCTGACAATGATGGCGATGGCGTAAAGGAAATATTCAAGGACAATGGAAGCGCTGTTTGGCGCGAACATTCTCCACCCCCCTTGCGAGGGCGAGCGCAGCAAATAACGTCGGCAAATGGATGCTCAGGAAAGCGTTGGATACGCTGAGCGCTCGTTGATATGCAGAAAAGTGTGGTGGTCCTGTCCACACTTCTGGCAGGGATGGCCACTGCGGCAAGATCCTTCGGAATGTTGGTGGGCAGGAAACGGCGGCATTTTCTAAGTGGATGATTTCCCTGGCAGACTCGGCATTGGTAGGATAAAATACTTGGGGAACGTCTGCTTCACGCGGAGGGATATGGAACCCAACAGTTGGACGGATGGGGCGCTTTAGAAACTCGCGCAGAAAAACTGGAAAGATTGGTTTCGATATTGGCGGATGTTTGCCTTGAAGGATCAGGATAGATCGGTACACTGGAGGAAGAGTTGCTTGGATGCAACAACGTGTGATGTCGACTCCGGCAAGTGGAATAGCTGTGGGCGCTGGTGCACTTCTGAAGCGTATGGCCTTTTGCAAAGCAATTTAGGCACAACTGTTTCCTTTGGATATAGGATGACCGATCGTCAAGTAGGAGTTCGTTTCTTTTGACTGACTCTTTGGAAGTGTACATATTTTTGAGGGCTGAATAGAGTCTATGGCCTCTAAGGTTCTATGGCGCTCAGATAGGAAAGAATTAACCACTAATGGGACAACAACGTATAACTGATCTTCCACTACAAAGATTATTTATCGATTTTATGGGGCCATACCCCAGAACAAAATCAGGAAATGCAGTAATTTTTGTGTGCCTAGATCATTTTACAAAATTTGTCTGGTTGCAGCCCATGAAAACCGCTACTGCAGCCTAGGTAATCAAATTCCTTGAAAAGAATATTTTCCATGAGTATGGCGTGCCCGAGTACATACACTCTGACAATGGGAAACAATTCGTGTCACACATATTCACTGAATTCCTCAGCCAATATGGTGATAAGCCCGTGAGAACTTCCTTCTATTCCCCACAGAGTAATTCGGCCGAAAGAGTAAACCGATCCATTCTACAAATGCTTAGGGCAGCCACTGACAAAGACCAGCGAAACTGGGATTCTCAGCTAAGCCGAATAGCGTGTGCTCTAAGGAGTGGGCACCATGAAGCTTTAGGGATGGAACCGTACTACGCTATTTTTGGCACACGCATGGTTACCCATACCAGTGCGTATCCGGTGCGTAGGTGTCTGGGAGGTTTAGAAACGGCGGGACAACTCTTAATGTTACCAGATAAAATGGAATTAATTAGGACAAAGGTAAAACAGGGACTCACGCAGGCTCACGAAAAAAGCCGAGAAAGCATACAACACCCGTAGCCGCATGGTCGAATTTACTGTGGGCCAGGTCGTTTACCGAAAGAACTTTAAACAAAGTAATCGGGCCGAAGGGTATAATGCAAAGTTAAGGCCGAACCGGATTCGGTGTGTTGTACTACGAAGAAAAGGCAATGCATTGTATGAGTGTGGAAATGGAGCCGGGCAGGCAATTGGAATCTACCACGCCAAAGATATTTTTGCGGTATGAAAAATTCACCACACCGAACTCCAACGTTCGACGCGGTCCGACCAAGTTTTTAGAACTTCAACAACAACCAAGATGAGCGGCCGCAACGAAGATACTACCCTACTGGCCGCACTGGAGCATTTGCAGCAGGCATTGTTTAATGCCCAAGCAGTGTTGGAAGAAAGGGAATTCAACGGGGAAGACGTCAACGGCAGCGAGATGCAGCTGCTGGCACAGATACTCGAATTGGAGTATGGATGGCTGAACTACAAGTGCCGACATATTCCCAGGCACCAAGGCGAATTCACTAACAACAAACCGAAAAGACGGCGGAGCACATCTCCCAATGATGGGGGTTCTGGTTTTTTTTTTGTTCTTTTATTTCAAAATAACCAAAGCGCAGATCAAGTTTGTTTCAAAACTTGACCACGCCCCTTTTACCGCCCACAAACCGCAAAAATCTGTGGCGCTCATATATTTTCATTTTTTTTGCAATCTTTGCAGTTTTAAAAGAAATATAGTGATATGTGCACTGTCTTACTACATTCCGAACCATTTTATGCTCTAATAAATAAAAAAGAAGTTATAGAACATTTTTGCTATGCCGTAAATCTAGTCTACATACTTATTTTACATACACGTGTTTGTGAATGTAAAATTTACAAATGTAGATAATGTAGCCCCATAGGTGGCGACTCTAACGTTTTTTTTCTCGTTCTGTTTTTGTAATGAGGGCAAATGAATATCACACATCTATTAGTCGGAAAAACCCGACTAGAGCGTTCTTTCTTGTTGTTATTTGCGATACTCAAAGGGTAGGCAAATACCATACGCGTTGCAAGAGTCTGTCTGTCCGTCCGTCAGTCCGTCCATAGTCTGTCTGTTTCAATAATTTTTTTGTTGCCCGTCTTAAAAATCTTAAACTTTCACTATCACATTTTTTTGTTAGTTAGACCAGGTTAAACATTTTAATCTCCAAAAATTTGGTTTATTTTTGTTTGATCCCGTTGACTTAAAGCCCGGCTTATTCAGTCAGTAGAACATAAGACTCGTGAACTCAGGGTATGGGTCGAGGCCCACGTTGGGCGAGAAAAAGACAACATAACCGCCTTTACGTAGAGTTTTTTTTGCGAGGTCATTCCATGCTATTCCAGCATCGACGACATCGATTAGGGCCAACGTAAGACTTAGTTTAAGGCAGAAGAAAACCAAACGGGAACCAATTTCAAATGTGCACAATAGGCATGCCCACGTTCAGTAAGAACCAAAGCAACAACTACGTAAGAATTTGGCCCAGATGAAATATGACACCGCCTCAACAGCACGAGTACGGCCATGCACTCACCGGTAATAAAACACCGCCTGGTTGATCGAACTGGCTGGTATCCGAACGCCGATAATGCAAAATACGACTTGACCAATTGAAATACAGAGGGGAACCAATGCACCTAAGTGGGAACACTTTAGTGTTCGATTCCGGTGACCCATATGTAAATTTTGGTACGGTCATGGGTATAAAAGACCCCCAATTTGGAGTAGGTGGTTAGTCAAGTCAAGAGTCGGTCAAGAACCTGGAACTTTTCGCTGAAAGACCTATATTCGGCATCGCGATACTCCGCCCAAAGTACTCAGTTGTGAACTCCAAAATCCTGCCAGTAGGCCACAAAAATCAAATAAAACATCCTTAAAACTGTGCGGCATATCCTGTTTCCATCATGGGTTCCACCAAGTCGAAAGTTGCTGGTAATACCGCTAATGTGGTGAACCATGTTGAAATTGTGGACCACCAGGACGAAATTACAAAAGTGTACAACGTGCTGTGTTTAATTGCCGGACTGTTCGTTATCCTGTTAGTGCTGAAAGCCCTCCGTTTATACAAGCGATCGGTCCAAAGCCGCCGTGATCAAGGACACGAGTTGAACAAAATTGTCACTCTGGCAGCCAACTGGCCCGAGCGTCATTAAATCTATTAAATCCAATAGCCTTGTGACTTAATTCAAGCGACTGTTTTCAAAGAAGCTTAAAACAATAAAAGTTGCTAAACCCAATACAAGAATTTTAAATAAATCCAAAAACAACTTAAACTTCAAGCCACATAACATGTTTTAAATAAACTTAAAAACAACATATGTTAAAAAATGTGTACTCCCCTAAATACAATAGTAAACACCTGAAACAAATTCCAAGCTACAAAAATTGTTCGCGTAAATTCTGGCAGTCAGACAACCAAACAAAAGTACATGCCAAACACCAAAACGAAGTTAATGCATTTAAATGCAAAACCAAAACAATAGTCCACAAAAGAATCAAACGATAAAAGAAGCCCCGGTGCACATGAAATATGAGTGATCTCGAGAAGTCGCCGCCGCCGTCGAACGTTGCTCCCAGCAAAGTTGAACAACTTGGAGTGGCAATAACAATTATGTCATTGGGCATTTTCGCGATCATGTTCTATCTTTTGGTCAAGTGTTTTGGCATTCTCATCAAGTCTCAACTCCCGAAATCCATTTTTGAGCAGTAAAAACGCGAACGTGTATGCAGTGAATCCCGTTAGCGACAGGCCCATCCCCCCGCGCCCTAAAGTGCTCCAAAGTGAAGACGACACCATTGTCGGCTGCCCAGCGGCAACAAACTTTCTGACATTTAAATCTAAATATATATGTTTATATGTTTTTCTAATAACATTAATTTCGGATAAGTGAATAACTAATTAATTTTAAATTCAACTCACAAGCTGCACATGAATATGTTTATGTAATAACTTAATTTAACAGCCCAAGTTACGACCGGGAGATCTCTCGACGTTGGACCTCTAAAGAGGGTAAGCTCTACGGAACCGATGTTCCTCAATTCCACCAGAATACATATATACATATTTATGTGCGCCATACACCTCCACTAGGAGAAATATTTTTATCCGTAGAATTACAGTTTTTTTTATCATTCTTTATTTTTCTTTTTAAATTTAGTTTTTGATTACCTTTTAAATTAATCAAATTTTTAATATATTATCATTTTTTTATTTCCATGGTATCTTATAGTAGTAGTAGTAGTAGTAGGTTTTGTTTATTTTTGTTGTTTCGTTTTTCTTTGTTTCTTAATTATAACTGGCTGTACAAATTTGAAAATTACATAAAAACAAATAAACAAACAAAATTTGGTTACAACGACAATGGCTTGTATGCCGTCAGTCGGTTATTTAGGTATAATGTTTCTAAAAGTATTCTAAAATAATTTTTTGCCTGTAGATACTGGCTTTTGAAATAAAGGATGCCAAAATCTCCCAGTTTTCCCCATTTAAGAGACTGTGAAGATCCGATTCGCAGAGAGTGTTTTTCGTAAAACAAGTAAAACGTATTTCTCTGAGAATAGGGCAGACTGCAATGAAGTGTTTCACATCCTCGATTTCTCTCATGTTGCAGAGGCTGCACTCCTGTGATGGGCTGCTGCTGTATGGCCTGCCATTAAGAGGCAGAGTCTCGCTCCTTGCTTGAAAAATATGTTTTATATGTTCTCCTATGTGTTGATCGTGGAAGTAGTTTTTTTCATATAAATTGTGTTGAAGATTTTTATACATACTCCGCGACACGCTGTTTTTGGCCTTAGTTATAAACTTTTCCCTTTCTATATCGTGGTATGTGGTTATTATTTCAGCATGAGTCCTGCTCCACGAGCTTGCATTATCAAGGTCAAGGGGGCAGTTGCATTCGGTTGCCATTTCCGTCCATCTAGAGAACGGAAAATCGTTCCTTTCACAAAGCGACTTAGCAATTTTTTTCGGCAATCTGCTATTTGGCATATGCATAACCTCCTCGATGTAGTTGAAATGCTGCTGAAGTGTAAATGAAAATATACTTGGCAGTCCAGTTTCAATAAAAATGGCATAGTCGGGGGTGTTTTGCGGCAGTCGAAATATCTTTTTTATGAAAAAAGTAAGCACTCGTTCTGCGTCTTCATATCTCTGATATCCCCACACCTCTGCAGAGTAGCACATAATTGTTTTGACCGCCGCCTGGAACAGACTGTATTTGGCACTCATTTTTACGTTTTTTCTGCCTAAAAAGTTTTTCCAAGTTGCATTCATTGCTGTTTTTGCATCCTTGAGCTTTTTTTTATGTGGGTATAGAAACCCATATTTGAGGTTAGCGTTACTCCCAGATACTTGAATGATTTCACCCGTTCCAGCTGTATTCCGTTTAGTTGCCAGTCTTTGTTTCTGGCGTGGCGGCCACCTGTACCCTTAACTACCAAAATCTTAGATTTGTTGGTGTTTACGATGAGGTTCCATAAGCTACAGTACTCGGAAAGGCTAGCAATCATGTCCCTTAACATTTCAGGGCTGTCAGCCAGTAGGCACATGTCATCGGCGTACATAAGGGTCTTAACATGGGTTCCATTCACCGTCACTCCACCTGGTAGAAAGTCGACAATGTCGTCCACAAAGAGGGAAAAGAGGAGAGGACTGAGAATGCAGCCTTGTTTAACTCCAATGTTGGTATCGAACCAATCCGAAAGTTCTGATCCATCCCACACACTTGCTTTGTTATCCTTTGGTATCTTATATTTTTATATTATTAAACTTTTGTATTTTTAAAGGAATGAAATTTTTAATTATTTTTGTTCAGTAAAAACAATTATTTTTCTATTCATTTTTATATACCGTTAGTAATTTTTAATTAAATGTACTTGTAATCTTTTTTTTTTAGTTTATAGAATATTTCACTTTAGTAATTGCTCGGTCTAGATTTACCGTACTTAACGCGCAGTGCTATAAAAATTATTTAAATCGTTGTAAGGTCCAGTTCTTGCAGGACCCGAAACAGTTTTATACCTTTGTTAACACCAAGCGTAAGTCTACTTCTTATCCTTCCTCGCTATATTTTGAAAACATGACGGCTACCACAGATCAGGCAATAGCCGATCTTTATGCCCAGTTTTTTCAAACAACTTATACTACTTCCGCACATCCAAAAGAGCCTTATTTTTACACCATGTCCACGTCGAACCTTATATTCAGTCCCACTATAAACGAAAGCTCTTTATTTTTGGATCTTCAACGTGTTAAGCCTGTTTACTCTCCAGGTCCCGACGGAATTCCTGGCTTAGGAATTGCGCAGAAGCCCTATGCAAGCCCCTTCTCAAATTGTTAACCTTATCTTTAGAAACCTCCCAATTTTCCCTTATTTGGAAGGAGTCATTTGTCATTCCTCTCCACAAAAAAGGTAACAAATTGGATGCCAGCAATTATAGAGGTATCTCTAAGTTGTCGGCTATTCCCAAACTTTTCGAAAATATCATTACTCCTCATTTGCAGCACCTTTGTAGGTCAGTTATATCTGTGTCAACACGGATTTATGAAAAGAAGATCAACAACTACTAACCTTTTGGAGCTCACCTCATTCGTGATAAAGGGCTTTAAAAGTAGCTTTCAAACAGATGTCATTTACACTGACTTTAATAAGCATTTGACTCTGTAAATCACTCCATTTTAGTTCGGAAACTTGACCTGTTAGGGTTTAGGACACAAAGTGTCCTTTTTTAAAAATTCTCTTTCTGGTCTTCTCCGAGTTACTTCCGGCGTCCCACAAGGTAGTCACCTTGGTCCGCTTCTTTTTACTTTATTTATTAGCGACCTTCCATTAATTATAAATCATTCTCGCGTACATTATGTAAGTAATGCCTGCAGTACAAGAATATTTCCAGCCATTCAGACTTACAATCCGATCTAAACAATTTTCAAAACTGGTGCCGTGATAATTTACTAAATTTAAACGGATCTAAGTGCAAGCTGATGACTTTTTGCCGAGTCAATCCAAAACTTGCAACTTACTCACTAAGTGGTAAATCTTTGGATAGAATAACTATGGTTGACGATCTGGGCGTCCTTTTGGTCCCAAAACTTAAGTTTACTGATCACATTTCGTCCATGTTTAATAAAGCCAGGGGAGTGCTTGGTTTCATTAAAAGATGGTCGAAGGAATTTGACGATCCCTACGTCACTAAGACCTTATTTACTTCGCTAGTCCGTCCGATTCTAGAGTATGGGTCTCCCGTCTGGAGTCCCCAATACGGAGTACATATAGATCGCATTGAATCTGTTCAGAAAAACTTTTTAATTTTTGCTTTACGGCGCCTCAACTGGGATGCAAACCTTAACTTACCTTCTTATTCTACTTTTAATTAATTTACCCTCCCTAGCTAACCGTAGAACGATGCTTGGTACTATTTTTATTTATAATCTTATTCGTGGTGATATTGACAGTGCCGACTTGGTTGGTCGGCTTAACTTTTCGGTGCCAAGTAGATTAACTAGAAATTATATACCCTTAATATTAAACCATTGTAGATCTAACTATGACTTGCATGAGCCTTTCAGAGTATTATGTTCTGACTATAATAGAATTTATCCTATAATCTTAAATTCTGACTCTCTGCCGCTCTTAAAACGACTTATACTAACTTCGTTAGCACAAAATTAGATCCTACTTTTTTTCCTCGGACGTTTTCTTACACTTTCATAACTCGCGTCTATCTTCTCGCGAACGATACGATATCACGGCTGCGCCCCCGGTCGGTTGGGCGGGTATGTAGGCCGTGGGACTATGCGCGAAAATTTGAAAAAAAAAAAAACTATGTAGCTGACGCATTATCCAGAATCTAGGATAGAGGAAAATATGTTAGGAGAAATTGCTAACAGTGTAGACGCAACCATACACAAAGTTTGAGTTAATCCTTTATACTTATAATCATAAAACTAAACATAATACCACAGGTAGAGCACCAGCCGATATATTTTTGTATACAGGTTCACCTGATTATAATGTACAAGAAAACAAAATTAGGAAGATAGACAAACTTAATGAGAATCGTCATGAATATGAAATTAACACAGATTATAAACAATCACCATTGGTAAGGGCCAAAACAACAAACCCTTTCAAAAAGACAGGAACACTCATACAAGTCGATGAAAAACATTTTGAAGAAAAAAACAGAGGCAGGAAGATTGTGCATTATAAAATCAAGTTTAAAAAAAAAAAAGAAAATTTATAAAAGTAAATATGATAATAATTCCAGACCAACGTAAGGAAACCAAAAATCACAACGACAACAAAAATCCGATCATCACTTTACTTTTAATAATATCAACTCTTATTCAAAATACAATGGGACAAAATATTGAGATCAACCCAATCAAAGCTCATAATGGATACCTAATATTTAAAACCGGATCCATAGACATGCCAACTAAATACGAGTACCATTATTTGTCCATAAATCTAACTAAAACCGAACAAACATTTGATAGTCTTTTACGAGAAGCAAACGAATTAAAAGATATTATTCAAGTTCAATATTTAATAGAAAAATGAATGGTTTAAAAATAGCCAAACGGAGCAAGAGAGGTCTAATTAATGTTATTGGAACAGCTTATAAATGTTTATTCGGAACGTTAGATCAAGATGATAAAAATGAATTAGAGCAGAAGATTAATAATTTAGCAGAAAACAGCGTCCAAAATAACGATTTAAATATGGTAGACGTTATTACTAAAGGAATTAAAACAATAAATGAATTAAAAGAAGACGAAGAATGAGAACAACAGGCAGCAGTGCTTATGTTTAACTAACAACACTTTACAGAGTATATTGAAGACATTGAGTTAGGAATGCAATTATCAAGACTTGGCATTTTTAACTCAAAACTATTAAAACACGATTATTTAAATCACGTAAACTCTGAGAAGTTGTTGAAAACAAAAACTTCTACTTGGCTTAAAACTGATACAAACGAAATTCTTTTAATTTCCCATACTCCTAACGACATATTTAAAGTCACGGTCTTTGAAACTATTCCTTATCCAGATAAAAAATAATAACATTTTAACAGAAAATTTATTCAGTAAATATTACCTTTTGAAAACAAAGTTTTTGACAAAGAAACAGAAAAGGCTATATTTGATGAATGCATAAATGGAATTACCATATAAGACAAGAAACTACAGAATGCAAGTATACCAAAACTCATAAAAGTTTTCAATTAAATTTCATCAAACCAAACATATTAATTACATGGAATCTTCCAAAAACAATTTTAAACCAGAATTGCATTAAGAAAGAAATATCAATAGAAGGGAATAACATCATTAAAATTCTTAATTGTTTAATACAAATAGACGAATTTATACTGTCAAATTCAATGTTAGATTACACACAAAGCGTATATGTTAATAATAATGTAACAAAGCTAGAACCATTATCATATATGGAAACAAAAGAAATAATAGAAACACACACTAAATATAATGATGTATTTCAAATAATAACATTAATTACATTTATTATAACAATAACTAGCATTATATTGTATCTTATTTATAAGTAACAAAGTAATTGTTAAATTTGTTAAACTTAAAACAGAGACACCGAATAATGCAGAAATTGTTAATGAACGAAATGTACCCATAGAAATTGTTAGTTAAACTATAAATGCACCCATACAAGAGAACATTATATTATACCTAATACACACATCGCCCTGAGGACAGGTTAAATTCAAAGGTTGGGGGAGTGACATATCCATATCTACATATGCACCTACACACAAAATGCATATTCCCACACACCTACACATCCTTTCCACACATTAGATCTTACTCTTGAGTCACCCCTATCAACAGAAAAAAAAAACCTGAAGCCCAGTTATTGTAAACATTCTGTAAACTCAGATGGCGCTGGGAAATTTCCATTGTTAATGTTAAATCCCAGACTAAATATTTATTGTCGCGCCGCTGATAAATTCCACGGCACGTTCCCACACTTTTTGCCATAACCAAGATAAGACAAAGAACTCTCTTTCACTCAATTAAAATCAAAGCTCACTCAATCGAAAAAGAATGTTCTCTCAATTAAAACTTACTCACTGAGAAGATCGAAAGCTTTCGCAATCCGAGGCTTGATTGATAAGATAATTAGATTTAAGAATCAGTTCAGTTTAAGACTTCAACCCAAGTCGGTGTTCTCAAAAATAAATCGTTGTAACTAGTTAAAGTTTTTAAAATAAAAAATAAAGTTTTTAAAAACCTTAACTTATAGTTCAAAGTTTTAATTGGCGCAGTCGGTAGGATTTCATTAAAAAAGGGTGCTTAAAAGTTACGGGTATTGATCACTTACAAGGATTTAAACTATACGACTAGTTTTATCCCGATAAACGTTAAATCCCTAACATACAAGATCCGCAATAGTGAAATCCGCAAAAGAGTCTACGTGAGAAAATCGCTAAATTTTTCACAGACCAAACATAAAAATCCAGTTCGGTCAATAAACTACTTTTTAAAAAGATTTATTCTGTGAAAAACAAAATTTAAAATGGCAGTTCCACAACAATTGTCAGAGGCCCACCTCAACCAAATGTTGGGCCAAATTAAAGAATTGCCGTACTTCAATGGATCCCCAAGAGATCTAAGCCTCTTTGTGACAAGAATAGAGTATCTTCAACAACTATACTCGACTCAGGATGTGAGACAGATACATGTTATTTTTGGAGCCATCGAGAGATTGGTGGTTGATGCAGCCCAAGATGTCGTCGCAAGATCCGGAGCCAACAACTGGAAGGAGATGAAATATGCCCTTATTATGGCATTTAAGGACCACAGGCCATATGAAGACTTAATAAAAAACCTGTACGACACACAACACAAAGGAAGCATCAGTAAGTTCATCACTGAACTAGAAGATAAATCACGTACAATTTTTGACAAATTAGCTTTAGAAACCAACCCAATAGATAAAATTAACTATTTAAATTTTTTGAAAAAAACAATTAAGGATTCTATTGATAGAAAACTCCCTGATAGATTGTATACATCCTTGGCTAAAAAATATATAGCAACTATTGAAAAATTAAAGATTGCTTCTATGGAATTGGGATACTATGATGAAAATCCGTATGAAATATTTTCTCAAAATAATAATAATAATAATAATTATCGTAGGAATTCGGGAAATTTTCATAAAAATAATTATAATAATAGAACTAATTCCAATTTTCAGTCAAGAAACTATAATCTTTATAAATAATCAGCTTAGCTATCAAGAAGTTAGAAATTCATTAGCTCAAGGTAGGGCCCAAAATCCATTGAATTTCGAACCATCAACTTCAAATAATGCCCCAAACGCGTCATTTAAAAGACAAAGGGAAAGCCAGAGCGGACAAAATAGGATGGACGTAAATTTTCATCAAACTGCCTCAGAAGACAATTCCCCTATATAAAAATGGTTATTAATATAAATACTTTAAAGGAATGATAGATACGGGGTCATCTATCAATATAATGAAAAGGAACTTTACAGATAACATAGAAATAATTGAAACATTAAAAGTGTATACAATAAATGGACCGGTTAAATTAAATAACAGTGTAACAGTTAAGGGGGGACATCTGAGTAACTTTTTTTAAAAACCGAAATTTTTTTTTTCGCCTAAATAATTTTTTATGCTCTTAAAAATAATATACCAAAAGATAGAGTCCGGCAAAAGTGTCTAAGTGTCGAAATTTTCCATTCTGCGGCGATGCCTCACAGGTATATCCCATGGAACCTTTTGTGTTTAAACGCGTTTTTCTCGAAACCACTTTTTTTGAGTTGGCCGGTAACATAACTCGAACAAATCTTAACCGATCGATCTGAAATTTTGACAGCATATTCAAAATACCTTTGTCTATCGACACTCGTAGGATTTTTTTTTATATTGCCTACTTTTTTTTTATCAACAATTTTGTGACTTTTTATTTGCGATACTCGAAGAGTAAGAAAATACTGTAAACGTTGAAATGTCTGTCTGTCCGTCTGTCTGTCCGTCCGTACGAGTATCGAGATCTCGGGAACTATAAGAGCTAGAGCACCAAATTTTGCACACAGACTTCTATAAGCAAGGCGCAGATCAAGTTTGTTTCCAAAACCTGACCACGCCCCTTTTACGTGTCCACATTTTTAGTGCTAGAGAAAAGTTTCCCTTACAAATTTTGTTTCGCATTGAAAATATCTACCCAAATATCTAAAAATTTAAAATCTGACCATTTTCAAAAAATTGTGTATACAAATGCGTTGAAAATTTTTATTGCGCTCAAAAGTAGGCAAACCTTTTTTTTTTTTGAGAGGGCGCTTAAAACAGATTGCGCATGAAAGTAGGCTACACATTATTGATGAGGGATAGCTAGCTGTTTTTAGAGAGGGCAATGAGTATCGCAAATCATATAGTCGGGAAACCCGACTGTAGCGTTCTTTCTTGTTTATTCGTGAAAACGTTAACTTTTTTTTCAATCACTCACCATTTTGCAAAAAATCAATATATCGCAAAAATCCTACGAGTGTCGATAGCTGTTGAGTTAAAGAAACTAGCCAAACTTGATTTTTTGTTCTAGATCAAAAATTAAGGACGTTAGCTTACCGGCCATGGACCCCCTTTTACGAAAAATGGCCTATGAAGAAATGCTGCACAGCCGCCATTTTGTTTTTGATTTGTACAAAAAAATTTTATTTTGTACTTCACGTCTTATATTATAAAACCTACTTTACAAATTTTCGATTGGCTTTTTCATTTGGCCAAAAAAAATTTCAGAAAATCCGCTTTTTTTGCCAGTTACTCAGATGTCCCCCCTTAAGGTTTTAAAAATGTTTAGGCAAAAGGATATTTCCCCATCTAATTGATTTAACGAGTTATAGCCTATACACGAGAGAGCGCGACGGCCGAAAAACAGGTAGAAGCGCGTCTTCGTCAAACTTTAAACGCGTTTTTCTCGCAACACCTTTTTATTGCGCGCGGGGCGTGATTCCGCTTCAACGGCTTCACCGACTTCGACGTTTGGCGGCTCTAATTAAAGCTTATTAAATTTAGGGGGCCTTCTCGAAGCGTTTTTTTTTTTTATTTTTTTTTTATTTTTTAGTATTTGTTTTTTAACGTTGTAACGACCCGAAAACGGGCCGTACAATTTTCGACCATGTTTCATACTATATGACTATATATTTCTAATTATTATATTTTTCTAATTACTAGTTATATCGGTTAAACCCATTTTTATTATTAATACCCTTTAAATTAAGTATCAAATGAAGTATCGCGATAGTATAAACGCGCCACCACTAGGTGCGAATAATGGAAGCAGGCCATCACTAGGCAGTCGGCGTGGACAAGGAATCGCCAAAAACCAACGGAACCTAAGTGACGAGAATGGAAGACCAGCCGAACACGCCATAGGAAAAATCCACTGCGCACATGCAAAGGCATGGCAAAGGGGCGACGGGGAAGGCTAGACACCCGCGCAGCTGCAAACGCCAAGACCGAGACAAGCTACCGAAAGGGCCACCTGCGGCTGAATACGCAGGCGCAAAGGAGACGAATAAACTACGCAGACGCCGGCAGAGGACGCAGCAGAATCGAAACTTTAGGCGATAAGGAAACGGACGCCGAGTATTGAAATTAGTCTTTTTCGGGAGCTGAAGCTGATCGGTCGACATCGCGGAACACGTCTTAGTCCGCCGCGAAGGCGGAAGGGCCACGTGCCTCCCGCTGCAGTGCCTCTTGTTGCCCACGTGCCTCCCGCTGCAGTGCCTCTTGTTGCCCACGTGCCTCCCGCTGCAGTGCCTCTCGTTGCCCACGCTTCGCATCGCCCACACATCGCATCGCCCACGCATTTCGTCGCCCACGCATTTCGTCGCCCACGCATCTCGTCGCCAGCAGCCACGCGCACCGCAGAGCCAGTAACAAGTCCGCAGTCATCCTGCCTGAGCAAGTAGAGCTACATTAGGAGTGCGGTATAGGCAAGCCAGGGAACAGGTTTATCAACTAGGATTCCCCCCAACTTAATGAAATAAAGCTTGTACATATATCGTTAAGTTTAAACCCTGTGTCCGTTACTTGACCGTTACGTTTTCCAGCAGCCCAGATCGAAGTACGACGTAGGTAACCCTCCCCCCCTCTCGGCCGCTCCCGCTCGCCATGCAACCGCTAGGCGTACCTGCCCCAGTTGTAGTCCGCTTCCCGCGCGCCCTGCAGCCGCTATAGGCGCCCCGCCTCAGCTGCAGCCCGTTCGGCCAATTTTTTCCCAACAACTCAAACGTGAGACTGACCACTTCCACCTCAGTCAGCTCACTCTCTTACAGTTTCCACCAGTCCCATCTTATAAATTTTCTGTAAGCGACCCCTGGACAGACTGAGACATATCCCAGCCAGGATCACTACTTTACAACGTGAAAACAAAAAAAAAACAAGGCAAAAAAGGTTGTTTTTTTATAAAAAGGATCTCCATTTTTTTTAAAAACGGTTTTTTAAAAATCGGAAACTGAGAAGGCCCCCCAAATTTCATCTACTTTAAGATTTTTTTTTTGGTTTTTTCGTTTCCGATCACTTGGCAGGGCTGTAGAGCGCCCCGCGCACACTGTCCACCGCCGCATACGACCGCCGTCATTGGGGGCTGGAGCCGCAACTTTGTTTTATTTTTGCTATAAACATTTTTTATAATCTTTTCAAAATATAGACAAAAAAAGTCACAAAAGTTTTTAAAAAAGATAAGTGTGTACTCTCTAAAAAAATCATGAAACTACGTATATTTTTCGGGCCTCTGGACTAGAACCTCCCCTTAAGAAAAATAAATATTTGGCAATAAAGGATCTAAGGATATTGCTAGCGTTGGGCGCCATCTGTTACGTCTGACTATTAGTGCCCAGTCCGAAAGGACATAGGCCGAAGGAGTAGCGAAGGAGTTTCGGCACGAAAATCCTGGTGCCGGCATAAGCTTCGTCGTGTTTGGGGTGGGTTCTTTGGAAAACTAGAAAAATTAAATCGTGCCTAGGAAAAATAGTAGAAGCAGTTAGTACGTCGTTCTGTCCGCACCGACGCAAGCTTGCCAGCTTGATTGTATTACAATCGCGGTGTTTGGCCTTATTCCCCCCCGTATATGCAAAAGCATATCCAATGGATCAGCGCTGGCCTTGCAATCTGATCCCCTATTTTGTCTGTTTCGTTCATCAAAAGTTAAGACATTATTCTTGACCTACTTCACTCTTCGTTCTCAGCACCCCCGAGAGATGGTCTCTACCAACACATGGTTACTTTACTTTTTTATTCAAATTTTAAAATAAATAAAATAAAAAATTAAAATAATAAAATATATTTGTTTGGCTAATGCCATGGAGGTTGTTTAAATTAACATACAAATCTTGGATTTAAAATATGATAGCTGATACCCTTCCGCTTTCTTTTAAAAAGAAAATAAAGATTATTACAAAAATATAAAAATGGAAATCAAACTAGAGATACAAAATATAAAGTACAAATTTAATTTATGCAGTTAATCATTAAAAGTATAAAAAGTTAATTAAATTGAATAAAATGGAAATTGAATATATATGGAAATTTATTAAATGATTTAAATAATTAAAACCGTTAAACTATCATTACAGGAAGCTTGAATATGTTTACTAATTTGTGTTTATTTGATAGTTAGCGTTTTTTGTAGTTCTTTAAAGTAGTTATGTCAGTGCGCATAAATATATATATATGTCATTTAGTAATGACAAACTTACCCCTTTTTTTTCATCCAGCGATGACTTCTCGACGCTTGGATTTCTGGGTTTTGGGTAAAAGAACAACATACATATAGTGACATATCCATATCTACACATGCACCAACACACGATATGCATACGCCTACACACCTACACATCCTTTCCACACATTAGATCTTACTCTTGAGTCACCCCTATCAAGAGGAAACAAATCCTGAAGCCCAGATTTTGTAAACTTTCTGTAAACTCAGATGGCGCTGGGAAATTTCCTTTATTAATGTTAAATCCCAGACTAAACATTTATTGTCGCGCCGCTGATAAATTCCACGGCACGTTCCCACACTTTTTGCCATAAACAAGATAAGACAAAGAACTCTCTTTCACTCAATTAAAATCAAAGCTCACTCAATCGAAATAGAAAGTTCTCTCAATTAAAACTTACTCACTCAGAAGATCGAAAGCTTTCGCAAACCGAGGCTTGACCGATAAGATAATTAGATTTAAGAATAAGTTCAGTTTAAGACTTCAACTCAAGTCGGTGTTCTCAAAAATAAATCGTTGTAACTAGTTAAAGTTTTTAAAATAAAAAATAAAGTTTTTAAAAACCTAAACTTATAGTTCAAAGTTTTAATTGGCGCAGTCGGTAGGATTTCATTTAAAAAGGGTGCTTAAAAGTTACGGGTATTGATCACTTACAAGGATTTAAACTATACGACTAGTTTTATCCCGATAAACGTTAAATCCCTAACATACAAGATACGCAATAGTGAAATCCGCAAAAGAGTCTACGTGAGAAAATCGCTAAATTTTTCACAGACCAAACATAAAAATCCAATTCGGTCAATAAACAATAAATATTGTGAATAAAATTATAAACTAAAAATCCAATTCGGTCAGATTTATTCTGTGAAAAACAAAATTTAAAATGGCAGTTCCACAACAATTGTCAGAGGCCCACCTCAACCAAATGTTGGGCCAAATTAAAGAATTGCCGTACTTCAATGGATCCCCAGGAGATCTAAGCCTCTTTGTGACAAGAATAGAGTATCTTCAACAACTATACCCGACTCAGGATGTGAGACAGATACATGTTATTTTTGGAGCCATCGAGAGATTGGTGGTTAATGCAGCCCAAGATGTCGTCGCAAGATCCGGAGCCAACAACTGGAAGGAGATGAAAGATGCCCTTAGTATGGCATTTAAGGACCACAGGCCATATGAAGACTTAATAAAAAACCTGTACGACACACAATACAAAGGAAGCATCAGTAAGTTCATCACTGAACTAGAAGATAAATCACGTACAATTTTTGACAAATTAGCTTTAGAAACCAACCCAATAGATAAAATTAACTATTTAAATTTTTTGAAAAAAACAATTAAGGATTCTATTGATAGAAAACTCCCTGATAGATTGTATACATCCTTGGCTAAAAAATATATAGCAACTATTGAAAAATTAATCGGTATAACAGGAGCCATGCGCACTTGTCCGACCGACGCGTTAGGGATTATCACCGGCGTATCGCCACTTCCCATCTTAATTAGAAGGGAAGCTTACCTTGGAGCTATTCGCCTCAACAAGATATACAGCTTCAAATCTGGAGATCTTACGGGGCACCTAGAGATACTCAGTTCTCAAAGAAACAGCCCAACCTTAAACCTTTCCGACACACAGGAACAACTTGTTCAGTTCGACAGAAACTTCATCGTGGAAATCCACGGCAGAGATATCTGGAGAACAGAAACACCCAGCGTACCAAACGGTTCTCAAATCTGGTACACTGATGGATCCAAATTGGAAGATGGCAGCACGGGTGCAGGAATCTACGGGCCACGGCTTAAAAGATCCATACCTATGGGAAAACATCCCACCATCTTCCAAGCGGAAGTACACGCCATTGAAATCTGTGCCAGAGAATGTCTTCGCAGGAACATGCGAGGGGCACAGATTTACATACTGTCCGATAGCCAAGCAGCTCTTCGAGCTTTGAAATCATACTCAATCGCATCTAGGCTAGTCGAGGACTGTTTCCAGCTTCTCAATGAACTCGGAACCCATAACACCGTCAAGCTATGGTGAGTACCGGGTCATGAGGGACACGCAGGAAACGAAATGGCCGATGATCTTGCCAAATCTGGGGCAAGCATGCCATTCATCGGCCCTGAACCCTTCTGTGGACTCTCAAAAGGACACACTATGGAGGAGATCAGAAATTGGGAAAAGAGGGAAATAGAAAAACACTGGACAAACAGCGTAGGCCAAAGACAGGCAAAAAGATTCCTCATTCCGGACAAAAACAAGTCCCTAAAACTCCTAGAATTGAATAGGGAGACCTACGTATTCTCACAGGATACCTCACGGGTCACTGCAAGCTCAGGTATCATCTTAAGAAACTGAGACTAGTCGACACGGACGTCTGTAGATTTTGTGAAGAGGAGCAAGAGACATCTGAGCATGTCCTCTGCGAATGCCCTGCACTTTTCAACAGACGACTGCAACACCTTGGCAACACATGTGTGCCACCTTTTAGAATTTGGAACATAAGGCCCAACTTAGTGCTCAATTATATAAAGAGCCTAAACATTTAGGGAACCATCCATTTTCTATTTGCCTGTACAATAGATCTCTTCTGGTCGCGGTACATAATAGGCTTACAAAAAAAAAAAAAAAAAAAATTGAAAAATTAAAGATTGCTTCTATGGAATTGGGATACTATGATGCAAATCCGTATGAAATATTTTCTCAAAATAATAATAATAATAATAATTATCGTAGGAATTCGGGAAATTTTCATAAAAATAATTATAATAATAGAACTAATTCCAATTTTCAGTCAAGAAACTATGTTCGTAACCAATGTTGCCAATACTAGCATCCGCAACATTGCTGCGAACAGCAATGCCGATTAACCTGGGAACAACACCAAACTTCCCATATACCCAGCCAGCTCAACTACGCTGACCTTGGACTGGGTACCAGGCGCTAAGCTAGTAACTGCTGATCTGCAGATTCTCCTACTAGCCAAAAGAGCCACTCACCAACCAAGCGACCAACTCACCAAGTGGCCGTCTCACCAACGTACGTCAGCACAACTGAAGAACCAACAAACGCTGGCCACAGCAGAATTGCGTTGACCCACTGAACTGGCCTCATCTTGAGGTAATCTAGATTATCAGCAACTTGATGTAATTTAGATTACCAGCAAAAGCACACACCACACTTTACACTTTGTTTCCGCATACAAGGTAGTATATAAGCTAGTACCATTATATCAATAAAGTCAGTTATTGTAACAGAATCAAACCCGCGTCTTACTACTCGTTAAGCCGCGGAAACGGCATAGCTCCCGATCGTCTCGTCGGTTAAAACAACGTCTGCACGGCCCCAGGAGCATTCGAGAATTCTGCGCGGACAATCAGACAACGGTTTGAGAACAAACAAACTATAATCTTTATAATGTAAAGTAGTGATCCTGGCTGGGATATGTCTCAGTCTGTCCAGGGGTCGCTTACAGAAAATTTATAAGATGGGACTGGTGGAAACTGTAAGAGAGTGAGCTGGCTAAGGTGGAAGTGGTCAGTTTCACGTTTGAGTTGTTGGGAAAAATTGGCCGAACGGGCTGCAGCTGAGGCGGGACGCCTTTAGCGGCTGCAGGGCGAGCGGGAGCGGGCGGCAACTGAGGCTGGTACGCCTAGCGGTTGCAGGGCGAGCGGGAGCGGGCGGCAATTGAGGCTGGTACGCCTAGCGGTTGCAGGGCGAGCGGGAAAGGGTACAACTGAGGCTATTCGCCTAGCGGTTGTAAGGCGAGAGGGGGAGAGGGTTACCTACGTCGTACTTTGATTTGGGCTGCTGGAAAACGTAACGGTCAAGTAACGGACACAGGGTTTAACCTTAACGATATACAAGCTTTATTTCATTAAGTTGGGGGGAATCCTAGTTGATAAACCTGTTCCCTGGCTTGCCTATACCGCACTCCTAATGTAGCACTACTCGCTCAGGCAGGATGACTGCGGACTTATTACTGGCTCTGGGGTGCGCGTGGCTGCTGGCGACGAGATGCGTGGGCGACGAGATGCGTGGGCGACAAGAGGCGTGTGATCTTTGCGGCGAGGTGCGCGGTGGCACGATGCGCGTGGTCGGCAGGCTGCGCGTGGCCGGCAGGCTGCGCGTGGGCGGCAAGAGGTGCGTGATCTTTGCGGCGAGGTATACGGTGACAGGCTGCGCGTGGTCGACAGATGCACGGTAACAGGAGGCGCGTGGGCGGCAAAGGCACGGTCGTAGAAGGCGCGTGGTCGACAAGAGGCACTGCAGCGGGCGGCGTGTGGGCGACGAGAGGCACTGCAGCGGGAGGCGCGTGGCCCTTCCGCCTTCGCGGCAGACTAGGACGTTTTCGCGATGTCGACCGATCAGCTTCAGCTCCCGCAAAAGACTCCCTTCAATACTCGGCGTCCGTTTCGTTGTCGCCTAAAGTTTCGATTCTGCTGCATCCTCTGCCGGCGTCTGCGAAGTTGATTCGTCTCCCTCGCGCCTGCGTATTCAGCCGCAGGTGGCTTTGTCTCGGTCTTGGCGTCTGCAGCTGCGCGGGTGTCTAGCCTTCCCCGTCGCCCCTTTGCCATGCCTTTGCATGTGCGCGGTGGAATTTTCCTATGGCGTGTTCGGTTGGTCTTCCATTCTCGTTGCTTAGGTTCCGTTAGTTTTCGGCGATTTCTTGTCCACGCCGGTTGCCTAGTGATGGCCTGCTTCCATCATTTGCACCTAGTGGTGGCGCGTTTATACTATCGCGATACTTCATTTCATAGTAGTACTTAATTTAAAGGGTATTAATAATAAAAATGGGTTTAGCCGATATAACTAGTAATTAGAAAAATATAGTAATTAGAAATATATAGTAATATAGTATGGAACATGGTCGAAAATTGTACGGCCCGTTTTCGGGTCGTTACACCCCCCTTTACTTCCCCGGGCGAAGTGAGACGGTGACGATGGTTTCAATCCGTACCCGGTAAAACTGGTCATTTTCCGGCTCCAACACTCGGATGTTCTGGTGGAGATTACGGGCCACCTGGGCCTGTAGACGTTCCACGACGTGTTCCGGTAGTTGGAGTTGCGGCGGGTGCATCCGCCAGTTGGTTGACATGGGGCCGCCTGGGCGTGTCGGCCTGCATATATTCCTCGACCACGGCGTTGGTGGCTCTGACAGAGGGTTCCTCGGGAGCAGTGGTGCGTACTGCTGCGGTGCCAGGGGTTCGTCTGGTTCTTGCGTCTAGCTTCCGAGCACTGTGTGGCAGGATACGGGCTACACAGGGCTGCGCCTGTGCTGTCGTCGGTACGTCGATGCAGGGCAGGACAGGGCTGCGCCTGTGCTGTCGTCGGGGCGTCGATGCAGGGCAGGACAGGGCTGCGCTTGTGTTGTCGTCGGGGCGTCGATTCTGGGCTGGACAGGGCTGCGCCTGTGCTGTCGTCGGTGCGTCGATTCAGGGCAGGACAGGGCTGCGCCTGTGTTGTCGTCGGGGCAGAATGCAGGGCTGGACACGGCTGTGCCTGTGTCGTCGTCGGTGCAGGGTGCAGGGCTGGACAGGGCTGGGCCTGTGTCGTCTTCGGTGCAGGGTGCAGGGCTGGACAGGGCTGCGCCTGTGCTGTCGTCGGTGCGTCGATTCAGGGCAGGACAGGGCTGCGCCTGTGTTGTCGTCGGGGCAGGATGCAGGGCTGGACAGGGCTGCTGCGCTTGTGTACGTGTGCTATTTGCGGGATGCGGGGCTGGACAGGGCTGCTGCGCTTGTGTACGTGTGCTATTTGCGGATGCGAAGCTGGACAGGGCTGCTGCCTGTGCTGTCGTCGGTGCGTCGATTCAGGGCAGGACAGGGCTGCGCCTGTGTTGTCGTCGGGGCAGGATGCAGGGCTGGACAGGGCTGCTGCGCTTGTGTACGTGTGCTATTTGCGGGATGCGGGGCTGGACAGGGCTGCTGCGCTTGTGTACGTGTGCTATTTGCGGATGCGAAGCTGGACAGGGCTGCTGCCTGTGCTGTCGTCGGTGCGTCGATTCAGGGCAGGACAGGGCTGCGCCTGTGTTGTCGTCGGGGCAGGATGCAGGGCTGGACAGGGCTGTGCCTGTGTCGTCGTCGGGGCAGGGTGCAGGGTGCAGGGCAGGGCTGCGCCTGTGCTGTCGTCGGTGCGTCGATTCAGGGCAGGACAGGGCTGGACCGGTGTCGTCGTCGGGGCAGGACAGGGCTGTGCCTGTGTCATCATCGGTGCAGGGTGCAGGGCTGGACAGGGCTGCTGCGCTTGTGTACGTGTGCTATTTGCGGGATGCGAAGCTGGACAGGGCTGTGCCTGTGTCGTCGTCGGGGCTGGATGCAGAGCAGGACAGGGCTGCGCCTGTGCTGTCGTCGGTGCGTCGATTCAGGGCAGGACGGGGCGGCGCGTGTGTTGTCGTCGGTGATCTGCGGCGGTTTTAGCGCTACTATTTCGGCGTGCGGCTAGTGCAAGTTGCGGGCAGTGTGTGATGATGAACTTTCGGACAGGACTTTCCTATGCTGGACGGTGGTTTTCCCTGGGCGGAGGCAATGATTTTTTTTTTTAAGCTGAGATTTCCCCTAGTTGGGACAGTGATTTTTCCTAGGCTGAGACCGTGTTTTTTTCCTGTGCTGAAATTTCCCTAGCTGGGACAGTGGTTTTCCTAGTGTAGTATGCACATATGGGACGTTCCATATCAACCCGGCCACCCCACTTTTTTTTTTTTTTTTAAATCGAAAATTTTTATTTGGGGTGTTGAGCCCCTCATCATTTTACACACGCTCATACTTAATTTTCAAAAACGACCACTCATTCGCCCAAGAATCGCAACTGAAGGTTTACTCCAAAACAATTAAATCTTACGAACGGAAGACTCTATAACCATGAATCAAAAACAATTTGATCTGATTTTCAATACCCTATTAGCAAAAAAAATTGTCTTAGGTCAGACCATTGATGACCAAGCTATCGAGTTTTAAAGTCTAAAAACGGAATAGCAGCCAAGGGCCAGTGTGAAATTGACCAATTATATTTTCACACACAGCTCCCATATAGACATACTCTAGTTCACTTGTTTCAAAGTGGGCCGTCTTTTGAGTAATTAGTAGCGATTTTTTAAGCGTTTCTTATCAGTGTTTTCCAAAGCACATTCGATTGTAAGTCTCTGATTTTTAAATGCTTACAAATTTTCTCTATGAAAATATTACAAACAATCGTATGTGCCATGGAAAAAATTGATAAGAAACCCTTAAAAAATCGCTACTAATTACTCAAAAGACGGCCCACCCTGAAACAAGTGAATTAAAGTATGTCTTTATGGGAGCTGTGTGTGAAAAATATAATTGGTCAATTTCACACTGGCCCTTTGGCTGCTATTCCGTTTTTAGACTTTAAAAAACTCGATAGCTTGGTCATCAATGGTCTGACCTAAGACAATTTTTTTTGCTAATAGGGTATTGAAAATCAGTTCAAATTGTTTTTGATTCATGGTTATAGAGTCTTCCGTTCGTAAGATTTAATTGTTTTGGAGTAAACCTTCAGTTGCGATTCTTGGGCGAACGAGTGGTCATATTGGCAAAATAAGTATGAGGTAAAGTATAACTAGTTTAGTGCCCAAAACTCCAAATAAAAATTTTTGATTTCAAAAAAAAAAAAAAGTAGGGTGGCCGGGTTGATATGGAACGTCCCATATATTGAATACCCACTGTACCGAAAGTACTTAAAGGGTACGCACTGTAACACTTTGTTGCAGTGTTTACATATTTCAAAGTCCAAATCTTAAGCCCTTAGTGTCAGAAATATGAACCGATCGTTATGGCTTAGCCCGCACACAGAAGGTGCTAGCGTCGGCATAATTGCAACAAACGGACAGCATATGCATACCCCTCGCGCCACCACTTGAGAGCGCATACCAACTTATATAAGTACATTCCCCGCATCCTGCCCCGACGACGACACAGGCGCAGCCCTGTCCTGCCCTGAATCGACGTACCGACGACAGCACGGGCGCAGCCCTGTCCTGCCCTGCATCCTGCCCCGACGACAACACAGGCGCAGCCCTGTCCTGCCCTGAATCGACGCACCGACGACAGCACAGGCGCAGCCCTGTCCTGCCCTGCACCCTGCACCGACGACCGCACAGGCGCCGCCCTGTCCAGCCCTGCATCCAGCCCCGACGACGACACAGGCGCAGCCCTGTCCTGCCCTGAATCGACGTACCGACGACAGCACAGGCGCAGCCCTGTCCTGCCCTGCATCCTGCCCCGACACAGGCGCAGCCCTGTCCTGCCCTGCACCCTGCACCGACGACGACACAGGCACCGCCCTGTCCTGCCCTGAATCGACGTACCGACGACAGCACAGGCGCAGCCCTGTCTAGCCCGTATCCTGCCCCAGAGTGCTCGGAATCTAGACGCAAGAACCAGACGAACCCCTGGCACCACAGCAGTACGCACCACTGCTCCCGAGGAACCCTCTGTCAGAGCCACCAACGCCGTGGTCGAGGAATATATGCAGGCCGACACGCCCAGGCGGCCCCATGTCACACGGACCGATGCGACGCAGCTCCTGGATACCCATCCCAACCAACTGGCGGATGCACCCGCCGCAACTCCAACTACCGGAACACGTCGTGGAACGTCTACAGGCCCGGGTGGCCCGTAATCTCCACCAGAACATCCGAGTGTTGGAGCCGGAAAATGACCAGTTTTACCGGGTACGGATTGAAACCATCGTCACCGTCTCACTTCGCCCGGGGAAGTAAAGGGGGGTGTAACGACCCGAAAACGGGCCGTACAATTTTCGACCATGTTCCATACTATATTACTATATATTTCTAATTACTATATTTTTCTAATTACTAGTTATATCTGTTAAACCCATTTTTATTATTAATACCCTTTAAATTAAGTATCAAATGAAGTATCGCGATAGTATAAACGCGCCACCACTAGGTGCGAATAATGGAAGCAGGCCATCACTAGGCAGCCGGTGTGGACAAGGAATCGCCGAAAACCAACGGAACCTAAGCAACGAGAATGGAAGACCAACCGAACACGCCATAGGAAAATTCCACCGCGCACATGCAAAGGCATGGCAAAGGGGCGACGGGGAAGGCTAGATACCCGCGCAGCTGCAGACGCCAAGAACGAGACAAAGCAACCGCACGGGCCACCTGCGCTGAATACGCAGGCGCAAGAGAGACGAATAACCTACGCAGCAGAGTCGAAAGTTTAGGCGACAAGGAAACGGACGCCGGGGATTGAAAAGAGTCTTTTGCTGGAGCTGAAACGGATCGGTCGACTCGCGGAACACGTCTTAGTCTGCCGCGAAGGCGGAAGGGCCACGCGCCTCCCGCTGCAGTGCCTCTTGTCGCCCACGCGCCTCCCGCTGCAGTGCCTCTTGTCGACCACGCGCCTTCTACGACCGTGCCTCTTGCCGCCCACGCGCCTCCTGTTACCGTGCATCTGTCGACCACGCGCAGCCTGTCACCGTATACCTCGCCGCAAAGATCACACGCCTCTTGTCGCCCACGCATCTCGTCGCCCACGCATCTCGTCGCCCACGCATCTCGTCGCCCACGCATCTCGTCGCCAGCAGCCACGCGCACCCCAGAGCCAGTAATAAGTCCGCAGTCATCCTGCCTGAGCAAGTAGTGCTACATTAGGAGTGCGGTATAGGCAAGCCAGGGAACATGTTCATCAACTAGGATTCCCCCCAACTTAATGAAATAAAACTTGTACATATATCGTTAAGGTTAAACCCTGTGTCCGTTACTTGACCGTTACGTTTTCCAGCAGCCCAAATCAAAGTACGACGTAGGTAACCCTTCCCCCTCTCGCCCTGCAACCGCTAGGCGTACAGCCTCAGTTGTACCCTCTCCCCCTCTCGCCCTGCAACCGCTAGGCGTACAGCCTCAGTTGTACCCTCTCCCCCTCTCGCCCTGCAACCGCTAGGCGTACAGCCTCAGTTGCCGCCCGCTCCCGCTCGCCCTGCAACCGCTAGGCGTACCAGCCTCAGTTGCCGCCCGCTCCCGCTCGCCCTGCAACCGCTAGGCGTACAGCCTTAGTTGCCGCCCGCTCCCGCTCGCCCTGCAACCGCTAGGCGTACCAGCCTCAGTTGCCGCCCGCTCCCGCTCGCCCTGCAGCCGCTATAGGCGTCCCGCCTCAGCTGCAACCCGTTCGGCCGATTTTTCCCAACAACTCAAACGTGAGACTGACCACTTCCACCTTAGTCAGCTCACTCTCTTACAGTTTCCACCAGTCCCATCTTATAAATTTTCTGTAAGCGACCCCTGGACAGACTGAGACATACCCCAGCCAGGATCACTACTTTACAGATGGCGCCCGAGCAGGGACTAAGGGAATCAGGATAATTAGAGAATAACATCCTTCGTGACTTAAAACCTCACCAGAGTAATTTTTAAAATTTTTGAAAATTTAAAAAAAAAAGTTTTATATTTTTTGAAAATTTGCCAGGGAAAAATCGATTTCTTACGGGCCCAAATAGCGTAGGGAAAAGCATGCGCAGGACGAAAATGGAGAATTATCCTTGCTAGAATTTATCGTTGTCTTGGAAAAAAATCATTGTCTCAGCCTAGGAAAAATCACTGTCCCAGCTAGGGAAATTTCAGCACAGAAAAGAAAACACGGTCTCAGCCCAGGAAAAACCACTGTCCCAACGAGGGAAATCTGAGCTTAGAAAAAAATCATTGCCACTGCCCAAGGAAAAACACGGTCTCAGCCTAGGAAAACCACTGTCCCAGCTAGGGAAATTTCAGCACAGGAAAACAACACGGTCTCAGCCTAGGAAAAATCACTGTCCCAACGAGGGAAATCTCAGCTTAGGAAAAAAAAAAATCATTGCCTCCGCCCAGGGAAAACCACCGTCCAGCATAGGAAAGTCCTGTCCGAAAATTCATCGTAACACACTGCCCGCAACTTGCACTAGCCGCACGCCGAAATATTAGTGCTAAAACCGCCGCAGATCACCGACGACAACACACGCGCCGCCCCGTCCTGCCCTGAATCGACGCACCGACGACAGCACAGGCGCAGCCCTGTCCAGCCCTGCACCCTGCACCGAAGACGACACAGGCCCAGCCCTGTCCAGCCCTGCACCCTGCACCGACGACGACACAGGCACAGCCGTGTCCAGCCCTACATTCTGCATTTCTGTAAGCGACCCCTGGACAGACTGAGACATATCCCAGCCAGGATCACTACTTTACAGATGGCGCCCGAACAGGGACTAAGGGAATCAGGATAATTAGAGAACAACATCCTTCGTGACTTAAAAACTCATCAGAGTAATTTTTAAAATTTTTGAAAATTTAAAAAGTTTTATATTTTTTGAAAATTTGCCAGGGAAAAATCGATTTTTTACTGGCCCAAATAGCGTAGGGAAAAGCATGCGCAGAACGATAATGTAGAATTATCCTTGATAGAAAAACCATTGCCACTGCCCAAGGAAAAACACGGTCTCAGCCTAGTGAAATATAATTGTTTTGTAGTTCAAATCTTGGTAGAACCTCCAATGAAATATAATTGTTTTGTTGTTCAAATGTTTTATTTTTATTTAGTCGGAGCGGCAAAGGTGCCGCTCCAACGATCGAAGTGTCTCTGTCTTTTTCAATATTCTTTTTTGTCTGCTTAAGGCTAAGTCTCGTAGCTGCGCTGCTCGCAGGCGGCGGCAGAGAGACGGCTATGTATCTATATACTTATGTATAAAGGAATGTACTTATATACGTTGCTATGCGCTCTCAAGTGGAGGCGCGAGGGGTATGCATATGCTGTCCGTTTGTTGCAATTATGCCGACGCTAGCACCTTCTGTGTGCGGGCTAAGCCATAACGATAGGTTCATATTTCGGACACTAAGGGCTTATGATTTGGACTTTGAAATATGTAAACACTGCAACAAAGTGGAAAATTTTTTTTTTTTTTTTTTTTTATCGTTGTTCTCAAAATCTTTCAAATAACCAAGATGAAGTAAAAACATTTCCAAGTGGAAAATAAAAGGGTAACGCACAAATTCATGCGCACCGAAAAGGTATACGATATAATGCGTCGGTGTTCTCAAATCATCAGAATTGAAGTAAAAGAATTTCAAATGGAACTATGGTCTGGCTGTGAAACATCAATACGCCAGTACGAAGTAAATATTCAACTGTGCACCGAAATAACTCACAAATTCATGTGCACCGAAGGTGTACGATATAATGCGTCCTTGTTCTCAAAATCTGTCAAATAACCAGGATGAGTTCCTTCAGAATGTTTTGGACCTCGTTGTTCTTACCGATTACAACAACAAAAAATTTAAAAAATAAAATGGGACAACATACACAAAAGTGTTTTGGATTTCGTTAAAAAAAAATAAAGTGAGGTAACATACACAAAAGTGTTTTGGATTTCGTTGTTCTTACTGATTACAACAACAAGAACTATTACGTTAAAAAATAAAATGAGACAACATACACAAAAGTGTTTTGGATTTCGTTAAAAAAATAAAGTGAGATAACATACACAAAAGTGTTTTGGATTTCGTTGTTCTTACTGATTACAACAGCAAGAATTATTACGTTAAAAAAATAAAATGAGACAACATACTCAAAAAAAAAATACATAAAGTTGTAAAACTCGAGACGCAAATACAACTATACAATAAAACAGTTACCACGTTAGTAATGTGGATTTTGGGCCGTCCGTTTTGTGGACTTGAAAAAAAAATTAGGTACCAGGCTCACTGAGAGTATTGAAAGTGTGAAAGTGTTAACTTTCGTATATTTTGTGAAACATAAAGGTTTCTTCGTTCAATTTGGGTTCGTTCTACATATCTTCAGCAAATCTCGCAATCTTCCATGTAGTATTTTAGGAATGAATATATCAATTTGGGTTTTGGTTATGGTTTAATCTTTTTCTTTCATTGTATAAATATATGTAAAAATAGTCGTCTTCTTGGTTTCATTGTTTTCATGTAATTAATAGTTTCATGTAATGAATAGTTTCATTGTTTTTGTCTGTTTTTATTTTATTTTAACCTGGAGTTCATAAGAAAAGATCATTTGTATTTAAGTTTTATGTTTAGTATATTGTATATGGATATACATATATATACGTATATGGGTCACCTTTTTAAATAATTGTTTGCTGTCATTTTGGTGGAATATACTTTTATCTTATGTGTAAAAAGTGTCGTATTAAAATTATTATGATCTTCTATTGAGAATTTACTTATCGCATTACTGCGCATTTAAATTAACAAACTTCCTACCTAGTTTTTTTGCATAGCTTTACGGGCTACACGTCTAATCGGGCAGAAAAAGTTCCGCTAAGTTTTACACAATACTATATTATATAAAAAAAATATGCATCGTAGTGCAATCAAAAAAAATTATGCAACACAGTGCATGGGTAAAAAGTATTGTTTCAATCGTTGTTGGTTTTTTTTTTCTCTCTACGTCAGCTGGTCGTCGCCGGTTTGGCTATGCTGACGCTCCATCGAAGGCGTAGGTGGCGGTCGTGCCTCCCACGCTTAGCAACTGCTGCTGCTGGTCTTCGCACTGGTCTTCGGCTTCATGCATGCGGAATTGCATGCCGCATAGTATAGAGGTCCGGGGCAGTCGTCCGGGCAGACTGGTGGTCGTTTCGGCAGTGGCTTGGGAATATTTGGTTTTGTTATTAGTTTTTGATTTATAACTTGTATTTGGTTTGCTGAGTGAGTTGTGACTTGTGGTACTCTATTTTGGAGGGTTTCTTTTAAAAATTCAAGCTCATTATACAGTTTTTGCGCCGTTGTCCATGCGGGCGGTGTTGATTGAGCAAATAGCAGCCACTTTATGCGGGCTATTCTTCTGTTGATTTTATTTTTCTGACCTCCACGTACCATCACGCACACTCTACTCACTCAGACGTGTTTATATTTTGTATATCCTCCTTGAAAATTTCCTCCTTGAATTACTGCCACAATCCTCCCGATCCGCTGCTCCTTGTGACTCTAGTCACGGTCGCCATGAAATATTATTGTTTTGTAGTTCAAATCTCGGTAGAACCTCCAATGAAATATAATTGTTTTGTTGTTCAAATGTTTTATTTTTATTTAGTCGGAGCGGCAAAGGTGCCGCTCCAACGATCGAAGTGTCTCTGTCTTTTTCAATATTCTTTTTTGTCTGCTTAAGGCTAAGTCTCGTAGCTGCGCTGCTCGCAGGCGGCGGCAGAGAGACGGCTATGTATCTATATACTTATGTATAAAGGAATGTACTTATATACGTTGCTATGCGCTCTCAAGTGGAGGCGCGAGGGGTATGCATATGCTGTCCGTTTGTTGCAATTATGCCGACGCTAGCACCTTCTGTGTGCGGGCTAAGCCATAACGATCGGTTCATATTTCGGACACTAAGGGCTTATGATTTGGACTTTGAAATATGTAAACACTGCAACAAAGTGGAAAATTTTTTTTTTTTTTTTTTTTTTTATAAGCATGGTTATGCTAAATACAATTATTAAATAAACTTTTTTAATCTATCCTTATGAACTCTTTGTTTTTATTATTCTCTTTTTTTTCATTTACAATTACAATTCGTTATTATTCTCATTTTAGATAGTAGTGTATGTGTGTTGTGTGTAAGAGTTGCTTTTGTTTTTCATTTTTATTTTTTTTATTTAACTATATCTCAAAAGAAAAACCACAAGATCAAGAGGACTTGTCGATTGCGTTTACTTTTTTATTATAAGCAGAGGAAAATCCTCATATCAAAAGTTCGATAATCAAATTTCTGCCTAATTATTTAGTTAAATGTTTTGACTTAAAATGTCTGTATTCATTGGAATGAAGTTCATGACGCTTCTCAATAATAGGGTAAATCTGGTAGTTGGTGCAGTATACTTGCACCTAGGTTAAATGCTTAATATCTGTTTCTAAGTTGACGAACGTCTTCATCAAAATGTACTTTGGAGCATAAGATTTCCTTAATTTTAAATATCTGGGTTTTTGTAAACAGTTGCTTCTTTTCTAATGGGTCACCGGCTCGAGTAGCTACTCTCATTAATATTTTCATTTTTATCATTTATTGCCCATATAATTGAAGAATCTGATGAAGTGTGTTCATAGCTCTTTTTGCTCGGTGCCTCTTTGTTTGCTGATTTTATGTATACCGGCTTTTGTTTTTAAGCCTTTGAAAGAGCTGACCTAAGTCGAGAATTTCATTAGTATACTAATCGCTAAACATAATTTCTTGGGGCGTCGGACTCCCCCCTCGTTTCCTAGAAGAAGCGTCGCCAGTGGGGTTCTCTGTGCCTGGGTCCAGTTAAGTCATCTGCCGTGCTGGATCGTTTGCGGTTAGGGTCTTCTGGTTCAATGGGACCGATCAAAATGGCCAAAAACAACCAGTTTTAATTGCCAAAGCAGACAAGCCTGGAAATGCTGGTGGGTCCAAGTGGAACAGCTGTTGGGCCGTTGACATTTTGTTTTTCTGTTTCTGCGCCTGTGCTGGAGTCAATGAGTGCGGGGCTGATCGCCTTGCCCGTGTGGGATTTCGTGGTCATCTGTGTTGTGCATATGCTGAGCCGTGGTCGTGGTTTCGATGCGACTGTCGTTCTCAGCAAGATGGGCCTCCGCTGTTTGGCTTTTAAATCTTTCATCCTTGCCTTGAGCTGCAGTTTTGTGCGCTCGAACTTCTCCATTGCATCGTTGTTCCTTTGTTCACCCGCTCACACACATACACTGTAGGGAGGTATGATAAGAACTTGATGGCTTTTTACGAGACACGCGGTCACACTTAATTGCAATGCACGAATTGTTTAATTAATTTCACAAGAAATACAACTTATTTTCACTTGAAATTTTGACGCGATAGAGTTACAGTTATAAACATAAGTATAGCGTAACATAACAATAATAAGAATAAATATTTCGAATATGAAAATTACTCCGAAATTTGGTTGTTTAGACGGAATGGCAGAAGCAATTTTGAGGTGACGGGTTTGGAAAGTGATTAATTTAAAATATAAAAAGATCAAAACAAAAAAAATTTTGTACGCAGATAGCACATACGATTCATTAACGTTGTTTTAAAAAAGTTTTGATTATTTATAAAAAGGTTTAAGTATGCTTATTTTATCAAATTTTTTTTTTTAGCAAATGGTAGAGTTTGCTGTGCCACCGCCGGTTATGCGTTGGGTTGAAACGTGGGCGGACTTCGGGAGGAACGATTTCTGTGGCACCCCCGAATAAAACAAATTGTGCATTGCAATAAAGTATGACCGCGTGTGACAAAAAATACCGGCTTGGGGTTTTAACGACGAACTATAAGACAATTTGTATGAAAATGTAAGTGACTAAACATTGATTATTTCTGGGGAAAAGCATAGGAAAACAAAGGAAGACACCGTGCTCTTGATTTTTAAATTAGAAAACGCCGATTTCGCAAAAGGATTCGCTTTGGGGGACTGCATTTATTTAACAGCCTCCCGTAAGAAGCCATCTAGTACAGGCGTGGCTTCTGTTGTTTAGTTTGGCTGCCAATTTAAAATTTAATGTGCGGGGTTTTGTTTAGTTATTGGTATTGTCTTGCTAAAAAAAAGGGATGCTTGTCTTGAATTTATTGAAAAATAGCAAATAAATGCCAAATAAAAAAAATACCTCTGATTAAGTAAAACTGACAACTATTCTTAAGGACTGTATAAGCCTTTCCCAGACTCCTCCCATGTGGGGGGATAGAGGCAAATTAAAAGGCCACATACAACCTTTAGTTGTTAGAAACTGTGTAAGGATATCATCAGGCCAAGTTTCTATGAGCTCTCGAATGTCTTTGTCCGGCCTCTTAAAGTTTGTTCCATTAACCGAATACAATTCTGTGTATCGATGATGTTTTAATTGAAAAAAATATCAAAATGATATTTGATACACCATAAAAAAAATATCCATATATCAAATATTTTTTATATTTTTGTTTTATTTTTATTTTTTTTTAATTTTAAGCGGCATAAGCAATAACCACTTAACATTAACCTATATACGCCGGGGTGCCACAGAAACCGTCGATGGTTTTAGGTACGGTGTTTTCGGAACTTCGGAAAAAAACCGTCGGTGCTACATAACGTCTCAAACTTGTTGTTCGGACTAGCAATTCGGAAAAAAGACAGGGCTGACTTCCTGTTTGTATTTGGCATTTATTTGTTATTTTTTTATAAATTCAAGCGAAGTTGTACTTTTTTTACAAGACAATATTGTGACGCATCGTTTCGCGATGCACACATTTTAGTTATAATTTCATTACATTTCTCTACATTATTTTTAAGCTAGCCTATAAGTGAAACAACCCCATGAAATATTCATCTTTGTTAATTAGTTTTAAGAGAAACATGTGAAGCCATTTCCGTTACGAATATTAAATTTAAACCTAAGCGCGCCCTAAACAACGTTGCCAGTTACGCCAGTTATCCCGTGTTACCCGATCAACACGCTGACAGATCACCCGTTGCCAGATCACAAGACATCGCCAGATCGCTATGCTCGATATCGAACGACACCATGAGTCGATGACCGACATCGCTCGATATTTCAACGATCGACGACGCGAACATGAGTCGATGACCGAGATTACTCGATATTTGGCTGAGTGGCAACCCAGAAAGAGTCGATGTCCGATATCGCTCGAGCTGCTTCTGCCTCTTAGTTTCCGGTACAGCTGTAGGGAGCAGACGTGTGCTCCTGAACGTGGTAATAAAAACTCGTGGTGAAAGTGATCAACGCGCGCGGTACAGCCTGCGTGGCTTATACAATACGAACTCGGTGCAGCAGCAGGGAAATAACACAGGACAAGGACAAATAAAGTGAATCCGTAACTATAAACAACCAAATCTTTGTGTTTTCTTCGATATTTTTAGTAGTTTTCGTAGAAAATACCCTAACCCTTCCTAAACCCGTAGTTTGATCCTTCAGGCGTGGCTACGACAATACCTGGTACTCCCAGAGAACGCCGGCGTGCCCCTGTTGGAACATATTTGTAATATTTTCGTAGTTATCTTAGAAAATAACCTGATCCCGTAGTTTGTAATCCCTCAGGCGTGGCCACGACAATACCTGGTACTCCCAGAGAACGCCGGCGTGCCCCTGTTGGAATACGTTTACAATATTTCCGTAGTTCTCTTAGAAAATAACCAGATCCCGCAGCTAGTGCTCCCTCAGGCGTGGCCACGACAATACCTGGTACTCCCAGAGAACGCCGGCGTGCCCCTGTTGGAACATATTTGCGGTATTTGCGTATCTTCTCAGAAAGTAACCCTGATCCTTCCCGAGCCCGTAGTTAGTGATCCCTCAGGCGTGACTACGGCAATACCTGGTACTCCCAGAGAACGCCAGCGGGCCCCTAGGGGAACATATTCCCACTTTTCCCTCTCAGATATAGGTTTCGCATAGCCAGGGGTCGCACAGGCACGCGGGAGCACCCCACGCTTTCCCCCCTCCCCTCTGGCCAGCGACGCCAAGCGCGCCATACGTGCGTAGCGTGCGTAACAACCGCGATTTAGCCGATCCAAAAACCCTCGCTCACAATTTCCTTTAAAAGCAAGTCTCCTATAGATTACAAATTTCTTGTAAGGATCTCTGGCACGACTGAGGCATACCCCGGCCAGAGAACTTCGTTACAAGTGGCGCCCGAACAGGGACTTGTAGGGTAAAATCCTAGGAAAATACCACCTTGTAGAGCAGGTTAAAATTTCGGAAAAAGTAAAATCCGGTGTCGGAGCACCCAAAATTCGCGCGAAAATCGTGATAAACGCCCAGTATCACGTGGTCGGTGACGCCATAAAAACGCAAAACGTGACGCAGAATAACGCGACCGAGTGAAACGCAGGCAGCCCACGAGCTAACGACGCAGTACCGACAAGTAACACGAGCGAGTGAAACAGTGAAACAACGCAACAGCGACACAGTGCAACAGTGAAAATAAATACAAATATAAAATAAGAAACCTGAAAATAATATAAAACAAAAATAATTTTCAAATAATAAAAATTAAATAAAACAGTGAATTAAATAAATTTAAATTTAAATTTTCAAATAAAGTTAAATACACTGAAAATTATTAAAATTTTTAAAGAGTGAAAATATAATTATAACCTAACAAATACAAATATAAAAGGAAACACACTGAAAAAAAAAAAAAATAATAACAAATATAAATAAAATAAATTTTAAATAAATTTAAATACACTGAAAAAAAAAAAAATAATAACAATACAAATAAAATAATTTTTTTAAATAAATTTAAATACACCGAAAAAAAAATTATATAAAAAAATATATAGATATATATATATATAATAATAAAATAAAAAGAAAATAAACAAACAAAGAACGTCAAGTGAAAATACAAAGATACAAGAAGACTAAAATAACCTCGCAAGAACAACAAAACCAACGAACAATACAAAGTTTATAAAAAAATTAAAATAAACACACAGAAGACGAGATGCCAGCCATGGACGGAGAAAAGGCCCAAGCGCAGCACCGAGGAGCAGCAAATAATCCTGGTGAGTCTGTTCCAATTAGACTTAAGAATCCTGGGGTGGGAACAACTTGGATATATTCCCGTCGCAAAGAGGAATTATTAGCATTTGCCGGAGAGTTTGGGTTTCAATCAGAGGGCCGCGTTGAAGACCTACAGAAAAATTTTGCCACGTTCGTCAAGCATTCGGAGCTGCCCGAAGCAATCTGGGGAAAGCTTAAGGCCCTAGAAATGCATTTCGCATCGCGTGCTGCAAGCCCAAACCTGGGCGAGGATAAAGACAATGCCACCGACGATAAAGCCTCCGTGTCGAGTGCAATGGGTAATAGGAATATGCACTCACTACTTGTCCCCGGTAATCTTCCTCCCGGTAGTCCAGGCATTACCATAAACGCACCACAGACTCAAGGAGCACCAGGGCTCGAATTCCCTAGAGGCTTTACAAGCACTCCGGAGAGAATTCGCAAGTGGGGACTACAATTTGACGGTCGATCCGACCCTTTAACTTTTATCGAGCAGGTCGAGAGTCGCGCAGTGTCCTACGGCATAGAATTACGAACACTTCCTCGAGCCATGACAGAGCTTCTGACCGACCGGGCGGATAAATGGTTCCAGACCTGCCGACTACAAGGGGCAGACTGGACAACCTTCCGAAAGGAATTTTTAGAATTCTTTTTACCTCCACGATACCTTCAACGGCTAGACGATAGGATTAGGGGGCGAGACCAGCAGGACGGAGAGAGCTTTAAGGACTTTGCGCTGGATCTTCGCGTACTCATGAGACATGCGGGTTACACCGAGAAACAAGAGCTCGACAGGCTCTACGAGAACGCCGCACCGGAGTACCAAATGTACATACGCCGACACGAATTCGAAACTATCGGGGAACTGACCCAGCTCGCCACGGAATTTGAAACCGTCAAGCAACGTAGCGTAAGCCGGGAAAATTCACGCAAAACCCCAGTCACGACCTCTCGCGCTTCACCTTTGATACCCCGGGAAAACTCTTGGAACTCTCCTCCAAATCGCTCAGGGAACTCAGACGCTGAGCTAGGATCTCGACGACCGGCCGCGCCCATATCAAATCGAATTATCACACCGTCGCAAAGGATTGACGTGAGAAACGCCTGTGGTAACTGCGGGGAACAAGGGCATTTTAGCCGCGAGTGTAGGAACAGCCGAAGATATTTCTGTTGGGATTGTGGCAGACAAGGAGTTCGTACCATCGATTGTTGCCGCAATACACAGCCGGGAAACGGACCGAGTCCTCGCGTTGTGCGGAATACGACGGGGACCGACGAGGCAGGGAACACCCTGTAAACGCACCCCTCAGAATTGAAGACGGGAAGATAGTGGCCGCTGTAGGAATTGGAGGACAGACTAGGCTGGCCACGATAGACACCGGGGCGTCACGCAGTTTCGTAAGTCAGGAATTTGCGGATGCAGTCGGCGAACGACATCAATTCAAAGAAATTCGAACTCAGATAAGTCTTGCCGATAACTCGATGATCGAGATATCGAAGTTATTTATAGCCAGAATCACGCTCGTACACGACCTTCTCGAAGTGCCGCTGCTCGTCATGCCATCCATGCTGGAACCTCTGATTTTAGGATTAGATTTTCTATGTAGTATAGGCACGACGCTGCGTTGCGGAACGGCAAAGCTGCGACTTCCATCAAGACTCAATCCAGTCGAACTGCGAAGCATGAGCTGCAACAAGGAAAGGCCAGGACGAACATCCATTGAGCGCAACTATTACAAACCTCTTACAAACCAGGAACACACTGACCACAATCGCGCTGACCAGGACCCCCCACGCACACCAGGACCAAAACACCAACACGAACCAGAAAAGCCTGTCATGAACCAGGAACACACAGAACAAACCCCCACGCGCATATCGGAACCATCCGAACTACCAGGACCCACAGGAACCAAGGAGCCCCAGCTACACAGAGCAATGCAAGGACAAGACGAAACTACGTTGAGCCCCCGGACTCAACCAGCACAGACCACAGAGGCGGAACAGCCGCAGAAACCGGACGCGCAGCAGGCCGCGAAACCAAGCGACGACGTTAAAAGCACGACAGAAGACACGAGGACAGCATTACTTGAGCCAAAACCGTTGGACGAAGAGCAGGAACGGCAGATACAACATTTTCTTGGTAATCAGCTCAAGAAATTCGAGGGGATGACAGGCGTATCGACTATCGCTCAACACACAATCACCATGCGAGATGACAAGCCTTGTAAGCAAAGGTACTTTCCCAAGAACCCTGCCATGCAGGAAATCATCAATCAACAGGTGGATGCACTACTCGAGCAAGGGTGTATAGAACCTTCTCGCAGCCCGCACAGCGCTCCTTTGGTGCTGGTGCGGAAAAAGACTGGGCAGTGGCGCATGTGCGTAGACTACCGACAGCTAAACGCTCGATCAATTCCCGATGCATACCCTTTGCCAAGAATCAACCATATTCTCGAGAGACTTCGAAACGCGACCTTCATATCTACGTTAGATTTAACCAATGGGTATTGGCAGATACCGATGGCACCTAATAGCCGGGAAAGCACCGCTTTTACCGTACCAGGGCGGGGACTTTATCAGTGGCGAGTCATGCCTTTTGGCTTACACTCCGCCCCTGCCACCTTTCAGCGTGCCCTGGACAGTGTGATTAGCCCAGACCTGGAGCCATATGCCTTCGCCTATTTAGACGACATAATCGTCATCGGGGCTAGCTTGGAAGATCACATGACCAATCTCCGTCTGGTCTTTAAACGACTCAGGGAAGCTAACTTGCGTATCAACCAAGAAAAATGCTCCTTCTTTCAACGGAAACTAACATATCTAGGACATGTCATTAGTAATCGAGGCATTCACACAGACCCAGAGAAGGTCGCCGCCGTACGAAACCTGAACCCGCCGGAAAACCTCCGAGAACTTAGGCGTTGTTTAGGGATGGCCTCCTGGTACCGGAGATTTGTGCCCAACTTTGCATCAGTGGTTCAACCAATGACCAACCTTCTCAGAAAGAACCAGAAGTGGACCTGGGGGGAAGAACAGAAAGCTGCGTTCGACCAGCTCAAGGTACTTCTGACGGACGCACCCGTGTTAGCATGCCCGGATTTCACTGAGAAGATGACTCTTCAAACCGACGCTAGTAACTACGGGCTAGGCGGCGTTTTGACCCAGACAATCAACGGACAAGAACGGGTGATAGCCTACGTGAGCCGCAAACTAGATGCAGCCGAACTTAACTACTCACCGATGGAAAAAGAATGTTTGGCGATCGTCTGGGGAATTCGAAAACTGAGGTGCTACGTCGAAGGCTATCGTTTCAACGTTATCACAGATCACTTAGCACTTAAATGGATGGACCATATAGAAAACCCCACGGGACGAATAGCCAGATGGGCATTAGAACTCCAGCAATACCAATACGACGTCCAGTATCGCCGAGGGAAGTACAACGTTGTCGCCGACGCTCTGTCTCGACAGCCGTTAGAGAGACTCCAGCGGATCACGGCAGAAAATCATCAGTGTAAGTGGATTCAACGCAAATTACAGGAGATCAAGGATAACCCACAAAAGTTTTCCGACTACGTCGTTGAAAACGGGGAGCTGTATCGTCACTTAGGCCATCGCCCCGACGACCAGGACTACATACCATGGAAACTATGTGTGCCAGGTGAGCATCGTCAACGGATCTTACAGGAATGCCACGACGCACCGACAGCAGGCCATTTAGGGGTACGGAAGACCATTCTCCGTATCTCTCAGAAATACTACTGGCCTGGCATGTTCCGCGATGTCGGGTCATACGTACGGAAATGTGTCTTGTGCCAAAAGTTCAAAGCAGACCAACGAAGGCAAGCCGGCATGATGCTCACGAGGCAGGTCGAGGAACCCTTCGCGGTACTGTGCGCAGACTTCGTTGGCCCGTTGCCTCGCTCCAAACAAGGAAACAACATGTTACTGGTTTTCTTCGATTCGTTCACTAAATGGATCGAACTGATACCACTGCGTAAAGCCACCTCAACGACCCTGATCCGAGCTTTTCGTGAACGTGTGCTCAGTCACTTCGGGGCACCAAAGAAACTGGTATGCGATAATGGCACCCAGTTCACTAGCAAAGCGTTTCGAACCTTTCTAGCAGATACTGGCGTAGAACTCCAGTATACAGCACCTTACTGCCCGCGTGAAAACCCCACCGAGAGGGCGAACCGAACGATCAAGACGATGATCTCGCAGTATCTAGGTGACCAACAGAACACATGGGACACTCTCATTCCAGAACTCACTCTTGCATTGAACTCTAGTGTCTCCGACTCGACGGGATATAGCCCGGCATTCCTGCTACAAGGCAGAGAGCCGCGGTTACCTAAAGCTTGGTACGACCAAGTCACCCCGGGAACGGGAACCGTGCCACAGACAGCTACGGAGAAAGCCGATCACTTAAGAGAAATCTATAGCATCGTCCGGGGGAACATACAAAGAGCCAGTAAAGATCAGGTTCGCCAGTACAATCTTCGCCGCAGGGAATGGCGTCCGGCCATGGGTTCCTTGGTTTTGGTGCGACAACACCACCTTTCCAAGGCGTCCGAGGGATTTGCGGCTAAGTTAGCCCCCAAGTTCGATGGACCATATAAAGTGGTGGCCTTCACCTCTCCCAACATCGTGCGGTTACGCCTCCCCGGCAAACGAAAGGGGCGATTAGCCAATATCGCAGATTTAAAAGCTTTCCATTCTCCATCTTCCACAGGAAATAGCGAATCCGAAGACGATGACCACGAAGACGCAGAAAGCCCGTGCCTTCCAGTTCCAGCCGAGAGAGATGAGACGACGGCGCCAAGTATCAACGGGGGGTGATTATAAGAATAAACTACCAAAACTTTGTAAACAACTATTGTTAGCATCTAAGCTTTGATTCACTGATAGGAGATTTGTAAGCTGCTGCCCGACTCTAAGATTACCTTTTACATACATAGAACTTTATACATTTCCTAAGCTATATAAGCCCTAATTATAAATGTCCTGCAGGAAGACAACAATGGAACGAGAGATCGTAAATCTTTGCAGCGACAGCGACAGCGACGCGACTCCGCCCCGAGCGCCGTCACCGAAGGCCGCTCCGCCCCGAGATCCGCGCTTGCGCCCCGGGACAACTTACACGCGCCGAACCCAGGCAACACCATCGCATGCTAGGCCGGCCCGTGAATCAGACGAAGACGACGGGGGTAGCCGAAGCTCCAGCCGTCCTGCCAGCCCACGAAGCGCAGCATCCCCGGAGGCGTACGTGGAGGATGCCAGCGACAACGAAGACGACGGGGGTAGCCGAAGTTCTAGCCGTTCTGCCAGCCCACGAAACGCATCATCCCCGGAAGCGTACGTGGAGGTCGACAGCGACGAGACCGAATTCGATGACGAGGGGGCCACTGGTGGCCACGACTACGGGACCGGCTACGGAGGCGTCCCGCACCAGTACTTCAAGAGCACCGAGCGTTACGTAGTCCGACATGGTCACTGGCGACAGTTGCTCCGAGTGGAGTACACCTCGTGCTGGATGCGAATGCCATTCCAGCCAACCGAGGATCCGACTATCGAGCTCCCGGCCTCGCCAGAACCCTACCCTGCTCTCATGGGCCCAGATTCGAGCGATGACGAGGCGGCTGTCGACCTGACGACCCCACTGGGTGTCGCTTTCGGCGCGGTGTTGTCACACAACCACCCAGCCACCAGCCAGCAGCGTCAGTCCGAGCCCACTCCTGACGCCGCCGTCGGCTTGTCGCCCGCCGTCTTCAACGCTGCGTCGGCCGTTGAAAGGCCACTGCGTCCGCCACTGCGTCCGTCGGAGCGCGACCACTCCGCTCCCGACATCGCCCTGGACCTGACGCCCACTACAAAAGGCACGCGGGCCGTTCCCAACGATGACATCTCGGTCATCAACCAGCCGCAACCGTCAGAACGCGCCCACTCCGTTCATGACGCCGTCTGCGGTTTGGCTGACGCCGTGTCTAACGCCACACTTTGCGCCGGAATACCAGCCATGTCAGCAACAATCAGGATGCTCCGGGCAGAGGGAACCTTCTCCGCTCACGACGCCGTCCGTAACCTGGGCCATACCGGATCGTCGGACACGGCTAGCGGGAAGTGTATGGACTGGTCGTCCCAATCCAGTGACTCCGAAGATGGCAATGGGGCTATTTTTCGACGTAGCCGCAGGAGGAAACGGGCCAACTCATCTCGGCAGGAGAATGCGGTAAGCGTCATCGAAAGGGCCCTCCGTGACCGGACCCCTTCGGACACCAGCGCCAACGCACCGGAGCTGGAGATCTCCGACGAGGCCTTGGACGTCTTGATGGCCGAAATTCCCCCCGAGGTCGAGGACATGGTCCTGGACTGGCTACCCGACGACAACGAGCCAGCTGCTCCGGATGTGCAGTGTCGGGATCAACCCCTTGCCGACGTCCGTCTGGATCCTCCAGTGAACTGGACCTGCGACACACCCGACGGGAAAATCCCCGCCAGCGTCGTAGAGACCATCGAAGCCCGAGCACTACAGGCCCGATCTCGACAGCGCTACCGACTGCAGTACGCCGAGGGAAACTACCGAGTCACCAGCAGGACGAACGGCACCGTTCGGATTCTTTTCGACCCCCCGAAGTAGGAAGGGGGTGTGACGCATCGTTTCGCGATGCACACATTTTAGTTATAATTTCATTACATTTCTCTACATTATTTTTAAGCTAGCCTATAAGTGAAACAACCCCATGAAATATTCATCTTTGTTAATTAGTTTTAAGAGAAACATGTGAAGCCATTTCCGTTACGAATATTAAATTTAAACCTAAGCGCGCCCTAAACAACGTTGCCAGTTACGCCAGTTATCCCGTGTTACCCGATCAACACGCTGACAGATCACCCGTTGCCAGATCACAAGACATCGCCAGATCGCTATGCTCGATATCGAACGACACCATGAGTCGATGACCGACATCGCTCGATATTTCAACGATCGACGACGCGAACATGAGTCGATGACCGAGATTACTCGATATTTGGCTGAGTGGCAACCCAGAAAGAGTCGATGTCCGATATCGCTCGAGCTGCTTCTGCCTCTTAGTTTCCGGTACAGCTGTAGGGAGCAGACGTGTGCTCCTGAACGTGGTAATAAAAACTCGTGGTGAAAGTGATCAACGCGCGCGGTACAGCCTGCGTGGCTTATACAATACGAACTCGGTGCAGCAGCAGGGAAATAACACAGGACAAGGACAAATAAAGTGAATCCGTAACTATAAACAACCAAATCTTTGTGTTTTCTTCGATATTTTTAGTAGTTTTCGTAGAAAATACCCTAACCCTTCCTAAACCCGTAGTTTGATCCTTCAGGCGTGGCTACGACAATACCTGGTACTCCCAGAGAACGCCGGCGTGCCCCTGTTGGAACATATTTGTAATATTTTCGTAGTTATCTTAGAAAATAACCTGATCCCGTAGTTTGTAATCCCTCAGGCGTGGCCACGACAATACCTGGTACTCCCAGAGAACGCCGGCGTGCCCCTGTTGGAATACGTTTACAATATTTCCGTAGTTCTCTTAGAAAATAACCAGATCCCGCAGCTAGTGCTCCCTCAGGCGTGGCCACGACAATACCTGGTACTCCCAGAGAACGCCGGCGTGCCCCTGTTGGAACATATTTGCGGTATTTGCGTATCTTCTCAGAAAGTAACCCTGATCCTTCCCGAGCCCGTAGTTAGTGATCCCTCAGGCGTGACTACGGCAATACCTGGTACTCCCAGAGAACGCCAGCGGGCCCCTAGGGGAACATATTCCCACTTTTCCCTCTCAGATATAGGTTTCGCATAGCCAGGGGTCGCACAGGCACGCGGGAGCACCCCACGCTTTCCCCCCTCCCCTCTGGCCAGCGACGCCAAGCGCGCCATACGTGCGTAGCGTGCGTAACAACCGCGATTTAGCCGATCCAAAAACCCTCGCTCACAATTTCCTTTAAAAGCAAGTCTCCTATAGATTACAAATTTCTTGTAAGGATCTCTGGCACGACTGAGGCATACCCCGGCCAGAGAACTTCGTTACAATATCAATGACTAAACAAAACCCTGCACCTAAAACGTAACAAACTAGGTTAGGTTAGGTTAAAGCGGCGGCTGACACAAGTTCAGCCCACTTAGGGCATCACTGGCCCATTGTTGTACTTTTTTTTACAAGACAATATCAATGACTAAACAAAACCCTGCACCTAAAACGTAACAAACTAGGTTAGGTTAGGTTAGAGCGGCGGCTGACACAAGGTTAGCCCACTTAGGCCATTACTGGCCCATTGTGATACCGCAATGGATCATTTGTACCCTTAAAATCATGAATTTATAAAGAATCCCAGCCCGTTTCTTTAATGAAACCTGCTATTTTCTTCGGGGGAACAGCTGCTAATTAAGCTACATTGTCAAGGAAATATTCTCCTATATACTTTTTCCTCCGCCTGATAAGGGCCACACAGGAACAGAAGAAGTGCTCTACTGATTCTACTTCTTCCTCGATTTTGCAGCTTCTGCAGAAGTCGTTGTTTAGGACGTTAAGTCGGGATGCGTGGGCTCCTACGAGCCAGTGGCCTGTAATTGCTCTAATTACAGCTGTGCACTGTGTGCGATGTAGACTGAAAAGCCTTTTGGTGCGTTTGGCGTCAACCTTAGGCCATGTTTGGCGACTAATGTTACTGTGAGTGGTATTATCCCATGTTTCTTGTACAAGGGATCTAAAACCCTCCCTTGTCCTGAGCTTAAAAGTGGCTAGTGGCATACGGAAGTCCTCCTTGTCTGGAAGGAGAACTGTGGTAGTGCCGCGTCTGGCCAGTTCATCAGCTATTTCGTTCCCCTCAACATTTTGGTGCCCTGGCACCCAGATTAGGGATATAACGAACTGCTGTGCCATCTCTTGAAGAGATTTGCGGCAGTTGTTCACTATCGTCGAGTTTGAAGATAGCGCACGAATTGACTTTATTGCTGCCTGACTGTCTGACTAAATGTTAATTACTCCGTTTTGTAAAGCTAGAGTGGCGTAGGCAGCTGAGAGCCTCGCTTATGGCGAGAATCTCTGCCTGAAAAACGCTGCAGTGGTCCGGAAGACGGAAGTGTATTTTGATACTAAGTTGTTCCTCCTCCAACTCGATTGTCGAGTTTGGAGCCGTCTGTGAAGAAATTTATACATTCATTTTGTCCAAAGGGGCTTGCCGCCCAGTCCTCCCTAGAGGGGAAGGCTGTTTTGAACGTTGTAGAGGTGTGTTCTACGGGTGTGCAATAATCTGTTAATTGTATGTTTGCGCCTTCTGGTAGGATGGATGAGTGTCCGTATTTACGGATTGTCCAGCAGTTTGCGTCTCTCAGACGTCGTGCTGTGATGGTGGCTATTTCTTTTGCCACCAGAAGAATTGGGGATATGCTAGTAATAGCGTTGAGCGCTTCACTGGAGGTTGTTCTAAGAGCTCCTGTCATGCATAGTTGCGCTACCCTTTGCACCTTGTTGAGTGCCTTGAGTTTGGAACTGCACAGCAGCGCTGGCCACCAAATGGATACCCCATACAGGAGGATGGGTCTTACTATGGCGCTGTATAACCAGCTAACTACAGACGGGGACATACCCCATTTGAGGCCTACTGCCTTTTTGCAGGTGAAGAGTGCAATGTTGACTTTACGCACTCTATCCGCTATAGTGAGATTCCAGTTCAGTTTCTTGTCTAGTACAAGCCCCAGGTATTTTGCACTGTCGCTAAACTGTAGAACGGAATCATTTAGTTTTGGGGCAGATAACTTAGGGATCTTATACTTCCTGGAGAAGAGAATAAGATCGGTTTTACTTGGGTTTACGTTTAACCCACTTTCAGATGCCCATCTTGACAGTTTTCTTAGTTTGACTGTCATAATGTCACAAAGGGTTTGCGGAAATTTTCCCCGCAGCATGACAACCACATCGTCTGCATAAGCAACAATCTTGCACCCCCCATCTTCTATGTCTCGAAGCAGCGTGTTTACTGCTAGGTTCCATAGAAGCGGAGAGAGTACCCCCTTGAGGAGTACCTCTGCTGACATGCCTGCACAGAGTAGATGCTCCCAGTGAAGAGGTCACTTTTCTGCTCAGTAGCAGCTGTGTGACTAATCTCACCAACTGAGCATCTACTCCAAGGCTCAGCATAGCATTGGTTATTGCCTTTGAGTCGATGTTATTGAAGGCTCCTTCTATGTCCAAGAAGGCGGCTAGGGTATATTCCTTGTCTTGCAAGGATTTTTCTATACTGGATATGACAGAGTGAAGTGCTGTTTCTGTCGATTTGCCTTTACGGTATGCATGCTGAGATTCAGATAGCAGAGAGGGATTGATTGATGTTCTTAGGTATAGCCCTATCAATCTTTCCAAGGTTTTCAGAAGGAATGAGGACAGGCTTATTGGCCTGAGATCCTTCGGTGTTGTGTGTGAGGCTTTGCCGGCCTTGGGTATAAATACTACCTTGGACGATAGCCAAGAAGGGGGAATATGGCCTAACGCCATGATGTTCGTGAAGATGGCTTTTAGCCAAGGGACAGCAAGATCTTCCCCTTGCTGCAATTGTGCCGGAAGTATCCCATCGGGACCTGGAGATTTGTAGGGAGCGAAGCTATTTATAGCCCATTTAATGTTGGTTTCAGTCATGATGCCATCCAATACTTTGACCGAGTGGCATGGTTTAGGGTCGCTTGTGTGGGGACCTAAGGTGTTACCTGGAAAATGCCTATCTAGTAATAGTGTAAGTGTTTCTTCGCTAGAAGAAGTCCATGAGTCGTCCTGTTTCTTGAGATAGCCCAGATTTGAGGATGACTTTAAGAGTATCTTTCGTAATCTTGCGGCTTCTGAAGAGGATTCAATTCCCGAAGTGAATTTTCTCCAATCCTCTCTTTTTGCCTGCCTAGTGAGCTTTTTGAATTGAGCTAGACTGTGTTTGTATTCTGACCAGTTCTGTTCACAACTTAGTCTTTTTGCTCTGTTGAAGAGTTTCCTACATTCTACCCTCAGCTTGTCTATTTCTTGTTTCCACCAGGGTGGTCTCCATTTGCCTCTCGTCTTGCTGATTGGACAGGATGCTTTATATGCATTGTTACAGGCTTCAGTGAAGGCTGTCGTGAGGTAAGTGAGATGTTCCTCCGATGGAGGAATCTGCTCTGGAGGAGCTGGTAGGGCCTTAGCCAGTCTGTTTTTGAAGGCTGGCCAGTTGGTTCTGCGGGGGTTTGAGAACGTTACTGGGTCAGGATTGGGCGCACATAATTTTGTGTCGATATATTTGTGATCTGAGAAGGAGTGTTCTTTAGGTCTATGACCTCCTCCCTGTCCTTGATTACAAAAGTGGGGTCGTTTCCCCTATTGCAGATAAGTAAGTTGGTGGAGAGAAGGTATTCAAAAAGTAACTCACCCCTCTCGTTTGTATTGGTACTGCCCCACATCTCATGGTGGGCATTTGCGTCGCATCCGATCAACAGGCCAGTGCCACGATCTTCACAAACCTTTACAAGTTCCCTCAGCTTGTGACCCGGTATTGGGTCCATGATGTCGTACGCCAGGTACGCTGACACCACACATAGCGACCTTTCCTGGAGCTCCAGACTTATCGCTGTGGTGTCCGCATCGCTGTAATTATAAAGCATAAATGCACTAATGTGCCTTTTAGCTAAAATACAAGTACGGGTTTTACCTTCTCCTTGAGCTACGAGTAGCTTGTATTTAGGGGTGCTGAGTCCGCATATCCTATTGGATACAATCCAGGGTTCCTGGATCAGCACCAGGTCGGCTTCGTCTCTCGCTAGACGAAGCATGAGGGCAGCGGATGCTGCTTTACAATGGTGGAGGTTTATCTGCACGACTCTCAGAGACATCATGCTGATTTGCCTCCACCACCGTCGCGTCAGCATCCAGGTCCTCAGCGAAAACTTCGCCCATGGAGTCAGTACTCCCATGACCCAGCTTGCTGAAGCCCTGGAGAAGGGATGCATCGGATATCACCGACTCGCAGTCCTCCTCATCCCTGCCTGGCTCTTCCATCTCGGTGGCCAGCACTTCTTCAACACCAGGCTCGTCCTTCTGCTTGGTGTCTGACTTGTACACCCTGATGCGCACCGAGCTAAAACCGAAGTTTAGCTCTCCGTGCATTGCATCAATGGGTGCAGCGGAGTCCTTATTAAGGATGAGTACCACCTGACGCAAGGGGCCCTGCGTCTCCTCCACCTTCGCCACCTTCCAGTCGGAGGACGGCAGGTTGGGGTTGCATCTTTGCAACATCGCCAGGATCTTCTCCGGCTCCTTAAAGGAGGACGGGATCCATATAACGGCTCTTGGCCTACTCGGGACGTCCTTCCAGTCGACAGCGACCAGCTTGGCACCCGGGTAGACCTCACCCAGTCTAGATACGGCCGCTTTCAGTAGCTCTGCCGACCTAGCCCCTTCGCACGCCATCACCTTGACGTTACCCTGGTACCACCCTGCATCTTTGCAGATTGGTGGGGGACCAGGGTCCGCTTCCAGCACCTCGAAGCATTGCACAGCCAGTGCTGCCTCAACCCACTTCCATTGGCTTCTCGGGATTCTACCCTCAGCGTCGCCTTGGTCCAGGACTCCTAGAAGGATCTTGTCCTTTGCCATTTCAGCGAAGCTTTTGTTCGGCACGACGGGCACGTGCGTGCGAATCTTCTTCGGGGCATTTTGAGCCGCACTTTCCTGTGATCGCTGCCGCTTAGGATTTTTGGTATCCTCCGTCGGCCTCTCCAGCACAAAATTGGGCAGCACAGACTTAGCCCAGTCAACTTTCTTCAACCACTCCACTGAGGGGGTGGTGATGTTGCTGGTTGCCTGTCGCTTAAGGATGGCCGCGGCGGATTTCCTCTCCCCGTACCTGTCCATCTTGGCCTTGCTAGTGGATGGCCTTCCCCTCACCCCAGCACCCGACTGAGCTGCAGCTGCGCTTGTGGTACCACCTTGCTGGTCGCTCGAGGTAACAGGAGTGTCGGTTGCGGTCACCACCTTGCCTCTGACCAGGGGGAGAGCCCAGTTGGCTGTTTCGCCGGGGTGGAGTCGACCTTAGCTCCAGTGAGCTCTGTCATTCCTCCAGTAGCAGTGACTGCCGTTGGGTTGACTCTAGGTTCAGTAACCTCTGTCGTTGGACCCTCGGTCCTCGCCGGATTTATGGGAGTGCCGGTCTCCTTCTTGTATTTATTATTCTTTGTATGGTTCATTCTGAATCCCACGAGCTGCGGAGAAAGGGTGGTCCACCTCCCGCAGAGATCCGCGCTACGGGAGGTAAGGCTGGCTGATCCGGAGGGCGCCAGGTGTCCGGATGCTCCGTTTGGGCTATTTTTAAAGGGCCCCCAGCCAGGTTGATCATCGGCACGGGTCTCATGACACCTTGATCCAGCCCTTCACCTTAGCCATGATAAGAGATCGCAGAAACATGTGGCATGGCTATGGAGAAAGCTCCGCCCCAGTCTGCGAATCCCAGATCTTAGCTGGTGCCGTCCCGAGGGACACTGGAGCACCATTTCCAGTTGGCACCCTCGTGGAGGGTTCAGCTATAGGATTTTTGCCAACCATGTTCCATACTATATTACTATATATTTCTAATTACTACATTTTTCTAATTACTAGTTATATCTGTTAAACCCATTTTTATTATTAATACCCTTTAAATTAAGTATCAAATGAAGTATCGCGATAGTATAAACGCGCCACCACTAGGTGCGAATAATGGAAGCAGGCCATCACTAGGCAGCCGGTGTGGACAAGGAATCGCCGAAAACCAACGGAACCTAAGCAACGAGAATGGAAGACCAACCGAACACGCCATAGGAAAATTCCACCGCGCACATGCAAAGGCATGGCAAAGGGGCGACGGGGAAGGCTAGACACCCGCGCAGCTGCAGACGCCAAGAACGAGACAAAGCAACCGCACGGGCCACCTGCGCTGAATACGCAGACGCAAGAGAGACGAATAAACTGCGCATAAACGCCGGCAGAGGACGCAGCAGAATCGAAAGTTTAGGCGACAAGGAAACGGACGCCGGGGATTGAAAAGAGTCTTTTGCTGGAGCTGAAACGGATCGGTCGACTCGCGGAACACGTCTTAGTCTGCCGCGAAGGCGGAAGGGCCACGCGCCTCCCGCTGGCAGTGCCTCTTGTCGCCCACGCGCCTCCCACTGCAGTGCCTCTTGTCGACCACGCGCCTTCTACGACCGTGCCTCTTGCCGCCCACGCGCCTCCTGTTACCGTGCATCTGTCGACCACGCGCAGCCTGTCACCGTATATTTCGCCGCAAAGATCACGCACCTCTTGCCGCCCACGCGCAGCCTGCCGGCCACGCGCAGCCTGCCGACCACGCGCATCCTGCCACCGCGCACCTCGCCGCAAAGATCACACGCCTCTTGTCGCCCACGCATCTCGTCGCCCACGCATCTCGTCGCCCACGCATCTCGTCGCCCACGCATCTCGTCGCCAGCAGCCACGCGCACCCCAGAGCCAGTAATAAGTCCGCAGTCATTCTGCCTGAGCAAGTAGTGCTACATTAGGAGTGCGGTATAGGCAAGCCAGGGAACATGTTCATCAACTAGGATTCCCCCCAACTTAATGAAATAAAGCTTGTACATATATCGTTAAGGTTAAACCCTGTGTCCGTTACTTGACCGTTACGTTTTCCAGCAGCCCAAATCAAAGTACGACGTAGGTAACCCTTCTACAACTCAAACGTGAGACTGACCACTTCCACCTTAGTCAGCTCACTCTCTTACAGTTTCCACCAGTCCAATCTTATAAATTTTCTGTAAGCGACCCCTGGACAGACTGAGACATACCCCCCCGCCGGACTACTTTACAAAGGAATGATAGATACGGGGTCATCTATCAATATAATGAAAAGGAACTTTACAGATAACAAAGAAAAAATTGAAACATTAAAAGTGTATACAATAAATGGACCGGTTAAATTAAATAACAGTGTAACAGTTAAACCAACAGTAATTTGCCCATCCAAACAGAAATTTTATTTGCACAATTTTTCAGATAATTATGACATTTTGTTAGGAAGAGAATATCTAGTAGCAAGTAAAGCTATAATAGATTACGATAAAGAAACAGTAACATTGGGAGGCAGAAAGTATAAAATGAGGTATATTTGTTTGTTCTCAAACTGTTGTCTGCTTGTCCGCGCAGGAGTCTCGAATGCTCCTGGGGCCGTGCAGATGTTGTTTTAACCGACGAGACGATCGGGAGTTTCTGCCGTTTCCGCGGCTTAACTAACTTTATTGGGGGTTGATTCTGCGACAATAACTAACTTTATTGATATAATGGTACTAGCTTATATACTACTTTGTATGCGGAAACATAGTGTAAAGTGTGGTGTGGGGATTCTGCTGATATTCTAGATTACATCAAGTTGCTGGTAATCTAGATTACCTCAAGGTGAGGCCAGTTCAGTGGGTCAGCGCAATTCTGTTGTGGCCAGCGTTTGTTGGTTCTTCAGTTGTGCTGACGTACGTTGGTGAGACGGCCGCTTGGTGAGTCGGTCGCTTGGTTGGTGAGTGGCTCTTTTGGCTAGTAGGAGAATCTGCTGATCAGCAGTTACTAGCTTAGCGCCTGGTACCCAGTCCAAGGTCAGCGTAGTTGAGCTGACTGGGTATATGGGAAGTTTGGTGTTGTTCCCAGGTTAATCGGCATTGCTGTTCGCAGCAATGTTGCGGATGCTAGTATTGGCAACATTGGTTACGAACATTCTCCCCCCCATTGAGCGGTAGACGCTCAATTAAAGAAGGTGTTGTAAGCAAGGTCGATTATGTGTCCCAATAGGGATCTGTGAGCGTTGTCGTGAGGACTAAAATTGTGGCCCCCTAAATACATATCCTGTACTCGATAGTCACTGTTAATTAATGATATCTGAGAATCCTTGCACGGTAGTGCTTGATATGTGATTGGCTGCTGCCATGTCGTGCGTCTCGGCCTCCTCCTTTCCTCGGTCCAGATTATGAGACTGTGTTCTCTAACATGCCCATATGGTTTAGCCACTGTGTTCTCGATAATTTGTCTGGGAATGCTTGCGATGCCACGCAGAAGATGTTCCCTGGTTAGAAGTAGTAACGTTAAATACTGTTGACAATTTTCGGGGACGCAGCAGGATTTGTTGGAAACTAGCTGATCACTAGTTGCGCTTTTTATTGTAGGTGTCGTTGGCCTTCCAGTTGGCTGAAGCAACTCGTATTTGGTGATAGCCAACGATTTCAACTCCGATGATTCGGTTTGAACATTTGTTGTCTTACTAGCTGCATTTTGAAGAACCTGCGGCTGCCTACAATTTTGTAGAGCCATCGGTTGCAGATTAAGACGTTTTTGTTATCTTGTGCTTCTAGACGCGCGCCATGTTCTGAGATTTCCTCTACAGTAATCTGGTTTGTTGATTCGGTAACGTCCTCTTGCTTCAGCGGACCCATTAGCATCCAACCCAGCCTTGAGTTTAGAGCCATAGGTTTCCCAGGTCCCAATATGAAAGATCCATGTTTTATTACGGCCGCATACAGCGCAGCTCCCATGTTCAGGTCGATTGGACCAGGTTGCCGAAAATCAGGGTCGGCTAGCTGAAGATTCTTTGGAAAAGTGAGAGTGTTTCTTATCGGCACTGACGGCTGATCTGAAGCTATAGTGGGGACAATAAAAACCTCCACCTGTGATTCAAAATCTGAAGTGCCTGACGACAGCCTTAGTATCGCTCGCGTTGCTGTTGTCTGTCTTCCTCCAATTCCTGAGATTTTCAACGTTGTTGTTTCTTTAAGGGAGAGCATGTTTGCCATTTTCCTAGAGATCAGATTCACTTGCGATCCTCCATCTAAGATCGCGCGACAAGATTGGATTTTTCCGGTTGGTCCCTCAAGTACTACCCTTGCGGTTGGTAGCAGTACGTAGCCTCTCGAATTCCCGTTAGAAACGACGGTTAGTAATCCAGATACCGGATGGTTTGTTGGTCCAAAATTATGCAACATTGTATGGTGTTTTTGCTGACAATGGTGACAGGTTTGCGACGATGAACAGTTTTCTACCATATGAGAGGTGGAAAGACAGTTCGTGCACCCTCCCATCTTCAACATAACCTGGCGACGAGTTTTAGGATCCATTTCCTGAAACTGGCTGCAGAACATTGTGCGATGTTCCCCTTGGTAACAGATTCCGCATCTTCTGTCGCGGTTTATTGATTGTTTGCGGACTGCAACTATGTGTTGATTATCTAGTGTTTCTAGCATGCATGCACGCTTCTCTAGAAACGATAACATACTGTCGAGTGTCGGCACTTCTGTGGGTGCGTCCGCGGAGTTTTCCAATGCTGATAGTGTCATTGGATCTAGTTTTCGACGAATATGGGACCCGACAATTGGATCCCATGTTTTTGTACATACCTCCAGGTTTTTTAATGTGCTGAGTGCCTTTTGAATATTATCGTGAACGGCTCTTATCTGTCGAGCTGAACCATCTATTGGTTTTTGGTCCACGATTTTGGCTATGGCTGCATACACCAGAATTTTCCCGTTTTGGTATCTCGTAACGAGTCGTTTCCATGTGTCATCATAGCCGCCTTGCGAGAAGTCTGTATCTATAAGGATGTTGCGTGCTTCTCCGCGTAGAGCACTCTGGAGCAAGTGCAACTTTTCAGTACCAGAATATGGTTTATTGTGCACTAGTTCCACAAATAAATCATAAAACCTTGGCCATTATAAGTATTCGCCTCCGAATTCCGGTATATTGACCGGTGGATGGGATATTTTTAGCTGTGCTTCAGGTTCGTGAAGCAGCAGGGTGTCGTAATCGTCAAAAACATTCTGGCATTGGGATAATTCCCTTTTTGCTGCGGCTGTGGCTCCCGGAACATCCTCCAGGGCGTCTTGTGCCTGCCTTAGTAAATCCCACTGACGGTCAAGATGCCGTTGGAGTGCTGGTGTTATTGTAGACGCGGTTGATGCCAAGGCTACTGTGGATTCTAGCTCGGTGCATCTCCGCCTTAAACGTCGTATGACTCGGTTGATTTCGGGGTCATCGTGAACTGGGTCTTCCAGTTGCGTTTTCTTGGGTTGCAAATCGAGTTGCTCGTCTAATAGCTGATTATGAAGTTCAGCCCGGGCTTGGCTGGTCTCCATTATAAATGACGTGGACATTTGACCAGTTGCGGTGGTAGGTTAACGGTAATTCTTACCAGCTTAATATTGTGATGCCTTCATAACTGTTTCATGAAATTGTGGTTAGGTTCTTCGTAGAATCCTGTGGAGCTAGTTTTAACTGTAGCGCCTCAGTGTGAAGATTATGTGCTGTTGCTGGCGCAAGCTGTTGTGTCCCAATATGGGTGGTGTATCCTGTCAACGCTGGATCTGCGCTCCTGTGAAGTCTGGTGGTCTCAACAAGGAGACGGTCCGATAACGTTGGTGTATACGCTCCTGTGAGCTCTGGTCTCAACAAGAGGGTGTCCTGTAACGCTGGAGTAAGCGCTCCTGCGAGTTAATAGGTTGTCTCGACAAGGAAGGGTCCTGTAACGCTGGAATAGCGGTCCTGCGAGTTAATAGACTGTCTCGACAAGGAAGGGTCCTGTAACGCTGGAATAGCGGTCCTGCGAGTTAATAGGTTGTCTCGACAAGGAAGGGTCCTGTAACGCTGGAATAGCGGTCCTGCGAGTTAATAGGTTGTCTCGACAAGGAAGGGTCCTGTAACGCTGGAATAGCGGTCCTGCGAGTTAATAGGTTGTCTCGACAAAGAAGGGTTCTGCAACGCTGGATCTACGCTCCTGTGAGGTCTGGTGGTCTCACAAGGAGACGGTCCGATAACCGCTGGATACTGCGGTGTGTGTTCAGAGTGTGATCTCTTGTAGCGAGATCACGTCGGGGTCACCAATGTTTGTTCTCAAACTGTTGTCTGCTTGTCCGCGCAGGAGTCTCGAATGCTCCTGGGGCCGTGCAGATGTTGTTTTAACCGACGAGACGATCGGGAGTTTCTGCCGTTTCCGCGGCTTAACGAGTAGTAACACACGGGGTTGATTCTGCGACAATAACTAACTTTATTGATATAATGGTACTAGCTTATATACTACTTTGTATGCGGAAACATAGTGTAAAGTGTGGTGTGGGGATTCTGCTGATATTCTAGATTACATCAAGTTGCTGGTAATCTAGATTACCTCAAGGTGAGGCCAGTTCAGTGGGTCAGCGCAATTCTGTTGTGGCCAGCGTTTGTTGGTTCTTCAGTTGTGCTGACGTACGTTGGTGAGACGGCCGCTTGGTGAGTCGGTCGCTTGGTTGGTGAGTGGCTCTTTTGGCTAGTAGGAGAATCTGCTGATCAGCAGTTACTAGCTTAGCGCCTGGTACCCAGTCCAAGGTCAGCGTAGTTGAGCTGACTGCGTATATGGGAAGTTTGGTGTTGTTCCCAGGTTAATCGGCATTGCTGTTCGCAGCAATGTTGCGGATGCTAGTATTGGCAACATTGGTTACGAACAATATTAATGAAGAGATAGAAGAGGACAAGACCGCATTAAAATGCCTCTTTCCAAAGATGCATGAATAATCTTTTAGAAGATTTAATCTATAAAGATTGTCTAGTCTATCTTGACGACATTATAATTTTTTCCACTTCATTGGAAGAACACATTTTGTCTCTTAGGAAAGTCTTTAAAAAACTCAGGGAAGCCAATTTGAAAAAATGAAAATATTAATTACATCCCACCCTATATTAATTTATCCCGATTTTAACAAACCTTTTTCACTAACGACCGATGCCAGCAATATAGCAATAGGAGCAGTTTTATCACAAGACCCTAAACCTATCTGTTATGCGAGTAGAACATTAAACGAACACGAAATCAATTATGCGACAATAGAAAAAGAACTCTTAGCCATTGTCTGGGCAACAAAATATTTTAGGTCATACCTTTTTGGCAGGCATTTCGAAATACTGAGCGATCACAAACCATTAGTTTGGTTAAACAATATTAAAGAACCAAATATGAAATTACAAAGGTGGAAAATAAAATTGAATGAGTTTGATTATCAAATAAAATATTTACCACTGTACTTTCAAAGTGAACGGCCGTGTTTTTTTCTGCGCTCCGATTTTTACTTGTTTATTGTGTAAACCCAACGGTGGGAATAAATAAAAACATATAAATCGCCTTTTTAAATAATAAACTTTAATATTCCGTTCGCTTCGCGAGTGAATTTCTTCTATTTCTGTGCATAACATTAAATTAACAATTTAAACTTTTAGTTTCTCTTGTGTTTTTGTTGTTGCGTTTCTATTTTGTCTTTCTTTTGTGCTTTATCCGTCCCACGCAGGGCCAATCGTTGTTGTTGTTTTTGCATGCACATCAACTGCATTGACTGCGCTCTCTCGCTCCTTATCTCGCTCTCTATATCGAAACTTCTAATCGGGTAGTTATCTGCGCTCGCTCTTGCGGTAATTTAAGCTGCTCGCTCAAAAGTTTCGATTTCATTTCATTTGGTACAGTGGTCCGATTAGTCAAAATTATGGACACATTTTTTGTCTGTGTTGAAAAAAAATGCCAGAAGGCAATCAAGGCTGACCAGCCTAAAATGACTTGTTGGCTATGTGAAAAAATGGTGCACACCAAGTGCGCTGGTTTTACTGGCCGAACAAGTGATGACCTAAGTAACGGTAAAATTTGCAGTTTTGTTGTGACGCCTGTCTGAGGTTGCGAACGAGATGAAATTGTTCATGCGCCAAACTAAAGGCGGCTTGAAGGGGCTGATCATCTGTTTTGCCGGAGCTAGAGATAGTTTTCGCAAGGCAGATGATCTGCTCCAAGCTCTGGACACTCAATTTAATAGTATAAAACTATTAGAGGAGTCTCCAAAGCGCAAAAAAGCCGCTGGTGGTAGGCCAAAGGGGAACACCCTGCAGCCTCCGTCAGGTGACCAGCAGAGCACTCCCGTGGATCAGCAGCCGAACTCAGCAACCGCTCAAATGTTGCTAAGATCGGCAGCCAAAAAAGATTCGGAACCCGATCAATCCACAGCGGAGTGTATGCAAACAGGAGATCCTGAAAATTCCGATTTGTCCGTAGTGGTTTCACAGTTGGTGAATCCACCTAACCCAGTTAACATACCGCCACAAGGGAATATTGAGTCCGGACTACCGGGCATAGGTGGTTCTGCAGACGAACAACCTGCACCACCTAAAGCTCTTTCAGTGGTTCCACCAAAGAAACAAATATTTGTTTCACGGCTTTCCCCTGATCAAACATCTTCTGATGTACTGTCTTATATACAAGACAAAACAAAAGCCGAAAACGTTAAGGTGGAAAAATTCAACTTCTCTTATGCTAGGGATATTTCATCTTTCAAGATCACTGTCCCACCCGAGTACTTTGCTACCATAAGCTCTGCCAAATTTTGGCCGGACAATTTGGTGGTAAAGGAGTTCGAAGCTAAGAAAAAAAAGAAAGGGCCCACGGGAATAAGACTTCCCAGTCGTGGCCAGACCATTGTGCCATCTTCCTCTTCTACTTCTTCTTCAAACTAACTAAAACCCTCCTTCTTTCCTATCAAAATGCAAGAGGCTTGCGTAGCAAGCTAACTAAATTGTATTTTGATAGCTTTTCATTTGCATCCCATGTTATTGTGTTTACAGAAACCTGGTTACAGCCGGAGATTCTTAGCTCCGAAGTTTTTCCCGGTAAGTACACAATATATAGGCTTGACCGTCCTTCCAAACGGGGAGGTGGAGTTTTAATTGCCGTGGACTCCAACCTCACGTCGGAAGAGGTATGTGTTGAGGAATTTAATAATATTGAATTTATTTGTACAAAGCTGACCCTTCCGGGAAAGTTTTTATATATCACTTGATCCTATATTCCGCCGTCTTCTGAACTCCAAGAGTACTTAAATCATCTTTCTGCGATACAGTCCGTTTCAAATAGGCTGTCCGATAGGGATCAGTTATTAGTTCTAGGTGATTTCAACATACCTGGAGCTACGTGGTCCACAGATGAAAATTCAAATGTCTTACTACCTATTGCACAACATGACTTTATTGAAGGCTTGCTTGACATATCTTTGAGTCAAGTAAACCATGTTCGAAACTCACTAGGCCGCTTACTGGATTTGTGCTTTGTCTCGAATCCTGAAGCCGTGTTTTTATCCAGGGTACCACCACTTACGCAACCTGAAGATCCATATCATCATACTTTCGATGTGACAGTCGACACGGGTATCGTGATAGAAGAAAAATCAGAAAAGTCAACTAAACGAATACATTGTTTTCGTAAGGCGAACTTTTCTAGGCTTAATTACTTTATAACTGGCTTCAATTGGTCCGATCTCTACTCATGCAATAACATGGCTGATGCCATAAATATTTTTTATACTGCAATTAAATCATTTTTTAATTCTTGTGTTCCGATGTACTATCCGTCAATCTCCAGTAAACCACCTTGGTTTAGTAAAGAGTTGTCACACCTAAGAAATGTTAGTCCAGACTTTACAGGAAATATAAGACTCGTTCTCAATCTGTTTTTTCAAAATATCTAAGTGCTCGGTCAAAATTTACCGTGCTTAACGCGCAGTGCTATAAAAATTATTTAAATCGTTGTAAGGTCCAGTTCTCGCAGGACCCGAAACAGTTTTATAACTTTGTTAACACCAAGCGTAAATCTTCTTCTTATCCTTCCTCGCTTTATTTTGAAAACATGACGGCTACCACAGATCAGGCAATTGCCGATCTTTATGCCCAGTTTTTTCAAACAACTTATACTACCTCAGCACATCCAATAGAGCCTTATTCTTACACCATGTCCACGTCGAACCTTATATTCAGTCCTACTATAAACGAAAGCTCTTTATTTTTGGATCTTCAATGTGTTAAGCCTGTTTACTCTCCAGGTCCCGACGGAATTCCTGGCTGCGTGCTTAGGAATTGCGCGGAAGCCCTGTGCAAACCCTTTCTCAAATTGTTCACCTTATCTTTAGAAACCTCCCAATTTCCCCTTATTTGGAAGGAGTCATTTGTTATTCCTCTCCATAAAAAAGTAATAAATTGGATGCCAGCAATTATAGAGGTATCTCTAAGTTGTCGGCTATCCCCAAACTTTTCAAAAAATATCATTACTCCTCATTTGCAGCACCTTTGTAGGTCAGTTATATCTCCGTGTCAACACGGATTTATGAAAAGAAGATCAACAACTACTAACCTTTTGGAGCTCACCTCATTCGTGATAAAGGGCTTTAAAAGTAGCTTTCAAACAGATGTCATTTACACTGACTTTAGTAAAGCATTTGACTCTGTAAATCACTCACTTTAAGTTCGGAAACTTGACTTGTTAGGGTTTCCAAATGATCTTCTTAGATGGATTTTAAGTTATCTGAATGGCAGGACACAAAGAGTCCTTTTTAAAAATTCTCTTTCTGGTCTTCTCCGAGTTACCTCCGGCGTCCCACAAGGAAGTCACCTTGGTCCGCTTCTTTTTACTTTATTTATTAACGACCTTCCATTAATTATAAATCATTCTCGCGTACTTATGTACGCAGATGATGTTAAGTTATGCCTGCAGTACAAGGATATTTCCAGCCATTCTGACTTACAATCCGATCAAAATAATTTTCAAAACTGGTGATAATTTACTTAATTTAAACGGGTCTAAGTGCAAGCTGATGACTTTTTGCCGAGTCAATCCAAAACTTGCAACTTACTCACTAAGTGGGAAATCTTTGGATAGAATAACTTTGGTTGACGATCTTGGCGTCCTTTTGGACCCAAAACTTAAGTTTACTGATCACATATCGTCCATGGTTAAAAGTATAAAGCCAGGGGAGTGCTTGGTTTCATTAAAAGATGATCGAAGGAATTTGACGTCTGGAGTCCCCAATACGGAGTACATATAGATCACATTGATACAAAATATAAAGTAAGAATTTAATTTATGAAGTTAATCATTAACCCTTCTGTGAGAAGATTTTTATACGTTGTTGAAAGGATAATTAAATTTGAATAAAGTGTTTGAACCGCGTTATTAAAAACTTTTTTAAAAAATTTGATTTTTTTGATTGTATTAACTCAAATCATTCAATTTAAATTTAAATTTTTAAATTAAGCCTACACTAAAAAAATTTTAAGTTTTACCTTGGAAAAAAATTGCGGTGAGATTAATTACGTAAAACTCGCAAACGATCATAAAATTAAAACGTGTATTTGTTATAGGCTTTTATAAGTTTTAAAATGTCAAATGTGTCATATATATTTGGAAATTTAATAAATGATTTGAAATAATTAAAATCGTCAAAGCTAACCTTACAGAAAACTAGCATATGTTTACTTATTTGTGTTTATTTGATAGTAAGTGTTCTTGTGTAGTTCTTTAAAATAGTTATTGTCAGTGCGCAAAAATATATATATAATATATGTCATTTAGTAATGGCAAACTTACCCCTTTTTTATCCGGCGATGAGGTCTCGACGCTTGGATTCCTGGGTTTTGAGTAAAAGAACAACGTACATATATGTATACATGTGCCTTTAAAAAGAATAAATTGGGTCACTTAGCAAAAAAAATATGATATAATTCTTATACACTTATTACGACATTATTTTTCATTTATTTGTGTTTATATGGCTATTGTTGTTGTTGGAGTTTCGTCACCGGCTGGTTCATTGCTCCCTTGCGGCGTGTTGCTGGATATTGTATTTCGTTTTGTTTATGGCTTGCATTTAAATGCATTAATTGTTTTGGTTGGTTTTGGTTATTGTGGTTTTTAAGTCAATTGTCAGTCAGACTAGGCTAATTCTTGTAAACTATGATTTTTGCATAAAATACACGTTCATCAAAATTCTAATTAGGTGAAACACTGCGATGACCAGGAGTATGTAACAAACACGGGCGATTTGAGCGTTGTGGTCCACTATGATCGTACATTCTTTAATAGTTTCTTTGGTCACTTTTCCGCCCATTTTTAGAAGTCGTTTATTAAATCTTCCCATCCGGGAAGTCGGATTTGCTTCAAGGTGTGAATGAGAAACCACAGCATCAAGATGATTAGGATTACTATGCAGAGGCTTATAAGTTCAAGCAATGCTAATTTTATGGTTTTTTCAATGTCCCAGGATCAGGATGCTTTATTATTTCCTTTTCCAGGATATGATCACAACAATAATTGAGGCTTTCTTAAAGGCTCTTGGTGTGGGATGAGGTCCTTGGAGAAGGTCCTGTCAAGGTCCTTCTTCTACGGCTTCGCGCCTTTTCACTCGCAATTCTCTGACTTTCCACTTGTCGCGTGTAGTTTTTTTTTTTTACTTCCGTTTCTGGTTCTGCCAGCCCTTTATATAGGTACCGAGGCTACGATCCATTGATCTATGGTGGATTTACAGATGGAATTGGGCCGTGGTGAAGTTCAATCTCAAGGCTGACTAAGTGCAAGCTGCATTCCAAAGGGTCGTTGCCATGCACCTGGGGTTGTCTCGATATTCGGTTTATTGGCAGTGGGGCGTTGCATAATCGCTGATGCAGGTGTCACCTAGTGTAATTTGAGTAGCGCGTCAGAATTTACAGACACGGGCATTAACGGTCTGTAGTTGGTTCCCGGGTATTTTTCTGCAAATTGTGAAATTTGGTAGTGGGATTGCGAAACTGATGAAATTCACTTGACTTGTGAAATTCTTTTTGGCGATCATGTGGTGCTCTGACTTACCCCGCCCCACAGGCGTACGTAACAAATGATAAGGTAAAAATTAACAAAAAAATAGATATAATTGCAGAAAATTCAATTAAACTTCATAAACTAAATGATGTCGTAAAGTTTGTGAATGAAGGACTGGAGCAACTTACTAACTACGAAAATAACCGCAATAGTATTCACACACTTGATTATGAACTCATGCAATTTATTGAGTACATTGAAGACATAGAAATGGGCATGCAACTTTCACGTCTTGGACTTTTTAACCCAAAGTTACTCAATTACGACAAACTAGAATGCATTATTATTATTATTATATTATTGGGGTGTTTGTGTACCGCGACCTGTTTAGATCTATTGTACCCCCGTTCGGAGCCTACAGCTCAGATATCAACCCATTTCCTCGAACAAAGTCGAGGAGTTTTGATGGGTTGATTCTTCCTAAGAGCTCATGTGATAGAGTTCTCGATCCTAAGGTTCTGCATCTTATATTTATTAAGGCCGGACAGTCTGCGATGATGGGTGTAGAGGTTTCGTCCTCCATGTCACAGAATCTGCAAGTCCTGCTGCTGGTTATTCCTATCTTACCTAGGTGACTTTTCAGTCTGCAGTGCCCGGTTAGTAATCCGGTAACGATCCTTAGTGAATTCTTGTCCCTAGTTGCCAGAAGTTCCTCTGAGGCCTTTGTTGTAGTTTTCTATTAGATTTTTGGCTTGCCCACTTTAGGCTGGGGGTTTCCCCCGTGTTTTTTCCCCCTTGTGCCCTCCCTTTTTCTTCTTATTTTTTTTTTTTTTTTTTTTCCTTCCCCACCAGGGGTTTGTTTTTTTTTGGGGGGGTGGTGTTCTGCTCCTTTTTTTTTTTTTTAATCAAATTTATTTCCTTATTTCTTCCTATTCCCCCAAATACAAAACAAATCTTTTTAAAATTTTACTCTTCACCTCTAGGACTATCTTTGAGGTGACTTTATTACTGACATAGAGCAGTAATTGCTGCTCGGCTGTCCCGAAATGGATCGAGAGATCCTTTTTCTTATATCCATCCACGCTGTATGTTGAGCTCTGCACAACGTCCAATAGCGCATACCTCAGCCTGGAATATGCTGGTGTATTGGCCAAGGGATTCGTGGTATTTTATGAGGGGCCCTACCACTCCAAGGCCAGTGCTTTTTTGTGTCAGGGATCCATCTGTGTACCATGCTATGGTGTGTTTAGCCATAGGGTGCACTTCGGACAATGTGGTCCAATCTTTCTTATTGCCTAAGTGTGCTGTAAAGTTCAGCTCAAAGATTAATTCGGCTGTCATTTCATCCCTAGGGTAAAGTATTAGGGGCACCTCACCTAACAGATTAGTCGCATCCCTGTTATTTAGAATGCAACCACTACCCGTGCCCTCAGTGCTTTGCGTTGAAGTTCAATTACACAATGGAGTGGTGTTAGCTCCATCAGAACTTCTAAGGCAGTTGTAGAACAGTTTTCATTGTCATAAAAACGCAAGCAAGTCTTTGCAACTTTTGTAACTGTTTTTGTATGGTGATGAGCTTAGCTCGTTTACCCCATGCAATTGCTCCGTACGTGAGAATTGGTCTCACAATCATTAGGTATAGCCATCTTATTATCTGGGGCCTGGTTCCCCAGAATTTCCCAGCAATTTTCCGACAGGTATACAGAGCTCTATAACACTTTTCCACTGTCTTTTGGACATGGGAAGCGAAGTTTAGCTTACTATCTAATACGGTAATCCCACAGAGCACATCCCACGGGAACGGTTGGGATTTTTGAAAGATGTGAAACTCCGATTCCCACTGGCCACATCCACCATCCACCATCCAAATACAGTGTCTCACAGCTTATGTTGTACCCTCGTACAGCTGAAGCTTAATGCCGTATAGCCGATAAGCCAAATGAGATAAACAAAAATTTAAATGCAATTTCTTTAGCAGTATCCTTAAAAATATTTTGAAAAATAGCATTAAAAAAATAAAAATATTAAACCAAAAACTAACAAAATAAACTGTGATAAAAAAAAATCAATCAGTTTTGTTCCTTTTTCAGTTTGGCCTAATAAGAAGCCTTTTTAAAAAGTGCATTTAAATATTTGTGATATCTTTTAATATCAGGTGTACTTTTGAACGAAATAAGCGTGAGTCACTGTAAACTGATAAGACAGCAGGCAAATTTGGGCGGCATTTTCAAATTTTGATTACGTTTTCGCAGTGAATGTTCCTTTTTTTCACAGCGAATGTCAAATATTTAGGGTATTCAGGGAAAACTAGCTACAAAACTAGCTAGGAACGTGCGGTTAGGAACGGTTAGTTTTAGATGGTGGAATAACCGAGAAATTTTCGGAACGGCAAAACCTTACGGACCATCCTAGATTTGGATGGTGGATGGTGGCCTGTGGGAATAGGGCATTAACCTCTCGGCTAGTTTCTATAGGATTTCCTAGCAATGAGATTTGTCTCATTCTCTGTAGTTTGTACTTCCTTGTGAAGGGAACGATGACTGTTTTGGCGGGATTAAGGTTGAGTCCAACCTCCCTGCACCAGTCTAGCGTTATCTTGAGTCCGAGTTGGACGATGTCACATAGTGTCTCTTCAAATTTTCCTCTGGCTATAACACAATGTCATCGGCGTATCCCTGACACTGGATCCCCTTTTCAGCAAGTTTGCTAAGAAGCTCATCTACAAGCAGACTCCATAGCAAAGGGGAATGCACTCCTCCTTGCGGACAGCCTCTGCTAGTTGCAATCGTCATGTTATCTGAACCCAGTGTACATGTTGCTTGTCTGGATTGTAGTAGGTTACCAATCCATTTACTCGTTGTAACATCTATGTTCCTCCTAGACAGGGCAGCTCGAACCGCATCATGTGATGTGTTGTCAAAAGCTCCCTCTATGTCTAGGAAGGTACAAATAGCAATTTCTTTGTTGTCAACTGCCCTTTCTAGTTAATAAAGTGCCGTGTCTGTTGAACGGCCTGCTCTGTATGCATGCTGCGTGTGTTGCAGCGGACAGTCTCTGAGAGCTGTTCTCCTAATATTGTAGTCTACCAGTTTTTCCAGCGTTTTAAGGCAAAACTGAAGGACTTTGGGCTGGTGATATCTTACCATTAGTCTTCTTAAGCGGGTAAGGAGTAGCTCCTCCACCTGCTGTAAGAAGGATGGAGAGATTCTATCTAATTCCGGTGACTTAAATGGTTGGAAGGTTCCAATAGCCCATTTAAGTTTCTCGGGCGTATCAATAGACTTGGCTCTCGCCCAGTCACTTGCTACTGTCCTAGGGGTTCTATGATGATCACGCACAATATTTCCCGTAATGGGAGTACTTCCCGGGAAATGCGTGTCAAAAAGGAGTTATAATTTCTCCCGATCCGTGGAAGTAAAGGTGTTATTACCTTTCTTCAGGGCTAAATTACTATCCGTTGCACTTTTGGCCTCGTTGACGTTACTTATTGCCTCACAGAAGTTTCTGTAGTCCTTCCGTTTGGCTATCCTGATCTCTTTGTTATAGAGCGTCAGGCTTTGCCTGTACTGTTCCCAGTTACTTTCAGTTTTTGGTCTGTTGAAGAGCCTTCGAGTGGTGCGTTGTAGCTGTTCATTCCACCACGGTGCGTCTGTTTCCCGTTTCTGTCTGCCTAGTGGACAACTGTCTTAAATGGCATTCACTATTTGGTGACCTAGGTTGTCTACTGCTCTATCTAGTTCCAAGGGATGTCTAGGGTATCCTGACGGTTCGTTGGAAAGATTTAGCTCTAGAGTTGACCTGAATTTATCCCAGTTTGTTTTCCTGGGGTTTCTTTTAGGGGTGTATATTTTTATGTTGAAGGCTACCTCAAACAAAATTGTCCTGTAATCGGACATGGATTCTTCTGGTGACACATGCCAGTTCCTAATGTGGGGATTGATTGAATTGGTTGCCAGAGTTATGTCTACCACCTCTTCTCTTACCTTGGTAACAAATGTCGGCGTGGAGCCGACATTACAAATCTCTAGGTTATTGTTTAAAATAAATTCTAGTAGTTTCTCACCTCTGTTATTAACACCAGAACTGCCCCAGATCACATGATGTGCGTTGGCATCACATCCGATGATTCTTCCGGCAGTGGTCCACTAGCCCGAGTATTTCTGGCGGTGGACAGGCTTCCTCCCCAGCAAAGTAGGCGGAGGCCACTGCTAGCTTCTGTGTAGCTCCTGTGCCGTCGATGGAGATGGCGACACAGTCCCTGCTCAGGAACTCTGAAAAGACATTGTAATTGATATCTTTCCTTATAACGATGCATGATCTGGGAGGTAGTTCTCCTGGATCGAATATTACTTTAGTATCCTACAGGCCTTTAATGCCATGGTGCCACCATGGTTCCTGTACAAGGGCTAGCCCTAGGTGTTGGGAGGTGATCATCCTGGCCAAGACAGCAGATGCTGCTTTGGCCCGATGGATGTTCACCTGGGCTATCCGAGTGCTGCTTGTTGCAGCCATCAGATGGGGGTTTGGTGCCCCGTGATTTCTGGTGAAGAAAGCGAGCAAGTCTCTCCACCACCGTCTATCACGGTGACCTCCGCCTCATCGCAGCTGTCGTCTAGGAGGAGCTCCTGGGCCAACTCTTGGGATGACATGGGGTGTCCATTAGGGTGTATCGAAAATCAACTTTATTTGTATACATTTACTATCCCCGCATTTACTATCCCCCGCAATTGCCCTACCGATCTTCAGGTCTCCGAGCAAAGCTTCTAGCAAATTTGCATGTTTTCATGCAAATTTCGAAATTTCAACGACGTTGCGGGGATAGAAAATGTTATCCTTTCGGGCTGAAACTTTTTTGTGCTTTCATGTGACACTGTCTTAAAACTTTTCCGCCTCCAGCGTAAAAAAAAAAAAAAAAAAATCGAGTTTCCATGAAAATTTCAAAATTTCAAGGACGACGTGCCAATAGTAAACATTATCCTTTCGGGCTGAAATTTTTTGTGCTGTCATTTGACATGGTTTTACAACCTATCCGCACCCAGCGTCATCGAAAATCAAAAAAAGTTGGTTTTCGATACACTCTAGTGTCCATCCCCCTGGTCGTCCCCAATCTCCATGACAAATTGACTTTCCTCTCCACTCTGCGCCGTCGGCTCCACACTTGGTGGTTCGAGGGTATCCTCGACAGCGTCGCAGATGTCTCCACTCGCAGATGTCTCTTCTGGAGGCCTCCTGGTCTTCTTTAGACCGCTCACAGTGACGTGACCATATCGGAAGTTGAGCTGGTGGTCACACTCCACTATCTCGTCCCTCCCGGTCTGGTCCATCCCTACTACGAGGAGTGCACCAGCTTCGTCGTTTCTCCTGGAGAGGATTTACCAGGCGTCTGTTCCAACGCGGTTCTGGAAACCGATGAAGGCCAGAATCTCCTCGTTCGTCCTATCTGCACTCCTCGGGCAGAACAACGTGGCGTTGTATACTGCCGGGATGTCCTCTCCCGTGCGTGTTTCAAGGGGTACTCCCTTCCACGTCCGCAGCTGAGGTACGGCAAGTTTTAGCCACTCAGCTGTGCTCTCGTCCAGGCAATCGATTATCAGGTGACCCACCCTGAAGTGGATCCCTCTGAAAACGACCGGACCGCTCCACGCTGACGTGAGCATCTCGTCCATGATGGACTCCTGTAGTCCAGACAGCTCCTCGTTGGTCAGGCTGACCACCGGGAACCTCTCCGGGAGGATGGCCACCTTAATGAACGATGCCTTCTTGGCAGCCTCCGCGTATGTCGGACGGGGTCCGGTGGGCGTTGGTGCCGGGCCAGAGGATTGTCCTCCGGCGGGTGTCGGTTTCTGGTCTCGGCGGGGCTGGGAAGGTATCTTCCTGGCCTGCACCTTTGCCTTCTCTACCGCTGCTGCTGCTGATGTACTAGGTCCATCTTGCCTCGGGGCCCGTGAGCTTGGGGGTGTCTGTGGGTGGTGTGCGGCTGGTGTTCAGCCGTTTGCCAGCCGGTGCTGCTCCTGATGCCGGTTGCTCCCTCGGCTCCTTTGCCTTCTTCAAGGCCTCCTCTGGCGTCAAGCCCTGCAAGAGGTACCTGAGGCACCACATGACTTTTGACCCTGGCAGGCCACGCCTGTTCGGGTCATCCAGTCCTCCGGGCTGTCCTAGGGCTGGAAGGGCGTCTTGCTTCTTCAGCTGTCTAATAGAGTGTGGCCTATCAGACGCGAGAGGTGGTCGTGCTGGCAGGGTAAGTCCTGCTGGCACACCGCGCTCCCTGGTTGGAAACACTTGCAGCGCAGGTCTGGCCTGAACTGCTGGTGAGATCCACCGTCGAGGAGTCTATTCTCGAAGTGTCTTGCGACACGGGTCGCAGGGATATCCTGCGGGATTTTTATATTGGTATTCTTCTTTATGTTGAAGTCCTACGAGCTGCGGAGAAGTATAATGTCCGCCCGGGCCGAGATCCGCCGTACCCGGGTAAGGCGCAGTTAGGACAGACGGTCGCCACTTGTCTGAACCCTCCGTTTGCGACTGGGCTATTTATTGACTCGTGAGGGAGGGGGTGTGTAAGGCTACGGTGATAAGACGGCCAAACAAGCGTCTTGTCGGTATACGTTCGTAGGTATACCCGCTGTTTGTCCGGGGTTGCTTGATCGCTTACGCTTATTCGCAACTAATCTTCCCGGAAGGCCGTCCGCTATCCGCAACCTGCGACCCGCCTGATTGCCCCAGCTAAGCGTCCCTTCGAACCATCTCACCAGTTCTTGAGGACCAAGTAGAATGCATTAACAGCCAAAAAAATATTCTTTTAATCAAAACATCAACTTGGATTGACCACAAAAATAACGAATTACTACTCATTTCAGATATCCCTATTAACCACAAAATCATAAACACCATTAAAATAATTCCTTATCCCGACCATAATGGGTATCAGTTAGACTATTCAGATCAACAATCATATTTTGAAGATGAGAATAAAATTTATAGCCAAGACAATAAAGAAGTTAATAATGAATGCATTAAAAAAATAACTAAGCGCAAAAATTCAATTTCTAATTTTATACCAACTCTTTATAAAGAAATGATTCAATACGTTAAAGCAAATTATATGTATACTTACATGGAGTCTACCTGAAACTATAAATGGCGAAATAAAAATAAATGGAAGCAAAATTATCAGAATAAAACAATGTAGAATTAAAGTTGGAAATGTTATTTTAAGCAAAAATTCGTTTAGTCCAGAATTTGATTTAACAGCATTGTATTCACCGATTAATGTAACTAAGATAAAGATAGTAGAACATAATGATGTTTTACAACTAATTTCAGAAAATAATACCACACTTTACGTAATTATAACATTGGTTGTTATTGTTCTTAATATTTTTCTTGTCCTATCAACATTTTTTACACTAAATCCACTTACCATTTTATATACAAAATTTAGAAAACAAGCAAAAAATAATCAAGAACCACAACAAGAAATAGAACCGGCACAAAACCGGTGGCCTGCATTGTACCCTGAAATGCCAGCCCAAGCATAGGCAACCCTTTTTAAGGGGAGGGAAGTGACATATTCACATATTCACATACCAAGAAATAAGAATGTGCAGTGTAAGCGATCCCACGCTGAATCAATGTAAACAATCCACATCCGTAGCAGGCGATGCTGCTCCTCAATAACATAAACAATTATTGCAATGGCACTGTCGATCTCAACTAATATCCCAAACGGGCGCTCTTGCTTCCAAGCTTATGTACAACCAATATCCCAAACGGGCGCTCTCGCTCCCAAACTTATGTAAACAAAGGGCAGCACAAGAAATATTTTTGTCACCAGTTTTTAGTCTTAAGCTGAGATCCATCAAGTAAATACATTAACTTAATCTTTTGTGTGTTTGTACTCCAGCGTTGTCCTAAGTCAATTGACGGGACATTAATTCGACTCAACAATTAATAAAACATAAACATTTTACTGGCGCAGTCGGTAGGATACAAAAAGTATCCGAAAAAAAGAACGTCGAGTGGAAAATAAATTAAATTTTATAATTCAGTTCTCGAATAATAATTACGCAGCACATTTCAAAATCCTTCAACTTGGATTATAATTCCAAATCGATTGTCCAACAAAAAGTGGAAGAATAGAAATACAAAAAACAAGAATAAGTCCAAAGGCACCTAACAGTCAATAAGAAATAAATTTAACTTAAACCTTAATAAGTGAAATCAAAAATAAAGTAAAACAAATTTTTTATTTTACCATAACTAAAAAACAATAAGTCCAAAGGCACCTAACAGTTAATAACAACATATAAATTTTAAGAAAAGTTTAAATTAAACAAACTCTTAAGGCAGGGCTCTACCGGCAGGCCTCAATTTCGAGCCTATTTTCAAAAATTGATTGGGAAAGAACTACTGAAGATAATTTCATGAACTTTTTTTTATTTTATTGGTACGTCTGTCGACTTGAAAATCAGTTATTCAAAAAGTATGCCTAGTGGTTCTGTTGTCCTTGGGATGACCTTGAAATGTCCTTCTAAAATTTGGAGGCCCGACTTAGGTTTTTGCGATGTCGTTGTCAGAAATGAAGAAAGTAAAATTTGTTTATAATTATTGTTACCTTGGCTATGTTTTGCCGATCGGGATTTTTTTATCTCGAAATTTGTAAAAAATATACAACTTTTTACAAAAATTTTCAATTTTACCATGTTTTTTCATAGTTTAAAAGCTGTAAAAATTCGAAAAATTAAAATTTTCAAAATCCGGATCGGGAAAACATAGCGACATGTTTTCTGAATAATTGTGCCAAAATGAGATGAATCCGATAAATATTACTGGTAGAAAGCTTACCATCCATTTCAAAAAAGTCAATTTTTGGGAAAATGCGTTTAAAGACAAAGAACCGCTTGGAAACGGCCGTGAGTGCATGACTTCAAAGTTGCGAAAACCCATGAAGGAATGCTTTTTTCGAAACGCTTTTACTGGCGTTTCTAAGATCGTCTTCCTTCAAATTATGAAAAAAATCGATTTTTTCAAACCGCGACGGTAGAGGACTGCCTTAAACTTTAATAAGTGAAATCAAAAATAAAGTAAAACAAAATTTTGTATTTTACCATAACAAAAAAAATTTACTTTAACAATGGCACAACCAATTATCGCCGCAGCCCAAATCGTTACGCTAAGCGACAACAACCTTGCTGAAGCTCGTCGACAGCTAAAAGACATCATGCCATTTAAGGGTGATCCAGAAACTCTCTACACCTTCGTCAGCAGAGTGGACTATGTAATTTCACTCTACCCAACAAATGATGTGCGACAACAGAGGATTCTTCTTGGTGCCTTGGACGGACACGTAACACGATCATTGGGCCTTCCGAACATTGAAGATTGGCCTACCCTTAGATCGAGACTAGTTGCAGAATTTAAACCCCAAACACCGAACTATAAACTACTGGAGAACTTCAGGGAGACACCTTACAAAGGAAATCTGAGAGCGTTCTGCGAGGAAGCAGAAAGACGACGTCAAGTGCTGATTTCGAAATTGCATCTGGAAGGTAACCAACCAGATTTTCTTATTTATGTTCAGGCGATTAAAGATTCCATTAAAATATTGATCAGAAAATTACCAATACAATTATTCACAATTTTGGTTCATCATGATATTGCAGACTTAAGATCGTTAATTACTATTGCACAAAATGAGGGAATATATGAAGAACATATTAATTTTGAATTAAATAAAAATCCAGAAAACCGTAATAAAAACTCAAACCCTAATCAGAATTCGAAACCACACAAATTCAATACAAATACCCAAACCCAATATCGACCAAGTTACCCACAATATTCTCAGCCATTCCAACCTAATTTTAATCAATACACGCCATCATTTAGACCCACCTATACACAGCAGATGCCTAACAACCAAGCTATGTGGCACGCACCAAATAATTTCGGACCTAACCAATACATGAACTCACAACCATTTACTCACAAAAATCCTTTACCCACAACTTTCCAATAAAATTCAAAATCCTCAAACAGCATATTTTAAAGGAAATACATTCCCCAACAACAACAACCCTCCACATCTAAAAATACTAACTTCCCGGTTACCAAACGACTAAGACCATCGGACAGTGAGCAAACCAAAATGTCTATTGACGAATTGAGATTTCAAGACGCGCACGAATACGAAGAAATACAACCTAATTATTATGAACAACAGTATTATGACCAAAATCAATACCATGGGTTGATTAATGAAGGGCAACAACAGGTACAATCCACCCAAAATAAAGATGAACAAAATCAAAATAGCTCAGAGACAAATGAAAATTTTCGGTTAACAGCCCCGGACAACACCAATACATAGAAATAGCATACAAAGGTTGCACATACAATTGCCTTATAGACACAGGATCCACAATACAATATGATTAATAAAAATATATTTTGTCTTCCTATTCAAAATACTAAATGTGAAGTTTTGACATCAAATGGTCCCATTACATTGAACAACGTAATTATGTTACCCAGCAATAGTATTTTTAAAACAAATGAACCATTTTATGTACACAGTTTTTCTAATAATTATGATATACTGATTGGCAGAAAATTGTTGAAAAATGCACAATCAATTATAAATTACAAAAATGGCACAGTTACCCTTTTTGATAAAACATACAAATTAATAACTTCAAAATCAGAAAAAAACCAAAATTTTTATATCCAAAAGGAACTAGAACCAATTAAAAAATCACCTCAGGAATCAATAAAAAAATTAGAATTTGGATTGTTTCGATTAGGTCACCTTAATCAGGAGGAAACTTTAAGGTTGAAAAGTTTATTAAATAAATTCAAAAATCTTCAATATGAAGAAGGAGACAATTTACCATTTACAAATAAAGTAAAACAAAATTTTGTATTTTACCATAACAAAAAAAAATTTACTTTAACAATGGCACAACCAATTATCGCCGCAGCCCAAATCGTTACGCTAAGCGACAACAACCTTGCTGAAGCTCGTCGACAGCTAAAAGACATCATGCCATTTAAGGGTGATCCAGAAACTCTCTACACCTTCGTCAGCAGAGTGGACTATGTAATTTCACTCTACCCAACAAATGATGTGCGACAACAGAGGATTCTTCTTGGTGCCTTGGACGGACACGTAACACGATCATTGGGCCTTCCGAACATTGAAGATTGGCCTACCCTTAGATCGAGACTAGTTGCAGAATTTAAACCCCAAACACCGAACTATAAACTACTGGAGAACTTCAGGGAGACACCTTACAAAGGAAATCTGAGAGCGTTCTGCGAGGAAGCAGAAAGACGACGTCAAGTGCTGATTTCGAAATTGCATCTGGAAGGTAACCAACCAGATTTTCTTATTTATGTTCAGGCGATTAAAGCTTCCATTAAAATATTGATCAGAAAATTACCAAAACAGTTATTCACAATTTTGGTTCATCATGATAATGCAGACTTAAGATCGTTAATTACTATTGCACAAAATGAGGGAATATATGAAGAACTTATTAATTTTGAATTAAATAAAAATCCAGAAAACCGTAATAAAAACTCAAACCGTAATCAGAATTCTAAACCACTCAAATTCAATACCCAAACCCAATATCGACCAAGTTACCCACAATATTCTCAGCCATTCCAACCTAATTTTAATCAATTCACGCCATCATTTAGACTCACCTATACACAGCAGATGCCTAACAACCAAGCTATGTGGCACGCACCAAATTATTTCGGACCCAACCAATACATGAACTTACAACCATTTACTCACAAAAATCCTTTTCCACAACATTCCAATAAAATACAAAATCCTCAAACAGCATATTTTAAAGAAAATACATTCCCTCAACATCAACAACCCTCCACATCTAAAAATACTAACTTCCCGGTTACCAAACGACTAAGACCATCGGACAGTGAGCAAACCAAAATGTCTATTAGCGAATTGAGATTTCAAGACGCGCACGAATACGAAGAAATATTATGACCAAAATCAATACCATGGGTTGATTAATGAAGGTCAAAAGTACTAAACTTGAAGTTTTGACATCAAATGGTCCTATACGCACGAATACGAAGAAATACAACCTAATTATTATGAACAACAGTATTATGACCAAAATCAATACCATGGGTTGATTAATGAAGGTCAAAAGTACTAAACGTGAAGTTTTGACATCAAATGGTCCTATAACAATAGCAATAGAATTTTTAAAACAAATGAAAATTTTATGGACACAGTTCTAATAATTATGATATATGTACTAATTGGCAGAAAATTGTTGAAAAATGCACAATCAATTATAAATTACAAAAATAGCACAGTTACCCTTGTTGATATAACATACAAATTAATAACTTGAAAATCAGAAAAAAACAAAATTTTTACATCCAAAAGGAACTAGAGCCAATTAAAAAATCACCTCAGGAATCAATAAAAAATTAGAATTTGGATTGTTTAGATTAGGTCACCTTAATCAGGAGGAAACTTTAAGGTTGAAAAGTTTTTTAAATAAATTCAAAAATCTTCAATATGAAGAAGGAGACAATTTACCATTTACAAATACCATTAAACACGTACTAAATACAACGCATAAATCCCCAATTTGTTCAAAACAGTACCCACTTTCTGCACAAATGCTTAATAAAGGATTAATTAGGGAAAGTAATTCACCATACAATAGTCCTACCTGGGTAGTACCCAAAAAAACGGATGCTTCTGGTAAAATGAAGTATAGAGTAGTAATTGATTATAAGAAGCTCAATAAAATAACTATTCCCGACAGATATCCAATACCAAACATGGACGAAATCCTTGGTAAACTAGGAAAATGACAATATTTTACAACTATCGATTTGGCAAAGAGATTTCGTCAAATAGAAATGGACCCAAAATCAATATCTAGAACTGCATTTTCCACTAAAAGCGGTCATTACGAATTCCTTCGAATGCCATTTGGCCTTAGAAATGCACCCGCTACTTTTCAAAGGTGCATGAATAATATCCTTCGACGATATTTTAATTTTTTCCACATCCCTTACCAAACATTTAAATTCATTACAACTAGTTTTTTCCAAACTTGCAGAAGCAAATTTAAAATTGCAGTTAGACAAATGTGAATTCTTAAAAAAAGAAGCTAGCTTTCTTGGTCACATCGTAACCCCTAATGGCATAAAACCAAACCACCTTAAAGTTAAAGCTATAGTTTCATATCCAATTCCAAAATAAAAGATATCAGAGCTTTCCTTGGATTATTATCGTATTATCGTACGTTCCGGATATTATCGTAAATCTATCAAAAACTACGCAGACATAGCAAAACTAATGACCAAATGTTAAAAAAAAAGGAGCAAAGATAGATACACAAAATCTCGACTACATAGAAGCAAAAAACTTAAAGCTTTAATAATTAGAGAACCAATTCTCCAATTACCCGATTTCGAAAAAAAATTCACTTTAACCACAGATGCCAGTAATTTAGCCCTTGGGGCCGTACTTTCTCAAAATTGTCATCCTATATTCTTTATTAGCAGAACACCTAATGAACATAAATTAAATTACAGTGCTATCGAAAAAGAATTACTCTCCATAGTTTGGGCCACTAAAACTTTTCGACATTATTTACTAGGACGACATTTTCTCATTACTAGTGACCATTAACCTCTTAAATGGCTGCATACCTTAAAAGAACCAAATGCCAAGTTACAAAGACTTTATTAAAGGAAAAGAAAATTCAGTTGCCGATGCATTATCAAGAATTAAATTAGAAGAAGATAATAGTAACCTAATTCATTTAACAGAAAAACCAATCAAAAATAGCACAGTTACCCTTTTTGATAAAACATACAAATTATTATATCCAAAAGGAACTAGAACCAATTAAAAAATCACCTCAGGAATCAATAAAAAACAAGAAAGAACGCTATAGTCGGGTTTCCCGACTATATGATTTGCGATACTCATTGCCCTCTCTAAAAACAGCTAGCTATCCCTCATCAATAATGTGTAGCCTACTTTCATGCGCAATCTGTTTTAAGCGCCCTCTCAAAAAAAAAAGGTTTGCCTACTTTTGAGCGCAATAAAAATTTTCAACGCATTTGTATACACAATTTTTTGAAAATGGTCAGATTTTAAATTTTTAGATATTTGGGTAGATATTTTCAATACGAACAAAATTTGTAAGGGCAACTTTTCTCTAGCACTAAAAATGTGGACACAACAGAGTTTTTTCCGGTTTGTAGGCGTAAAAAGGGGCGTGGTCAGGGTTTGAAACAAACTCGATCTGCGCCTTGCTTATAGAAGTCTGTGTGCAAAATTTGGTGGCTCTAGCTCTTATAGTTCCCGAGATCTCGATACTCGTACGGACGGACAGACAGACGGACAGACAGACATTTCAACGTTTACAGTATTTGCTTACTCTTCGAGTATCGCAAATAATTAGAATTTGGATTGTTTCGATTAGGTCACCTTAATCAGGAGGAAACTTTAAGGTTGAAAAGTTTATTAAATAAATTCAAAAATCTTCAATATGAAGAAGGAGACAATTTAACATTTACAAATACCATTAAACACGTACTAAATACAACGCATAACTCCCCAATTTGTTCAAAACAGTACCCACTTTCTCAAGCGCACGAAATTGAAGTCGATATCCAAGTGCAGGAAATGCTTAATAAAGGATTAATTAGGGAAAGTAATTCACCATACAATAGTCCTACCTGGGTAGTACCCAAAAAAACGGATGCTTCTGGTAAAATGAAGTATAGAGTAGTAATTGATTATAGGAAGCTCAATGAAATAACTATTCCCGACAGATATCCAATACCAAACATGGACGAAATCCTTAGTAAACTAGGAAAATGCCAATATTTTACAACTATCGATTTGGCAAAGAGATTTCATCAAATAGAAATGGTCCCAAAATCAATATCTACGGGGTGCCACAGAAACCGTCGACGGTTTTGGGGAGTAATTTTTCGGAAATTCGGAAAAAAATCGTCGGTGCTACAGAAACCGTCTCGAACTTGTTGTTGGGACTAACGATTCGGAAAAAAGACAGGGCTGACTTCTTATTTTTATTTGTCATTTATTTCCTATTTTTCAATAAATTCAAGCCAAGTTTTACTTATTTTTGCAAGACAATACCAACAACTAAAAAAACTCTACACATAAATCGTAACGAACAAAATAGTTCAACATTTTAAAATGACCGCCAACCTAAACAACAGAAGCCATCCCTGTATTACATGGCTTCTTATGAGAGGCCGCTACATAAAATCAGTCCCCCAGAGCGAATCCTTTTGCGAAAGCAAATCAAGAGCACGGGGGCTCGCTTTGATTTCCTATGCTTTCCCCTAAAACTAAACAACATTTAGGCAATAATCTTCAAAATTTGTTGAATTCACTTGCATTTTTATACAATTTGTCTTCTTCTTCGTCGTTTTTTAAGGTTTTTACCCAAGCCGGTATTTTTTGCCACACGCGGTCACACTTAAGTGCAATGCAACGATTTGTTTTATTAATTTCATAAGAAGTACAACTTATTTTCACTTGAAATTTTGACACGCTATAGTTATAGTTATAAACAATAGTATAGCGTACCATAACAATAATAACAATCATATTTAAAATATGAAAATTACTCCGAAATTTGGCATTTTCTATTTGGAGCAAGTTGGCATTTTGGTTTCTCGGGTGAAATTTGGCCGGAATCACACAAGCAATTTTTGAGGTGACGGTTTTTGGAGATTTATTAATTTAAAATATAAAAAGATCAAAACATAAAAAATGTTGTATGCAGATAGCACATACAATTCATTACCGTTGTTTTAAAAAATTTTTCATTATTTATAAAAAGGTGCAAGTATGCTTATTTTATAAAACTGTCGTTTAAAACACGGGGGAAATGATAGAGTTTTCTGTGGCACCGACGGTTTTGCCTTGGGTTGGAACTTGGGCGGACTTCGGGAGGAACGGTTTCTGTGGCACCCCCGCTAAAACTGCATTTTCCACTAAAAGCGGTCATTACAAATGCACCCGCTACTTTTCAAAGGTGCATGAATAATATCCTTCGACCGTTGCTCAATAAACACTTTTAGACGATATTATAATTTTTTCCACATTTCTTACCGAACATTTAAATTCATTACAACTAGTTTTTTCCAAACTTGCAGAAGCAAATTTAAAATTGCAGTTAGACAAATGTGAATTCTTAAAAAAAAAAGCTACCTTTTTTGGTCAACTCGTAACCCCTAATGGCATAAAACCAAACCCCCTTAAAGTTAAAGCTATAGTTTCATATCCAATTCCACAGTAAAAGATATCAGAGCTTTCCTTGGATTAACCGGATATTATCGTAAATTTGTCAAAAACTACGCAGACATAGCAAAATTTGTGGGAGTCAAGCTATTTTTCCAGACCGGCAACTCTATGTTCTCATAACATAGTGATTCGCAGTGCTGTTAAGCGCATCCATTTCACAGCCCTTCGCTAAGCGAGGATCCGATCCTGGCTAATTTCAATACTTTTTCGGTATTCTGGTATTTTGTTCCCCCGTGGATTTTTACAAACTGTGTCCATACTGGCTTGATCAGCGTCGTTTCCGCTAGCTTCGTTCTCTTTTCTGGATACTTCTGCCGAGTACGGTTCGTTCGCTCCCTAAAAACCGGGAAAATAAATCCGTGTGCATCATTAAACCACGCTGTCAATTTCCGAGAAGAGTTTGCTGTTTAACATAGTTAATATTGTGCCCGATATTGTGGTAAGGTTATTTGTGCACAATATCAGCAAATTCTAAGTGCTTTTCCCCCAAATCAGTGTCTGGCGTCCCACTTGTGTTTTATAAGCTTAAACAAATCTTTAAAACACGTGGAGACCGTTTTCTTCGCCCAGCCCAGGCTTTGGCACGCCTCGTGGCCAAAATAACTGTGAATCTAGCCAGTGAAATCACCCCGAGCAATCGGATTGCTGCTCCATAGTTCGAGTTCCCGGAATTTTCTGTAAGTAGAAAAGGTCGAACCCACGTGTCTAGTAGGATCGACTAATTTTAGTGTTTTGTGCTAGGATTCTCGCGATCAAAGCGGATTTTGTTCTTTCCGTTGCCAACAGCGAGACGCCGTTCGCCGTTGAACTGGAAATTTCGCATCTTCTTCTTCCGCCTGCGATTTGCAAACACGTTATTCATTTTTGCGAGTGCGAATTCTACGAACTCAACCCGGACCAGAACGCAGTGTCTTTTTCTTTTTCCTGCCAAACGCAAAGAGTATTTCGTCGTGCATAAGGAAGTGTGCGTCTCCCTCGTGGAACTGCTGCAAGCAAAAAGCAGTTTTCCGTGCACCGCTAAGCTGTGCGTCATCCCTCTGCATACCCCCGGATTTATCAAGGAACAGCAAGTCGCATAATTCATCATCTGTGCGTCTGTGCTTCAAATTCTGCGTGAGCGTTGCGACACGTTCATGCCTGTTCATTCTTGCGCCCCGACCGGATTCAACAAGAATTTGTAAACGAATTCTGTTTCGATCATCGTCCTGCAAGTCGACTCGTTGCGTGGAGCAACAGCGACACGTTCACGCATGCTCATTCGTGTGAACATTTCTGAGTATCAGTAGTTTAGATTTGATATTTTTTCTTTTACATCTAAAACCCATTACTTATAAATTTTTACGATCCTCATTATAGTCGATGTAAATGTGTGTGCCATCTTGACATTATATTTATGATGTACATTTATCAAATTTAATTAAGATCTACAGCAACAAATCTTCAGTCATCAGGCCTGCTGACGTCGACGGATGCTTCGTAAGTTCGGCATAGCCGTAAATATTTGATACATTAATACATCCATATTTTTGTCATTGATTGCACAACCCTTGATATACACATATAATCGACATACAGTAACGTAATTCCAATTAGAACATTTTTAGAATTACTTTGATTTGAATTTAAAATGACGAAATTCTAATAAGAATCGTTCAGAAATCATTTAAAAAATTATTATTTAACGTAATCGTGGTCTAAGTGCCTTTGCTTTCATATCTTACTTTTCGACTAGAATAAATTCAAATAAATATTTAAGAATAGTGGACTAAATACATAATGTAAGCCACAACCATTAATTATTTAAAGTAAATTAAAGTTTATATTCTTATTAGCCAGTAATACAAAAATCTCCAAATATATAGAGAGTCCTTTAACGTAAATACCGTTTACTAGTATTAGGAAATTTAGTTTTAATAACATGTATCCCATTACTATCGTTTTTCTTGAATTATATTATGCTTAAAATGAATTAATTCGAAATATTTTGAGGGCACCTTTGGGTATGTAGCGCAGCGGTTGTATATGGGTGGAGTCTGATTAGACTTCACAGGTAGGGTGGGTATAGAAGGAGGCCAACAACATCTGGACCTCCATCTTCGATAGGTACACTTTCTTGTCCGATTATTAACCGTTTGGTTTTATATTTCATTGATATCGTCTCTCTGTCTACTAATGTTAGTTCTGTGACACTCTTGTTCCCTCTTAACACAAACCCACGCCACTCTCCCTGAGCCTGCCGGTCAAAAATGTAGACAGAGGTGTTGAGGTGGTACAACGCTCAATGAGTGTGTTCGTTACAGAATTAATTGGCGCCCAACAATGGGGCAAGCCCGATGCCTGATTAGGCATCTGTCGTTTGACAGCCGAGCTTCCCGAATTTTTCAGTCCATCCATTTTTGTAAATTGTAGTTTCAGTAGGTATTTTATTTCTGTCTTGGATTTGATGGTACTCTGGATAGGTCCGGAGCCATACCAGCAGAAATTTCATACGTTTGTTATATGTTTTTCTATCAGTTCGGAAATATTCGAACATTATAGTTAAAGACATTCCACTTTGAGTTTTTGATACTTAGGATTTATAGTTCTGATTAGGTCGGTTCTGTACCAGGTAATCAATATTCGAACAAAACCTTCTTTCCATTTAAGATCGAGATTTGCTCAAGCTGAATAGATTCGGCTGGTTCCTCTTTTAAATGGTAAGACCTCAAATCATTAAATTGTTTAATAGAATCAGTTTTCAATGCCAGTTTATATTATGTACCTATCGAATTAAACAACCTGCTGCTGCTTACTACTCAGGATAAGCCCCTCGTTATCTTATCGTATTATCGCATTCCCTTTTCGAAGATTTCCTTCGTCTGTATTCTTTTTTTCGATCATTGTTTAATGATATTATCGTATACCTTTTCTTCTAGTTCGATCATTGTTTAATGATATTATCGTAAACCTTTTCTTCTTTATTGTTTTCTATCCTTTTATTCTCGTTTAGTCACTATTTCTCATATCGCTAATTACATCAATATTTATCGCTGGTAAGATTTCGAATTAGATTTGTTCTGCCAGTTTTTACAATTGACTTTTATTTTGATTAAGGTTGCCTAGACTACAAAAGCTTCGAAAATGCCAGTTAGACGCAGTAACGAAAACTTAGTAGATTTAGGGACTGACAAGTCGTTGCTGTGCAGCATTTGCAACGGTGCAATTTGCAATGTGGATTTAATTGAAACCCCTTGCAAACATGCTTTTCACAAGGTTTGTTTAGAAAATTGGCTTCAGAACAATGACAAATGCCCTTCTTGTGCCCATCCCTGTTCTCAGTCTGAGATGGAATTTAATTCGTCTCCCAACACAAATTCTCAAGGTAACAAAATAGTTACCAGATCAATTTCTCGAAATGCAGCGAATCAGAATAGTAATCTTGAAATTCAGAATTCTAATCAGAGTTCCCATCAGCAAGTTTCTAACAGGGACAACTCAATTCCAGGTGGCGTAATCGAAGACCGTGTTCAAATTCAGCAAATGATGCAAGCTATGGAAGCAAGGATGACCCAATCTGTAGCAGACCAAGTAACTCTAGCGTTTGCCCAGTTGAATAGATCTTCATTCATTAATAATGATCAGATGGAGCCGCAACCAAATTTGCGAAATAATATAGGTCGAGCTGGTTCTGAAACATATTCGGCACCGAATAATAGTCAGCGAGTTAGAACTTCTCCAGATTTTCGTAGCGATCGTAGTAATCTTTCCGTGGATCGTCCTGACAGAACTTCAAATGTCATTTCGAATTGGCGTATAAAATTCTCTGGTTCTACTAACGACATTGCAATTGAGGATTTCATATATCGAGTTAATTGTCTAACTTCACAATGTTTGAATGGAGATTTTGATCTTCTTTCCCAGTTCGCTAATTTACTGTTTGCAGGTCCTGCTTTATCTTTTTATTGGCGTGTTCATAGGGCGGTAGATAACTTGACTTGGAGTGCATTGTGTAGGCGTTTAAAAGAAAGATATCAGGATCAGAGGTCGGATCGCGAAATCAAAAGCGACATGCGTCGTCGTAAGCAAGGTAGCAATGAGAGCTTCGATGATTTCCTAGATGCAATGCTTTCCATTGCAGATTCCCTTCGAGAACCAATGCAGGATAGTGACATAGCCATTGAAGTTCGTCATAATCTCAAATCAGAGATCAAGCATGAACTGTTGCATATTGACACCCCGGATTTGGCAACATTGCGTAAGGAGTGCCATCGTCATGAGCAATTCTTTCGTAGCACTCGGACCAAACCAGTCCAACGTGCAAATCAGAACAAACGTTTTGTCAACGCAATTCTTCATGAAGATGATTCGGAAGATCAGTCTGAAGATGAACCGGATGTTGAGGACGAAGTTTGTGCTGTAAGGGCTCTTGACAAGTTTAAGTGTTGGAACTGTGACGAAACAGGCCACAGGTACCAAGATTGTCTTAAATCTCGCCGTGTTTTCTGTTATGGTTGTGGTACACCAGAGGTGTATAAACCCAACTGTGCAAAATGTAAGTCGGTTTCGGAAAACTCCAAACAGGACATTCGCCGTGTTCAGAAAGTGGATGTCCGCCATTAGCTTCGGATAGTTTAATAGTCCCTGATTCTTCGGCAAATGACGCCTCACCCATTTTGCCTTCCACTCAACCTGAGGTTTTGGTTCCCCTATCTTTCAACCCATATCATTTGCGGTTGCAAGAATATATTAAGCGTAGGTCTAAAATATTTAACATAAGCTCTATTGTAATTCGCAAGCCCCGTTCGTCTTTGCGGATTCGAAAGTTTTGGATTCGCTAATCGTTTGCCCGTTTAATTTACTCATATTCAGATATTTGATGAGTCGCATTCAGCTCTTTTAGACAGTGGGGCAAACAAAAGCGTCATTGGTGGTGAGCTAGCGAAACAAATATTAGCAAATAAGTCATTTAATAAATTTAAGTCTGTAGTTCGTACTGCTGATGGCCAAACGCAAGCTGTTGCTGGCACGATTACTATTCCCCTGACATACAATTCTATCGAAAACAACTTTGAATTCTTAATAGTACCTTCCATCAAGCAAAGCGTGATTTGCGGAATGGATTTCTGGAATACTTTTGGCATTTCTATAAAGCAATCATTCTCTATTAACGAAATCGATTTTGAACAAGAGGAAGACTCCACTCGTATTCGTTTGTCTGACTTGCAAAAATCCAAGTTACAGAAAGTCATCGACTTTTTCCCATCTTTTGAGAGTGAAGGCTTAGGTTTGACTAAACTGATAGAGCACAACATTGACACATCTAACGCAAAACCTATTAAGCAACGATTCTATCCCTTATCTCCAGCAAAAGAAAGTCTTTTGTGTCAGGAAATCGATCGCATGATCAAGATGGACGTTATTGAAGAGGCTCCTTCATCGCCTTGGTCTTCTCCAGTCACTTTGCATATCAAGCCTGGCAAAGTACGATTTTGTCTTGATGCAAGAAAACTCAACGCAGTCACTGTGAAAGACGCGTATCCGATTCCTATTATGGATGGTTTGCTTAGTCGCCTTCCTCCCGTGCATTGCATTTCCAAGATTGATTTAAAGGATGCCTTTTGGCAAATTTGTTTGGATCAAGAATCTCGTGCCAAAACTGCTTTCACTGTTCCGAATCGTCCGCTTTACCAATTCAAAAGAATGCCTTTTGGTTTGACTAACGCTCCACAAACGATGTGTCGTTTAATGGACTTTGTTATACCCTATCAGTTGAAGTCACATGTGCTAGTATATCTCGACGATTTGCTAGTGTTGTCGAACAGTTTCGAAGATCACCTTCTGCATCTTTCTGAGGTAGCTACGCAGCTGCGGAAAGCAGGATTGACAATAAATGTTCAAAAAAGTCAGTTCTGTTTGAAAAAGGTGGACTATCTTGGTTATCTGGTAGGCGAAGGTACTCTGCAAGTAAATCCCAACAAGATTAATGCCGTTAGTGAATTTCCAATTCCTAAGACCCAAAAACAGCTGAGAAGATTCCTTGGTATGACTGGTTGGTACCAGCGATTCATTTCAAATTACTCTTCAGTCATCTTTCACCTTACAGAGCTACTGCGTGGCAAGTCCCTTATTTGGAATGACCAGGCTCAAGAGGCTTTTGAGAACATCAAAGCCAAGTTATGTTCTGCACCTTGTCTCGTTCACCCCAATTATGATAAACCTTTTATTCTGCAGTGCGATGCTTCTCTACATGGTGTGGGTGCAGTTCTAGCACAATGTGATGAGTCCGGTTCTGAACGTCCAATAGCATTCATGTCCAAGAAGCTTAACAAAGCCCAACGTAACTATACAGTTACGGAACTCGAATGTATGGCGGTAATTTTGGCGATAAAAAAGTTTAGGATGTATATTGATGGTCATTCGTTTAAAGTTGTAACCGATCACTCAAGCCTTCGTTGGCTTATGAACCAATCAGATCTTAGCGGTAGATTGGCCAGGTGGGCTATCAAACTTCAGGGTTTCTCCTTCGAAATCGAGCATCGTAAAGGTAGTGAAAATGTTGTAGCCGACGCTTTGTCTAGGTCGTTCGAGGAAGTGGACGAAATTGCTGCAATAGATCTTGAAGTTCATCCTGAAATCGATCTTTCGTCAAATGCATTCCAATCAGAAGAATATTCTTCTCTCAAGGACAAGTTTTTGTCTTTAAAATTACCTGACTTTCAAGTTGTAGATGAGTTTATCTATCACCGTGCCGCGTTCCCCAATTCTCTCGACACTTCACCAGATGATTGCTGGAAATTGTTGGTTCCTGAGTCGTTGCGCCAAAGCGTAATACGTTCGGCTCATGATCAACCATCATCTGCTCACTGTGGAATGGCTAAATGCCTAGAGCGTATCCGACGTCGTTTCTACTGGCCAAACATGGTTATCAACGTTCGGGATTACATTCGTGATTGCGAAACGTGCCAGACCACAAAATATCCCACACGTTCCTTGAAACCACCCATGGGCGCTCAAGTTCAAAGTGAAAGGATATTCCAAAGGCTATACCTCGATTTTATCGGTCCATTTCCGCGTTCCAAATCAGGAAATATAGGCATACTGATTATCCTTGACCACTTTTCGAAATTTACTTTTCTTAAAGCGGTTAAAAAGTTCAACACCAAGGTGATAACCAGTATATTGCGGGATGAGATCTTTTCTTGCTTCGGTGTTCCTGAAACAGTTGTGAGTGACAACGGCACTCAATTTAAAAGCCGTGACTTCTCCGACTTTCTCTTGAAATATGGCGTTCGTCATATGTTCACAGGTGCATATGCTCCGCAGTCAAACGCAGCGGAAAGAGTCAACCGTTCCATCAATGCCGCTTTGAGAGCATACATTCGTTCCGATCAACGCGAGTGGGACGTTTTCCTCAGTAGTGTAAATTGCTCTCTTCGTAACTCAATTCATCAATCCATCGGTTTCTCGCCCTATCATGTCGTTTTCGGTCATCACATGATTTCTCACGGACAGGACTATAAGTTGTTGCGTAAGCTTGGTTTACTCGCCGAGGGTGACGTCAGCCTTTCAAGGACTGACGAATTTCAGAAGATTCGTTCTAACATTGGCAAAAACTTGACTAAGGCTTATGAGGCAAATCAGAGATCTTATAATCTGAGAGCCAGACCCCGTTCTTTTGAGGTAGGACAGGAAGTTGTCAAAAGGAATTTCGCATTAAGTAATGCCGCAAACAATTTCAATGCTAAACTTGCTCCAGTAGGAATCAAGGCTCGAGTAAAGAAAAAGCTTGGTCAGTCGATTTATCTTTTGGAAGACATGAATGGCAAAGAGCTTGCCAAATTCCATGCCAAGGACATTTGGTAAATGCTTTTGACTCCTTTTTCAGTTTTTATTGTTAGTCACAGGGACTAAAAATCAAAGCTGTGGTTGTGGGAGTCAAGCTATTTTTCCAGACCGGCAACTCTATGTTCTCATAACATAGTGATTCGCAGTGCTGTTAAGCGCATCCATTTCACAGCCCTTCGCTAAGCGAGGATCCGATCCTGGCTAATTTCAATACTTTTTCGGTATTCTGGTATTTTGTTCCCCCCGTGGATTTTTACAAACTGTGTCCATACTGGCTTGATCAGCGTCGTTTCCGCTAGCTTCGTTCTCTTTTCTGGATACTTCTGCCGAGTACGGTTCGTTCGCTCCCTAAAAACCGGGAAAATAAATCCGTGTGCATCATTTAACCACGCTGTCAATTTCCGAGAAGAGTTTGCTGTTTAACATAGTTAATATTGTGCCCGATATTGTGGTAAGGTTATTTGTGCACAATATCAGCAAATTCTAAGTGCTTTTCCCCCAAATCAGTGTCTGGCGTCCCACTTGTGTTTTATAAGCTTAAACAAATCTTTAAAACACGTGGAGACCGTTTTCTTCGCCCAGCCCAGGCTTTGGCACGCCTCGTGGCCAAAATAACTGTGAATCTAGCCAGTGAAATCACCCCGAGCAATCGGATTGCTGCTCCATAGTTCGAGTTCCCGGAATTTTCTGTAAGTAGAAAAGGTCGAACCCACGTGTCTAGTAGGATCGACTAATTTTAGTGTTTTGTGCTAGGATTCTCGCGATCAAAGCGGATTTTGTTCTTTCCGTTGCCAACAGCGAGACGCCGTTCGCCGTTGAACTGGAAATTTCGCATCTTCTTCTTCCGCCTGCGATTTGCAAACACGTTATTCATTTTTGCGAGTGCGAATTCTACGAACTCAACCCGGACCAGAACGCAGTGTCTTTTTCTTTTTCCTGCCAAACGCAAAGAGTATTTCGTCGTGCATAAGGAAGCAAAAAGCAGTTTTCCGTGCACCGCTAAGCTGTGCGTCATCCCTCTGCATACCCCCGGATTTATCAAGGAACAGCAAGTCGCATAATTCATCATCTGTGCGTCTGTGCTTCAAATTCTGCGTGAGCGTTGCGACACGTTCATGCCTGTTCATTCTTGCGCCCCGACCGGATTCAACAAGAATTTGTAAACGAATTCTGTTTCGATCATCGTCCTGCAAGTCGACTCGTTGCGTGGAGCAACAGCGACACGTTCACGCATGCTCATTCGTGTGAACATTTCTGAGTATCAGTAGTTTAGATTTGATATTTTTTCTTTTACATCTAAAACCCATTACTTATAAATTTTTACGATCCTCATTATAGTCGATGTAAATGTGTGTGCCATCTTGACATTATATTTATGATGTACATTTATCAAATTTAATTAAGATCTACAGCAACAAATCTTCAGTCATCAGGCCTGCTGACGTCGACGGATGCTTCGTAAGTTCGGCATAGCCGTAAATATTTGATACATTAATACATCCATATTTTTGTCATTGATTGCACAACCCTTGATATACACATATAATCGACATACAGTAACGTAATTCCAATTAGAACATTTTTAGAATTACTTTGATTTGAATTTAAAATGACGGAATTCTAATAAGAATCGTTCAGAAATCATTTAAAAAATTATTATTTAACGTAATCGTGGTCTAAGTGCCTTTGCCTTCATATCTTACTTTCCGACTATTCGAATAAATATTTAAGAATCGTGGACTAAATACATAATATAAGCCACAACCATTTATTATTTAAAGTAAATTAAAGTTTATATTCTTGTTAGCCAGTAATACAAAAATCTCACATATATAGAGAGTCCTTTAACGTAAATACCGTTTACTAGTATTAGGAAATTTAGTTTTAATAACATGTATCCCATTACTATCGTTTTTCTTGAATTATATTATGCTTAAAATGAATTAATTCGAAATATTTTGAGGGCACCTTTGGGTATGTAGCGCAGCGGTTGTATATGGGTGGAGTCTGATTAGACTTCACAGGTAGGGTGGGTATAGAAGGAGGCCAACAACATCTGGACCTCCATCTTCGATAGGTACACTTTCTTGTCCGATTATTAACCGTTTGGTTTTATATTTCATTGATATCGTCTCTCTGTCTACTAATGTTAGTTCTGTGACACTCTTGTTCCCTCTTAACACAAACCCACGCCACTCTCCCTGAGCCTGCCGGTCAAAAATGTAGACAGAGGTGTTGAGGTGGTACAACGCTCAATGAGTGTGTTCGTTACAAATTAATGACCAAATGTTAAAAAAAAGGAGCAAAGATAGATACACAAAATCTCGACTACATAGAAGCATTCAAAAAACTTAAAGCTTTAATAATTAGAGAATCAATTCTCCAATTACCCGATTTCGAAAAAAAATTCACTTTAACCACAGATGCCAGTAATTTAGCCCTTGGGGCCGTACTTTCTCAAAATTGTCATCCTATATCCTTTATTAGCAGAACACTAAATGAACATAAATTAAATTACAGTGCTATCAAAAAGGATTACTCTCCATAGTTTGGGCCACTAAAATTTTTTGACATTATTTACTAGGACGACATTTTTTCATTACTAGTGACCAGCAACCTCTTAGATGGCTGCATACCTTAAAAGAACCGAATGCCAAGTTACAAAGATGGAGAGTCAAGTTAAACGAATACCTATTTAAAATCGACTAAATTAAAGGAAAGTTTCCGATGCATTATCAAGAGTTAAATTAGAAGAAGATAATAGTAACCTAATTCATTTAACAGAAAAACCAATAAACTATTTTAAAAAACAAATAATTTTCGTTAAATCCCATACAAGTAAAGTAGAGCATTCAACAATATTTGGTAACTCCATTACCACAATCCAATATAATGTAATGAAACTCGAAAAGGCCAAAAAAATTTTACTTGATCATTTTATGCAGATTTTGAAATCATTCAAAGAGCATACAGAAAAATTATTAATACCACTTACACTAAAGTAATTTGCAGCCTCTACCTATTAAAGAATGTTTGTTCATACGACGAATTCAAAGAAATTTTACTTCAATCACATGAAAAACTTAGATCCAGGTATACAGAAATGACTAAATTATTCAAAGAAAATCACTTCTTTCCATACAGCCAACTATTAATTCATAATATAATACATGAATGAAACATATGCAATTTGGCTCAACAAGCGTAACAGCGTCAGCGCCAGTGGAAAACAACAGTTAGTTCTCGCTGTGTCTGCCAAAGTTTTGTTTCGCTTTTTGTTTCGATTTTAGGCAGACCGCCAAGCGCCGGTGCAACGAACTGCAACTGCTTGTGTTTTCTCTTTCGGGAGTTGGTGCACTCTCTTAATTTCGTTCTCGACTCTCACTTCTTTGCTACGCCAAATGCTCTACACTTAAACAAATTTATTCGAGCCACCTAGAAATAAAACTACATAAATACATACAAAAAAAATAAAAAATAGTGGCTATATTGCAATAAATTAATTAATCTTTTAATTAAAATGGCACCTACACCTTCGCAGGTAGATAGGGTTGGTGAAGATATTGCAAGAATGAGGAAAGCTTTCGAAGAGAATAAAATTTCGTTTAGTCCGCTTCAAATTCAATGTCGATTGGAAATTTTAAATTCATATATTGCAAAAGCCATGGCATTGCAGTCGGAAATTGATGTGATAGATCCAGATAATAGGAATAGGTCGACATTAAAAGAAAATTGCGTAATTACCAAGGCATTATATATGTCAGCTGCTGGTACAGGTGAAAATCATAAACAGCAGGCTTTAGTCACGGGCAGTTCACATTCAAATCTGCCAAAAATGAAGTTACCAAAATTCAGCGGAAAACATTCAGAGTATAAACAATTTATTGGAATTTTTGAGCAACTAGTTGACTCTGATAATTCGTTATCCAACATCGAAAAATTTAACCATTTGTTAGCCTGCCTTTCTGACGAGGCATTGGGAACAATAAAAGCTTTTCAAGTCTCAGATGCAAATTATAAAAAAGGCATTGGCGAGTTTAAAGAGAGTTTATGACAACAAGTGTTTAATTTTTTTGGAACTCTAGCGCACCTTTAATAACAAAACCTTCTGCGTCTGCCTTGAGGTTAATAATTGATACAGTTGCAGTTCGTTGCACTGGCGCTTGGCGGTCTAAATTTTCGATTCGATTCGATTAGGGGACGAAAAAGATATTGTGAACGCGGTGATTAAACATATAGTTCTTTCTAAGGTAGGTTAGGTTAGGTTAGACCAGCTGGCTCCTGTTGGGAGCCACACATAGACCAGTTTGGTCCCCCCCCCCAGAGGGGGTGGTATGTCTTCAAGGATCATATTTACTCCTCTTCTAAGGTAGATCCGTACACCAAATCCAAGTATGAAGAACAGCTTAATTATGATGAACTGCCTAAATGGTCTGATTGCGTAAAGGTTTTAGATCGACGATATCAACATGTGTCAGCCGAGGAAGCGTCGAGGGGAAAGGGAAAAGTTTTTCGAAAATGTAAGAAAAATACTAGGAATTAGTATACTTGCTCCAGGGTCAATAATACAAGTGATCCAAAATGTTTATATTGCAGTTCTAATCATTTTATAGGTAATTGCCAGGGATTTAGCGGATCGATTTAACTTTGCCAAAATGAAGCAATTATGTATAAATTGTCTAAATGCGGGACATAGAGTATTTAAATGCACAGCATCTCTACTTCATTGATACCAAAACTCGAGTGAGCCACATTCAGATAGAAGCTGGCAGGACCAGCAAGGGCAAGGTGCTTATACTTCTCAAGCTTCTACCCATTCGGCTCAGGTTCTTCAAGACACAAGACTATCACATCAGTGGGAGAATCAAACTCAATTGCCAGAAGCAAAGTCACAACTACGTTATATTCGCAGCACAATGGGCACATTTTAACGTCTGAATTTTGGGTACTGGGAACCATAACTAGCAATCAGCCAGATAATATGCTTCCTGCAGGGCAGTGGAAAATTCCGGCCGGCATAGACTTAGCTGATCCAGAGTTCCACAGACCGCAAAAAATTGATATTTTGCTCGAAGCAGACTCCTTCTTCGATTTGTTGTGCAGTGGTCAAATCAAACTCACCAATGGAGGTCCATTGCTACAAAAAACTCTCTTGGGATGGGTTGTTTCTGGACGGTGTAAACAAAAACAAAAAGAAGCTACTTGTTGTATCGTCTTGTCGAAGGAAGACATGGTTTTGGGAGGACTTGTTCAAAGGCTTTAAGAGTTTAAATTTGATCCGCTCGTGCTTGGATCCTCGTTTGATGTCGCTTTAGAGCGTAGAAGCCTAAAAGACAGCTCACTTCGAGAAATGTACATCGCTTTTATGAAAGAATATTTGGAGTTGGGTCATATGTCTCCAACATTCAATAAGATTCCACCAGGACCGCACTACTTCATACCACAACAATGCGTTCTGAGGCCTGATAGTACCTCAACCAAACTTCAAGTCGTGTTTGACGCGTCTGCAAAGACAACTTCAGCGCAGTCTTTAAATGACATTTTAATGGTGGAGCCCACTATTCAGAGGGAACTGTTATTATCACTTGTTAGATTTCATTTAAATCGATTCGCTTTAACAGCAGATATATCGAAAATGTATAGGCAATTAAGTCTCGCAGAAGAAGATCGTAACTATCAATTCATAGTATGGCGCGAGAATCCATCTGATGAGCTACAAATATTTCGTCTTAATACAGTCACCTACGGAACGTCTTCAGCTCCATTTTTAGCCATTCGTAGCTTACAAGAACTTGGAGTTCGTAACAAGGATAAACATGAAATTGGTTCATACATAATTTGCAACGACTTTTATGTGGATGACATGCTTACTGGTGCCGATGATATTGACACCTTGAACGTGATGTGTAATCAAGTGTCAGAAATACTCAATAGTGGCGGTTTCCAGCTGTCTAAATGGTTTTCAAACCATCCACAACTAGAAAAAGGGAACAACACTGAAAAATCCCTAAATTTCAATGATACCGATTCGACCAAAGCCTTGGGTATGCGGTGGATGCCACACACAGACACATTTCGATTTCATTTAGATGAGAGTTTTACAAACTTAACTCCCACAAAACGCACAATTCTTTCAGTAAGCGCGCAGCTTTTTGATCCCTTGGGATTGCTTTGCCCCGTTGGCCTTACATCTAAGATTCTTCTTCAAAAACTTTGGCAACTTCAACTGAAATGGGATGAATTTATTCTGATGTCGTTACATACGAGTTGGGAAAGGTTAGAGAAGAATCTACTTAATCTTCACGCAGTCACCATTTCTAGGTTCAAGTTTGCCAGTGGGTGCTCAGCCGTTCAAGTTCACGGGTTTGCGGATGAATCCAGCCAAGCTTACGGATGTTGCATTTACCTTCGAGCAATCGAAAACGGAAAACGGATTGCTAGCAGCGAAATCGAGGGAAAACGAAAACCATACCAAGGCTTGAATTATGTACCGCCACACTTTTGGCACAATTTTGGTCCAACGTCAAAAAAGTTCTTGACAAATGTGTAATTGAGGAGTTTATTTCTGGACAGCCTCAGAAATAACATTACATTGGATTAATTCTCCCCCTTCGTCACTTGCAGTTTTTCTTTCAAACAGGGTAGCCACAATTCAAGAGCTATCAGAAAATATATCCTGGCGACATGTCCCTTCGCAATTTAATCAAGCAGACATTGCGTCCCGTGGCTGCGATGTAAGTGAACTGAATGAGTCTATTTGGTTCGAAGGTCCGAAATTTCTGTATGAAAATGAGGCATCATGGCCAGAAAACTCGCATTTTTCTATACCTTCCGAATTAAAAAACTCAGAGTTAAAAGGAGCTGCCCAAGTGTGTAAAGCCGTCGAGCTATCAACTCCGTTAGAATTTATTTCTCGTATCTCATCGTTTCCCAAACTCATAAGATTTCTGGGGTACGTTTACAGATTTCTTAACCTCTAAATTACGAGAAAAATCAGTAAGTCTGACTGCTAGAGAGTTACAACTATCATTTTTTAAACTGATGGAGATCATCCAAAGAAATGTTTTTGTAGAAGAGTACAAAAAAAAATGAAAAAAGGACATGTATTACAACCAAGTTTACAGATGATGACGCCCTTCATACAAAAGTTTTCTAAAGCTGGTAGAGGATTTTCGCTAATTCGGGTGGGAGGAAGACTCCTGCATGCACCTATTTCAGAAAATGCTAAATTTCCAATAAACTTCCCTTGTAAAAACTAAATTGTTGATTGGTATCTCCGAAATCTGCATTTGAGAAATTGTCACGCAAATGCAAAAACAACGATCGGTCTTCTTCGGCAAGAAATCAGGTTAATAAATGGTCGCAGAGAATGCACTCGGGTGGTTCGAAAATGCATCCATTGTTTTAGATGTAAGCCTGTTCTGATGAACCAAATTATGAAAAATCTGCCTGCGGATAGGTTTGAAATTTTAAATTCATATATTGCAAAAGCCATGGCATTGCAGTCGGAAATTGATGTGATAGATCCAGATAATAGGAATAGCTCGACATTAAAAGAAAATTGCGTAACTACCAAGGCATTATATATGTCAGCTGCTGGTACAGGTGAAAATCATAAACAGCAGGCTTTAGTTACGGGCAGTTCACATTCAAATCTGCCAAAAATGAAGTTACCAAAATTCAGCGGATAACATTCAGAGTATAAACAATTTATTGGAATTTTTGAGCAACTAGTTGACTCTGATAATTCGTTATCCAACATCGAAAAATTTAACCATTTGTTAGCCTGCCTTTCTGACGAGGCATTGGGAACAATAAAAGCTTTTCAAGTCTCAGATGCAAATTATAAAAAGGCATTGGCGAGTTTAAAGAGAGTTTATGACAACAAGTGTTTAATTTTTTTGGAACTCTAGCGCACCTTCAATAACAAAACCTTCTGCGTCTGCCTTGAGGTTACTAATTGATACAGTAAATGCAATTTTCGATTCGCTTTTGTCCCTAGGGGACGAAAAAGATATTGTCAACGCGGTGATTATACATATATTTCTTTCTAAGGTAGGTTAGGTTAGGTTAGACCGGCTGGCTCCTGTTGGGAGCCACACATAGACCAGTTTGGTCCTTAGTGGTACCGGGGAGTTGTGAGATCTCTAGACCGAGTTAACTATTGACGTCCTGCGGTATGCGAGTGTGTTTGGCAAAGGCCAAGAGCGTTTTGTGTCCGAGTTGACTCGCTTCCTCAAGCGATTTCAGCCATGGTTTTTCGAAGTAACGCTGTCTTTGCGCTGCAAGTGCCGGGCAGCTGCAGAGAAGGTGCTCCAGAGTTTCTTTGGCACCTGGTTCACTGCATTTCCTACATTTGTCGTCTATCAGCACCCCCAGCTTTTTCACGTGAGCCGCAACTAGACAGTGGCCTGTTAAGAGGCCAACTAGTAGCTGGAGTAGGTGCTGGTTAAGTTTTATGTTGTATTTCTTGCACATCTTCCTTGAGAACTTGCAGTCGGTGGTGTTCCTCCACCGTTAATCTGCAGTATATTGTGCATCCATCTCCATTTGGAGGTGTAGTGTTCGCAGAGGGGGTGGTATGTCTTCAAGGATCATATTTACTCCTCTTCTAAGGTAGATCCGTACACCAAATCCAAGTATGAAGAACAGCTTAATTATGATGAACTGCCTAAATGGTCTGATTGCGTAAAGGTTTTAGATCGACGATATCAACATGTGTCAGCCGAGGAAGCGTCGAGGGGAAAGGGAAAAGTTTTTCGAAAATGCAAGAAAAATACTAGGAATTAGTATACTTGCTCCAGGGTCAATAATACAAGTGATCCAAAATGTTTATATTGAAGTTCTAATCATTTTATAGGTAATTGCCAGGGATTTAGCGGAACGCCAGTTTTAGATCGATTTAACTTTGCCAAAATGAAGCAATTATTTATAAATTGTCTAAATGCGGGACATAGAGTATTTAAATGCACAGCATCCAAATGTCGGGTATGCTCACACGCACACCATACTCTACTTCATTGATACCAAAACTCGAGTGAGCCACATTCAGATAGAAGCTGGCAGGACCAGCAAGGGCAAGGTGCTTCTACTTCTCAAGCTTCTACCCATTCGGCTCAGGTTCTTCAAGACACAAGACTATCACATCAGTGGGAGAATCAAACTCAATTGCCAGAAGCAAAGTCACAACTACGTTATATTCGCAGCACAATGGGCACGTTTTAACGTCTGAATTTTGGGTACTGGGAACCATAACTAGCAATCAGCCAGATAATATGCTTCCTGCAGGGCAGTGGAAAATTCCGGCCGGCGTAGACTTTGCTTATCCAGAGTTCCACAGGCCGCAAAAAATTGATATTTTGCTCGAAGCAGACTCCTTCTTCGATTTGTTGTGCAGTGGTCAAATCAAACTCACCAATGGAGGTCCATTGCTAAAAAAAACTCTTGGGATGGGTTGTTTCTGGACGGTGTAAACAAAAAGAAGCTACTTGTTGTATCGTCTTGTCGAAGGAAGACATGGTTTTAGGAGGACTTGTTGAAAGGCTTTGGGAGTTTTAAGAGTTTAAATCTGATCCGCTCGTGCTTGGATCCTCGTTTGATGTCGCTTTAGAGCGTAGAAGCCTAAAAGACAGCTCACTTCGAGAAATGTACATCGCTTTTATGAAAGAATATTTGGAGTTGGGTCATATGTCTCCAACATTCAATAAGATTCGCGTCTGCAAAGACAACTTCAGCGCAGTCTTTAAATGACATTTTAATGGTGGAGCCCACTATTCAGAGGGAACTGTTATTATCACTTGTTAGATTTCATTTAAATCGATTCGCTTTAACAGCAGATATATCGAAAATGTATAGGCAATTAAGTCTCGCAGAAGAAGATCGTAACTATCAATTCATAGTATGGCGCGAGAATCCATCTGATGAGCTACAAATATTTCGTCTTAATACAGTCACCTACGGAACGTCTTCAGCTCCATTTTAAGCCATTCGTAGCTTACAAGAACTTGGAGTTCGTAACAAGGATAAACATGAAATTGGTTCATACATAATTTGCAACGACTTTTATGTGGATGACATGCTTACTGGTGCCGATGATATTGACACCTTGAACGTGATGTGTAATCAAGTGTCAGAAATACTCAATAGTGGCGGTTTCCAGCTGTCTAAATGGTTTTCAAACCATCCACAACTAGAAAAAGGGAACAACATTGAAAAATCCCTAAATTTCAATGATACCGATTCGACCAAAGCCTTGGGTATGCGGTGGATGCCACACACAGACACATTTCGATTTCATTTAGATGAGAGTTTTACAAACTTAACTCCCACAAAACGCACAATTCTTTCAGTAAGCGCGCGGCTTTTTGATCCCTTGGGATTGCTTTGCCCCGTTGGCCTTACATCTAAGATTCTTCTTCAAAAACTTTGGCAACTTCAACTGAAATGGGATGAATTTATTCTGATCTCGTTACATACGAGTTGGGAAAGGTTAGAGAAGAATCTACTTAATCTTCACGCAGTCACCATTCCTAGGTTCAAGTTTGCCAGTGGGTGCTCAGCCGTTCAAGTTCACGGGTTTGCGGATGAATCCAGCCAAGCTTACGGATGTTGCATTTACCTTCGAGCAATCGAAAACGGAAAACGGATTGCTAGCAGCGAAATCGAGGGAAAACGAAAACCATACCCAGGCTTGAATTATGTGCCGCCACACTTTTGGCACAATTTTGGTCCAACGTCAAAAAAGTTCTTGACAAATGTGTAATTGAGGAGTTTATTTCTGGACAGCCTCAGAAATAACATTACATTGGATTAATTCTCCCCCTTCCTCACTTATTTTTTTTTTTTAAACAAGGGTAGCCAAATTAAAAAATATAAAAAAAAAAATATACTTCCCTTTCCCTCCTTTATCAATTTAATCAAGCAAACATTCCGTCCCCTGTGATTGAAATAAAAGAGAAATTTATGTTTTTTTTTTTAAGTAAAAAATATATTTTTTATAAAAAAGAAGAAACAATCCAAAAAAACAAACCCCCTAAAACTCTATTTATTTATTTTTTTTTTCTCTTCTTCTTTTTAAAACAAAAAAAATTTATAGAGTTTTTAAAAAAATTTTTTTATAAAAAAAAAAAAAAAAAAAAAAAAAAAAATAATTTTAAAAAAATTAATTTCTAATTTTTTTATTTAAAATAAATAAAATAAAAAAAAATTTTATTTAAAAAAAAAAAGAAATTTTTTAGTCGTTAGGAGCCCCTCATTTTAACCAAAATCTTAATAGAAATTTGTAATCTATAGGAGACTTGCTTTTAAAGGAAATTGTGAGCGAGGGTTTTTGGATCGGCTAAATCGCGGTTGTTGCGCACGCTACGCACGTATGGCGCGCTTGGCGTCGCTGGCCAGAGGGGAGGGGGAAAGCGTGGAGTGCTCCCGCGTGCCTGTGCGACCCCTGGCTATGCGAAACCTATATCTGAGAGGGAAAAGTGGGAATATGTTCCCCTAGGGGCACGCTGGCGTTCTCTGGGAGTACCAGGTATTGCCGTAGTCACGCCTGAGGGATCACTAACTACGGGCTCGGGAAGGATCAGGGTTACTTTCTGAGAAAATACGCAAACACCGCAAATATGTTCCAACAGGGGCACGCCGGCGTTCTCTGGGAGTACCAGGTATTGTCGTGGCCACGCCTGAGGGAGCACTAGCTGCGGGATCGGGTTATTTTCTAAGAAAACTACGGAAATATTGTAAATGTATTCCAACAGGGGCACGCCGGCGTTCTCTGGGAGTACCAGGTATTGTCGTGGCCACGCCTGAGGGATTACAAACTACGGGATCAGGTTATTTTCTAAGATAACTACGAAAATATTACAAATATGTTCCAACAGGGGCACGCCGGCGTTCTCTGGGAGTACCAGGTATTGTCGTAGCCACGCCTGAAGGATCAAAACTACGGGTTTAGGAAGGGTTAGGGTATTTTCTATGAAAACTACTAAAATATCGAAGAAAACACAAAGATTTGGTTGTTTATAGTTACGGATTCACTTTATTTGTCCTTGTCCTGTGTTATTTCCCTGCTGCTGCACCGAGTTCTTATTGTATAAGCCACGCAGGCTGTACCGCGCGCGTTGATCACTTTGCACCACGAGTTTTTATTATCCACGTTCAGGAGCACACGTCTGCTCCCTGCAGCTTACCGGAAACTAAGAGGAAGGCAATGTCGATCGTTGCCGTTTAATATTATTTAAGCCACGCAGGCTGAACCGCGCGTTGGTTCCTGAGACACGAGTTCTTATTTTTCCAAGTTTTTTGCGGGGAGCACACGTCTGCTCCCTGCAGCTGTACCGGAAACTAAGAGGCAGAAGCAGCTCGAGCGGTATCGGACATCGACTCTTTCTGGGTTGCCACTCAGCCAAATATCGAGTAATCTCGGTCATCGACTCATATTCGCGTTGTCGATCGTTGAAATATCGAGCGATGTCGGTCATCGGCTCATGGTGTCGTTCGATATCGAGCGTAGCGATCTGGCGATGTCTTGTGATCTGGCAACGGGTGATCTGTCAGCGTGTTGATCGGGTAACACGGGATAACTGGCGTAAATGGCAACGTTGTTTAGGGCGCGCTTAGGTTTAAATTTAATACTCGTAACGGAAAAGGCTTCACATGTTTCTCTTAAACCTAATTAACAAAGATGAATACTTCATGGGGTTGTTTCGCTTATAGACTAGCTTAAAAATAATGTAGAGAAATGTAATGAAATTATAACTAAAATGTGTGCATCGCGAAACGATGCGTCACACCCCCTTCCTACTTCGGGGGGTCGAAAAGGATCCGAACGGTGCCGTTCGTCCTGCTGGTGACTCGGTAGTTTCCCTCGGCGTACTGCAGTCGGTAGCGCTGTCGAGATCGGGCCTGTAGTGCTCGGGCTTCGATGGTCTCTACGACGCTGGCGGGGATTTTCCCGTCGGGTGTGTCGCAGGTCCAGTTCACTGGAGGGTCCAGACGGACGTCGGCAAGGGGTTGATCCCGACCCTGCACATCCGGAGCAGCTGGCTCGTTGTCGTCGGGTAGCCAGTCCAGGACCATGTCCTCAACCTCGGGAGGAATTTCGGCCATCAAGACGTCCAAGGCCTCGTCGGAGATCTCCAGCTCCGGTGCGTTGGCGCTGGTGTCCGAAGGGGTCCGGTCACGGAGAGCCCTTTCGATGACGCTTACCGCATTCTCCTGCCGAGATGAGTTGGCCCGTTTCCTCCTGCGGCTACGTCGAAAAATAGCCCCATTGCCATCTTCGGAGTCACTGGATTGGGACGACCAGTCCATACACTTCCCGCTAGCCGTGTCCGACGATCCGGTATGGCCCAGGTTACGGACGGCGTCGTGAGCGGAGAAGGTTCCCTCTGCCCGGAGCATCCTGATTGTTGCTGACATGGCTGGTATTCCGTCAGCCAAACCGCAGACGGCGTCATGAACGGAGTGGGCGCGTTCTGACGGTTGCGGCTGGTTGATGACCGAGATGTCATCGTTGGGAACGGCCCGCGTGCCTTTTGTAGTGGGCGTCAGGTCCAGGGCGATGTCGGGAGCGGAGTGGTCGCGCTCCGACGGACGCAGTGGAATGATGGGTGGCCTTTCAGTGGCCGACGCAGCGTTGAAGACGGCGGGCGACAAGCCGATGGCGGCGTCAGGAGCGGACTCGGACTGACGCGGCTGGCTGGTGGCTGGGTGGTTGTGGGACAACACCGCGCCGAAAGCGACACCCAGTGGGGTTGTCAGGTCGAGGGCGATGTCAGGAGCGGAGTGGTCGCGCTCCGACGGACGCAGTGGAATGATGGGTGGCCTTTCAGTGGCCGACGCAGCGTTGAAGACGGCGGGCGACAAGCCGATGGCGGCGTCAGGAGCGGACTCGGACTGACGCGGCTGGCTGGTGGCTGGGTGGTTGTGGGACAACACCGCGCCGAAAGCGACACCCAGTGGGGTCGTCAGGTCGACAGCCGCCTCGTCATCGCTCGAGTCTGGGCCCATGAGAGCAGGGTAAGGTTCTGGCGAGGCAGGGAGCTCGATAGTCGGATCCTCGGTTGGCTGGAATGGCATTCGCATCCAGCACGAGGTGTACTCCACTCTGCCAACCATGTCGGACTACGTAACGCTCGGTGCTCTTGAAGTACTGGTGCGGGACGCCTCCGTAGCCGGTCCCGTAGTCGTGGCCACCAGTAGCCCCCTCGTCATTGAATTCGGTCTCGTCGCTGTCGACCTCCACGTATGCTTCCGGGGATGATGCGTTTCGTGGGCTGGCAGAACGGTAGAATTCGGCTACCCCGTCATCTTCGTTGTCGCTGGCATCCTCTACGTACGCCTCCGGGGATGCTGCGCTTCGTGGGCTGGCAGACGGCTAGAGCTTCGGCTACCCCTCGTCGTCTTGTCTGATTCACGGGCCGGCCTAGCATGCGGTGGTGTTGCCTGGGTTCGGCGCGTGTAAGTTGTCCCGGGGCGCAAGCGCGGATCTCGGGGCGGAGCGGCCTTCGGTGACGGCGCTCGGGGCGGAGTCGCATCGCTGTCGCTGTCGCTGCAAAGATTTACAATCTCTCGTTCCATGATGGTTTTCCTGCAGGACATTTATAATTAGGACTTATTTAGCTTAGGAAATGTATAATGTTCTATGTATGTAAAAAGTAATCTTAGAGTCGGGCAGCAGCTTACAAATCTCCTATCAGTGAATCAGGGCTTAGATGCTAACAATAGTTGTTTACCAAGTTTTGGTAGTTCATTCTTATAATCACCCCCCGTTGATACTTGGCGCCGTCGTCTCATCTCTCTCGGCTGGAACTGGAAGGCACGGGCTTTCTGCGTCTTCGTGGTCATCGTCTTCGGATTCACTATTTCCTGTGGAAGATGGAGAATGGAAAGCTTTTAAATCTGCGATATTGGCTAATCGCCCCTTTCGTTTGCCGGGGAGGCGTAACCGCACGATGTTGGGAGAGGTGAAGGCCACCACTTTATATGGTCCATCAAACTTGGGAGCTAACTTAGCCGCAAATCCCTCGGACGCCTTGGAAAGGTGGTGTTGTCGCACCAAAACCAAGGAACCCATGGTCGGACGCCATTCCCTGCGGCGAAGATTGTACTGGCGAACCTGATCTTTACTGGCTCTTTGTATGTTCCCCCGGACGATGCTATAGATTTCTCTTAAGTGATCGGCTTTCTCCGTAGCTGTCTGTGGCACGGTTCCCGTCCCCGGGGTGACTTGGTCGTACCAAGCTTTGGGTAACCGCGGCTCTCTGCCTTGTAGCAGGAATGCCGGGCTATATCCCGTCGAGTCGGAGACACTAGAGTTTAATGCAAGAGTGAGTTCTGGAATGAGAGTGTCCCATGTGTTCTGTTGGTCACCTAGATACTGCGAGATCATCGTCTTGATCGTTCGGTTCGCCCTCTCGGTGGGGTTTTCACGCGGGCAGTAAGGTGCTGTATACTGGAGTTCTACGCCAGTATCTGCTAGAAAGGTTCGAAACGCTTTGCTAGTGAACTGGGTGCCATTATCGCATACCAGTTTCTTTGGTGCCCCGAAGTGACTGAGCACACGTTCACGAAAAGCTCGGATCAGGGTCGTTGAGGTGGCTTTACGCAGTGGTATCAGTTCGATCCATTTAGTGAACGAATCGAAGAAAACCAGTAACATGTTGTTTCCTTGTTTGGAGCGAGGCAACGGGCCAACGAAGTCTGCGCACAGTACCGCGAAGGGTTCCTCGACCTGCCTCGTGAGCATCATGCCGGCTTGCCTTCGTTGGTCTGCTTTGAACTTTTGGCACAAGACACATTTTCGTACGTATGACCCGACATCGCGGAACATGCCAGGCCAGTAGTATTTCTGAGAGATACGGAGAATGGTCTTCCGTACCCCTAAATGGCCTGCTGTCGGTGCGTCGTGGCATTCCTGTAAGATCCGTTGACGATGCTCACCTGGCACACATAGTTTCCATGGTATGTAGTCCTGGTCGTCGGGGCGATGGCCTAAGTGACGATACAGCTCCCCGTTTTCAACGACGTAGTCGGAAAACTTTTGTGGGTTATCCTTGATCTCCTGTAATTTGCGTTGAATCCACGTACACTGATGATTCTCTGCCGTGATCCGCTGGAGTCTCTCTAACGGCTGTCGAGACAGAGCGTCGGCGACAACGTTGTACTTCCCTCGGCGATACTGGACGTCGTATTGGTATTGCTGGAGTTCTAATGCCCATCTGGCTATTCGTCCCGTGGGGTTTTCTATATGGTCCATCCATTTAAGTGCTAAGTGATCTGTGATAACGTTGAAACGATAGCCTTCGACGTAGCACCTCAGTTTTCGAATTCCCCAGACGATCGCCAAACATTCTTTTTCCATCGGTGAGTAGTTAAGTTCGGCTGCGTCTAGTTTGCGGCTCACGTAGGCTATCACCCGTTCCTGTCCGTTGATTGTCTGGGTCAAAACGCCGCCTAGCCCGTAGTTACTAGCGTCGGTTTGAAGAGTCATCTTCTCAGTGAAATCCGGGCATGCTAACACGGGTGCGTCCGTCAGAAGTACCTTGAGCTGGTCGAACGCAGCTTTCTGTTCTTCCCCCCAGGTCCACTTCTGGTTCTTTCTGAGAAGGTTGGTCATTGGTTGAACCACTGATGCAAAGTTGGGCACAAATCTCCGGTACCAGGAGGCCATCCCTAAGCAACGCCTAAGTTCTCGGAGATTTTCCGGCGGGTTCAGGTTTCGTACGGCGGCGACCTTCTCTGGGTCTGTGTGAATGCCTCGATTACTAATGACATGTCCTAGATATGTTAGTTTCCGTTGAAAGAAGGAGCATTTTTCATGGTTGATACGCAAGTTAGCTTCTCTGAGTCGTTCAAAGACCAGACGGAGATTGGTCATGTGATCTTCCAAGCTAGCCCCGATGACGATTATGTCGTCTAAATAGGCGAAGGCATATGGCTCCAGGTCTGGGCTAATCACACTGTCCAGGGCACGCTGAAAGGTGGCAGGGGCGGAGTGTAAGCCAAAAGGCATGACTCGCCACTGATAAAGTCCCCGCCCTGGTACGGTAAAAGCGGTGCTTTCCCGGCTATTAGGTGCCATCGGTATCTGCCAATACCCATTGGTTAAATCTAACGTAAATATGAAGGTCGCGTTTCTAAGTCTCTCGAGAATATGGTTGATTCTTGGCAAAGGGTATGCATCGGGAATTGATCGAGCGTTTAGCTGTCGGTAGTCTACGCACATGCGCCACTGCCCAGTCTTTTTCCGCACCAGCACTAAAGGAGCGCTGTGCGGGCTGCGAGAAGGTTCTATACACCCTTGCTCGAGTAGTGCATCCACCTGTTGATTGATGATTTCCTGCATGGCAGGGTTCTTGGGAAAGTACCTTTGCTTACAAGGCTTGTCATCTCGCATGGTGATTGTGTGTTGAGCGATAGTCGATACGCCGGTCATCCCCTCGAATTTCTTGAGCTGATTACCAAGAAAATGTTGTATCTGCTGTTCCTGCTTTTCGTCCAACGGTTTTGGCTCAAGTAATGCTGTCCTCGTGTCTTCTGTCGTGCTTTTAACGTCGTCGCTTGGTTTCGCGGCCTGCTGCGCGTCCGGTTTCTGCGGCTGTTCCGCCTCTGTGATCTGTGCTGGTTGAGTCCGGGGGCTCAACGTAGTTTCGTCTTGTCCTTGCATTGCTCTGTGTAGCTGGGGCTCCTTGGTTCCTGTGGGTCCTGGTAGTTCGGATGGTTCCGATATGCGCGTGGGGGTTTGTTCTGTGTGTTCCTGGTTCATGACAGGCTTTCCTGGTTCGTGTTGGTGTTTTGGTCCTGGTGTGCGTTGGGGGTCCTGGTCAGCGCGATTGTGGTCAGTGTGTTCCTGGTTTGTTAGAGGTTGGTAATAGTTGTGCTCAATGGATGTTCGTCCTGGCCTTTCCTTGTTGCAGCTCATGCTTCGCAGTTCGACTGGATTGAGTCTTGATGGAAGTCGCAGCTTTGCCGTTCCGCAACGCAGCGTCGTGCCTATACTACATAGAAAATCTAATCCTAAAATCAGAGGTTCCAACATGGATGGCATGACGAGCAGCGGCACTTCGAGAAGGTCGTGTAAGAGCGTGATTCTGGCTATAAATAACTTCGATATCTCGATCATCGAGTTATCGGCAAGACTTATCTGGGTTCGAATTTCTTTGAATTGATGTCGTTCGCCGACTGCATCCGCAAATTCCTGACTTACGAAACTGCGTGACGCCCCGGTGTCTATCGTGGCCAGCCTAGTCTGTCCTCCAATTCCTACAGCGGCCACTATCTTCCCGTCTTCAATTCTGAGGGGTGCGTTTACAGGGTGTTCCCTGCCTCGTCGGTCCCCGTCGTATTCCGCACAACGCGAGGACTCGGTCCGTTTCCCGGCTGTGTATTGCGGCAACAATCAATGGTGCGAACTCCTTGTCTGCCACAATCCCAACAGAAATATCTTCGGCTGTTCCTACACTCGCGGCTAAAATGTCCTTGTTCCCCGCAGTTACCGCAGGCGTTTCTCACGTCAATCCTTTGCGACGGTGTGATAATCCGATTTGATATGGGCGCGGCCGGTCGTCGGGATCCTAGCTCAGCGTCTGAGTTCCCTGAGCGATTTGAAGGGGCCTGAGAGTTCCAAGAGTTTTCCCGGGGTATCAAAGGTGGAGCGCGAGAAGTCGTGACTGGGGTTTTGCGTGAATTTTCCCGGCTTACGCTACGTTGCTTGACGGTTTCAAATTCCGTGGCGAGCTGGGTCAGTTCCCCGATAGTTTCGAATTCGTGTCGGCGTATGTACATTTGGTACTCCGGTGCGGCGTTCTCGTAGAGCCTGTCGAGCTCTTGTTTCTCGGTGTAACCCGCATGTCTCATGAGTACGCGAAGATCCAGCGCAAAGTCCTTAAAGCTCTCTCCGTCCTGCTGGTCTCGCCCCCTAATCCTATCGTCTAGCCGTTGAAGGTATCGTGGAGGTAAAAAGAATTCTAAAAATTCCTTTCGGAAGGTTGTCCAGTCTGCCCCTTGTAGTCGGCAGGTCTGGAACCATTTATCCGCCCGGTCGGTCAGAAGCTCTGTCATGGCTCGAGGAAGTGTTCGTAATTCTATGCCGTAGGACACTGCGCGACTCTCGACCTGCTCGATAAAAGTTAAAGGGTCGGATCGACCGTCAAATTGTAGTCCCCACTTGCGAATTCTCTCCGGAGTGCTTGTAAAGCCTCTAGGGAATTCGAGCCCTGGTGCTCCTTGAGTCTGTGGTGCGTTTATGGTAATGCCTGGACTACCGGGAGGAAGATTACCGGGGACAAGTAGTGAGTGCATATTCCTATTACCCATTGCACTCGACACGGAGGCTTTATCGTCGGTGGCATTGTCTTTATCCTCGCCCAGGTTTGGGCTTGCAGCACGCGATGCGAAATGCATTTCTAGGGCCTTAAGCTTTCCCCAGATTGCTTCGGGCAGCTCCGAATGCTTGACGAACGTGGCAAAATTTTTCTGCAGGTCTTCAACGCGGCCCTCTGATTGAAACCCAAACTCTCCGGCAAATGCTAATAATTCCTCATTGCGACGGGAATATATCCAAGTTGTTCCCACCCCAGGATTCTTAAGTCTAATTGGAACAGACTCACCAGGATTATTTGCTGCTCCTCGGTGCTGCGCTTGGGCCTTTTCTCCGTCCATGGCTGGCATCTCGTCTTCTGTGTGTTTATTTTAATTTTTTTTTATAAACTTTGTATTGTTCGTTGGTTTTGTTGTTCTTGCGAGGTTATTTTAGTCTTCTTGTATCTTTGTATTTTCACTTCACGTTCGTTGTTTGTTTATTTTCTTTTTATTTTATTATTATATATATATATCTAATATATAAAATTTTCGAAGTCAAAAGTGTTTGACAGAAAACCCTCCTCCAAAAAGGCTTGACCGATTCTCAAGAAATTTTTTGAGCGTATTGAGTAGGTCTGAGAAATGAACAACATCTACTTTTCATCCCTATGTGAGCAATCCTCTTCTGAAGAATTCGCCGTTTCAATTTTCCTGTGTTATAATTGAGTTTTTATCAAGAATATATACAGGATGCTCTGACTTTTATGTGCGGCATTAATTCTATTTGTGTGTTTCGTAAAGTGATCAAAAAGTAAGCAAAAGTGAACAATGCTAACAACGTGGACCATCCTCTGCTGAAGAATTCGCGGGTTTCAACTTTTTTTTGTCATCATTGATATTAAAAGTAAAGGACCAATGTGGACCATCCTCTGCTGAAAAATTCGCGGTTTCAACTTTTTTTTGACATCATTGATATTAAAAGTAAAGGACCAATGTGGACCATTCTCTGCTGAAGAATTCGCGGTTTTAACTTTTTTTTGTCATCATTGATATTAAAAGTAAAGGACCAATGTGGACCATCCTCTGCTGAAGAATTCGCGGTTTCAACTTTTTTTTGTCATCATTGATATTAAAAGTAAAGGACCAATGTGGACCATCCTCTGCTGAAGAATTAGCGGTTTCAACTTTTTTTTGTCATCGTTGATATTAAAAGTAAATGACCAATGTGGGCCATCATCTTCTGAAGAATTCGCCGTTTCACTTTTCCTGTGTTGTTATTGAGTTTTTATCAAGAATATAAGCAGGATGCTCTGACTTTCGTGTGCGGCATCAATTCTATTTATGTGTGTTTTATAAAGTGAGCAATTCCAACAAAAGGAAAAGGTCCATATGATTTTTTTGTAGGAACCACCATTTTTTAGATATCAGATCAAAGCAAAAGTGAACAATGCTAACAACGTGGACCATCCTCTGCTGAAGAATGTTCCCCAATTTTTTTGTCATCATGAAGGTCTCCGAGCAGAAGCTGCAGGCTGCCCTGAGTATCGCGTTTAGCGAAAGGATCAAAAAGAAGCAGGAACCGAAACCTGAAATAAAGTTGGACTGGAAAGTGGAGCTGGAAGCTCTAATAACTCACATCTGTTCCAACCCACTTTTACCAGACCTTACCAGTTACACCATCAGCACCCAAGCTTGCCGTTCCCAGTGATCGATGAAACGCCACAGAGGCAGGATGGCCAACAAAATCTCATTTAGCAAGCAGCGAAGTGCGTGGTTTAGCTAGATTAAAATGGTTCATATTACAGAAGAAGTAACGAATAGGAAAGTCAGCTCAATGAAAAGGATTCAAATTAGGGCGAGACAAGGTTCGCCGTGGCGGTCAGCTAGTATCTATATATTTTTTATATATTATATTTTTTTTCAGTGTATTTAAATTTATTTAAAAAATTATTTTATTTGTATTGTTTTATTTTTTTTTTTTTTCAGTGTATTCAAATTTATTTAAAATTTATTTTATTTGTATTATTTTTTTTTCAGTGTATTTAAATTTATTTTTGTATTTGTTATTATTTTTTTTTTCAGTGTATTTCCTTTTATATTTGTATTTCTAAGGTTATAATTATATTTTCACTCTTTAAAAATTTTAATAATTTTCAGTGTATTTAACTTTATTTGAAAATTTAGATTTAAATTTATTTAATTCACTGTTTTATTTAATTTTTATTATTTGAAAATTATTTTTTTTTTTATATTATTTTCAGGTTTCCATGTATTTTATTTTATATTTGTATTTATTTTCACTGTTGCACTGTGTCGCTGTTGCGTTGTTTCACTGTTTCACTCGCTCGTGTTACTTGTCGGTACTGCGTTGTTAGCTCGTGGGCTGCCTGCGTTTCACTCGGTCGCGTTATTCTGCGTCACGTTTTGCGTTTTTATGGCGTCACCGGCCACGTGATACTGGGCGTTTATCACGATTTTCGCGCGAATTTTGGGTGCTCCGACACCGGATTTTACTTTTCCGAAATTTTAACCTGCTCTACAAGGTGGTATTTTCCTAGGATTTTACCCTACAAGTCCCTGTTCGGGCGCCACTTGTAACGAAGTTCTCTGGCCGGGGTATGCCTCAGTCGTGCCAGAGATCCTTACAAGAAATTTGTAATCTATAGGAGACTTGCTTTTAAAGGAAATTGTGAGCGAGGGTTTTTGGATCGGCTAAATCGCGGTTGTTACGCACGCTACGCACGTATGGCGCGCTTGGCGTCGCTGGCCAGAGGGGAGGGGGAAGCGTGGGGTGCTCCCGCGTGCCTGTGCGACCCCTGGCTATGCGAAACCTATATCTGAGAGGGAAAAGTGGGAATATGTCCCCCTAGGGGCACGCTGGCGTTCTCTGGGAGTACCAGGTATTGCCGTAGTCACGCCTGAGGGATCACTAACTACGGGCTCGGGAAGGATCAGGGTTACTTTCTGAGAAGATACGCAAATACCGCAAATATGTTCCAACAGGGGCACGCCGGCGTTCTCTGGGAGTACCAGGTATTGTCGTGGCCACGCCTGAGGGAGCACTAGCTGCGGGATCTGGTTATTTTCTAAGAAAACTACGGAAATATTGTAAATGTATTCCAACAGGGGCACGCCGGCGTTCTCTGGGAGTACCAGGTATTGTCGTGGCCACGCCTGAGGGATTACAAACTACGGGATCAGGTTATTTTCTAAGATAACTACAAAAAATATTACAAATATGTTCCAACAGGGGCACGCCGGCGTTCTCTGGGAGTACCAGGTATTGTCGTAGCCACGCCTGAAGGATCAAAACTACGGGTTAGGAAGGGTTAGGGTATTTTCTATGAAAACTACTAAAATATCGAAGAAAACACAAAGATTTGGTTGTTTATAGTTACGGATTCACTTTATTTGTCCTTGTCCTGTGTTATTTCCCTGCTGCTGCACCGAGTTCTTATTGTATAAGCCACGCAGGCTGTACCGCGCGCGTTGATCACTTTGCACCACGAGTTTTTAATTACCACGTTCAGGAGCACACGTCTGCTCCCTGCAGCTGTACCGGAAACTAAGAGGGAAGCGATGTCGGTCGTTGCCGTTTTATATTATTTAAGCCACGCAGGCCGTACCGCGCGTTGATTCTTGAGACACGAGTTATTATTTTACCAAGTATTTTTCCAAGTTGCGGAGCACACGTCTGCCCCCGCCGCTGTACCGGAAACCAAGAGAAAGAAGCCGCTCGATTGATCTCGGACATCGACTCTTTTTGCGTTGCCACTCGGCCAAATATCGAGTCATGTCGGTCATCGACTCATGTTCGCGTTGTCGATCGTTGAAATATCGAGCGATGTCGGTCATCGGCTCATGGTTGCGTTGTCATCGACTCATGCGTTGCGTTGGCGATGTCTCGTGATCTGGCAACTGGTGATCTGTCAGCGTGTGGACGGTTTGACAGGGTACGCGATCTGGCAAGTTGTCTTGCGCCTGGTTTTATTCAACGTGTCAAACTGTCAGCGGGTTGATCAGGTAACGCGGGGTGACTGGCAATGATGTTGATCGGGTAACGCGGGATAATTGGCAACGTTGTCTAGGGAGCGCTTAGGTTTAAATTTAATGATATATTTCCAATAAACTTCCCTTGTAAAAACTAAATTGTTGATTGGTATCTCCGAAATCTGCATTTGAGAAATTGTCACGCAAATGCAAAAACAATGATCGGTCTTCTTCGGCAAGAAATCAGGTTAATAAATGGTCGCAGAGAATGCACTCGGGTGGTTCGAATTGTTTTAGATGTAAGCCTGTTCTGATGAACCAAATTATGAAAAATCTGCCTGCGGATAGGTTTGAAATTTTAAATTCATATATTGCAAAAGCCATGGCATTGCAGATAATAGGAATAGGTCGACATTAAAAGAAAATTGCGTAACTACCAAGGCATTATATATGTCAGCTGCTGGTATAGGTGAAAATCATAAACAGCAGGCTCTATTTACGGGCAGTTCACATTCAAATCTGCCAAAATTCAGCGGAAAACATTCAAAGTATAAACAATTTATTACTAGTTGACTCTGATAATTCGGTATCCAACATTGAAAAATGTAACCATTTGTTAGCCTGCCTTTCTGACGAGGCATTGGGAACAATAAAAGCTTTTCAAGTCTCAGATGCAAATTATAAAAAGGCATTGGCGAGTTTAAAGAGAGTTTATGACAACAAGTGTTTAATTTTTTTGGAACTCTAGCGCACCTTCAATAACAAAACCTTCTGCGTCTGCCTTGAGGTTACTAATTGATACAGTAAATGCAATTTTCGATTCGCTTTTGTCCCTAGGGGACGAAAAAGATATTGTCAACGCGGTGATTATACATATAGTTCTTTCTAAGGTAGGTTAGGTTAGGTTAGACCGGCTGGCTCCTGTTGGGAGCCACACATAGACCAGTTTGGTCCTTAGTGGTACCGGGGAGTTGTGAGATCTCTAGACCGAGTTAACTATTGACGTCCTGCGGTATGCGAGTGTGTTTGGCAAAGGCCAAGAGCGTTTTGTGTCCAAGTTGACTCGCTTCCTCAAGCGATTTCAGCCAAAAAAAATGAAAAAAGGACATGTATTACAACCAAGTTTACATATGATGACGCCCTTCATACAAAAGTTTTCTAAAGCTGGTAGAAGATTTTCGCTAATTCGGGTGGGAGGAAGACTCCTGCATGCACCTATTTCAGAAAATGCTAAATTTCCAATAAACTTCCCTTGTAAAAACTAAATTGTTGATTGGTATCTCCGAAATCTGCATTTGAGAAATTGTCACGCAAATGCAAAAACAATGATCGGTCTTCTTCGGCAAGAAATCAGGTTAATAAATGGTCGCAGAGAATGCACTCGGGTGGTTCGAAAATGAATCCATTGTTTTAGATGTAAGCCTGTTCTGATGAACCAAATTATGAAAAATCTGCCTGCGGATAGGTTTGAAGAAGTAAGGCCATTTCATATTTGTGGCGTAGATTTGTTTGGTCTTATCAATGTCTCGTTGCGTATTCGAGGACGGCCCCCCATTAAGATGTATATTGCTGTATTTGTCTGTTTTGCTTCCAAGGCTGTTCACCTGGAACTCGTTACAAATTTGTCGACTGACTCTTTTCTTGTGACCTTTAAAAGCTTCATCGCAAGACGTGGCGTACCGCATCGGGTACATTCCGACAACGCGACGAACTTCGTGGGAGCCAGGAACGAGCTGAGAAGTCTTCAGAGCGCCTCCGAGGACCAGCAGTCACAGCTTTAACTGTTCGTCGTGGAGAAGGGCATCGAGTGGAGGTTCATCCCACCGCGAGCACCGCACTTCGGCGGTTTGTGGGAGGCGGCCGTGAAGTCAGCGAAGGAGATTCTGGTGCGTCAAGTCGCAGACGCGTCCCTTACCGAAGCCGAGGTCAGGGCTTATCTGGCGGACACCGAGGCCGTGCTCAGTTCTCGGCCACTAACTCTAACCAGCACCGATCCCAACGAGGGAGAGGCGCTCACTCCAGGGCACCTGCTAATCGGGCAGGCCATTCGTTCGCTGCCGCAAGGATTAGAGCCAGACGCACCGACCTGAGGTTTGAGCTACTCAAAGAGGGGGCAACTGCTATCCACGCTCAGACAGCGGTTCTGGCAGGCGTGGTCCAAGGAATACGTCCACAGCCTTCTTCAAAACTAAGTGGCAAACTACATCGCCCAATCTAGAGGTCGGAGCCTTGGTAATTATCCACGAGGACAACACTCCCCCAGCGTTGGATTACCGGCAGGGTCGTCAGCGTGGTGGCGGGGGCCGATGGCAAAATTCGAGTGGCGTATTAAAGCGTCCTATTCAGAAGCTGGCTGTGCTCCCAGTATATTGAAGGCAGGTCCTTCAAGGTGGCCGGAATGTTGAAGCGCAGAACGCTAATCATGAAGTTTACATTAAGATACAAATAAGTTACAGCTTAAGAGAGCCTAGAAGCTTTATGCTCACCGCTTACAGGCCCAGAACTATTATGTTAGATCTAAGCTAAGATCGGACGACTAAGTCCCGCTCTCTGAGTGGCACATTCGCTCTCAAACTTATGTACAACTAATATCCCAAACGGGCGCTCTTTCTTCCAAACTAATGTACAACCAATATCCCAAACGGGCGCTCTCGCTCCCAAACTAATGTAAACAAAGGGCAGCACAAGAAATACTTTTGTCACCAGTTTTTAGTCTTAAGCTGAGATCCATCAAATAAATACGTTTAGGGTCCTCCTTTATTAAGTGAACCGACGGTTTAATTAATAATATAAGAAGAAGTTGGCTTTTATTCCTTCGATGTTTTAAGATTAAGTTTAACAAATTGTGCTCTTCCGTAAATGTGTTTATCCACGCAAGTTTCTGGCATAGACTGACCAGCTTGATGTTGTCACTGTAATCTTACGTTGCAATGGATCACGATTTGTATCGATAAGTTAAAGCAGAGACAGAGGATTAATAGAAGAGACCGCTTCTGGTCACTCTGCTACAACTACCGGATCCTACATCCGCCCCTTCTGACGCAGGATTCGACTCGAATGCCTTCATGAACTCTGCTACTGTCGATGTCTTGTATGGTCCGTCTCCTTCTCCGACCCTTTGAACTTCATATTGCCCATGGTTACCAATCTTGACTACTTTATATGGCCCTAGGTACTTGCCCTTTAATTTTTATCCAGTACCATACTGGGTTCGCTTGATTGCTACCAAGTCGTTTACCTTAAAATTGTTCTCCACTTTTCGTTTGGCGTCAAAAGCTCTCTTGTTCTCATCTTGAATGTTCTGAATATTCTTTCTTGCTTCCTTTCTTAACTTTTCACGTTCATCATCTAATGATTGATGATTGTTTATGATCTGCTGTACCTTACCTTCATGCTTATACCAACACCCTGGACTTCGTGACTGAGCTTAGATATCATTGGGACAATAATTTTATGCATACGTTCAAATTGTCCATGTCCCCTGGGTACGCCTGTTGCAATAAGCAAGTGTTGAATTTTTTTCCTATTGCAATACTCCCTAAACAAACGCGGCCCCGCGATCCGAAACGATCCTGAATGGGTTTCCAAAACAAACAGCTTAACGCTCCAAACAACTGATGACTTCCTCAACTCCGGTGCTTCTAGTAGGACACAGCCACACGTACTTAGAAAATGCATCTACAATCACAAAGATTTGATTATAACGCATTTTGGTTACTTCCATCGGGCCCACATGATCTACATGGTATGTAATCAGCGGCTTATCACCTTTATCGATCGCTGTAAGGAACCCTTCTTGCCTACCAGCCTTTGCATTTACAAGGATACATTCAACGCAGCTATCCACAACTCTTGATACTTTTTCCTTCAGCTTGGGAATATAGTAAGACTTCTCAATTAAGTCTTGAGTCTTCTTGGAAGAAAAGTGACCCTGCCTATGAGTGAAGGAACAACCTTGAACAAAACTTCATCCACTATGTAAACATCTTCATACCCTTTGGTCTCGACAACGCTCTTGATCACCTTCGTCCAATCATCTAACATCTGAGCCTCCCTTAAACGATGAAGAAAGCTGTCCGTCAACACAAAACACGACACCCTGCTTAAAGCATCAACGTGTCTCATCTTAGACCCAGATCTGTGTTCTATTTCATAATCGAAGTCCTGAAGATACATTGCCCATCTCGAAACTCTGAGCGGAATCTCCTTTTTCTTCATGGTGAGTTGATAATGTGCTTAAAAATATAACGACACTTTTTGAGCTCAAAATGTTCTAAATGTGATTGAACTGAGATTATTTTGGTCTCAAAGCATGGTTTTGTCAAAAATGTTCTCAAAACAAGAACGATCAGCTTTTTGGTTCTTAACCTGATACCGATTTGTTCTTAAACTTGGTCTACCTGTCTAAGTTGTCGGAAAACTTATCGTTCCGTCCGAAAGTCACGAGTTCAAACACTCGTCGGGGCGAGTTGAAAAATGAAATAATTTTATTTTGGTCAAAAATATGTACTTGTGCTTTAGTAAGGCGGCGCGTTACAAGCTCATATGGTCTGGGGCGTCTGCCTCTGGTGCCAGTGATCCTGGGTTCTAAACACAGTCGAGGTAAGTGTTTTTCGTGATGTTATTTATAAGTTTACTAAAAGTTTTTTCAGTGTTCATATTTAGTGTTAAACTATCGCCAACATTGAAAATAAAACTATATAAACTGTTACTTTAAAACTTAATATTAAGTTAACTTTGCCAAAATGCTAAACTTAGTTTGAGAACAGATCGAACTCAAAAAGGTCAGGTGGTAAGACCAAAAAGTTCTTGATTTAAGGACAAACGATTATTTTTCTCTGTGTATGAATCTCCGTTTCTAACAAATGATCGTAAAGCTTCAATATTGGTACACTGATCAACGCTTCCTTCACCTTCTTGAATGCTGCCAAATGATTATCCTAGAATTCGAACTTCACTTCCTTACGCAATAAGTCTGACAACGGTTCGGCAATTAAAGCATATCCTTCCACAAACCTACGAAAGTATGACATCAACCCTAGGAATCTTTGTACTCCCTTCTTGTCGCGGGGAATCGGAAAATCAGCAACCGCTTTAGTTTTCTCATCACCTGGTTTGAAAGTTCCATTTTCTACGATATACCCTAAGAAATTGACCTTCCGCTTCAATACCTGACACTTGCTCCAATTTATACGTAATCCATTTCTCTCTGCAACTTCCAGAACTCTCTGATCGACACTCTTACTTGCAATGATCACGTCATCCATGTACACAAAAGCATCCTCATTCATGATCAAGTCACGCATTACCGCCATGATAAACCTGGTGAAAACTGCTGGAGAGTTCGTGATACCGAAAGGCACAAACAGAAACTCATACTGTCCACTCTGAGTTACAAACGATGTATACTTCTGTGGTTCTGGTGAATCATGCACGTGGAAGAAGCCATTAGTCAAGTTAAGTGTTGTGAAAACCTCCCCACCTTTCAATTTCTCAATTACACAATCCATATGAGCTGTTGATAAGTTATCTCGGACAATCTTTTCGTTAAGCTTGCGGTAGTCCCGTTCTTCTTATCCACAAGAACCACTGGCGAAGCATACTCGGATGTACTAGCCATTCCCATAGCCATTCCTGAACCTGATCATAGACAACTTTCTGATCACAATACGCTAAACGCCTTGAATGTTGAAATACTGGCAACTCATCTGTCAACAAAATCTTCATCTCTACTGGCGAACTGATATTCCTTTTCGGCTTATAGTTATTGATCAAAGACTTCACTTCAAAACTGACATTCTGACTCAAATGATCCAAATCAGACAGAGAATCTTCTTTAAACTCTTCCATACTTAACATGCACAGATTCTCAAACTCTTTGATCAACTGCACACAAGAACTCTGCTCTATATGTCCAACACCTTTTCAGCTTTTTTCTCCATACAACGAACTCTGGGCGAAAATGTAGTACCGTTCTTGGTCACCATCATATCAACGTTGTCTAAGATTGTTGTGCCCAAAATAGCATCAAACTTCATGTCCTCATCAGGAATCACATGAAACTCGACTGACATATCAATCCCATCGATGTTGACCCTTGCTTTGAAACTTCCAAAAGTAAGCACTTGACTTTCACCAACCCCTGTCAAAACTCTCTGACGACCCATCAGACTGCCAATGCCTACTGCAAGTTTCAAGAAAACACGCCTACGCATCAAGCACAGCTCAGCTCCAGTGTCGACAAGTCCCTTAAACTCGGTATTCATGCACGTAACTGCTTTAAGTTCAAGACTTGAATATTGTTCACAAGGTGGTTTTGAAACGACTCTGTCACCCTGAACGTCGTTTGTTGCCCTGTCTGTCTTGACTTGCACTTCTGCCTTACACTGCGCTGCTCGGTGTCCTGGTTGATCACATTTAAAGCATTTCTCTCTCACAGGATAATCTCTCTTCATGTGGGACGAATCACCACACCTGTAACACTTTCTAATAGATAGAACTTCCTTCCCTTCCTTTTCCATATCCTTAACAACCCTACTGCCCTGCACTCCAAGCTTGCCTGGTGGCTTATCAGAACCTCGAGATTTTTGATATGCCTCAATCTGTAGTTTCAGATCTTTTAAGTTTCTGGCCTGGTATAGCATTGAATTGTTTGACCTTGCATCTGGGATACAAAATACTCTATCAGACTCTCTTCCTCTAAATCAATTGGCTTGGCTATCTCCATGAGAGCATACTCTTGCAAAGTTTCACCCTTATGCTGCTGACGTTTTCCTAACCTGCGATGAACTTCTGCTGAGGACAACTTCATTCCAAATTCCTCCAACAAAGCTGCCTTCAAACTTTTCCAATCCTTTATGTTCTTCTGGCTTCGCACAAACATCTTTGCTGCTCCACAAAGAATCTGCTTAATATACACAAATAGCTGTAACTGGTTCCACTCAACTGTAGCTGCACAATCTTCTAGCTCTACTATCCATTGGTTGATATCCGGAGACTTCGATCCTGAAAACTGCGATACGCTGCCCTCGACATCTTTCAATGTAAACCATGATCTACTCCTAGTCCTTGATGCCAGCCTGCTCCATTTTGATGATTGGTAGCAGTTACCATGGATGACATCGATGCGTTGTTATCCTCATTGTCCTCCGTCTCTGGCTCACCCTGTTCATTTACTTCATAGTGTGAGAATAATCTCTGTTGCAATTCCGCTTTGTATCCAGTCGTAGTCAATTGCAGCTCCGACAACTTTTCGCGCAGCTCATCAACTCACAATGCCAAAATCTCGCGTCGCTCTATTTTATAAATTTTACCTGCAGGAAGTACAGTTCAAATACAAAGAAGTACAATGATTATTTAAATTTAAAGTTTTTCCAAACAGTAAATAGAGTAACAGCCCTGTGCTCTGTATCGATGTTGTCAAACCCTGGTTTTGGGTACGATTCCCCTCTTTGCACTCATACAACTATCGAGTCAAACTTTCTGGCCACGCACCAGTATACGCTATTTAAAGTACTTTCAAAACGAAATAAACACAAATTTGCAAAACTTTGTTGGATTTGGATAGTTGTGTGAAAAACGTGTGCATATGTACCAGTATACGCTATTTAAAGTACTTTTTAAAACAAAATAAAAACAAATTGGCAAAACTTTGTTGATGATGTTATTTATAAGTTTACTAAAAGTTTTTTTCAGTGTTCATATTAAGTGTTAAACTATCGCCAACATTAAAAATAAAACTATATAAACTGTTACTTTAAAACTTAATATTAAGTTAACTTTCATCTCAAAATGAGTCCAAAATGCTAAACTTAGTTTGAGAACAGATCGAACTCAAAAAGGTCAGGTGGTAAGACCAAAATGTTCTTGATTTAAGGACAAACGATTTTTTTTCTCTGTGTATGAATCTCCGTTTCTAACAAATGATCGTAAAGCTTCAATATTGGTACACTGATCAACGCTTCCTTCAACTTCTTGAATGCTGCCAAATGATTATCCTAGAATTCGAACTTCACTTCCTTACGAATAAGTCTGACAACGGTTCGGCAATTAAAGCATATCCTTCCACAAACCTACGAAAGTATGACATCAACCCTAGGAATCTTTGTACTCCTTCTTGTCGCGGGGAATCGGAAAATCAGCAACCGCTTTAGTTTTCTCATCACCTGGTTTGAAAGTTCCATTTTCTACGATATACCCTAAGAAATTGACCTTCCGCTTCAATACCTGACACTTGCTCCAATTTATACGTAATCCATTTCTCTCTGCAACTTCCAGAACTCTCTGATCGACACTCTTACTTGCAATGATCACGTCATCCATGTACACAAAAGCATCCTCATTCATGATCAAGTCACGCATTACCGCCATGATAAACCTGGTGAAAACTGCTGGAGAGTTCGTGATACCGAAAGGCACAAACAGAAACTCATACTGTCCACTCTGATTTACAAACGATGTATACTTCTGTGGTTCTGGTGAATCATGCACGTGGAACAAGCCATTAGTCAAGTTAAGTGTTGATCAGTGATCTGGCAAGCATTCACCCGAGGTAGACGTGTTTCCGATCGCTCCGCCGAGTGAACGGGAAAACTAACTTATTTAAAAATAAAAATATACCAATAAATAGCGAAAAGACGCTGGCAGCAATGCCAAACAACAAGGGCTCTCTTCCCTAACAAATCTAATACCAAATACAAAGATTTAAATTAATTAAACTAAATAACAATGCCTGCGGGTACGTTAATCAAAAGTGCCAACAGCAAGCCGGTGAGTCAAAGTCGTGTACAACAACAACAACAGCAAGAGGCGCGTCGACTGTCTTCGCTTCAACTGTCTTCGTCTTCGAAAAATAATGCATACCTATCAATTGTCTCTTCGGAGACAGCAAATAACGCAACAACAAGTGCAATGTCGCCGCCCGCTGCTGAGAGAGCTCGGTCTCTTTCGCCAGCAGTATTTGCCAACTTAAGCTGCGCTGCTCCCCCCTTCCACCTATAGACGCACCGACTACATCAGCTTGTGCACCCACTAATACGGTGCCCTCAATAACAACTGTCGTATCGACTACAACAAAAACAACTTCAACATCGACCAACGTGTGGCCGATTTTGGCATCGCGAGCAACACTCGCTTCTGCTGCAGAGCTCTCACAATCGACGCTCGTACAGACTGGGATCGATCGGTATGTACAAATTAAAAGAAAACTTAGTCCGCAAAAGCTAGAGAAGCAAATTTGCCTAAACTTACGAAAACTTCAAACTACACCACTAAGGCAACTTCTGAAAACAAATTTTCCATACTTGGCGAGCTCGAAAAAGATGAGGGCCAACCACCCCAAGCCATTAAAATTGTAAAGCCACCACCTATGTTCATTAGAGATCAAAATTGTTCAGATCTAATTAATAAACTTAAGCAAAAATTGGGCAAAACAACTTTTATGTTACTATTTTAAAAGAGGAAATATATCTGAAACCAAGCTCCAGACTACCAATGAAGCCAACTACCGCTCAGTAACCAACTTCCTGGACAGTGAGCGTGTCAATTATTACACCTACCAACTTAAAAGTAGCAAAGGACTTCAAGTTCAGCTGATATAGCTGAAGGACTTAAAGAAAATAGTGGCGCAATTTGGCCAGTGCCCAAACTATAGCTAACAGCTCCCTTTCATTGGTAGCGTAGTTAACCTCTCTGTCCTTTAAGGTTCTAGAGATCATTGTTATGGGTCTCCCTTCTTGGGATAGGACTGCGCCAATGCCGTACGCAGAGGCATCTGTCGTTAGATCAAATGCCTTTTGGTAATCGGGGTATCTGAGGATGACATCCTCAGAAGCCAGAATGTTGCGCAGTTTTTGGAAAGCCAGCCGTTGGGGCTCGCTGAACTGCACCTGGATGTTCCTGGATCTGTGCCTACTGACACTTCCAAGTTCCCCTTTCAGAATATCAGTGATGGGCCTAGCTATGGACGCAAAATCTTTTTTGAAGCATCTATAATAGCTGGCCAAGCCAAGGAATGATCTGACCTCGAAAATGTTTTTAGGTTCAGGGAATTCCTGAATGGCTTTTATTTTTTCTGGGTCTGTGGTAGCCCCGTTATTGGTGACTATGAACCCTAAAAAGCCTACGCTTTTTTTTGAAAAATCGTGATTTTTCTGTGGATACTCTCATGTTTGCATCGTGTAGGCTCTTGAGAACCCAATCCACGTGCCGGATGTGGGAGTTTTCGTCCTCCGAGAAGACGATAACATCATCCACATAGACATAGCAAAATTTGCCGATCTGCTCTCGCAGTATGGAAAATGCTGACTGCATTTTTTAATCCAAATGGCAATCTGCGAAACTCGTGTTTTCCTCCGTTAACGGAAAAGGAAGTTTTTTCACGGTCGCATTCTGCCAGCGTGATTTGATGATAACCGGACTTCAAGTCCAGGGTCGTGAAATACTTGGCCTTGCCTAAGTTTCCTAGTATTATCGAGAAGTTCGGCATGGTGTATCGATCGGGTATTGTTTTCTCGTTTAGTTTTCGAAAATCCAGTACCAAACGCATTTTCCGCTTGCCAGTTTCGTCGGTGCCCTTTTTATCTACTACCCATATTGGGTTATTGTAGGGGGATTTCGACTTTTGGATGATGCCATTTTTTAGCAGATCTTGGATTTCGCTACTGACAAAATCAGCTGCCCCCATTGGATATGGGTAAAGTTTGGCATAAATGGGCGTCTCATCAATAGTTATGATGGTGGCTACTACCGACGTATTGTAAGACAGGGCCTTATTGGGGTCTGCGAATGTTTTTTTCCTGTCGCTGAGCATTTTTAAAAATGCTTTTCTGACCAAAGGTGGTGCGTCTGAGCAGTCCACCTCAGTAAAATTTACATCGGGGCATGTATGAAAATCGAGTTTGTCTACTTCCGTGCCCCATTTGAGCTGGCCGGAGGCCAGACGTAGTGACGCCCCTGCCTGTTTTAAAAGGTCAAGGCCGACGATTCCATCAAAGGAGGACAAATCTGGTAAAATGAAGAACGTGGCCTTCAAGTTGAAAATTGACACGAAGCATTTCTTCGTGAGTGGTGACTCCATGGATCGAATGAACCTTGAATGGAGATTCAACCGGGCGGACGCCTTTCAATCCTTCGTATGGTCGGATGAAATTTTTGGCCGCGCCCGTATCGACTAGAAGTCTCATGTCAACCCCTGCTACTCTTCGTCTGATGACGGGTAGCATGGATTTTCCCCTAAAAATTGATGACATCCGAGTCGTACTCGTTGATGAGGTCGTCATCAATTTCTCGAGCCGCGCTAGAGGCCGCTGTGGTGTACGCGTCACCAGTTTTGTCAGCGCTCTGGGCAATGTGATTTACCCTTTGCCTCTTTTGTGGGTGCGTTTTATCAGACGCCACCGGCTTCCTATTCTGGTATGCCGGGGCCTGTGATGGTTTCAACATTCTAGACAGTGATGGATCCACTTCCATGGGTTCTGGAGTGTCTCCACGGTGCCCATCGCCGCGTGGAGCAGGGTGCACCTGTGCCTTGTGCTGTTTAGTAAAGTGTGGATTTTTTCCAGCGTTTACTTGCGTGTATGCCTGTTGGGATGTTTGTTGGCGCTCTTGCGCCTTTGGATTTGTTTTTTTTCCCTATCCTCCTGGCTCTTTGCAAACGACGTTGCAAACGTGTACCTCTCGTGGTTTGATTCCACCTCTTGAGCTAGAGCCAGAGCCGTTGGCGTGTCCTTCGGCTTTGCCGAGAAGAGGACATCTGTGAGGTTGGAGTGCATCATCCCTGAATTTGTCGCATAAAACTTTTGCCGCCGACAATTCGTACGACATTGTGACTTTATTAGTGAGCAAGGTCAGTTTTTTCTCGACCTCGTCATAGTACTGCAAGAGTTAGGCTGCCCTGTCTGAGGGTGCCCATCTCCTGCTCGATTACATGGATCTGGCGTTTGTCACTGTATGTAAAATCGAGCCGATTTATGATCGCATCGAAATTCAACACAGTGCCGAACGAAGACAGTACTGCATCGGCAGGGCCTCTTATTTTACTCCTAATAATAATAACTGCCTGATAATGGCGGGAGCTATCTACATAATTTCTAAAAATATAATATGCGGCTACTGCCGCTTGCAGCCAAGAGACGTATGCGTCTTGTTCTCCCGTAAATTCGGGCAGGCACTTAACGGCATGCGCGCAAGCATTCACCCGAGGTAGACGTGTTTCCGATCGCTCCGCCGAGTGAACGGGAAAACTAATTTATTTAAAAATAAAAATATACCAATAAATAGCGAAAAGACGCTGGCAGCAATGCCAAACAACAAGGGCTCTCTTCCCTAACAAATCTAATAACAAATACAAAGATTTAAATAAATTAAACTAAATAACAATGCCTGCGGGTACGTTATTGAAAAGTGCCAACAGCAAGCCAGTGAGTCAAAGTCGTGTACAACAACAACAACAGCAAGACGCGCGTCGACTGTCTTCGCTTCAACTGTCTTCGTCTTCGAAAAATAATGCATACCTATCAATTGTCTCTTCGGAGACAGTAAGTAACGCAACAACAAGTGCAATGTCGCCGCCCGCTACTGAGAGAGCTCGGTCTCTTTCGCCAGCAGTTTTTGCCAACTAAGCTGCGCTGCTCCAACGCAGTCATGGAGCTCGCAATGCCCTTCCCCCCTTCCACCTATAGACGCACCGACTACATCAGCTTGTGCACTCACTAATACGGTGCCCTCAATAACAACTGTCGTATCGACTACAACAAAAACAACTTCAACATCGACCAACGTGTGGCCGATTTTGGCATCGCGAGCAACACTCGCTTCTGCTGCAGAGCTCTCACAATCGACGCTCGTACAGACTGGGATCGATCGGTATGTACAAATTAAAAGAAAACTTAGTCCGCAAAAAGCTAGAGAAGCAAATTTGCCTAAACTTACGAAAACTTCAAACTACACCACTAAGGCAACTTCTGAAAACAAATTTGCCATACTTGGCGAGCTCGAAAAGATGAGGGCCAACCACCCCAAGCCATTAAAATTGTAAAACCACCACCTATGTACATTAGAGATCAAAATTGTTCAGATCTAATTAATAAACTTAAGCAAAAAATTGGGCAAAACAACTTTTATGTTACTATTTTAAAAGAGGTAATATATCTGAAACCAAGCTCCAGATAACCAATGAAGCCAACTACCGCTCAGTAACCAACTTCCTGGACAGTGAGCGTGTTAATTATTACACCTACCAACTTAAAAGTAGCAAAGGACTTCAAGTTGTAATAAAGGGTATCGAGTCAACCGTCCCGGTAGCTGATATAGCTGAAGGACTTAAAGAAAATGGTTTTGACGTTAAAAACGTTGTGAACATAACCAATAGGGCGAAAATTCCTCAGCCACTCTTCAAGATTGAACTCAAACCAGACGCGACTACTCTGAAGAAAAACGCAGTGCACCCCATATACAAACTGCAATACCTACTACATCGAAGAATAACCGTAGAGGAGCCGCATAAACGAAACGGCCCGGTACAGTGTACAAACTGCCAAGAGTTTGGGCACACAAAAAGCTATTGCACCTTGCGACCAGTCTGTGTTGCTTGTGGCGACCTGCACTGTATAGAAGCTTGCACGGGTAACAAAGAAGACCCAGCACTGAGAAAATGTAGCAACTGTGGTGGAAACCACACTGCTAATTACAGGGGCTGCCCCGTCTATAAAGAGATCAAGAGTCGGCTCAACCAAAGGCGCCAACAACCAACCTCCTCCCAACAGGTTGCTCAGCCAAATTTTTACATTCCTTCGCAAACCACTCCTGGAGTTACTTTCGCGGCTGCACTTCGATACCCTGGAATGTCGCCTACAAGAACCGCTCAGCCCGAAGCATTACCGCCCCTCCCTCCCATACCAAAACCAAAATATACTCCGCTTCCAGAGCAAAACGCTCTAAGACCAACTCAACCTAATAACCAACAAAACCAGACTTACACTCCACAAATACAAAACAGCATCGAAGCTACTTTAGCTACACTCACGAACATCATGCTCTCAATGCAAGGTACCCTCCAGGAACTAGTGCGAAACCAGAACATCCTTATGGAACTTCTTATCAAACAAAAGTCAATTTAAATGGATCCCTTAAGAATACGCTTTTGGAACGCTAACGGTGCTTCGCAGCACAGACTTGAACTTCTACAGTTCTTAAACACCCAGGACATCGATATCATGCTCCTCTCAGAAACGCACCTAACCAATAAAAACAATTTCCATCTCACTGGCTACATCTTCTATGCAACCAACCACCCAGACGGCAAAGCTCACGGAGGTACCGGAATCCTTATCAAACAGCGCATTAGGCATCATCCTCTGGAGGCGTTTGCTTACAACCACATACAGGCCACATCCCTACGAATCAACATAACCAGCGGTCCAGTCACCCTATCGGCTGTGTATTGTCCCCCACGATTTAACATTTCAGAAAATGAATTTCTAGGCTTTTATAACTCATTGGGCAACTGTTTTATAGCTGCCGGTGACTATAATGCGAAACACCACTACTGGGGCTCTCGTCTTATTAACCCCAAAGGACGCCAATTATACAACGCTATTATCAAACCCGGTAACAAGCTAGATTTTGTTTCACCAGGCACTCCCAAATACTGGCCAGCCGATCCGAACAAAAAACCAGACATTATCGATTTTGCTGTAACTAGGAGAGTGCCGTCCAGGCTGATACATGTTGAAACCCTGGCGGAACTGACATCTGACCACTCGCCTGTTTTACTCTGCCTATCTGAACATCCACAGTTTGTAGAACGACCACAATTTCTGACATCCAATAAAACAAACTGGCTAAAGTATAAAAAATATATAAGCTCACACTTTGAAATCGAACCTAAAATCTCCTGTGAAGCTGATATTGAAGACTCACTTAAGCATATAACGGATGTTATGTCCTCTGCTGCCAAACACTCTACACCCGAACTTTCAGGCCCATCCCCCAAAAAACTACACGTACAAATACACAGATTCAGTTACTTCTTCAAGAAAAGCGGCGACTTCGCCGAGACTGGCAGGCACACCGCTCCCCAGCCACTAAACAAAGGTTTAATGAAGCTTGTCGGAAGTTGTCTACAGCTTTATTAACTGTAAAGAATCAGACTCAACGTGCCTATATAGCGCAACTTTCGCCCACCAGCAACAAATTTCCACTCTGGAGAGCGCACCCAAACATTCAACCACCAATAGAACCCGATTTTCCAATTCGATCACCAACAGGTGGGTGGGCCCGTAGTGACGAGGAAAAAGCCAACATATTCGCCTCTCACTTAAAAAATGTCTTCCAACCTCATCCGCCGACAAACCAATTCACTTTACCAAGCATCTCACCAGCGAAGCCTTCCTCCACAATAACCCTTGAAACAAGCACAAACATAAAAGCCATCGCAGAACAGATGAATCCAAAAAAAGCCCCTGGCCATGATTTAATTTCGCCTAAAATGATAATTGAATTGCCTCTATGCGCAGTCAAAAGCATAACCACCATATTCAACTCAATTCTTAAATGGGGCTATTTTCCCACACAATGGAAAAAGTCTGTTAATACAATGATACCAAAACCAGGCAAAGACAAATCCCAACCATCATCGTACAGGCCCATTAGCCTCCTTCCCTGCCTATCAAAGCTATTTGAAAAGCTGCTTTTGTGCCACCTCAGAACACACCTCCAAAACGACAGAGCGATCCCCCTGCATCAGTTCGGCTTCAGGGAAAAGCACGGAACTACCGAACAGGTAAATCGCATAACAGCTGAAATACGCACAGCGTTTGAATGCAGGGAATACTGCAGTGCTCTTTTCCTAGACGTTTCTCAAGCCTTCGATCGCGTTTGGACTGACGGTCTGGTTCATAAAATCAAGACTGTCCTACCACAAAACACCCACAAATTACTTGAATCTTACCTTAAAGACAGAGTTTTTACTGTCAGATGCAAAAATTTCTTCTCCGCCAACCACAAAATCGAAGCTGGAGTACCCCAAGGAAGTGTGCTCGGACCGATCTTGTATGTCCTATACAAGGCCGACATTCCCACAAGCAGCCAGACAACCCTATCCTTCCACTTAGACAGGCGGCTTACCTGGAGAAAGCACATTGAAGCAAAGAAGATTTCCCTAAAACTCAAGGCCAACAGTTTCTACTGGCTCATCAATTCCCGCTCACCCCTGCCACTGGAACTCAAAGTACTTATTTACAACTCTTGTCTAAAGCCAACCTGGATGTACGGGTCCGAACTCTGGGGAAACGCAAGCAGTAGCAACATAGAAATCATCCAACGAGTACAATCAAAGATACTGCGAACAATAACTGGGGCCCCCTGGTATATTCGCAACGCAAATATCCATAGGGACCTGGATATTAAACCCGTTAAAGAAGAAATTGATAGTAAAGTTTCGAAGTACGAAGCTAGACTGTCACTACACCCAAACCAACTAGCCAGGCAGCTCAGGCGGCTCAGTAACCACTCCCGGTTACAGCGCAACAACCGTCCACTCCTGCCCAACTTAGGGCCATTAACCAATTAACAATTATAATATAGTATAGGTTAAGATTTGAACACTTATTGTAAGTCTCTTCTAGAGAAGATTCAATAAATAAATAAAACGTACAAATAAAAAAAATAAAAAAGTTAAGTGTTGTGAAAACCTCCCCACCATTCAATTTCTCAATTACACAATCCATATGAGCTGTTGATAAGTTATCTCGGACAATCTTTTCGTTAAGCTTGCGGTAGTCCCGTTCTTCTTATCCACAAGAACCACTGGCGAAGCATACTCGGATGTACTAGCCATTCCCATAGCCATTCCTGAACCTGATCATAGACAACTTTCTGATCACAATACGCTAAACGCCTTGAATGTTGAAATACTGGCAACTCATCTGTCAACAAAATCTTCATCTCTACTGGCGAACTGATATTCCTTTTCGGCTTATAGTTATTGATCAAAGACTTCACTTCAAAACTGACATTCTGACTCAAATGATCCAAATCAGACAGAGAATCTTCTTTAAACTCTTCCATACTTAACATGCACAGATTCTCAAACTCTTTGATCAACTGCACACAAGAACTCTGCTCTATATGTCCAACACCTTTTCAGCTTTTTTCTCCATACAACGAACTCTGGGCGAAAATGTAGTACCGTTCTTGGTCACCTTCATATCAACGTTGTCTAAGATTGTTGATCCCAAAATGGCATCAAACTTCATGTCCTCATCAGGAATCACATGAAACTCGACTGACATATCAATCCCATCGATGTTGACCCTTGCTTTGAAACTTCCAAAAGTAAGCACTTGACTTTCACCAACCCCTGTCAAAACTCTCTGACGACCGATCAGACTGCCAATGCCTACTGCAAGTTTCAAGAAAACACGCCTACGCATCAAGCACAGCTCAGCTCCAGTGTCCACAAGTCCCTTAAACTCGGTATTCATGAAGACTTGAATATTGTTCACAAGATGGTTTTGAAACGACTCTGTCACCCTGAACGTCGTTTGTTGCCCTGTCTGTCTTGACTTGCACTTCTGCCTTACACTGCGCTGCTCGGTGTCCTGGTTGATCACATTTAAAGCATTTCTCTCTCACAGGATAATCTCTCTTCATGTGGGACGAATCACCACACCTGTAACACTTTCTAATAGATAGAACTTCCTTCCCTTCCTTTTCCATATCCTTAACAACCCTACTGCCTTGCACTCCAAGCTTGCCTGGTGGCTTATCAGAACCTCGAGATTTTTGATATGCCTCAATCTGTAGTTTCAGATCTTTCAAGTTTCTGGCCTGGTATAGCATTGAATTGTTTGACCTTGCATCTGGGATACAAAATACTCTATCAGACTCTCTTCCTCTAAATCAATTGGCTTGGCTATCTCCATGAGAGCATACTCTTGCAAAGTTTCACCGTTATGCTGCTGACGATTTCCTAACCTGCGATGAACTTCTGCTGAGGACAACTTCATTCCAAATTCCTCCAACAAAGCTGCCTTCAAACTTTTCCAATCCTTTATGTTCTTCTGGCTTCGCACAAACATCTTTGCTGCTCCACAAAGAATCTGCTTAATATACACAAATAGCTGTAACTGGTTCCACTCAACTGTAGCTGCACAATCTTCTAGCTCTACTATCCATTGGTTGATATCCGGAGACTTCGATCCTGAAAACTGCGATACGCTGCCCTCGACATCTTTCAATGTAAACCATGATCTACCCTGACCTACTCCTAGTCCTTGATGCCAGCCTGCTCCATTTTGATGATTGGTAGCAGTTACAATGGATGACATCGATGCGTTGTTATCCTCATTGTCCTCCGTCTCTGACTCACCCTGTTCATTTACTTCATAGTGTGAGTCGTAGTCAATTGCAGCTCCGACAACTTTTCGCGCAGCTCATCAACTCACAATGCCAAAATCTCGCGTCGCTCCATTTTATAAATTTTACCTGCAGGAAGTACAGTTCAAATACAAAGAAGTACAATGATTATTTAAATTTAAAGTTTTCCCCAACAGTAAATAGAGTAACAGCCCTGTCCTCTGTATCGATGTTGTCAAACCCTGGTTTTGGGTACGATTCCCCTCTTTGCACTCATACAACTATCGAGTCAAACTTTCTGGCCACGCACCAGTATACGCTATTTAAAGTACTTTCAAAACGAAATAAACACAAATTTGCAAAACTTTGTTGGATTTGGATAGTTGTGTGAAAAACGTGTGCATATTGTAAGGAATCGATAAGATCCCTTACAAAACGCAGTAGGAAAGGTTGAGTGGAAACGGGAACGCATTATAAGAGATTTGAGTGAGATCTTTTGACATAGCGGGCAGTCAGCACGCAACGGGACGCGCTGAACAGAGAGTGTTGATCGAGAGAGCGGGCTGCTGAATGAGAGCAGAGCCGTTGTAGGCGGACAGTTAGAGCAGAGCGGGAGACGGACGCGCTGCACAAGAAGTTTTGGCGGGAGAGAGGAATTGCTGAATGCAGAGAGGACTGCTGAACTGAAGTAGCAGCAATGTTAGAGGGGTATAAAAGAGCGGGGCAGTGCTGCAGTCGGGGGCTGTGAAGTTGATAGTTGAGTGCGAGGTGACCTGAGCGTTAGGGGACAAGTGCCGTGGTAGGCAGTGGCCCGTATTAGCGCGAGGGATAGTGCATCCTTGGGAAACGAGCCAAGGATCACTACAGGAGTACACAGGGGCTGTTAAGTGGATAGTGGAGTGAGAAGTGATCAGGGTGTCAGTGTCAAGTGCGAGTTACAGGAACAAGTGTCAGAAGCAGTGTTAAGCGCGAGGAACAGTGAATTCTTGGGAAACGAGCCAAGGATCACTACAGCAGAACACAGGACAGAGCAGTTCTTAGCAGCACAAGCACAGTAAGTCAGTCGGGAGGATTCCCTTTGATCAGAGAAAACCCAGTCCAGTCTTAGCAGGCGTACAGCCTACTTACACTAAGTTATTTAAGTGCCCAGGCGACGGTGAATAGCCAGCGCGTTAGGTAGAGGTAGTTTCCGAGTGCGTGTAGCCCGGAGTGTATATCGAGCGGAGCGTGAGCTTAACCAGAGTATCTGTGTGCGTGTAGCCCGGAGTATCTGGCGGAGCGTAGCTTAGCAAGAGTTTTCGAGGGCGTGTAGCCCAAAGGATAAATCTTGCGGAGCGTGAGCTTAACCAGAGTATCTGTGTGCGTGTAGCCCGGAGTATCTGGCGGAGCGTAGCTTAGCAGGAGTTCCGAGGGCGTGTAGCCCAAAGGGTAAATCTAGCGGAGCGTGAGCTTAACCGGAGAATCTGTGTGCGTGTAGCCCGGAGTATCTGGCGGAGCGTGAGCTTAGCAGGAGTTCCGAGGGCGTGTAGCCCAGAGTGTTTAGCAGAGCGTAAGCGCGGCGTGATCACCTAGCCGGCGTGGCCGGCGAGTCGGGCTTATAACCATTGTTAGAGAGAGGGCGTATTGTGCCCCATTTAAGTTAGGTGTGGTGTGAAAAGAAGGTGAAAGACCCGGACGCAGTATAATATATATATTTATATTGCTAAAACTACAACCCCTGGTGTTCTTATTTGGCGCAGCGCCGACAAATATAAATTTGTTGCAGTGGATCCTGGACGAGGCTGAGTTACCCCGGCAAGATCGTTACAACTGGCGCCCGTACAGGTAGCTGTGCCTATAAGAATCACCAGAATTGATATATTATATATATTGTCCCAGTCATAAAAATCCACCATGGCGAGTGCCACCTAGATACAGCAGTTAAAAGTCAAGAACTAATGGCGTATAGCCAGGCGTTCGGCCGCACAGTGACAGGGAACGTAGTAGAATTGAGCAGGGAGTTTGGTAGGGGGGCCCGAGAACAGCTAGGCGGGACCCAGCGAATGGGCCGGCAGAGGCAGTGGAGGCAGGTAAAAAGGCGAGATTGGACGACAAAGTGGAGGCGCGGGTCTTGCAGCTGGAGTTGGATCGGGATGCTGAGCAACCACAGCAACGGCAGACCACGCAACCGTAGTCAGATCCGCCACATCCACCTCAACGCAGGAGCAGTATCCGCGGCCACATCAGCAGCAGCCGCAGCCACAGTAACAGCCACAGTCGCAGTCACAGCAGCAGCCACAGTAGCAGCCACAGGCGCAGCCGCAGCAGCAGTTTCCACAGCATCATCAGCAGCAGTATCAGTGTCCGCACCCAGGAACGCATCCGAATCAGCCACAGCAGCCAGATACACAGCAGCCACAGCACCATCAACAGCAGCAGCAGTATCCGAAGCAGCAGTATCCGCAGCGGGATGAGCAGCGGTACCCGCCAGGCCAGCGTCCCATGGACCCCAGGGTATACCAGCAGCAGTGGGAGGAGCTCACTTACGGCGGACAGCAGCCGTACATAAGCGACGAGGGCGACAGCAGGGAAAAGTTAGGACAAGTTAGGCTAAGTAAATATGTAAACATAGGTAAAGTGAAAGGAAGTGGACTGGATAGGTTTTGGTAATGACAGGCTAGGACAGAGTAGTAGAGGCAGCGGAGAGAAAGAGGGGGGGGAAACCTTCCATGGTCTGCATTTTTGTGTTTTGTTTTTAAAAGAAAACAGATATTTTCTGTTTTGGTTAAAAATTAAAAACGTAAACAATGCAGGTGGTGGGAGAATCGGCTGGTGGTGGACCGCGCGATCAGCTGGTTCCAAACCAGGAACCAGTTCCAGATCACCGAGTTTACAATCGAACCAGACTGAGCTAGTAGGAACTTAAGACGGGAAACTGACGAAATTTGAATGGGGGGATAAGATCGATAAGATCCCTTACAAAACGCAGTAGGAAAGGTTGAGTGGAAACGGGAACGCATTATAAGAGATTTGAGTGAGATCTTTTGACATAGCGGGCAGTCAGCACGTAACGGGACGCGCTGAACAGAGAGTGTTGATCGAGAGAGCGGGCTGCTGAATGAGAGCAGAGCCGCTGTAGGCGGACAGTTAGAGCAGAGCGGGAGACGGACGCGCTGCACAAGAAGTTTTGGCGGGAGAGAGGAATTGCTGAATGCAGAGAGGACTGCTGAACTGAAGTAGCAGCAATGTTAGAGGGGTATAAAAGAGCGGGGCAGTGCTGCAGTCGGGGGCTGTGAAGTTGATAGTTGAGTGCGAGGTGACCTGAGCGTTAGGGGACAAGTGCCGTGGTAGGCAGTGGCCCGTATTAGCGCGAGGGATACTGCATCCTTGGGAAACGAGCCAAGGATCACTACAGGAGTACACAGGGGCTGTTAAGTGGATAGTGGAGTGAGAAGTGATCGGGGTGTCAGTGTCAAGTGCGAGTTACAGGAACAAGTGTCAGAAGCAGTGTTAAGCGCGAGGAACAGTGAATTCTTGGGAAACGAGCCAAGGATCACTACAGCAGAACACAGGACAGAGCAGTTCTTAGCAGCACAAGCACAGTAAGTCAGTCGGGAGGATTCCCTTGATCAGAGAAAACCCAGTCCAGTCTTAGCAGGCGTACAGCCTACTTACACTAAGTTATTTAAGTGCCCAGGCGACGGTGAATAGCCAGCGCGTTAGGTAGAGGTAGTTTCCGAGTGCGTGTAGCCCGGAGTGTATATCGAGCGGAGCGTGAGCTTAACCAGAGTATCTGTGTGCGTAGCCCGGAGTATCTGGCGGAGCGTAGCTTAGCAAGAGTTTTCGAGGGCGTGTAGCCCAAAGGATAAATCTTGCGGAGCGTGAGCTTAACCAGAGTATCTGTGTGCGTGTAGCCCGGAGTATCTGGCGGAGCGTAGCTTAGCAGGAGTTCCGAGGGTGTGTAGCCCAAAGGGTAAATCTAGCGGAGCGTGAGCTTAACCGGAGAATCTGTGTGCGTGTAGCCCGGAGTATCTGGCGGAGCGTAGCTTAGCAGGAGTTCCGAGGGCGTGTAGCCCAAAGGGTAAATCTAGCGGAGCGTGAGCTTAACCGGAGAATCTGTGTGCGTGTAGCCCGGAGTATCTGGCGGAGCGTGAGCTTAGCAGGAGTTCCGAGGGCGTGTAGCCCAGAGTGTTTAGCAGAGCGTAAGCGCGGCGTGATCACCTAGCCGGCGTGGCCGGCGAGTCGGGCTTATAACCATTGTTAGAGAGAGGGCGTATTGTGCCCCATTTAAGTTAGGTGTGGTGTGAAAAGAAGGTGAAAGACCCGGACGCAGTATAATATATATATTTATATTGCTAAAACTACAACCCCTGGTGTTCTTATTTGGCGCAGCGCCGACAAATATAAATTTGTTGCAGTGGATCCTGGACGAGGCTGAGTTACCCCGGCAAGATCGTTACAACTGGCGCCCGTACAGGTAGCTGTGCCTATAAGAATCACCAGAATTGATATATTATATATATTGTCCCAGTCATAAAATCCACCAGTGGCGAGTGCCACCTAGATACAGCAGTTAAAAGTCAAGAACTAATGGCGTATAGCCAGGCGTTCGGCCGCACAGTGACAGGGAACGTAGTAGAATTGAGCAGGGAGTTTGGTAGGGGGCCTCGAGAACAGCTAGGCGGGACCCAGCGAATGGGCCGGCAGAGGCAGTGGAGGCAGGTAAAAAGGCGAGATTGGACGACAAAGTGGAGGCGCGGGTCTTGCAGCTGGAGTTGGATCGGGATGCTGAGCAACCACAGCAACGGCAGACCACGCAACCGTAGTCAGATCCGCCACATCCACCTCAACGCAGGAGCAGTATCCGCGGCCACATCAGCAGCAGCCGCAGCCACAGTAACAGCCACAGTCGCAGTCACAGCAGCAGCCACAGTAGCAGCCACAGGCGCAGCCGCAGCAGCAGTTTCCACAGCATCATCAGCAGCAGTATCAGTGTCCGCAGCCAGGAACGCATCCGAATCAGCCACAGCAGCCAGATACACAGCAGCCACAGCACCATCAACAGCAGCAGCAGTATCCGAAGCAGCAGTATCCGCAGCGGGATGAGCAGCGGTACCGCCAGGCCAGCGTCCCATGGACCCCAGGGTATACCAGCAGCAGTGGGAGGAGCTCACTTACGGCGGACAGCAGCCGTACATAAGCGACGAGGGCGACAGCAGGGAAAAGTTAGGACAAGTTAGTTTTATTATTATTATTATTATCCTAGCGCAGCAAGTTTACACTTATATTTGTAGCACTAGTCACATTGAGAGGGAATACAAACTTAAAACTATAGCTTATGTCTAACATTTTTGGTCTTAACTAAGAATTTAAATAATTAATTTGGAAATTTACTAAATAAAATTTTGCTTTTTGAGCGATCTTACTATTAATAAATTTAGAATTATTGTTTTTGTTTTACTTTAAGTATTCTTTAATTTTAGATTTAAATTGAGTTGCGATCCTAATTGTTTTATAACTATGTGGCAGATTGTTCCACAGACGGATAGCATTTACAAAGAATTGCCTATTCGAGCATAGCGTTGTATATCTTGGGCATATGAAATTATTAGTTCTTGCTGACGTAGCTGACACGAGTTTGTTAAACAAATATGTTGGTTCTTGGGCAGGGGATTCGGAAATATAGGAAAGAGGGGCCCGGAGATAGAAATTTCTGTCACGGCGAGCTATCCCGTGCAACCCGAAACAGGGTCGTTACAGCATAAAGCCCCAACGTTTCAAAACTATCTAATAAATAATTTTCACATAAAATGTTGCTGTTAAAATCTCCTGCAAGAATAATATCCTTGTATGCAACAGATAAATCGGTTATTGCCTCCATCAGGGGCTCAAAGTCTATTGTCCGATTTGGACGGTAAATGCAACCAATTAAGACTTTATTACTTAAAAATTTATTAGATACTTCCAAAAAAATATACTCCATTTCACTGTCTCTTGGTTGCTTGCATTTAACACTACAATTAAGTGTACATTTAACATATATGGCGACACCACCAGCGTGACTAACACGGTCTGAACGAAACAAAACATAACCATCACAATCGATCAACAAATCAGACAAATCAGACGTAAACCAGGTCTCAGATACACAAATCACATCAACATTAGACTGAACAAAAAGTAACCTGAACTCGTCAATTTTCCTGAATAGGCTATGCGCATTTATATGAACCACTTTTAAACCCTTTCTATAATTGCTTAATATTCGAATCATGCTACCAACAGTGGAACCTCCTATGTTATCCGTCATTGATTAAGAAACAACATTTTAGAGTCGCAAACTCAACCATAGATATTACATTGAAAAACAAAAACAAAAAATACCCTATATACTGATAACGTTTATCTAACTCTAAATTTAATCTAACAAATAAGATGACATTAAAATTACATATATATTTAAGAGCGAAAGCTCTCCGAAGTAGCTGCCCCGACAGTAGGAACCAGCGCAGCTGACGATGAAGAGAGAGGGAGAGCAGGAAGAGACGCGTTATCTCTATCGGTCAGTTTCTTTAGCTCATCCATATGCTCTATGCACTGTATGCTCGCTCCCATTGCATCGGACATGAACAAGTCCACGGCGAGTAAAAACAGCACTTAAAATCTTGTGCTTTTTCAATCGCATCGACTCTTTAAAAATTAGATAATTGTCTATTTGTAGCTGCTCATTAATATAAATTACGGCATCAGAGTCATAGCCCAAAAACTTTAAGCTTAGTTGTTTTTTTTTGCTTCACGCCGATATGCCGCGATTACTCTAAGCACCGTGATTTTTCTCGCACATTTTCCATTTTAATTATTATGACCGGGTCAACATTTGTTTTCTGTGTTTTACGGGCCCGAAAGATGTCCCGAACCCGTGGCGGTGGAGTCATGTGTAGTGAAAAACCAAGTTGGTTGAATAGAGATCTTAAGTTTCCCTTCCACGTAGGGGGACTCCATGCATGCGTAGGTCGAACGCATTATTAGCAACTTTTGGGCAGCCAGTTTTGCCTCTACGCTTCCCACTCTCTCTCTCATTGCGCGCATATCCGCGACCTCCCGGTGCAAGTGCTCAACACGCGCACATAGTTGTTCCCGTTGCGAGCGTAGATCAACTACCTCCCGCTCCAGGTTGGACACCCTCACGCCCGTCTGCTTGACCTCACCCGCAATGGAATCCAAACGTTCCGAGAGGCTGCTGAGGATGCGTTTCTCTGCTTCCCTCACAAGGCCGGCAATTTCGTCGGTCTGCTCCTGGAAACGCACCTTGATCAGGTCCAGAAGTTGAGTTGAGGGGGCATCAGACAGGCGGTCTTGTCCAGCTCCAGTGTCTTTGCGAAGGCGTTTATTAGATGTCGACGACATATTGGAGAAGTGTCTGTGATGTTTTTACAGTGTAGCGGCTTCGTTGTGTTAGTTCAGTGCGTGTTTGTGTGTGAGCAGCGGTTCGACGAAAAAGTTCGAAGGGTTATTGATGTTGCAGGCTTACTAACACACACAAAGGCACAGCGTTGCTTGCAATTTTTATTTCGAGTTTGTTTTATAATGTTTATATTTAAAAACTCATTTACAAGACTTCTATGGTGTCCACATTAGTTTATGTTGCGATCAACACAACAAAGTTAACTATTTGAACACTAGTTCGTTGTTTTTAATCAATTAAATGAGGAGCGATAGAGAAACACGACCGTTCGACTCAGATGTTTGTTTCTGTTTTAGGCTAAGTAAATATGTAAACATAGGTAAAGTGAAAGGAAGTGGACTGGATAGGTTTTGGTAATGACAGGCTAGGACAGAGTAGTAGAGGCAGCGGAGAGAAAGAGGGGGGGGGGGGGGAACCTGCCATGGTCTGCATTTTTGTGTTTTGTTTTTTAAAATTAAAAACGTAAACAATGCAGGTGGTGGGAGAATCGGCTGGTGGTGGACCGCGCGATCAGCTGGTTCCAAACCAGGAACCAGTTCCAGATCACCGAGTTTACAATCGAACCAGACTGAGCTAGTAGGAACTTAAGACGGGAAACTGACGAAATTTGAATGGGGGGATAAGATCGATAAGATCCCTTACAAAACGCAGTAGGAAAGGTTGAGTGGAAACGGGAACGCATTATAAGAGATTTGAGTGAGATCTTTTGACATAGCGGGCAGTCAGCACGTAACGGGACGCGCTGAACAGAGAGTGTTGATCGAGAGAGCGGGCTGCTGAATGAGAGCAGAGCCGCTGTAGGCGGACAGTTAGAGCAGAGCGGGAGACGGACGCGCTGCACAAGAAGTTTTGGCGGGAGAGAGGAATTAAAAGAATATAAAAGAGCGGGGCAGTGCTGCAGTCGGGGGCTGTGAAGTTGATAGTTGAGTGCGAGGTGACCTGAGCGTTAGGGGACAAGTGCCGTGGTAGGCAGTGGCCCGTATTAGCGCGAGGGATACTGCATCCTTGGGAAACGAGCCAAGGATCACTACAGGAGTACACAGGGGCTGTTAAGTGGATAGTGGAGTGAGAAGTGATCGGGGTGTCAGTGTCAAGTGCGAGTTACAGGAACAAGTGTCAGAAGCAGTGTTAAGCGCGAGGAATAGTGAATTCTTGGGAAACGAGCCAAGGATCACTACAGCAGAACACAGGACAGAGCAGTTCTTAGCAGCACAAGCACAGTAAGTCAGTCGGGAGGATTCCCTTTGATCAGAGAAAACCCAGTCCAGTCTTAGCAGGCGTACAGCCTACTTACACTAAGTTATTTAAGTGCCCAGGCGACGGTGAATAGCCAGCGCGTTAGGTAGAGGTAGTTTCCGAGTGCGTGTAGCCCGGAGTGTATATCGAGCGGAGCGTGAGCTTAACCAGAGTATCTGTGTGCGTGTAGCCCGGAGTATCTGGCGGAGCGTAGCTTAGCAAGAGTTTTCGAGGGCGTGTAGCCCAAAGGATAAATCTTGCGGAGCGTGAGCTTAACCAGAGTATCTGTGTGCGTGTAGCCCGGAGTATCTGGCGGAGCGTAGCTTAGCAGGAGTTCCGAGGGCGTGTAGCCCAAAGGGTAAATCTAGCGGAGCGTGAGCTTAACCGGAGAATCTGTGTGCGTGTAGCCCGGAGTATCTGGCGGAGCGTGAGCTTAGCAGGAGTTCCGAGGGCGTGTAGCCCAGAGTGTTTAGCAGAGCGTAAGCGCGGCGTGATCACCTAGCCGGCGTGGCCGGCGAGTCGGGCTTATAACCATTGTTAGAGAGAGGGCGTATTGTGCCCCATTTAAGTTAGGTGTGGTGTGAAAAGAAGGTGAAAGACCCGGACGCAGTATAATATATATATTTATATTGCTAAAACTACAACCCCTGGTGTTCTTATTTGGCGCAGCGCCGACAAATATAAATTTGTTGCAGCGGATCCTGGACGTGGCTGAGTTACCCCGGCAAGATCGTTAGAATATGCACCAGTATACGCTATTTAAAGTACTTTCAAAACAAAATAAAAACAAATTGGCAAAACTTTGTTGGATTTGGAAATTTTTGTGAAAAACGTGTGCATATGCATCAGTATACGCTATCTAAGGCACTTTTAAAACGAAATAAATACAAATTGGCAAAACTTTGTTGGATTCGGAAATTTGTGTAAATAACGTGTGCATATGCACCAGTATATGCTATTTAAAGTATTTTCAAAACGAGGAACTTATTCAACTAGGGAAGAATTCACTTAGGATCGTTACCGGACTACTAACCGGGCACTGCAGACTGAAAAGTCACCTAGGTAAGATAGGAATAACCAGCAGCAGGACTTGCAGATTCTGTGACATGAAGGACGAAACCTCCGGCCTTAATAAATATAAGATGCAGAACCTTAGGATCGAGAACTCTATCACATGAGCTCTTAGGAATAATCAACCCATCAAAACTCCTCGACTTTGTTCGAGGAAATGGGTTGATATCTGAGCTGTAGGCTCCGAATGGGGGTACAATAGATCTAAACAGGTCGCGGTACACTAACACCCCAATAATATAATAATAATAATAAGCCATGGAATAATAGAGCAAGTCAATAGATTAACAGAAATACGGACTGCATTCGAATTTCGGGAATACTGCAGTGCGGTATTCCTTGACGTTGCACAGGCTTTCGATCGAGTCTGGCTTGATGGCCTTATGCATAAAATTAGAACGATTCTGAAAACACTCACAGCATACTTTAATCGCATGTTTACCGTAGAAGCTGGAGTTTTCCAAGGTAGCGCCCTTGGTTCAACTCTATATGTCCTTTACACCGCAGATATTCCCACGATCGAGCTGCTAACTACTTCTACATTCGCAGACGATACCGCGATCATATGTCGGTCCAAATTCAGGCAACAGCACTGCTAGCTGATCATCTTTTGGTCCACTACCACTACCACTGGTTTTCAGAATGGCGTATAAAACTAAACGCAGACAAACGTGTCCCCCGCTAACTCTGAATAACACGCCACTTCCACAAGCTGACGATGAAACGTTCCTTGGCGTCCACCTAGATAAGAGACTTATGCCCTGTTCCCGCAGGCCACCATGGTGGATAGATCCAAATCTAGGATGGTCTGTAAGGTTTTGCCGTTCCGAAAATTTCCCTCTTATTCTACCATCCAAAACTTACCGTTCCTAACCGCACGTTCCTAACTAGTTATTGTAGCTAGTTTTTCCCGTGCAACCCTAAATATTTGACATTCGCTGTGGGAAAAAAAAAATTTAAAGGACCGTTCCGGTTGTTTGAGTTTTTTTTGACAAAATATTATAAATAGCCGAGAAAAATGGAATCCGCAGCAAAAACAAGAACCGGGGGTAAGTATATATTTTATTTTAGTTATTTTTTTTTTATGTGTTCTTTTATATTCTTCAGGGAGGTAAGGGCACAGTTGCCCAGCGACAAAGGGAACTCGTTTCCCCGCGATGTAGACCGTCCATACGTGGCGAAAAGTCACACCCTGCTCGAGGTGCCTCTGCTACTAACCGAATATGGCGATATCCGTACCGTGCCTAGTGACGACTGGCACTACGTAAGTGTGTCGTCTAACGGTGGCCTCCGGACACTTGGCTGCCTCCGGTTGTATACAGGCCTAATCGGGATAATTGGGGCTCTATCCCGACGGACTAACCCCTTCCCCAAGACTCATGGGATCAAAAATGGAAACTATAAATACAAAAACAAAACCAAACACAAAAGCATATGAAAGCACGGTTACGGAACCAAAAAATCCGGAGGGAGTAACGAAGCCTCACTCCTCCACCCAGGCGGGAGCAGGCCTGGGAGGCGGCACAGCTACTGCCAACTTAGCCAACCAGAGGAAGATTTGGAAAGAGGCGGCGGTCAAGGATAAAGAATCCGACTGCGAAAGCCTCACCTCGGAGTTGGAAGAAAAGCTTCTGAGCTCTCCGGTCCGGGAGAGGTCCAATACCTCCAGTAAGGTAGGACTCAAACGGACCAAGGAGGGTATGAAGGCTAAAGCGGCGTTAAAGATACGCGCCCGGCTCAGCAGCGACGATTACACGACAACGACGATTACACGCTGCTACGTGCTGAAGTTGGTTACGGGCGTCGTGGCCGCGTTAGTCGCTCCGTGGGAGGGCGCCAAGCTGGAAGTAGTGGAACTTGTATTCCGTCCGTGCTAAAGGCGAAGGTGTTCCTGCTGCTGGTCGTCACGCAGGCACAGGCGCTCCAGCTCTTCCAGTGGCAGAACAAAGATGTTCCCACCGAGGACTGGAAAGTAATCCACGTAGGCAAACCAGAGAGCAAGGGGCAGCACATGGTCATCCAGATCAATAAGGAGTCGGAGGACATTCTGTACCCCAGGTTCGGGAAGATGGCTTGGGGCGTGGGATGCGTGTACCTGCGCCTCAAGAAGCGGCACCCCGAAGACGACAACCAAAACACGAAGGAAGGACCTTGGCATAGTCGAGGTCACGGAAGCCGCCAGCAGCCGGTGACAGGACGCTTGTACTCCTCCCGTCCCAGGAGAAGGACGACAGCAGCAGCAATGCAGTTAAGGGTCCTGCAGATAAGCCTGCATAAAAGCAAGTTGGCCTTGGCAGAGCTCCTGCTATCCCTAGAGGAAGGGCCTGTCGATGTGGCCTTAGTTCAAGAGCCTTGGATCGCGTCGGGGAACAAGGTCTCGGTGCTAAGGTCACCAAACTACTCTATCTTCTACCCGACAACAGTAAGTAGAGCCAGAACTGCAATCCTGGTACGGAAGGGTATCTATGCTTATTTAATGTCTAATTACAGCACTGACGATCTAACAGTAGTGGCGCTGGAAGGCAACAAGGACGAGCCTGTCCTGATAGCTTCCTGCTACATGGCGCACGACACCGAAGCGCCCCCCCAAGAACTACAGCGGCTGGTGAGGGAGACGGAGCCGAAAAGCAGCCCCTCATAATTGGCACCGACGCAAACGCACACCACACGGTATGGGGAAGTAAGGATGTAAACGATAGAGGTGAGTCCTTACTAGACTTTATATTAAACACTAATCTTAAGATCAGGCCCGGCAGGACATGTTCGGCCCGAGTGGGTAGTCAATTAGTGACAAGCGGTGACGGGGGGGGGGGGGGGTTTTTGTGGATGAAGAAAAAATTTTGTGAGATAATTTTCATAGTTGTTTATATTAATAAATCAATTTGATACATTTATTTTCGTTGAGATCATTCTACATAAACAAAAACAAAAACATGAAAATCGTGTCATTTTCCCAAAATAAACTCATGTGCGCAAACCAAAAACGCTAGTACGCTTTGAATTACGCGAAATAAACTCATTTACGAGTTTTTCCATATCGAGCTCGTCGGTCATATTTGAATAAATATGTAGAAGAGCGACGTTGTTCAGCCGATTTTGTGACATTGTCGACCTTAAATATGTTTTCAGTCGACGAAGGACCGAAAAACTTCTCTCATTTGAACAGGATGACCCTGGAATTGTTATCAACAGACGAACAAAACGAACAAAATCTGGGATGAGCCCTCTAGCCCATTCGTATTTTTTTAAGAAATTCACAACTCCCCCAAATTGTTCGCTTGCTCATTTTGCCTGCGCAAAAGTTGCAAAAACATGTCACGGTCGCTCAACAACCTCGCTCTGTCAAAATCGTCTTTATAGAAATCGACTACCTTGTCAACATCAGCGGTCTGACCGATAGCGAATCGCTCCAGAAACTCGAAAAATTTCGCTGACTCTGTATCGAATCGACTTTTCAACGATCCAATCAACTGGTCAAAACTTCACAGTAAGATTGTCTAAAATAATCCTTGGGTGTTGGAAACTGGAAATTTTCTGTTCTACCTTGATCAAAACGTTTGGGAATTTTACGCTGAAGAGGAATTTGAGGTTCTCTGAGTTCAAAATCAATTACAGCTTTAACACTTTTTTCCCAAATTTCTTCAAATTTTGATTCGCGAGACGCATTCAACACATCAGCAACTGCTTTTACTTTTTTCATGCGATTCAATAACACAAAGGCTCGACTTCTGCAGTTCTATGTTCAAAACTTCAATGCGATCGAAAATTTCAATCATCATTGTCAAATAAAATACGCACTCAAAAGACTCAACGTAATCGTAAAACCCCGAAGCTTTGGCGGAGATCGTACTATCGACTTCGTTGTCCACCGATCGATCATCAAGGAATTTCAGCACTTCAGGGTAATTCGCCTTGATTATCTTGAGAGGCCGTATTCTCATCGCCCATCTGGAAAATATTAATGAGGAGGTTTTCAAACTTGATACAATATGTGACGAAATTTTCGATCGTAGTTTTTACCTTGTCGGGTTGAAGGCTGCGATAAAAGGTAAATTTTCGTCGTTCTTTTCCATCGCTTCAGTCTGCAACTCCTTAAATTGTGCAACGCGTTTTGGTGAATCTCGGATAAAGTTTATCAAATCCTTGATTGACCCAATGAATTTCCTGGCTGGTAGTACCTTTTCAATTGAATCTTGTACAACAAGATTCAGGTTATGGGCATTGCAGTGCACAAACAAAGCTCGAGGTTCCTTCTCACGTATACGCGCCTGCAATCCGGAAATTTTTCCAGAAACATTGGACGCCCCGTCGTAGCACTGGCCTCTTAGTTTTGAAAGAAGCAACGAGTTCGCGACGAAAATGTTGTCCACAAGATCGAATAAAGTTTCTGCTTGAGTGTTTGGCGTTGAAAAGAATCCAATGAAATTCTCATTTGCAACTAAATCATCGGAAACGGTTCTAATGCACACGGAGACTTGCTCTATTCGTGATGCATCTGCGGTTTCATCTAGTAGAATCGAAAAATTCTCCGCTCTTCTTATCTCGTCCATGATTTTTGACAAAATTGAAGTCGCCATCAAATCGAGTATTTCATTTTGACTTTCATGATGGAGCCATCTGTATCCATCTCTCTGCAACCAGGAATTCAGTTCAGGAACGTCTTCCGAGCGAGCCTTCAAGAACGCCATGAAATTGGAATTTTCGTCATTCTTGTCTCCTCTAAAAAGGCAAACCCTGTTTTGCCAATGTTTTGAGGGTGCTAAACATTTTCAGTAACGCCGTTCTATTCTCCATCATCTGTTTCAAGTGAGCCGACGATAACGATTGTGCAACGTTCACTTTTCCCAGGTTTGCCAGTGCTTCGGTGCAATTGATGTGTAGAACACTTGACGAATGTTTCTTCATCCGATGTGACCCATGCTTCCAGTTTGAAAATCCATCATTGACCCAGGCTTGTTTTGCTTTCAAAGCATGCGAGTCGAAATTAGCGATTAATTGCCGTTCACACGCTTCAGTACAGACGTTGCAAATTGCGGAAGAGTTTTTGTTGAGTTCAAGCCACGGATAGGTTTTTTGCCACTGTTTAAAAGTTGGAAGCACCGAAGTGTTTGTAACAGGCGGTTCTTAAATAATCATATAAAAATATATCTTTATTATTTTAGTTATATATTCATCATACATTTTATGTTTACATATAGAGCTCCATGCATTTTGAAACTTTGATGAAATATAAATACATTACACAGAAACGAGCAAAACTTTTGTAGTTTTGTCGTATTCTTACGTTGTTTAGAAGAATCGTTGTTGTTGTTGTTGTTGTTGCTGTTGTTGTTGTTGTTGTTGTTGTTGTTGTTGTTGTTGTTGTCGTCGTCGTCGTCGTCTCGATTTTGAATATAATTATCTGACGCTCGAGGAGACTCGGTTTTCGAGGATTTTTTCTCGATCGGCTGCTGGTCATCGTCTACGCAATCCTCTTTCTTCCTTTTCAACCGGACTACGAATCTATCCATCTGTCGTCTCTTTGTAAAGCACGCACACTCGTTTCGTTTTTTAAACGCTTTAAGTTTCACTTGTGACTGGCTGGCTGGCGGTGGCGTAACACTTTTTGGTTTGCATGCAGGCCTGCCAACTTTTTTTTTTACCGATAGTGTATCGATATCAATAGAAGAGCGCGCTCTTTTAAACCGGAAAGCGTTTTTTTAGTTTTTTGAAACTATTCATATTATTCTCTTTCAATCTCTGCTTAAAGCACATACGAGCGAGAATGAAATGAATATAAACATATGGTTATACACAGCTGTCGTTGGCATGAATGTGTGTTATATGTGCACGACTGCACGTACACCATGCGCATGCTCCGAGCGCGCATGTTTCCCGCGTGAAATTCAAAATGTGTAAATCGTCCAAGTTGACGATATATGGTATTCGATTATTTCGAGTGGGTAATTTTACTACTCGGGATTTCTCGAGTGGGTCTAGCTACCCACTCAACCCACTACTGATGCCGGGCCTGCTTAAGATAGTAAATGAGGGAGAGGAACCACCTCATCCAATGTCTTAGACCTAACACTCGCATCAGATGCAAACACCCTTATCACGCAATGGAGAGTCCTAAGTAAACACTCCTTCTCAGATCATAGGTACCTAGAAATTCAAATCAACTTTGAGTTCAACACAGGAAAAACCGTGTTTAGGAACCCCCGGAACACTAACTGGGCCCTATTCCAGGATACGATTGGGAGGAACCTATCGAGACCACCAAAGATATCATCAACAGATGATATCGAAAAGTCTCTAAGGACACTCAACACCAACCTCATACAGGCATTTCATAAAGCCTGCAAGCCATCACACAGCAAAAGAAGACACCGGGACCCTGGTGGACCTCAGAGCTCAAGAAAGAAAGAAACGAAGTACAAGAACTCTTCAAGCTAGCAAAACTAGCAGACGAAGGAATTGTATGGGAAGAATACAAGCTAAGGCTCAGCAACTTCAAAAAACAAGTGCGGAAAGCCAAAAAAGCATCATGGCAAGCCTTCTGCACGAGCCTGGAAAAGACTTTTGATACTGCAAGGTTGAGGAAACTTTTAGCAGGCAGGCCGATGGTTCAAAGCCAACTAAAAACGGAAGACGGACGCTGGACGGAAAACAGCAGGGAAGCGGCAAACGCGCTCATGGAGGCGCACTTCCCGGGCTGTACTGAAGTCAACACTAACACACCAACTTCTTAGTACAACACATGGCACGATGTACCCGAGGGCATCATATCCGATGAACGGATCATGTGGGCAATCGACTCGTTCGATGGCCATAAATCCCCGGGCCTCGATGGCATATTTCCAGCCATGCTGCAGAAGGTCAAAAAAGAGATCACTCCATGGCTTAGATCTATATACACAGGATGCTTGGCAAAAGGATTTGTGCCAGTAGAATGGAGGACAGCACGAGTTGTGTTCCTGCCGAAGGCAGGAAAATGCAGCCATGTGCTTCCGAAAGACTACAGGCCTATAAGCCTCACCTCGTTCCTGCTAAAAACACTTGAAAAACTTCTGGACCTCCACATAAGAGAGAAGATCAACTCTCACATGGAACCAAATCAACACGCCTATACGAAATGAAAGTCAGTGGAAACAGCTCTTCATGCGCTAGTAAGCACGATAGAGAAAGCACTGCACTACAAAGAATATGCGCTAGGCGCTTTCCTAGACATCTCGGGCGCATTCAACAATGTGTCGACCGCAGCAATAATTCAAAGCCTAAGAGCTACGGCAATCCATGAAGCGGTAGACTCCTGGATTTTCAATCTACTGAGCTGCAGGAGGATACACGCAGAATGGGGGACCACAAGAGTAAACAAGGAGGCTAAAAGAGGCACACCCCAAGGAGGAGTGCTATCGCCCCTGCTGTGGAACCTTGTGGTCAACGATCTACTTAAAAAATTCAGAAACAATCCCCCGAATATAACTGCCTATGCGGATGACATAGGGATAATTATCGTAGGCAAATGTCCATCGACTATCAGCTCTGTCATGGAAAACACTCTAAAGGAGATACTTATGTGGGCCACGGACGCCGGACTAAGTATCAATGCGGAAAAGACGGACCTCATCCTCTTCACAAAGAGGTACAAGGTGCCTCGATGGACTCCGCCAAAAATCAAAACAACACCGCTGATACCAAAAGGAAGTATCAAATATCTAGGGACAGTATTGGAGAGCAAGCTGAGTTGGAAGTCCAATATTGAGGAAAGGGTGAAAAAGGCCACCAATGCTCTCTATGCATCTCAAAAGATGCTGAGTTGCACATGGGGCCTATCACCCAGACTGATGGACTGGATCTTCATCTCAGTTGTGCGACCCATACTGCTCTACGGCGTGCTGGTATGGTGGCAAGCGACCGAAAAATCCACATACCTAAAGTTGATGGAGAAACCGCAGAGGCATGCACTCATGTGCATTACTGGAGCGGTAAGATCAACTCCAACTAAAGCTCTACAAACAATACTGAGTGTCAACCCTCTGGACATTCAGGTACGCCGTGTAGCACAAAAGACAGCACAACGTCTTTGCTCTCTTACAAACTCCCAGACAACTGCAGCAACTTCCAGGCAGAAATAGTTACCATAAGGAAAGCCGCAGAAGCGGCACAGAAGTCGGGATCAAGTAAAGACATCAACATATTCGTCGACAGTCAAGCAGCAATAAAAGCTCTGCAAGCTCGCACGATAAGCTCAAAAAGCGTTCTATCGAGCAGGGAAGCACTGGATTCACTGAGCACCTCGAGAAGAGTTCAAATCTTTTGGATACCTAGCCATCAAGGCCATGAAGGCAATGAGATGGCAGACGACCTAGCCAAAAAGGGAGCAAGAGGAGAAAAAATGATCCCTGAAGACATACCGCCCTTTCTGCGAACACTACACCAAATGGAGTTGGATGCACAATATACTGCAGATCAAAGGTGCAGGAACACTACCGACTGCAAGTTCTCAAGAAAGATGTCCAAGAAATACAGCATAAAACTTACCCAGCACCTACTACAGCTTTGGAGACCGGACTGCAGGCTTCTAGTTGGCCTCTTAACAGGCCACTGGCTAGTTGCGGCTCACGCCAAGAAGCTGGGTGTGCTGATAGACGACAAATGCAGGAAATGCAGTGAACCAGGTGCCAAAGAAACGCTGGAGCACCTTCTCTGCAGCTGCCCGACACTTGCAGCGCAAAGACAGCGTTACTTCGAAAAACCATGGCTGAAATCGCTTGAGGAAGCGAGTCAACTCGGACACAAAACGCTCTTGGCCTTTGCCAAACACACTCGCATACCGCAGGACGTCAATAGTTAACTCGGTCTAGAGATCTCACAACTCCCCGGTACCACTAAGGACCAAACTGGTCTATGTGTGGCTCCCAACAGGAGCCAGCCGGTCTAACCTAACCTAACCTACCTTAGAAAGAACTATATGTATAATCACCGCGTTGACAATATCTTTTTCGTCCCCTAGGGACAAAAGCGAATCGAAAATTGCATTTACTGTATCAATTAGTAACCTCAAGGCAGACGCAGAAGGTTTTGTTATTGAAGGTGCGCTAGAGTTCCAAAAAAAATTAAACACTTGTTGTCATAAACTCTCTTTAAACTCGCCAATGCCTTTTTATAATTTGCATCTGAGACTTGAAAAGCTTTTATTGTTCCCAATGCCTCGTCAGAAAGGCAGGCTAACAAATGGTTAAATTTTTCGATGTTGGATAACGAATTACCAGAGTCAACTAGTTTGCCAAAAATTCCAATAAATTGTTTATACTCTGAATGTTTTCCGCTGAATTTTGGTAACTTCATTTTTGGCAGATTTGAATGTGAACTGCCCGTAACTAAAGCCTGCTGTTTATGATTTTCACCTGTACCAGCAGCTGACATATATAATGCCTTGGTAATTACGCAATTTTCGCAGCACAAAGACACTCGCATACCGCAGGACGTCACAAGTTAACTCGGTCCAGAGATCTCACAACTCCCGGTAACACTAACGACCAAGCTGGTCGATGTGTGGCTCCCCAACAGGAGCCAGCCGGTCTAACCTAACCTAACCTTGCGTTTCCTCACAGCTTTCCAGCAATTGTGTTTTTTGAAACTGCATCGTTTGATATGCTAGCCCCATCCGATTGACATACTGATTTTCATGTACTTCCTTGTGTAACCTCATTATTTCGTCTTCCATCGCTTTGAATTATTCGTTCATTTCCTCTGATGTTTTTGTTATTATATTTAACATCGAATCTATTAAGGATGTTTGTTTCAGATACATATGTTCCAAATCTGGTTGATTATCGAATATGTTTTGCATATTTGCTTCAATCATATTCCTGTCTGCAGCATCCATAGTTCAAAATAATATTATTTGACAAGCTCCTCATACAAAATTAAAGCCTTGCAATTCACTGCTAGCTCCCAGATATATTTATCTATATGTCTTAACTCGGTATTGTACGACTCCAAGTTATAATAAATAATTAAATTCTATTTCGATGCTGCGATGTGTCCAGGTAAATCATCGTATTATTCTCCAACAGTTGCATGTTTTTAATTCCGCTAGCTGGATTTTCCAATGCTTTTATCCCGGTAACCAGGGATAACATTAAAAGACAATTTATCAAAGCTGATGATTTGTTGTCAGGCCTATTTTTATCTACCTTTTGATCCGTTTCTAGTAGACATAATTTCACTATTGGCCTTTTCATAACTCCATTTTGAGTTTTTACGGAAACTACTCTTACTTTTCCATCGGCACCAGGATGAGTTTATTTTATCCTTCCAAGAGGCCATTTAGTTGGACTTGCATTTTCGTTTTTTATAAGTTCTACTTGCCCTTTTTCAAATTAATTTTTTTTTCCTTCCCATTTTGGTCTTTTCCTCTTCGTTTGGAAACTCTCATATTAATACATAGGTCCGGCGTAGTCCACTCCGGAATGTGTAAACGGTTGTGATGTAGTAACTCTTTGTTCCGGAATCTGCCCCATTAATTGCTGTGCACATTCTGTCAAAATCTAGTGCACTGTACACAATGTTGCACGACGGTTTTAACTGTATTCTATAAGCCCATTATCCAAAACTTCCTTCGGATTCGTGCTTCTATTATCCGATTTCCTCCATGCATCGTGCTTAAATGTGTTTTTTCAAATAAAAGCTTAGCCAGATGTGACTTGTTTATTGATGTTTTTGATTAAAATTTTGCTCCAAAAATTGTAGTCTGCCTCCGACTCTTAAAATTTCATTTTTATCCAAAAATGGGTGTAAGGGTGCTAATTTACTCTTGGAGTCTATCTCTTTTTTTCTTTTCAATTTGTCGATCTCTTCTGGAAATTCTTTAAGCTGATAAAGCTTAAAATTTGAATTTCTTCTCGTTCTAATTCGTCTACTGATAAATGACTCGATCCTGGCAAGGTTTCTTTTTTACATCGACTTATGAATCTCAGTACATAAGCCATTACTTTAATAAACTTTGCTATATTGGTGAATTTATTTCCACTTCATGCAAAACATTTGCCTGTTTTACTATGCTCAAATTTTGTAGTACTGACTCCTCTTCTTCCAAGGGCCAGTATTTCTTTCCTTTTTTAAGCCACTGTGGTCCTTTCCACCAAAGTTCAGAGTCTCTAAGTTTGTCCAATTGTATACCTCTCGTTCCTAAATCAGCAGGATTTTCCTTTGACCCTATGTGTATCCATGCAATCGTTGGCGCCAGTTGCTTGATTTGTTCTACTTTTGATCGTATAAACCTGTCTTTATTTTTCCAATTTTTTATCCAACTCAACGCAATTGTTGAATCACTCCAAACAAAGACATCAGTTTTCGTTGCTATGGTCGCTGTAACTACATTTAACAATTTTGCCAGTAGGTGTGCGGCACAAAATTCCAATTTTGGCAGTTCCGCTTGATGTCTTCCCATATATATTACTGATGCATATGCTATGTGTATATGTATGTATATATGTATGAATACTCACGTATTTCTATAGGTTCATTTTCCGATCATCCAGTCCATCGAGGAACCTAATAATTTCTTATGCTTTTAATTTTGCATTAAAATTTATCCATTCACCAGCAACTTTCTCATCCAGCACTTCATCCCATCCAACTTCAGATATCCACAGCATTTGAAAAAATAATTTAGCTATGATTGTTGATGGTGCCAACCAACCCATTGGATCAAAAATTATTCCCAAGGTCGATAGAGCTCCTCTTTTTTATAATGTTTTCTTCTATTTTATTTATTTTAAATCCAAACTCATCACTCTGTGGTTTCCAAATCAAGCCCAGTGTTTTTATTGTCTCTTCGTGGTTTACTTCAAATATTTTCTCCATTCAAATTTCTGGTATTGATGTTAGTATTTCACGCTGGTTTGCCGCCCATTTTCGTAGATGTAAACCATATTTACCCAGCTCTGTTGATATTTTTTCCTGAATTTTAACACAGTTTTCGATGTCTTCGGCACCTGTCATTAAGTCATCCATGTAAAAATCATTCTGAATTATTTCTTTTATTCTTTCGTCGTTACATCTTTTTCCAATTTCGAACAGAGTTCTTGTTGCTAAAAATGGAGCAGATGCGTTTTTAGCTTAATGCTTTAATTTTTTATCTTTTCCAAACTTCTTTTCCAAATTTATTAATCGCGCCATTGCTTTCTTTCGGGATTCTCCCAACTCTTTATCTTCCACTAAGGGCATTTTTACCACAAATCGCCCGTCGAAATCAATCTTTGTCGTTTTTTTATATAGTTCCATACATTTTTCATTGTCCGACACAGTTGTTTTTTCTGGGACTTCTTCCAATTCCCAAAATTTCTCCAAATTGACTGCCGAGTGAATGCGCTTACTACTCGGTATTTGCACAATTCCATATAAAATCCACACTAGCTTAGTCCGTTGACCAATCATGGTTTCTTCTTGTTTCAATCCTTGAGTAATAATTTCGGCCAAGAGATCTCCTCCTATCAGCACATCAATCCTGCTACGCTTGTTAAAGGTTGGGTCCGCCAAGGTTGTATCTTCCCATTTTCGCATATCATACTCAAATGACTGCGGTGGTTGTGGATTCAACAATTTTGTTAAAACCACTGCTTCGGTCACGAATCGATCATTGCTAGAAAATCTTGGACGAATATTTAGCTGGATCGACGCTTTTGATAACCCAACCAAACTTTCCCCCAGTCCATATATTGGGTTCTCTTTTTCTTCTTTGGTACTCTTAACATTTTAACTGCCTCTTCAGATACAAGAGTAATTTGAGATCCTTGGTCGACTAATGCTCGAAGTCGTTACCATTCTTCACTTGCATCTTGGACCTCAATCTGTGCTGTGGCCAACAGAGTTGTTCTACCCGCTTTTGATATTAGAGTTGCTTTGGTTTCTTCTTGCCCATGTAACAACTCGTGATGGAGTCTACCACACTTCAAACACCGTTGTTCCACTTGACAATCCTTGTAAAATGTATATTTGTGGCCCAAGCACTTTCGGAGTTTCCCGAATTATGTGTCTAGGCTGCCCTACTGCTTTTATGGCTTGCAGATGCTCTTCAAAAATTCCAACACATCTTTAAGTTTCTGAACCTCCTTTGTTGTTTGCGAGGAATGTTCGTATTGTTGTTGTTCCTGACGATCAAATTTCCTCAGTAATATTCCAGCAATGAATACATCGGTGTCATCTAACGCGATGCCCATGATGTTGATGGCTTGAGTGCATTTTTGTGCTGTGTCCAGCATGTTTAAAACACTTATTTCTGATTCGCTGTTCATCATAGGCAAATCAAGAGTTTGATGAAAATTTTGCATAAACAATTGTCCACCATTTCCTAAAACATGTCAAAAAATCCTGACCATGCGGAAATGTCTCCAAAAAACTCAGGAATTTCCATCTCACTTTTTTTGAGTTGGCCGAGTAGAAAACTCGCACAAATCTTAACCGATCGATCTGAAATTTTGAAAGTATATTCAAAATACTTTTGCCTACGTTTTTGCCCACGTTTTTATCAACAATTTTGTGACTTTTTTTTCGTCAAAATTGTAATTTTTTTTTCAATCACTCACCGTTTTGCAAAAAATCAATATATCGAAAAAATCCTACGTGGGTCGATAGACATAGGTATTTTGAATATACTGGTTTTGAGAAAATGCTGCACAGCCGCCATTTTGTTTTTGATTTGTTCCAAAAAAATTTTATTTTGTACTTCACATCTTGTTTTATAAAACCTACTTTACAAATTTTCGATTGGCTTTTTCATTTGGACAAAAAAAATTTCAGAAAATCCGATTTTTTTTTTTTCAGTTACTCAGATGTCCCCTTCTTAATTCTTTTAGATTTTCGGTAAGCCGCTGAAAATCTTCCTCAATATATTTTATATATATAACTTGTAGTCTTGGGTCTTGGCCCGCAGTTTGTAAAGTTCCAAGAAGTGCTTGTTTTGCCTGGTTGTACTCGTGCAAGCGCATTTCTTGATCTCCAACCAATTGTTGCATCGACGTTCTTCAAGTTTTTTCTGTTGCATCCTAATTTCTTTATTTCTTTTTTCTATTTTTGTCTTCTCACACCCCTCTAAAATTGTTGGGGTAATTTGTCCATTTATTTTCAATTCTTTTAGATTTTCGGTAAGCCGCAGAAAATCTTCCTCAATATATTTCATATATATAACTTGTAGTCTTGGGTCTTGGCCCGCAGTCTTGGGTCTTGGCCCGCAGTTTGTAAGGTTCCAAGGAGCGCTTGTTTTGCCTGGTTGTACTCGTGCAATCGAGACGTTCATCGTTTCTTCGGCCGACTTCTTGTTGAATTCTGCCAAAATGTTGTTTTTTAAGGCTTGAATTTGTCCATACCTATCTTTAGAAAAGTAGTCCCCTGAGAACGCCGAGGCGTTAGCCAACAATTCCTTATGCTGACTTTTAAATAGTTCCCACTGACGCCGAGGCGTTAGCCAACAATTCCTTATGCTGACTTTTAAATAGTTCCCACTGACTCTGTACTTCAGATAGGAATATTAAATTTGTTTTCTCTATTTGACCCACTTCGTCTTCCAACTTCTTCATTTGGCTATATATGGCCGCCAGAGCATTAAGTGTTTATTTGTTTATCAGGAGTGCTACGGCAAACTGGGGTGATTTTGAATTCAGCTTTTTGTCAAATCGCTGAAAAATTTCCTGGGTGCCACGGAACTTCGAGCGATTTCATATTTTTAGCTAACTCACAAACCATTTCGAACTGGACCCGAACTGGCACTAAATAGCTAACAAATTTTAAACAAATTAAACAAAATGCCTTGTACAAGACTTCTTGCACTAGATGAGCTGCGCAGGCGACAGGCGATAAAGGAAACCATAGAGCGAAGACGCTTAAGAGACTCTTTGGACCCATTTTCCAAATCGGACGAAACCTTTGATTTTGTTATTGTTTTTGGTATTGTTTATTGTCATTTATGTATGTAATTTAGCTAAGTTCTGTTTTTTTCTTCCCCTTCCTATTCATCAGCTGACATTTTCAATCGTTGCCACACTAGGAAAAATAGTATTTAAACCTTTTTTTTCACAAAATAAATAGGAAAAACGCGCTTGACTAACAAAATAAGAATGGCAACTTATTTGTTATACTTTGTAACTGCTTTTAAACATAATCATCTGTATTTTATAACCATAAAATATGTTTTCGCTTTTCGAACTTAACTAGGTGGCACCAGTGAAATGCTATTTCGCTATGCTTGACAATTTTTACAAGCCAGTTTCTAAGCAATTTGCTAAAAACATTATTAAAAATAATAATTGCTTGCAAAATGTAATTATTTTAATGCAGAATTATCAGAAATTGAACCAGCTTTTCTGTGATATATGGCTTGTTAATGAAAACCCTTTATTTTAGCTGTATTTACCCAAATAGCTGACACATTTGCTAGCTGTTTTAAAACAGCTAAACACAGCTGAATTGAAGCTCCGTAGCACCCAGGATTTAAAATCAAGCTGAATGTGAGCTGAATGGTTTGCCGTAGCACCCCTGTATTTGTTTGTTTGTTTAAAGCAATGTACTGCTCAATGGACTTAAAATTATATACATAGAATTTAACAATAGAAACATCATAAATTTGAAAATGGCAACATTTAAAGTAGGAGAACTTATTAAGTTGATGATGAAAGGAGTCGACGGCGCCAGTAATAAGTTTTTGCAGTATTATCACACCATAACAGGTCCGACGATCCTTTAAGGTAGGTAGATCCAAGAGGCGCAACCTGTCTCTATAAGAAGGCAAACGGCGTCCCTCCTCCCAGTTTAGGCCTCGTAGAGCAAAAAGGAGAAATTGCTTTTGGACGGATTCTATCATATTTTGATAGTGCTCATATTGTGGAGACCAAACACTGGAGCAGTACTCAAGTGTAGGACGAACTAGAGAAACGTAAAGGAGCTTAGTGGTGAAAGGGTCATCCAATTCTTTAGACCAGCGTTTGATGAAAGCTAACAAGCACTTAGCTTTATTGGAGATGGTACTGACGTGGCGATTAAAACAAATCTTATGGTCAAATAGGACACCAAGATCAAGAACAGTATCAATGCGTTCAAGTGCAGAGTGATCTATTGAGTATGTACAAATATATGGATTTGATCGATAAAATGACATGGATTTACATTTATCTGGATTAAGCAGTGGCTTGTTGACTAGGCACCAGGATTGAAGGTTATTTAAGTCGAGCTGGAGCTGCATGTAGGAACTAGGTGATGTCAAATGCATACACAACTTGACATCATCCGCATACATAAGTACTTTGGAGAACTCAATTACTTGAGGAAGATTATTGATATATAAGCCAAATAGTAATGGACCAAGGTGACTACCTTGTGGTACTCCCGAATTTACAGAAACATCTTTTGAATATGAGCCGTTGTACTGGACCTTTTGGGTACGATTTGTTGAATAAGAATGAAGCCATGTCAGTAGAGTTGGAGGAAATCCGAGGAGGAGAAGCTTGTGGATCAGTAGCTTTACTAAAGTCAGTAAAGATTACATCAGTCTGCTTTGTGGATTTAAAGCCTTGACCAATAAACGTCGTAAACTCAAGCAGGTTAGTTGTTGTAGACCGGCACTTTGTGAAACCATGCGGTTTAGAGGATATTATGGAGCGACACTGGTGCTGCAATTGATCGCAAATAAGTTTTTCAAAGAGCTTAGGAATAGCACTAAGTTTGGCTATGCCGCGATAGCTGCTAATATCAGATTTACTACCTTTTTTATGTAGCGGAATAAGAAAGGATTCTTTCCAAATAGCTGGAAATTGGAAAAGCCGGCAATCGACTTTTGAAAAATCATAGTTAAGGGAACTGCAAGTGGTATGGCGCAATGTTTAAGGACACAGCTTGGAACCATATCGGGACCCGCAGAGAATGATAATTTTATTGTGGATAGGCTACGGAGTACTTCTCCTTCATCAGTTAGAAAATGGCGTCAGTATGGGGTAGCTGGTAGGAGTAGCTACAATCGATCCTTGAGTTATTTGTGGAATAGGTGGATTGGAAAAAGTCCGCAAACAGGTTGCCAATATCTTGATCATTAGATGCAGTTACATTATTTAGTTGTAGTGATGGAGGAAATTTGTTGCCTTTGCGCTTTGAGTTGACAAAGGAGTAAAATAATTTAGGATTGCTGCGAAATTCGTTTTTACAGCGTAGGAGGTAGCTGTTATAACATTCAGAATTATGCAGGAAGTAATTGGATTTAGCAACGCAGTATTTGTAAATCGGTACAACGCAGTATTTGTAAATCGGAATGAAGTCCTGTTTTGGCATACTTCTTATAAAGTTTAGTTTTTATATTTTTTAAGTGAGCCAAGTGTTTGGAAGACCATGGAGGGCTGTTAGAGTTCCTTACAGCTATGGAACTAGTTCATGAAATATGGAATAAAGGATATTATAAAAAGTAGAAATGGCCTCATCAAGATGAAAACTATCAAGACAAGACCAGTCCACTGAAGATAGGGATCTCGACATTTGCAAATAATTAACATGCCGAAAACAACGAGTCCGCACTGGAGCCTCGAAGGTTTTAGGTACTCGAAAAATGGAACTAATGGATAGTTGGAGTGTAGGATGATGAGAGTCCTCAGGAGTGATCAATGGAGTGGTACGTGTTACAATGGCATCACAAAGGTCAGACACAAATATAAGATCTTAAAATCTTCCATTCGCATTGGAAATTGAATTAACTTGACCAAGGGATAAGTCAATAAGACCGTCGACAAAATCATTTTTATCGCCAGGAACTAGGGCAATTAGATCGACACAAGGAGACCAGGATAGGTACGGAATATTAAAGTCACCCAATATTATAAGATGGTCCGAATCAGAGGCATATGAGGAGATATTCTGGATAGCGGAGAGGTGTCGAATATAGATCGAAGCCTCAGAGCCTGGAGGTATATAGGAGCAGGTTACAAATATGTTGCAGATAGGAAGACATATTTTGACTGAAATGAATTCAATATCACCAACATTGGGAATGGTTACAACTTGGGGTGATATATCAGACTTCACTGCTATTAGGACACCTCCCCTCGTTTAGAGGGACGGTCACGTCTATACAGGAAAAAATTATTGGTAAGTATTTCATTATCAGATACCGTAGGGTTAAGCCAAGTCTCAGTAAAGGCAATAACGCTGGAATCGAAAGCAGCGCCATCAGCATGCAATCTAGACAGTTTACTGAGAAGGCCACGGACATTTTGATAATGTAAAACGAAATCTAGTTTTTTGGAACTGACGGAATTGTATTTGTAGGTGGTTCTTTCCGATCAAACTCGTGTACAATCGTATTGATTGGCCATATTGCAGGATTTAAAGCACGCGGAAAATATGCATCAGGCAGAATTATTTTAAATGATGAAACTTTTCTTTTGTAAGCAAAATTAAATTTTGTAACAACAAAGTTTTCAGGAGAGGCTTGGAGCTCGTCGCTTAGGTGGCCTTTAATTTCGTCAATGGTAGTATCAGGCCTTAGACGAGAGACAAAAATGGCCTTCTTTGGCAGGAGTGCTTGTGGCGCTACTGCTTCAAGGCGTCTACGGTTTGCGCCTGCTGGATGACCATCATTAACCGCAGCCAGAAGTGGTCTGCGAATTCGTTTGGAGGGTCCAAGACCAACATGAACGCCGGCATTAGCCACTTGGCCAGAGGATACTGGCGGTACCGTTATAACGGAAGATACCGGCGGTACCAGGTTGGCGGAATGTGGAAGGTTGATTTTTATGGCACCAGGATCAGGCTCAGGATGAGAGCCAGGGGCCAGGTCTGGACCTATAGCCTTAGAAGTAACAAAATTAAAACCTGGAGCAGGAATTGCCAATCTAGTAGGAGACATGGCAGATATTAAAGGACCCGGCAGTGGAGGCGCAAGGTTATTTGAGGATATGCAGGTATTATCGATTTCACTGGCGTTAGCAGAAACTAATGAAACGTACATTAGTGAGCTATTGGAGAACCCAGGATCCCTCATGGATGAGGGTGGATAAGTAGGAGTAAGATGGTTAATTAAATGGCCAGTTGAAGGAGAAGCAATTTTTTTTGGAGTTTCCTTAATTACTTTTAGCCCATTAAACTGGGACTCAACGGCTATAAGTTTCTCCTGAAGGTGGTTAAACAGCTTTTTGATCTTCATAAAGCCAGTCCGAGTTTGCCGCATGAAGGAACGCATCTCGTCGGCATCTCTCGAAATAAGATCTCCGATGCGACCATTTACGCCGGCACCGGAGCACTTACAATGCGCAGTGTTCTCGCATAGCCAGCACAACAAATAAGTTTCACCAGCAATAACGCCGTTGAACTCGCATTTTTTGGCAGAGCGAAAGAAGAGCGGCGAAAGATTAAGGCAATGTGTGGAGCGCAGCGGAATCAAGAGCAGCAAGCTAAAACGTTCGGATATAAGAGCGTAAGTTCGCAGGTGGGCTTGCACTGATCGGTGGATTTAGGCGACACGCACAAAGCGGAGAGCGGAAAAAGTGCAGTTAGAGTGATAACGGACCGGCAGCTCCGAGAGGCGTGAAAAGGAGAGCGGGAGAATAAAACAACAACACGATACTTGCTGTGGTAAAGCAGACGCTTTGTTATTGTTTGCTGGCTGATGGTATTGTTTGGTTTGTTTATACATTAAACACTTTTATGTTAACTGTCCGAGCTTGGATTAGTTTTTAAAAGAGAGAGCTTATGAACCACAGAATGCTTGTATGCTAATTTAGCGATTAAATTAAGAATTTTATCACGCAATTATACAAAAGAATCTGGAGCGACTGAAATACACGACCGGCTTAGGCGAAGGCGAAGGCGAATCTCTTGTGTGTACCATTTTAAACTGTTCTTTTTTTATTAGAGGATTTATTTCTTAGTATATCCTATTCTTTAAACAACTGTTTTTTATATTCCCCTGTTGATAGGTTTATTAGCCTATATACTTCTTTAATTTTCCGCCTTTGCTGCAAAAGAAGCATTTCATAAATAAATGAAATGAAATGCTTCTTTTTCCCAGATCTTTTGGATTTTTTTCTTCTTCTCCTGTGTTGGTTGGATCTTTTTCTGTCGGGCCTTGTATTCCTCGATGGTCAATGGTTGTGGTCCTGCTCCTTTCTTCGCTGCTGCTTCCCAGAAATCTTGTGCTTTCTTTGAAACTCGGTTGAATTTTTGATGAAACTCTTCCATTAAAGGCTGACTCTGCCGTGGATTACGCTTCTAACGAGTCCGCTGTCGCCTCGCCGATGTATTTTGTGGTTTTTTTTTTCAATGTCGCAAGCCTCCACTGGCGCTAACCTAATAAGCCGTGGTTCGAGTCTTGGTTTGTGTTATTCGTGGACATCCCACGCAGTTGTAGATACGCTGCAGTTGCTCCTTATACGTCAAGTGGATTTCCCACGCCGTAGTAGCTCTGTTCAACGTCCGCATTTGCCTCTTATACGTTAGTGGATTCCCCACGCCGTAGTAGCTCTGTTCAAACGTCTGCAGTTGCCTCGTTAAAAGGCCGCACTCAGTCGCTTAATCCTGGTTTATCTCACGTCTACTGCCAGTCCTGTCCCTCGCAGCAGTCTTAGGTTGCAATAGTCGATTTAGATTTTGTTTCCCTAATCTTGCCGTAGTGCACCGTCTAGTGCGCCTTGCGGACTTTTCTACCGTGGATACCGTAAAGTATACTGATCGGTTTGGCAGTCAACATACATGTGGGATTTGAATCAGGCGGGCTTTCTAACGCACGGCGCACTCGTAGCGGTTTAAGCTATATGGCAACGCTCAGAGGGCTGCCGTATTAACGAGTAGAGAGAAATATAGAAAGATCTAGGGAGTCGTCGGTAAGAGTCGGTAAAGACTAGACGTGTGAGAGTCGGTTTAGACAAGGAGCAAGAAGAAGTCAGAAAAGTCAAAAGTGAAAGACAAGTTGTGAAAATAAAGACATAAGTTAAAATAAGAAGCTAAAGTTGTGAAACCTACAATAAACTGTGAAAATACTTTGTTAGACCTAAATCTTAAGCACTTATACGTTTTAAACCATTTCAATAATAAATAAAATCACAATTATAATAAAAATCATTGTAACGAATAGTTACATTCCTACATACATGAGCAAAGAAAAATCTTACTCTCGAAGGACCATATGTTAGCAGCGTATATCGCGTGTCTTGGGGGCACAAGTGTATGTCATAGCGGGTAATAACTGTCAAGTGTCAATTTGTTTGGGTTATTGGATTCTATTTATGTTGGAAGCAGAACATGATTCTTAGCTATTTACACTCGGGTCAAAGTGTTATCTGAAGTGGTGTGGTGTTGCACCAGCAGCCTAATTACCCATGTTCAGATCTGAACACCAGGGATGAACTTTAGAACCAGTTTCTGGATGAGCAACTCGAATTGCAAAAACAGATTCAACAGTTAATTTAAAACTGTGGAAGGTTGGCAAAAATCCTATAGCTGAACCCTCCACGAGGGTGCCAACTGGTAATGGTGCTCCAGTGTCCCTCGGGACGGCACCAGCTAAGATCTGGGATTTGTAGACTGGGGCGGAGCTTTCTCCATAGCCATGCCACAGGTTTCTGCGATCTCTTATCATGGCTAAGGTGAAGGGCTGGATCAAGGTGTCATGCGACCCGTGCCGATGATCAACCTGGCTGGGGCCCTTTAAAAATAGCCCAGTCGCAAACGGAGCATCTGGATACCTGGCGCCCTCCGGATCAGCTAGCCTTACCTCCCGTAGCGCGGATCTCTGCGGGAGGTGGACCACCCTTTCTCCGCAGCTCGTGGGAACAAATATGTACCGAACAATAAATAAAAACACAAAGAAGGAGACCGGCACTCCCTTAAATCCGGCGAGGACCGAGGGTCCACAGACAGAGGTTACTGAACCTAAGGTCAACCAAACGGCAGGAGGAATGACAGAGCTCACTGGGGCTAAAGTCAACTCCACCCCGGCGAAACAGCCAACTGGGCTCAATCGCCCCCTGGTCAGAGGCAAGGTGGTGACCGCAACCGACACTCCTGTCACCTCGAGCGACCAGCAAGGTGCTACCACAAGCGCAGCTGCAGCTCAGTCGGGTGCAGGGGTGAAGGGAAGGCCATCCACAAGCAAGGCCAAGATGGATAGGTACGGGGAGAGGAAATCCGCCGCGGCCATCCTTAAGAGACAAGCACACAGCAAAATCACCACCAGCGGAGTGGTTAAAGAAATTGGATTGGGCTAAGTCTGTGTTGCCCAATTTCGTATTGGAGAGGCCGAAGGAGGACCCTAAGAATCCCAAACGGCAACGCTCCCAGGAAAGTGCAGCTCAAAATGCCCCGAAGAAGATTCGCACGCACGTGCCCGTCGTGCCGAACAAAAGCTTCGCTGAAATGGCAAAGGACAAGATCCTTCTAGGATTCCTGGACCAAGGCGACGCTGAGGGTAGAATCCCGAGAAGCCAGTGGAAGTGGGTTGAGGCAGCACTGGCTGTACAATGCTTCGAGGTGCTGAAAGCGGACCCTGGACCCCCACCAATCTGCAAAGATGCAGGGTGGTACCAGGGTAACGTCAAGGTGATGGCGTGCGAAGGGGCTAGGTCGGCAGAGCTACTGAAAGCGGCCGTATCTAGACTGGGTGAGGTCTACCCGGGTGCCAAGCTGGTCGCTGTCGACTGGAAGGATGGGTCCCGTCCTCCTTTAAGGAGCCGGAGAAGATCCTGGCGATGTTGCAAAGATGCAACCCCAGCCTGCCGTCCTCCGACTGGAAGGTGGCAAAGGTGGAAGAGACGCAGGGCCCTTTGCGTCAGGTGATACTTATCCTTAATAAGGACTCCGCTGCACCCATTGATGCAATGCACGGAGAGCTTAACTTCGGTTTTAGCTCGGTGCGCATCAGGGTGTACAAGTCGGACACCAAGCAGAAGGACGAGCCTGGTGTTGAAGAGGTGCTGGCCATTGAGATGGAGAGGCCAGGCAGAGAGGAGGAGGACTGCGAGTCGGTGATAGTCGATACATCCCTTCTCCACGGCTTCAGCAAGCTGGGTCATGGGAGTACTGACTCCATGGGCGAAGTTTTCGCTGAGGACCTGGACGCTGACGTGACGATGGTGGAGGCAAATCTGCTTGATGTCTCTGAGAGTCGTGCAGATAAACCTCCATCATTGTAAAGCAGCCTCCGCTGCCCTTATGCTTCGTCTAGCGAGAGACGAAGCCGACCTGGTGCTGATCTAGGAACCCTGGTTTGTATCCAATAGGATATGCGGACTCAGCACCCCAAAATACAAGCTACTCGTAGCTCAAGGAGAAGGTAAAACCCGTACTTGTATTTTAGCTAAAAGGCACCTTAGTGCATTTATGCTTTATAATTACAGCGATGCGGACACTACAGCGATAAGTCTGGAGCTCCAGGAAAGGTCGCTATGTGTAGTGTCAGCGTACCTGGCGTACGACATCATGGACCCAATACCGGGTCACAAGCTGAGGGAACTTGTAAAGGTTTGCGAAGAAGTTTGCCTATTGATCGGATGCGACGCAAATGCCCACCATGAGATGTGGGGCAGTACCAACACAAATGAGAGGGGTGAGTTACTTTTTGAATACCTTCTCTCCACTAACTTACTTATCTGCAATAGGGGAAACGAACCCACTTTTGTAATCAAGGACAGGGAGGAGATCATAGACCTAACCCTTACTTCAAACTTCATGCATGACCAGCTTATAGCGTGGAGTGTTTCTAAAGAACACTCCTTCTCAAATCATAATCCCTTTTCCCTTTTCACGTTTGCGTGAGTGCGTGTTCTCCGCGATTTCGTTGCATGAAATTGCACTAAAACCATTTTCTCTACTCTACAGCAGCGGTCGTGTAAATCAGTGTTTGCAAACCAATCCCAGCCATGGTGCGTATGAACGTATTGGCCGATGCCTTGAAGTGCATCAACAACGCCGAGAAGCGCGGCAAGCGCCAGGTGCTGCTCCGCCCATGCTCGAAGGTGATCATCAAGTTCCTGACCGTCATGATGAAGCACGGCTACATCGGGAAGTTCGAGATCGTCGATGACCATCGGTCCGGCAAGATTGTGGTGAACCTCACCGGCCGCCTGAACAAGTGCGGCGTCATCTCGCCCCGTTTCGATGTGCCCATCAACGACATCGAGAAGTGGACCAACAATCTGCTGCCCTCTCGTCAGTTTGGCTACGTCGTGCTCACCACCTCGGGCGGCATCATGGACCACGAGGAGGCCAGGAGGAAACACCTGGGAGGCAAGATCCTCGGCTTCTTCTTCTAGGCCCATAGATAGAAGCCTACACAGAAGAGACGCGAAGAGTAGAGCTACGTTTTGTATACAAACCATGGGCGAGAACGCTGCTGCATTCATTCAGAGACAACCAACCAGCCAATGAATGTTCACAAAGAAATGCGAAATAAAATGATTGATAAATATATCGACACAAAATTATGTGCGCCCAATCCTGACCCAGTAACGTTCCCAAACCCCCGCAGAACCAACTGGCCAGCCTTCAAAAACAGACTGGCTGTGGCCCTACAACCTTCTCCAGAGCAGATTCCTCCATCGGAGGAACATCTCACTTACCTCACGACAGCCTTCACTGAAGCCTGTAACAATGCATATAAGCATTCTGTCCAATCAGCAAGCCGAGAGGCAAATGGAGACCACCCTGGTGGAAACAAGAAATAGACAAGCTGAGGGTAGAATGTAGGAAACTCTTCAACAGAGCAAAAAGACTAAGTTGAGAACAGAACTGGTCAGAATATAAACACAGCCTAGCTCAATTCAAAAAGCTCACTAGGCAGGCAAAAAGAGAGGATTGGAGAAAATCCTGTTCGGGAATTGAATCCTCTTCAGAAGCCGCAAGATTACGAAAGGTACTCTCAAAGTCATCCTCAAATCTGGGCTATCTCAAGAGACAGGACGACTCATGGACTTCTTCTAGCGAAGAAACACTAACACTATTACTAGATACGCATTTTCCAGGAAACACCTTAGGTCCCCAAACAAGCGACCCTCAACCATGCCACTCGGTCAAAGTATTGGATGGCATCATGACTGAATCCAACATTAAATGGGCTATAAATAGATGGGATATTTCCGGCACAATTGCAGCAAGGGGAAGATCTTGCTGTCCCTTGGCTAAAAATCATCTTCACGAACATCATGGCGTTAGGCCATATTCCCCCTTCTTGGCTAACGTCCAAGGAAGTTTTTATACCCAAGGCCGGCAAAGCCTCACACACAACACTGAAGGATCTCAGGCCAATAAGCCTGTCCTCCTTCCTTCTGAAAACCTTGGAAAGATTGATAGGGCTAAACCTAAGAACATCAATCAATCCCTCTCTGCTATCTGAATCTCAGCATGCATACCGTAAAGGCAAATCGACAGAAACAGCACTTCATTCTGTCATATCCAGTATAGAAAAATCCCTGCAAAACAAGGAATATACCTTAGCCGCCTTCTTGGACATAGAAGGAGCCTTCAATAACATCGACTCAAGGGCAATAACCAATGCTATGCTGAGCCTTGGAGTAGATGCTCAGTTGGTGAGATTAGTCACACAGCTGCTACTGAGCAGAAAAGTGACCTCTTCGCTTGGAGCATCTACTCTGTGCAGGCATGTCAGCAGAGGTACTCCTCAAGGGGGGGTACTTTCTCCGCTTCTATGGAACCTAGTAGTAAACACGCTGCTCTGCGACATAGAAGATGGGGTATGCAAGATTGTTGCTTATGCAGACGATGTGGTTGTCATGCTGCGGGGAAAATTTCCGCAAGCCCTGTGTGACATTATGACAGTCAAACTAAGAAAACTGTCAAGATGGGCATCTGAAAGTGGGTTAAACGTAAACCCAAGTAAAACCGATCTTATTCTCTTCTCCAGGAAGTATAAGATCCCAAAGTATCTGCCCCAAAACTAAATGATTCCGTTCTAGAGTTTAGCGATAGTGCAAAATACCTGGGGCTTGTACTAGACAAGAAACTGAACTGGAATGTCACTATAGCGGATAGAGTGCGTAAAGCCAACATTGCACTCTTCACCTGCAAAAAGGCAGTAGGCCTGAAATGGGGTATGTCCCCGTCTGTAGTTAGCTGGTTATACAGCGCCATAGTAAGACCCGTCCTCCTGTATGGGGTATCCATTTGGTGGCCAGCGCTGCTGCACAGTTCCAACTGTCAAGTCGGGGAAACCCGACTATAGCGTTCTTTCTTGTTTTTATATGTGATACTTGCGCTGCGCAGACAGAAACAGGGGCTTATGCATATGCCAAGCATCACACCCACATACATTATATTTAATTCCACAACTGTCAACGCTATTACTAGCATATCCCCAATTCTTCTGGTGGCAAAAGAAATCGCCACCATCACAGCACGACGTCTGAGAGACGCAAACTGCTGGACAGTCCATAAATACGGACACTCATCCATCCTACCAGAAGGCGCAAACATGCAATTAACAGACTATAGCACACCCGTAGAACACACCTCTACAACGTTCAAAACAGTCTTCCCCTCTAGGGAGGACTGGGCGGCAAGCCCCTTTGGACAAAATGATTGTATAAATTTCTTCACAGACGGCTCCAAACTCGACAATCGAGTTGGAGGAGGGGTCTTCTGTGAACAACTTAGTATCAAAATACATTTCCGTCTTCCGGACCACTGCAGCGTTTTTCAGGCAGAGATTCTCGCCATAAGCGAGGCTCTCAGTTGCCTACGCCACTCTAGCCTTATAAACGGAGTAATTAACATTTACTCAGACAGTCAGGCAGCAATAAAGTCACTTCGTGCGCTTTCCTCAAACTCGACGATAATGAACAACTGCCGCAAATCTCTTCAAGAGATGGCACAGCAGTTCGATATATCCCTAATCTGGGTGCCAGGGCACCAAAATATTGAGGGGAACGAAATAGCTGGTGAACTGGCCAGACGCGGCACTACCACAGTTCTCCTTCCAGACAAGGAGGACTTCCGAATGCCACTAGCCACTTTTAAGCTCAGGACAAGGGAGGGTTTCAGATCCCTTGAACAAGAAACATGGGACAATACCACTCATAGCAACATTAGTCGCCAAACATGGCCAAAGGTTGACGCCAAACGTACCAAAAGGCTTTTCAGTCTACATCGCACACAGTTATAGTTATATTATTGGGGTGTTAGTGTACCGCGACCTGTTTAGATATATTGTACCCCCATTCGGAGCCTACAGCTCAGATATCAACCCATTTCCTCGAACAAAGTCGAGGAGTTTTGATGGGTTGATTATTCCTAAGAGCTCTTGTGATAGAGTTTTCGATCCTAAGGTTCTGCATCTTATATTTATTAAGGCCGGACAGTCTGCGATGAGAGAGGTGTGTAGAGGTTTTGTCCTCCATGTCACAAAATCTGCAAGTCCTGCTGCTTTTTATTCCTATCTTACCTAGGTGACTTTTCAGTCTGCAGTGCCCGGTTAGTAATCCGGTAACGATCCTAAGTGAATTCTTCCCTAGTTGCATAAGTTCCTCGAACCTCTTCTTGTTGTAGTTTTCTATTGGAGTTTTGGCTTTGCCTTAGGCCTGGGGTATTCCTCCAGTGTTCTTGCCTCATAATGCCTGTGTTTAGTCATAGGGTGCACCTCGGACAATGTGGTCCAATCTTTCTTATTGCCTAAGTGTGCTGTGAAGTTCAGCTCGAAGATTAATTCGGCTGTCATTTCATCCCTAGGGTGAAGTATTAGGGGCACCTCACCTAATAGATTAGTCGCATACCTGTTATTTAGAATGCAACCACTACCCGTGCCCTCAGTGCTTATTCTCAGGAGGGTAGCTTTGAGTTGAAGTTCAATTACACAATGGAGTGGTGTTAGCTCCATCAGAACTACTAAGGCATTTGTAGGACAGGTTTTCATTGCCCCTGTCATACAAACGCAAGCAAGTCTTTGCAACTTTTGTAACTGTTTTTGAATGGTGATGAGCTTACCCCATGCAATTGCTCCGTACGTGAGAATTGGTCTCACAATCATTAGGTATAGCCATTTTATTATCAGGGGCCTGGTTCCCCAGGATTTCCCAGCAATTTTTCGACAGGTATACAGAGCTCTATAACACTTTTCCACTGTCTTTTGGACATGGGAAGCGAAGTTTAGCTTACTATCTAAAGTGATTCCTAGATACTTAACCTCTCGGCTAGTTTCTATAGAAATTACTAGCAATGAAATTTGTCTCATTCTCTGTAGTTTGTACTTCCTTGTGAAGGGAACGATGACTATTTTGGCGGGATTTAGGTTGAGTCCAACCTCCCTGCACCAGTCTAGCGTTATCTTGAGTCCGAGCTGGACGATGTCTCAGAGTGTCTCTTCAAATTTGCCTCTGGCTATTATCACAATGTCATCGGCGTATCCCTGACACTGGATCCCATGTTTGCTGAGAAGCTTATCTACCAGCAGACTCCATAGCAAGGGGGAAAGCACTCCTCCTTGCAAACAGCCTCTGCTGGTTGCTATCGTCATATTATCTGAGCCCAGTGTACATGTTGCTTGTCTGGATTGTAGTAGGTAACCAATCCATTTACTCGTTGTAACATCTATGTTCCTCCTAGACAGGGCAGCTCGAACCACATCATGTGATGTGTTATCGAAGGCTCCCTCTATGTCTAGGAAGGCACAAATAGCAATTTCTTTGCTGTCAACTGCCCCCTCTAGGGTGCGGCATTGATAAAGTGCCGTGTCTGTTGAACGGCCTGCTCTGTGTGCGGACAGTCTCTGAGAGCTGTTCTCTTAATATTGTAGTCTACCAGTTTTTCCAGCGTTTTAAGCAAAAACGAAGCTCCTGTCATGCATAGTTGAGCACACAGTGCTCAGCTGTAATTCGAGCAATTACAGGCCACTGGCTCGTAGGAGCCCACGCATCCCGACCTAACGTCCTAAACAACGACTTCTGCAGAAGCTGCAAATACGAGGAAGAAGTAGAATCAGTAGAGCACTTCTTCTGCTCCTGTGTGGCCCTTATCAGGCGCAAGAAAAAGTATATAGGAAAATATTTCCTTGACAATCTAGCTGAATTATAATAGTATAAATGATCCATTGCGGTATCACAATGGGCCAGTGATGGCCTAAGTGGGCTGACCTTGTGTCAGCCGCCGCTCTAACCTTACCTACCTAACCTAAAACTGTGGAAAGGATTCTAGCACCAGAAGGACTCGAGAAAGGATATAATGCTATCAAACTAACCAATCTGACACAACCCTGGACTCAATATCGTGATACAGATCAGGTATTACGAGATGCAGCTCTTCCTGCTGACAGTAAGTACTTTAAACGGTTCAAAGGCGTTAATTAAGGACAATATTCCAAGCGTTAGGGAACCGATCAGGCCTCCACGCGAGGACAAAGGCCAAACAAGAAGAACGCAACCGGAAGTCCCAGTTCACGATGACCCCGCAATCAACCGAGTCAAACGACTTTGAAAGATGCACCGAGCTAGAATCACCGCAATAGCCTTGTCATCAACCGCGTCCACAACTACACCAGCACTACAACGGCATATCGACCGCCAATGGACAGTACTGAGTCAGGCATAAGACGACCTGAAGGATGTTCCGGGAGCCGTATCCGCAGCAAATAGGGAATTAGCCCAATGCCAGGCTATTTCTGACGATTACGAAACGCTACTGCTCCACGAACCTGAAGCGCATTTAAATTTGGCTCACCCACCGGTGAATGTACCGGAGCTTAGCGGCGAGTACTTAGAATGGCCACGATTTTATGATTTATTTGTGGAATTGGTTCACAATGTAAAGTAGTGATCCTGGCTGGGATATGTCTCAGTCTGTCCAGGGGTCGCTTACAGAAAATTTATAAGATGGGACTGGTGGAAACTGTAAGAGAGTGAGCTGACTAAGGTGGAAGTGGTCAGTCTCACGTTTGAGTTGTTGGGAAGCGGAGCGGGCGTTACCTACGTCGTACTTTGATTTGGGCTGCTGGAAAACGTAACGGTCAAGTAACGGACACAGGGTTTAACCTTAACGATATACAAGCTTTATTTCATTAAGTTGGGAGGAATCCTAGTTGATAAACATGTTCCCTGGCTTGCCTATACCGCACTCCTAATGTAGCTCTACTTGCTCAGGCAGGATGACTGCGGACTTGTTACTGGCTCTGCGGTGCGCGTGGCTGCTGGCGACGAGATGCGTGGGCGACGAAATGCGTGGGCGACGAGATGCGTGGGCGATGCGATGCGTGGGCGACGCGATGCGTGGGCGACAAGATGCGTGGGCGGCGAGATGCGTGGGCGGCAAGATGCCCGGTCGTAGAAGGCGCGTGGTCAACAGGAGGCACGGTCGAAGAAGGCGCGTGGTCGACAAGAGGCACGGTCGAAGGAGGCACGTGGGCAACAAGAGGCACGGTCGTAGGAAGCGCGTGGCCAACAAGAGGCACTGCAGCGTGAGGCACGTGGGCGGCAAAAGGCACGGTCGTAGAAGGCGCGTGGTCGACAAGAGGCACTGCAGCGGGAGGCGCGTGGCCCTTCCGCCTTCGCGGCGGACTAAGACGTGTTCCGCGAGTCGACCGATCCGTTTCAGCTCCAGCAAAAGACTAATTTCAATACTCGGCGTCCGTTTCCTTATCGCCTAAAGTTTCGATTCTGCTGCATCCTCTGCCGGCGTCTGCGAAGTTTATTCGTCTCCCTTGCGCCTGCGTATTCAGCCGCAGGTGGCCCTTTCGGTAGCTTTGTCTCGGTCTTGGCGTCTGCAGCTGCGCGGGTGTCTAGCCTTCCCCGTCGCCCCTTTGCCATGCCTTTGCATGTGCGCGGTGGAATTTTCCTATGGCGTGTTCGGTTGGTCTTCCATTCTCGTTGCTTAGGTTCCGTTGGTTTTCGGCGATTCCTTGTCCACGCCGGCTGCCTAGTGATGGCCTGCTTCCATTATTCGCACCTAGTGGTGGCGCGTTTATACTATCGCGATACTTCATTTGATACTTAATTTAAAGGGTATTAATAATAAACATGGGTTTAGCCGATATAACTAGTAATTAGAAAAATATAATAATTAGAAATATATAGTAATATAGTATGGAACATGGTCGAAAATTGTACGGCCCGTTTTCGGGTCGTTACATCCCCCCCCTTTACTTCCCCGGGCGAAGTGAGACGGTGACGATGGTTTCAATCCGTACCCGGTAAAACTGGTCATTTTCCGACTCCAACACTCGGATGTTCTGGTGGAGATTACGGGCCACCCGGGCCTGTAGACGTTCCACGACGTGTTCCGGTAGTTGGAGTTGCGGCGGGTGCATCCGCCAGTTGGTTGGGATGGGTACCCAGGGGCTGCGTCGCATCGGTCCGTGTGACATGGGGCCGCCTGGGCGTGTCGGCCTGCATATATTCCTGGGGCAGGATACGGGCTAGACATGGCTGCGCCTGTGCTGTCGTCGGTACGTCGATTCAGGGCAGGACACGGCTGCGCCTGTGCTGTCGTCGGTGCGTCGATTCAGGGCAGGACAGGGCTGCGCGTGGTCGTCGGGGCCGGATGCAGGGCTGGACAGGGCTGCGCCTGTGCTGTCGTCGGTGCGTCGATTCAGGGCTGGACAGGGCTGTGCCTGTGTCGTCGTCGGTGCAGGGTGCAGGGCAGGACAGGGCTGCTGCGCTTGTGTACGTGTGCTATTTGCGGGATGCGGGGCTGGACAGGGCTGCTGCGCTTGTGTACGTGTGCTATTCGCGGGATGCGGGGCTGGACAGGCCTGCTGCGCTTGTGTACGTGTGCTATTCGCGGGATGCGGGGCTGGACAGGGCTGCGCCTGTCCTGTCGTCGGTGCGTCGATTCAGGGCAGGACAGGGCTTTCCTATGCTGTACGGTGGTTTTCCCTGGGCGGAGGCAATGATTTTTTTCTAAGTTGAGATTTCCCTAGTTGGGACAGTGATTTTCTTCTAGGCTGAGACCGTGATTTTTCTGTGTTTTTTCCTACGTGGCTCCGGTGTCTCTCGGGGTCGGTGACGGATGCGGGTCAGATTTCCGTGGCGTTGATTCTGGCATCGATGATCCATGTGGGGCTGTTCGCCGCTGCGCTGCTGGGGTCGCTGATGTAGGCGTGGCTTGTCGCCGCTGCGATGTGTATTCGTTGCGGGATGCGGGCTGGGCTCGAACGCAAAATAGTTGAAATAGTTGAAGAAGCAGCCACGCACACCGCGTTCGGTGCGTCGCTTCTCGCGGTCTATTTTCTGCGCTCGTCAGTGTGTCCAGGGGGAACTGCCACGCACTCCGTGTTCGGTGCGTCGTTCCCCGCTGGAGAGGTGTACCCTGGCAGTGACAATGATTTTTTTCTACGCTGAGATTTCCCTAGCTGGGACAGTGATTTTTCCTAGGCTGAGACCGTGTTTTCTTTTCTGTGCTGAAATTTCCCTAGCTGGGACAGTGATTTTCCTAGGCTGAGACCGTGTTTTTTTTTCTGTGAGATAATGATTTTTTTTTCTAAGGCAACGATAATTTCTATCGAGGATAATTCTACATTATCGTCCTGCGCATGCTTTTCCCTACGCTATTTGGGCCCGTAAGAAATCGATTTTTCCCTGGCAAATTTTTTTCCAAAAAATATAACTTTTTAAATTTTCAAAAATTTTTAAAATTACTCTGGTGAGTTTTTAAGTCACGAAGGATGTTGTTCTCTAATTATCCTGATTCCCTTAGTCCCTGTTCGGGCGCCATCTGTAAAGTGGTGATCCTGGCTGGGATATGTCTCAGTCTGTCCAGGGGTCGCTTACAGAAAATTTATAAGATGGGACTGGTGGAAACTGTAAGAGAGTGAGCTGACTAAGGTGGAAGTGGTCAGTCTCACGTTTGAGTTGTTGGGAAAAATTGGTCGAACGGGCTGCAGCTGAGGCGGGACGCCTATAGCGGCTGCAGGGCGTGCGGGAAGCGCGGTACAACTGAGGCTGGTACGCCGGTAGCGGTTGCATGGCGAGCGGGGAGCGCGGTACAACTGAGGCTGGTACGCCTAGCGGTTGCAGGGCGAGCGGGAGCGGGCGGCAACTGAGGCTGTACGCCTAGCGGTTGCAGGGCGAGCGGGAGCGGGCGGCAACTGAGGCTGTACGCCTAGCGGTTGCAGGGCGAGCGGGAGCGGGCGGTACCTACGTCGTACTTTGATTTGGGCTGCTGGAAAACGTAGCGGTCAAGTAACGGACACAGGGTTTAACCTTAACGATATACAAGCTTTATTTCATTAAGTTGGGAGGAATCCTAGTTGATAAACATGACATTCAAATGCACAACTGTCGAAATGAGTTGAATAGAATAGAATGAGCTGTCAAACATATTTGAGTGAATGTGTACATTCGTGTAGGTCTCACACACACAACATTTGGTTGAACGAACACGAATTGAATTAGTGCGAATGGTCGGCAGGATTCGGATTAATTCGAATCACACAACCCAGTCTCATCGCAACAGTTAGTGTAACAAACATTGCAAGTGAGAAGGGTTCTGTAAGTAAGGGTTCCTAGTAAGTGCGAGTGAAACAGCATTCCTTATATGGGGCTGTCCGAAAATGTCCAGATATGTCCAAACGAAATGAACGAATGGACATTGTGTGTTAAAAACCATTCGAATCATTCGACCTAACTCGGCAATGGGACACAGTAAATAGTGTGCTTTGGGTTCTATTTCACTCAACTTGAAACAACCGAGTGGCAATGAGTGGCAATCTCCCCGAACTATCTCACTCGCACAAACTCAACCCGATTGTCAATTGAACTCATTCACTTCTATTCTATTCGAATACATTCTACTGCTTTTACAATGTGAATGGAGCCATGCAGGCCTCTAATGTACAAGCTTTATTTCATTAAGTTGGGGGGAACCCTAGTTGATGAACATGTTCCCTGGCTTGCCTATACCGCACTCCTAATGTAGCACTACTTGCTCAGGCAGGATGACTGCAGACTTATTACTGGCTCTGCGGTGCGCGTGGCTGCTGGCAACGAGATGCGTGGGCGACGAAATGCGTGGGCGACGAGATGCGTGGGCGATGCGATGCGTGGGCGACGCGATGCGTGGGCGACAAGATGCGTGGGCGGCGAGATGCGTGGGCGGCAAGATGCCCGGTCGTAGAAGGCGCGTGGTCAACAGGAGGCACGGTCGAAGAAGGCGCGTGGTCGACAAGAGGCACGGTCGAAGGAGGCACGTGGGCAACAAGAGGCACGGTCGAAGGAGGCACGTGGGCAACAAGAGGCACGGTCGTAGAAGGCGCGTGGGCAACAAGAGGCACTGCAGCGTGAGGCACGTGGGCGGCAAAAGGCACGGTCGTAGAAGGCGCGTGGTCGACAAGAGGCACTGCAGCGGGAGGCGCGTGGCCCTTCCGCCTTCGCGGCGGACTAAGACGTGTTCCGCGAGTCGACCGATCCGTTTCAGCTCCAGCAAAAGACTAATTTCAATACTCGGCGTCCGTTTCCTTATCGCCTAAAGTTTCGATTCTGCTGCATCCTCTGCCGGCGTCTGCGAAGTTTATTCGTCTCCCTTGCGCCTGCGTATTCAGCCGCAGGTGGCCCTTTCGGTAGCTTTGTCTCGGTCTTGGCGTCTGCAGCTGCGCGGGTGTCTAGCCTTCCCCGTCGCCCCTTTGCCATGCCTTTGCATGTGCGCGGTGGAATTTTCCTATGGCGTGTTCGGTTGGTCTTCCATTCTCGTTGCTTAGGTTCCGTTGGTTTTCGGCGATTCCTTGTCCACGCCGGCTGCCTAGTGATGGCCTGCTTCCATTATTCGCACCTAGTGGTGGCGCGTTTATACTATCGCGATACTTCATTTGATACTTAATTTAAAGGGTATTAATAATAAACATGGGTTTAGCCGATATAACTAGTAATTAGAAAAATATAATAATTAGAAATATATAGTAATATAGTATGGAACATGGTCGAAAATTGTACGGCCCGTTTTCGGGTCGTTACAACAATAAACCATATTCCGGCACTGAAACGCCTCATTACAAGGTATCAAAGTGGAATCTGTTACCAAGGGGAGGTATTCTGTAACGCTGGATCTGCGCTCCAGTAAGATCTTGTTGTCTCAACAAGGATACGGTCCTATAACGTTGGTGTCTGCGCTTCTGTGAGATCTGGTTGTCTTAACAAGGAGACGGTCCTATAACGTTGGTGTCTGCGCTCCTGTGGGATCTGGTTGTCTCAACAAGGAGATGTCCTGTGACGCTGGATTAAGCGGTCCTGCGAGCTTCGGTTGTCTCGACAAGAAGACGTCCTGTGACGCTGGACTAAGCGGTCCTGCGAGTTAATAAGTTGTCTCGACGAAGCCGGATCCTGTACTGGATTCTGCGGTGTATGTTCGGAGTGTGATCTCTTGTAGTGAGATCACATCGGGGTCACCAATGTTTGTTCTCACAGCGTAATATGATTGTTCCCACAGGAGTCTTGAATGCTCCTGGGGCCGTTCATAGGTTGCTCTAACCGACGAGAGTATCGGGATTTAATCCGTTTCCGCGGTTGTAAGGATGATTACGACCGAGGTGAATTCTGTGACAGTAGATGACTTTATTGATACAATGGTACTAGCTTATATACTACTTTGTAGATTTGTAGATAAATGTTGCTTAAATGTTTCACTTAAGCCGAACTCCAGCCTTGGGCCACTTCGGGATACGTTTTTATTTGGCTTTGAAAAGTACTTGATATTTGGTACTTTAACCACGATTTTTTAAGAATTGATACGTGATGGAAATTTTAAGTTTGAAATAAAATCTTTTCAGAAGCACTAACGTTTATTCTTGGGCCACAAAAGAAAACAGATTTTGTCGACCTCTGTAATTTATTTCAAAAGGTATTTCTCGCAATGCAGCGGGTACGTGGTACTTTCAAAGCTTGAGTGCACGTAAATGTTATAATATAATTTTTTTACTTTTGCACATTTATTTTTTAAACAAACACGTGTTATTTGAATAGATATATTTTTTTTAACTTGTATACATTTTTTAGCACATTTTATTTTAATTTTGTCTGCACTTTACTTTTTTCGATGTTATGGCCTCGAAAAAACTCTGTTTCAACTTTTCACTTTTTAATGATATTTTTGTATATATACTGTGAGGAGTCACCAAACTGACCCCCCATATTTCCTGGCAATATAAACATTCTCAGCCACGGATCCTAGATTTAGATATTTAATACTACAACAAAGATACCCAGCCCCGGAGGCATTATTTAGGATCAAAAAGACTCGCTGCTGAGGAGACATATATCGATAGTTTAACACTAGATTTAGTGTGTTTTCTAGTTTTAGTATTTTGGTGCCAGGAAGGCCATTAGATAAGTATTCTTAAGAATACTTCTTAAATATTCGTATGAATAGTTTTACGAAAAGTCCCATCACCAGCTATCTTGCACGATGCACGTGGATCTGGCGGAACGGCTCTCTTCCGTTTTCCACGCCCGAACGCATCGGTCGGAAGGCTCCCGCACCCGGCTAGATAGCCGCCGGGACGCTGGCCTCGGACCAAGATCAGGGACTAGCGACGTAAGTTAAGCCCACGAGAAAACCTAAAACCTACAGTGCGGTGGGAAACCCAAGACAAGAAAATAAAAGTGAAATCAGGAAAATACCCGCCCAAGGCCTATTCATTTGTGAACTCTTCGGGGATCGCCACTCGAGCCACACGGAGCCAGCGGAGGGCGATGTACTTATTTTACTGGTTATATCTCCGAATACGTGCCCTGTTTTCCGTCGGAACCAGCGCCGGGGACTGACCACTTATTTGTCTGGTCATATTCTGCAAATAAGTGTACAGTTTCCCGCCGGAGCCAGCGCGCGGCCCTGACTCTGGACGGCACGAGATTAGGTGCAGCCAGTATACGTAGGCTGAGCACAGGTGACCCCAGGCTGTAGGTTTTCTTTCGCCGCCGACACTCAAGCCACACGGAACCAGCGGAAGGCCGGAGGACTTATTTGGGACTGAACATTTGTTTGTCTGGTCAGGTTCTGCAAATGAGTGTCTAGTCTTACCAGCGGGAACCCGCGCAGCAACCCTTCCCGGCCGGCACAGGCCAGTGACCCCACCTCGTCCTCTGCGATCTACAAATTTATCTTTGAAGGATCCTGGGCAGACTGAGTCTACCCCAGCCCTAGAAAGTTCCTTACAATACCTACTTTTTTTTTTTTTAAAACATAAAAGACTCTTTTTTTGTCTTTTTGTTTATAATTGTTATACTCAATCCGTTACCGCGGGTGGGGTGGATATGAGTCAATTATTTTTAGCAACCAGAACGGAAACAGTCTTTAAGGTGCTGAATTTACTTCGAGCAGCCAAAACAGATAGCTTCTTTAAGGCGCTGGTTTATCTCTTAAGCTTCTTACCTATAAGGGGAAAACTTTGAGTACGGTTCGAAGACCAAAATGTTAAATGTCAATCCAAAAGAAAAAACACCTACATTCGATGAGTTCTGAATTAAAACTGATTTTATTTTCCCAAGGTTGAAATGTGGCCGCTCTGTGGGGCCACACAAGCAATTAAAATAACAAGTGTTTTCCATTACACCCTCTCGAAAGGGATTCATCTTACATTATTATTTGTAGCAAGATACTATTTTAATGATCGATTTTCTGAGACCATGCCCATAAAACATTTAATTTATTACAATGGTATTTGACATGGGTCTTTTTTTGACGTGTACGTAGGATTGCGTTTTATGGTTGCACTGTTATTTATTGCTAGTGAGTTCTTACTTTTCTAGAAATGCGTATGTTTAAACATTGTTTTAATCATATAAATATTGTAACGATCTGGCCGGGGTAGCTTAGCCTCGTCCAGGATTCGCTGCAACAAATTTATATTTGTCGGCGCTGTGCCAAATAAGAACACTGCGTCTAGGACTTTTACCTCTTTTCACACCATACCTAACTTAAGCGGGGCACAATACGCCCTATCACTTACAATGGATACATGCCCGTATAGGTGATCACGCCGCGCTTATGCTCCGCTAGACACTCCGCCGCTACACGCACTCGGAAACTCCCGCTAAGCTCACGCTCCGCTAGATACTCCGGAGCTACACTCACTCGGAATCTCCCGCTAAGCTCACGCTCCGCTAGATACTCCGGCACTACACGTACACGGATACTCCCGCAAAGCTCACGCTCCGCTAGATAGGCGGCGGTAAGCGCACACGGATACTTCCGCTAAGATCACGCTCCGCTATATACTCCGGCGCTACACGCACTCGGATACTCCTGCTAGCTAACGCCCTGGCAATTCACCGTCGCCTGGGCACTTAAATTACTAAGTGAAGGTAGGCTGTACGCCTGCTGAGACTTGACTGGGTTTCTGGTCAAATGGAATCCTGCCGACTTACTTACTTGTGGTGCTAAGAAACTGCTCTGTCCAGTGATCTGCTGTAGTGATCCAGCGTCACAGGACAACGCCTCGTCGAGACAACGCATTAACTCACAGGCCCGCTTAATCCAACGTTCAGGATATCTCTTGTTGAGACACCCATAGCTCACAGGACCGCTTACTCCAGCGTCACAGGACATCCTCTTGTTGAGACCAGATCTCGGACCATCTCCTTGTTGAGACAACCAGATCTCACAGGAGCGCAGATCCAGCGTTACAGAATCCTTCCTCTTGTTGAGACAACCAGATCTCACAGGTGCGTATACACCAACGTTATAGGACCGTCTACCTGTTGAGACAACCAGATCTCACAAGAGCGCAGATCCAGCGTAACAGAATCCCTCCTCCTGTTGGACCGCTCATTCCAGCATTATAGGATACACCACCCATATTGGGATACAACAGCTTGCGCCGGCACCAGCACACACTACTTACACTGAGACGCTACAGTTAAATCTAGCTTCACAGGATTCTACAAAGAACCTGAACACAATTACATGAAACAATCATGAAGGCATCAAAATATTAAGCTGGTAAGAATTACCGTTCAACGTACCTCCGCAACTGTTCAAATGTCCACGTCATTTATATTGGAGACCAGGGCTGAACTTCATAATCAGCAATTAGACGATCAACTCGATCAACCCCACATTAGGAACTGGCATGTGTCACCACAAGAATCCATGTCCGACCACAGGACAATTTTGTTTGAGGTAGCCTTCAATACAAAAAGATACAGCCCTAAAAGAAACCCCAGGAAAACAAACTGGGATAAATTCAGGTCAAATCTAGAGCTAAATCTTTCCAACGAACCGTCAGGATACCCTAGACATCCCCTGGAGCTAGATAGACCAGTAGACAACCTAGGTCACCAAATAGTGAATGCCTTTGAAGACCACTGTCCACTAGGCAGACAGAAACGAGAAACAGACGCACCGTGGTGGAATGCTAAGCTTGAACGGCTACAACGCACCACTCGAAGGCCCTTCAACAGACCAAAAATTGAAAGTAACTGGGAACGGTACAGGCAAAGCCTGATGCTCTATAACAAAGAGATCAGGAAAGCCAAACGGAAGGACTACAGAAACTTCTGTAAGGCAATAAGTAGCGCAAGACTGCACAAGGCAATGGCTAAAAGTGCAATAGATAGTAATTTAGCCCTGAAGAAAGGTAATAACACCTTTACTTCCACGGATCGGGAGAAATTAGAAACTCTCTTTGACACGCATTTCCCGGGAAGTACTCCCATTACGGGAAATATTATGCGTGATCATCATAGAACCCCTAGGACTGTAGCAAGTGACTGGGCCAAGTCTATTGATACGCCCGAGAAACTTAAATGGGCTACTGGAACCTTCCAACCATTTAAGTCACCGGGATTAGATAGGATCTATCCATCCTTCTTACAGCAGGTGGAGGAGCTACTCCTAACCCGCTTAAGAAGACTAATGGTAAGCAGCCTAGCCCTTGGCTATATCCCAAGTGCATGGTGCAGCGCTAGGGTGGTCTTCATCCCCAAGACCGGGAAGAAAGATATCACCAGCCCAAAGTCCTTCAGTTTTGCCTTAAAACGCTAGAAAAACTGGTAGACTACAATATTAGGAGAACAGCTCTCAGAGACTGTCCGCTGCAACACACGCAGCAGGCATACAGAGCAGGCCGTTCAACAGACACGGCACTTTATTAATTAGAAAGGGCAGTTGACAACAAAGAAATTGCTATTTGTACCTTCCTAGACATAGAGGGAGCTTTGACAACACATCACATGATGCGGTTCGAGCTGCCCTGTCTAGAAGGAACATAGATGTTATGACGAGTAAATGGATTGGTAACCTACTACAATCCAGACAAGCAACATGTACACTGGGTTCAGATAACATGACGATTGCAACTAGCAGAGGCTGTCCGCAAGGAGGAGTGCTTTCCCCTTTGCTATGGAGTCTGCTGGTAGATGAGCTTCTAAGCAAACTTGGGATCCAGTGTCAGGGATACGCCGATGACATTGTGTTATAGCCAGAGGAAAATTTGAAGAGACACTCTGTGACATCGTCCAACTCGGACTCAAGATAACGCTAGACTGGTGCAGGGAGGTTTGACTCAACCTAAATCCCGCCAAAATAGTCATCGTTCCCTTCACAAGGAAGTACAAACTACAGAGAATGAGACAAATCACATTGCTAGGAATTCCTATAGAAACTAGCCGAGAGGTTAAGTATCTAGGAATCACTTTAGATAGTAAGCTAAACTTCGCTTCCCATGTCCAAAAGACAGTGGAAAAGTGTTATAGAGCGCATTATACCTGTCGGAAAATTGCTGGGAAATCCTGGGGAACCAGGCCCCAGATAATAAGTTGCAAAGACTTGCCTGCGTATGTATGACAGGGGTAATAAAAACCTGTCCTACAACTGCCTTAGAAAATCTGATGGAGCTAACACCACTCCACTGTGTAATTGAACTCCAACGAAAAGCTACCCTCCTGAGAATAAGCACTGAGGGCCCGGTCAGTGGTCACATTCTAAATAACAGGGATGCGATTAATATGGTAGGTGAGGTGCCCCTAATACTTCACCCTAGGTAGGAAATGACAGCCGAATTAGTCTTCGAGCTGAACTTCACAGCACACTTAGGCAATAAGAAAGATTGGACCACATTGTCCGAAGTGCACCCTATGGATCACCACAGATGGATCCCTGACACAAAAAGGCACTGGCCTTGGAGTGGTAGGCCCCGCATAAAATACCACGAATCCCTTGGCCAATACACCAGCATATTCCAGGCTGAGGTATGCGCTATTGGACGTTGTGCAGAGCTCAACATACAGCGTGGATATAAGAATAAGGACATCTCGATCCTTTCGGACAGCCGAGCAGCAATTACTGCTCTATGCAGTAATAAAGTCACCTCAAATATAGTCCTAGAGGTGAAGAGTAAACTAAACCGATTGGGCAGTCGAAATAGACGGGCCCTCAGATGGATTCCGGGTCAATGAAATTGCCGATAAAATGGCAAAACTAGGAGCCGAACAGCCTCTGATAGGACCAGAACCCTACTGTGGCATAGGAAGGCACACAATAAAAGAATACATTAGGAAAGAAGAAGGCACCATGAGGCAGGAACACTGGAGAAATACCCCAGGCCTAAGGCAAGCCAAAACTCTAATAGAAAACTGCAACAAGAAGAGGTTCTATTATAAACCGTTTGGTTTTCTATTTCATTGATATCGTCTCTCTGTTTACTGTTAGTTCTGTGACACTCTTGTTCCCTCTTAACACAAACCCACGCCACTCTCCCTGAGCCTGCCGGTAAAAAATGTAGACAGAGCGTGTTAAGGTGGTACAACGCTGAATGAGTGTGTTCGTTACAACCTGATGCAAAATTTAAGATCAACCAATTAAAGATGTTTGCTTCAAAATTAAGTTGCAAGATTCCAACCGAGCACTATTAATACTGACGGTCCCCGTCAGGATAATGGAAAACTTTTTTCAGATTATTGCATTGTCGTCGAACCCTGATACGTATGCAAAGTTTCAGTTCAATCGGTTGAAGATATCTGCTTCAAAACTGAGTTACAAGATTCTACCCGAACACTGTGACATTGGAGACCCTCGCGGCCTGCGGAAATAGGCTGTTTGCCGATTGACCCTTGATGAGACCAAGTTTTTTTTTTAACCTCACGTGGACAAGCCGACGCAAGGCTGGTCAACCGCATTAAAAACCACAAAGAAAAACGATTTTCTTCGCAGTTCAGGGCCAACTTCCGAAGTCCCACTGCCTCTTTCGCCGCAAGATTTCTATTTGCGAGAGCTTCAGCATAATTTAACTCCGTTAAACGGAAATCAATCGTGCTTCTATGATGAAAAAAATCGGAAATAACCCCTTGACCCCGTCTAGCTCGTGCATAACCTCTCTAGTGCTAACCTCATCGAGCTCGTGAATGACCCCTAAATGGTGTAAATCGGCATGAAGAAATAACCGAGTGCCTCGGCCTGCCTTAGAAAAGGTTATACTCGACGAAAAACCCGATCGAGTTACACGGTTTTTTTGTTTTTTCTACATTTTTAATTTTTGGAAATCATGAAGGCATAATCTAAAAGCAAAACCAGTGAAAAAATGTAAATATGTGAGAGAATGGTGATGTGAACAATAATATGACAAGAAAAGAACATTAAGAAAATAATAAAGAAAATAATGGAGTAAAGAAAAGTATAAATAACCAAATGGGCAAACTGGAAGAAATAATAAAATTATTTTGGCGAAAATTAAAGTGGTGTGTTGCTTGCGTAACAAAAGAATAAAATAAACAAACATAAAACCTAATTAACGTACGCAAGACAACAAACAAAAAAAAGAATGCAAAGCAAAACAAAATAAAACAAAAAGAAGGTGTAATATGCAAAAATTAAAAGTGATCTAAAAGCTCATATGTAGGTCCCAGCAGAATCGCCGAAAGCGCTTTCGACCGACTGGAAATAAAGCGGTAAGTTTACCCAAACTTTTGTTTTTTTGGATCTACACATGCAAAAAGTAATGTAAAGTAAAGTTAAAGCCAAATAAAAGAAATTTTGTGCCATGATTTTGGCTATGGTTAAAACTATCAAAAATCACAATAAAAGATAACTAATTTTCCACTTCTGTTCGCGCCTGAACAAAAATAATGGCCGAATTTAAGCACACCCTACTTTATTATATTATATTATATATTAAATATATTATTATTATCATAGCTTAAAAGTACCTATCATATTATCTTCCCACAGCGCCATTCTCACGAATATTTTTACTATGCTGAATATATATTTTTTTGAAATTAAATAAAATTTAAACTTTACATGCCTAAACTAAAATATTATTTACTAAAGCTATTAGAAACTTAATATATCCAGACTCACATGGAGTATATTTATTTTTAAATAAAAATTGTGAATTTAAAATGAATAACTGCTAGGCGTTTACATAATCGGGTCATACAGATCGGAAATATGGTAGAGTATTAAGAAACCGACTTGAATAAGGGACCATTAAAAAATATTTTTATAAAGCGGAGAAAATTGTCATGGTTGGGAGGGCTATTACACGTTGCTGTAACAACAACAACAGCAGCAACATTCAAGCCAACATGTTTAAGTGTTTTTGTTTTCTACTGTCGATCGTTTGGTTTACTTTTCTTATCTTATTTTAATGAGAGTTTGCAAATCCTTTTTTAATCCCGATGCACGCGAGGTCAAATAATTTTATGTATGCAAAGCCAGCAACTGCCAGTAGTACACGTAGAGAAAAACCACCCATTGTCCCGAATGAGCAGAGCCGGTAGAAACGCGTGCTGTGCTACCTCGTTACCATAGGATACTTTGGTATGAGTTACAACATTCTACCCGAACACTGTTTATACTGACGGTCCACATAGGAACAATAGAAAACTTTTTGTTGTAGTTTATGTTTTGTTTATAGATTAAAAACACAGGATTGGATTTAAGTTTTTAGATTTATATTTTATACCGCAACACCAGCACACGTAGTTTACTCGCAGAAAGTTAAACAGGAAAAGGAAAGAGCCAACCAGTGTGGCCATAGAATATGTTTCTTATTAATACCTTAAATATTACCATATATACTGTATTCGGAATATAGCAATAAATAAAATAGAAAAATATATTTTTGTAAAAGGAATAGGGGTATTCCAACACGCCCCCTCAAAAATAACATTTATAATTCATGAACTTATCATATAGTAGTGTTTTGTTGTTCGTATATACTTGTGCGGTGTGCATTCTGGGAATAATTATATAATACGGGGAAAACCCAGAAAAACCCGATCAAATCAGTCTTACATATGTTTTTCAAACAATTGAATTTTAGTAACTTATGTTTTAGGAACTAACGAAAATATTTCATTCAAAAAATAGCATCAGCGAACTGTAGATCAGTCATCGTGCAGTAATCCCAATTCAGTTCGTAACTCCAAAAACTTAGCAGCAGGCAGTGGCTTTGTAAAGATATCAGCAAGTTGGTTCTCTGTGAAAATATACCCGTGACCGGGGTAAGTTGTTACAACTTCTGAAACTACGCAAAATGAAAAGTACAAAAAGTCATGAAAAGTAGTAGTTGTGACAACTTGCCCCGAGGGTACTTTTTTACTTCCAGCGGCCTCGTGGCCGACGCGTTAAAAATGTTTGAAAGGTAAGATATGGTATTGGATTCGTAAAAGCACGTACTTTAAGGAAATGTAAGGTTTAATACTGTGAAACAAACGGCTTCTTGTCGGGAACGCTAAATGTTAGGTAATAAAATTTTACTTACGCTCCGAAAAAAATGTTTTCGTGAAATTGCGGGATCACACTTGCGGCAATGTCAACACTTTACACAGTCAAATGATGGGCACACACTCGCACGTCTATGGTATGACGGGTGCTGCCATCTTGTTGTTAGTTTTTTCACGTTGCACGTTGTGACAACGTGCCCCGTGTGACAACCTGCCCCGGTCTACACTATGTGAGCGTATTTTGTGCAGTTTGGTAATATGTGTGTGAATCACAGAGAGCGTTGTTAAAAACTCTCATTTTAGATAGGGTGAATTTATCAAATGCGTGTCCGCTTAGAATTCTGTTCATTTGTTTTGTTTCCAGATGATCAAATATATCTTCATTATTGTGAAACCATGGTCTGTTAGTGGTGAATGGCATCAACAGAGAGTAACCCTTGTTACGCTTTAAAGAGAACAAACTGTATGCTCTCTCCCAGTCATGTTAAATTTGCGTAAATATATGATTGATGGCATAATTAAGTGACCATCTGATGTAAACAAACGTACCATTAGTTCTTGCATTTTTTGCAGCCAAATCTGCCAGATCGTTTTCGAAGATGTTGACGTGACTTGGAATGTGGTGAAATTCCACAACGATCATAGTGTTACTATTAACTTTTTTTTTATAATATTCTGGGAGATAAAGTTTTTGGAATGTTTGTTTTTGATCGTTTGAGTAGCTCCAAGGCTATCAGTCAGAATTGCTATTCTTGAATAGAACTGCGAAATTGCAAAGTCAATGGCTTTGTCTAAGGCTGTGAGTTCAGCAGTCAGCGACGACAGCTTTTTGTCAGAAAAAAAACTTTGTGTTGTGTTTGGTCTTGAATGCACTACCTGTTCCATTTTGAGATACAGAACCGTCAGTGTAAAAAACTTCAAAAATATTTTGTTTTAGTTTATTTAGTTTTTCTCTTAATAAGGAAGCAATAATGGGTTCATTAGCCATTTTTTTATTTGATCAAGTGCCCTTAAAAAAATTAGTGTGTCTACTGCTATACTATCAAAAATAATTTCAAACTCGTTATAAACACTTCCATAACTTGTCTTTTTAGCCAGGAAGGACCCCGACAAAAGCGATGCTGCTGGAAGACCATGAGCAATCGTTTTGACAAGTTCCTTTGCTGTAGCAAATTTAATTCTATACTCTGGAGGGAGTTCTGCTGCAATACTATAAATAATTTTAACAGGTGTAGATTTAAGAAGCCCTAAAGCCCTTTTGTAAATGGAAGTAAGCGTGAGTGTTTTTACAACTTTGAACTGTTTTGGATACATTAGAAAAAGAAGAACAAGCGTACTCGTATCCTGTTCTAATGTAAGCTTTATGTAATCAAACCCTCTAGGCACTTAAAAACAACGCTTAGATGGGTCGGTTATTTGTAGTGATTGAGGAGTCTAGATTCTTTTTTGGAACCGGAATAACCTTAATTCTCCGCCAATTTTCTGGAATATCACCATTGTCTAAAGTTTTATTTAGAAGGGATACCAGGTTCTTAATTGGTTCTTAATAGTTGGCTACAAACTATGTCTTACAACGTTGTGCCAGCTTAACTTTTTTTTTTTTTTTTTCGCTTCTATTTTTGTATTTCCTTTTATTTTGTATTTTTGGCGCAGGCAATGCGATTTTGTGGTTGCGTTGCGCATGTGCGCTAGCTTCAGCGCCATCGCCATCAACGCCTCACTTCCAACTGCGAGTGCGAGGGAGAGGGCACGAGAGTGCGTGAACGCAGCGATTGGAGAGTGGAGAGGGGAGGGGGGAGAGTGGAGACTGGTGCAGCGGGAACCCGAAGACTCTGGAGCTCCGTAGATCCATTTGACAGCCAGAGATGACGAAGGATCTTCCTTAGTATTTGGATAAAGAAAAGAAATCTAATTTTGGAAACAGAATAATATAAAATTTTGCTTGAAATTATTTGTAAGATTTTTGAACTTCCCAATCTGAGTTATTTTATGTTTGTATCTGTGCAAAAATTGAAGACAATTAATAATTATTAATTACTACAGCTTGGATATAAATCCAAGTAAAGCCTTTAAAAAAGTTCTAAAAATATTGTGGATTGCAGAAACCATATTAGATTGTTTATGATTAATTTAGAATTTAATGTATTGGTTTTCTTTTATTTTATGTTTGCATATTTTTGATGAGAGGATATTAGAAAAATAGGTCATCCTGGGAAAAAAGGCCAAGTGGTCATAACTAGTGGCAACACACGAAGCACTTGGAGCACAACTAGTGGTGCTGGTGGTGCAAGTGGTGGTGCTGGCGTCGCTGCGGTGGCGGCTTTGACGGCTCTGGCGGCCAAACGAACACGATTAGGCGTTGTTGGCGTCAGGGAAACTGCAGACAGGCCGAAAGTCCCGCTTCTCCCAACCGGCGACGCCCTGGCGACTCTGGAGAGGATCGGGAAATTAGGGAGCGGGAATACGGAATGGGGAATAGGGAACTGGAAACTGGCAACTGGCAACTGGGAACTGTAACGATCTTGCCGGGGTAGCTCAGCCTCGTCCAGGATCCGCTGCAACAAATTTATATTTGTCGGCGCTGCGCCAAATACGAACACCAGGGGTTGTAGGTTTTAGCAATATAAATATATATATTATACTGCGTCCGGGTCTTTCACCTTCTTTTCACACGACACCTAACTTAAACGGGGCACAATACGCCCTCTCTCTAACAATAGTTACAAGCCCGACTCGCCGGCTAGGTGATCACGCCGCGCTTACGCTTTGCTAAACACTCCGGGCTACACGCACTCGGAAAAACTCCCGCTAAGCTCAAGCTCCGCCAGATACTCCGGGCTACACGCACACGGATACTCCAGTTAAGCTCACGCTCCGCTAGATATACACTCCGGGCTACACGCACTCGGAAAAACTCCTGCTAAGCTCACGCTCCGCCAGATACTCCGGGCTACACGCACACAGATACTCCGGTTAAGCTCACGCTCCGCTAGATATACACTCCGGGCTACACGCACTCGGAAAAACTACCTCTACCTAACGCGCTGGCTATTCACCGTCGCCTGGGCACTTAAATTACTTAGTGTAAGTAGGCTGTACGCCTGCTGAGACTGGACTGGGTTTCCTCTGATCAAAGGGAATCCTCCCGACTGACTTACTGTGCTTGTGCTGCTAAGAACTGCTCTGTCCTGTGTTCTGCTGTAGTGATCCTTGGCTCGTTTCCCAAGAATTCACTATTCCTCGCGCTTAACACTGCTTCTGACACTCGTTCCTGTAACTCGCACTTGACTCTGACACCCCGATCACTTCTCACTCCACTATCCACTTAACAGCCCAGACTCAAGTTCAACCCCGCCCTTTTATACCCCCTTAACATTGCTGCTTTCCCTACATTCAGCAAATCCTCTCTCCCGCCAAAACCTCCGCGTCCTGCTGCGCTCTAATCTGCCCGCCTACAGCGGCTCTGTTTACATTCAGCAGCCCGCTCTCTCGCTCCCCACTCTTTGTTCAGCCCATCCCGCTACGTGCTGACTGCCTGCTTACACTCACACTCCCACTCTTTGTTAAATCTCTTATACTTATAACTGCTGACTGCCCGCTTACCCTTACTCTCACACTCTTTGTTTAATCTCCTATACTGTGTTTTGTAAGGGATCTTAGCGATTCCTTACACTCCCCCCCTTCTTCGGTAAAAAAAAATAATTAAAAAAAAATTCCCCAACTCTTTCCTAACATTTCGGCCGTCCCCCCATTCAAATTTCGTCCGTTTCCCGCCTTACGTTCCCACTAGCTCAGTCTGGTTCGATTGTAAACTCGGCGATCTTGAACTGGTTCCTTTGGAACCAGCTGATCGCGCGGTCCACCACCAGCCGATTCTCCCACCACCTGCATTGTTTACGTTTTAATTTTTCTTAATCAAAACAAGATATTTGTTTTAATTTAAAAAAACACAAAAATGCAGGCCATGGCAAGTTAGTTTACACCCCCCGCCCCTACTTCCTCTTCCTAGTCCGTCCCTACCAAAACCCGTCCAGTCCATTCTACTTCATTTATTTACAATTTATACTTAGCCTAACTTATTCTAACATATTTATTTTTTCTCCGGATCTGCGGCTACGTCGGCTTCTCCTGCCGGAACACACGAGCATCGCCTTCTCGTCCCAGCCTGATGCGGAACCGGCCCTCCGGCAGGTTTAGGACTATAGATGTCCGTTGCCCTGCGCCGTGAGCCTCCTGCCGCCTTCTCAGGGACTGTCTCACCTTCCGGCCGGCGTTCATGGGCCTCTGGGCCGGCTGCCCCCTGCCGCTGGTGCAGCCTCGGGTCTGTTGGTCGCGGTCCTGGCTCCTGTCTCTCCGCCTTGCTCGCCTGGTGGCCACGATTTCCACGGCCGGCGTGCTGTGGCTGCTGTGGCTGTTGCTGTGACGCACCTGTTTGATATTGTTGTTATTGCAGGTGCTGTTGATGCTGCTGCTGCGACTGTTGGTGCTGCTGCGGCGGGTGTTGTGGCTGTGGCTGTTGATACTGCTGCTGTTGTGGTTGTTGCTAATCCTTCGGCTGCTGGTGTTGTGGCTGTGGCTGATGGTGCTGCTGCGGCGGGTGTTGTGGCTGTGGCTGATGGTGCTGCTGCGGTGGGTGTTGTGGCTGTGGCTGTGGATGCGGCTGCGGGGTCTGATAGTCGAGCTCCAGCTGCGACACCCACGTCTCCACTTCATCCGCCAATATCGAGAGCCCGCTGACACTGCCCAGGTCGTCGTCCACCAGCATGCGCAGGTCCTCTTCCACCTGGTCCGCTTCCTTGGCCGCCTTTGCTGCTGCTGATTCGGCCGCTGCTGCCTCTGCTGCCGCTTTGGCCGCTGCCCACGCTCTTGCCACTGCCTCCGCTGCCGCCGCCCTTTCGGCTGCCCGCCTGGCGGCCGTCCTTTCGGCCTCGGGGTCCGGAATCTCCTCCAGCAGCCATCCGGAGGCATCGCCGGGCACGATCACTTTCTCCTTCCAGGTGATCGTGTACACCATGGTGTGCCGCCAGAACCCATCCCGGTACTTCCTGGTCTGGCGGGACTCGACATGGCGTCTCTCGTCCTCCGACTCCTCCTCCGCCGCCACCGACTCCTCGTCGCTTATCACCACCACCTCTTCCTCCAACGGCACTTCAGTGGCCGTGGTGGAGTTGGTGGCCTGGGCCGCCGCTTATAAAGCGGCACCTCCTCGCCGCTGTCTGCCGCCTGTTTGGCCTCCGGCTTCGCCATGTCGGCACTAGGCTGGCTGGGCTTCTCGCCCTTGCCAGCCTTGGACTTCTCGCCCCGCCGCGACCGACTGGTTTCGCCCCTAAATTGACTCTCATGCTTCGTGGCCCCACCCTTTCCAGGCTTTCTGCCTTTTCTGTCCGGATTGCGCGCCCTTGCAGGCTGCTCGCCTCTTCTTCCGGGCTTCACGCCCCTGGCAGGCTTTCCGCCTGCCACTCCGGGTTCGAAAACCCCGGCAGCTGCTCGCCGCCGCTCTGGGTTCATCACCCCCGGCTGGCTGCTCGCCGGCCACTCTGGGCTGCTCGCCCCTTACCTCTTGGCTGTTAAGTGTAGCGTTCATGTTGTGTTCTGAATTCAAAGTGAGTTGAGCTTATTACTCTCTCTTTCCTTTACCCTCACTCTCGGCTGCCCTAAATCGCTGTTCTACTTTCTAACAGGTCCTCACCGAACTTTTCGAATCTATTATCTTCCTTCTCTTTCCCACTTGCAGTGTCACCTATTGCAGTTCTCTCTTATCCGTTTGTTATGCTTATGTTTACCTTTAACCCATTGTTTTGGTTTGGTCAACTTTGGTATTGTTTTGGCGATCTTTTCGTTGTTGTTGTTATTATTTTTAATTTTAACTGGCTTTTGCAGAATTGTGGTCGATACTATTTATAATAAAAATATTTTGTTGCTGCCTTATTTTATTTCCGTCTGGTTTAATTCTATATTTATTGTTATTTATTATATTTTAATTATAATATATTTATATTATATTTCCAATTTACCTGTTTTTACCTTATATTTATTATTATTTATTATATTAAATATATATCATATTTTATAATTTTATTGATTTTACTTTTTGTTATTTTTGTTGTTTACCCTCCTCTGTCCCGGCTGCCGATCCGTATCCTCGGAATTATTCACATTTTCTTGTGCTTTTGCCTCTTCTCTGGTTTCAGGGCACTTATGTGGGCTCGCCGCTCTTGTCCAGTTTTAATGTCCTTTAATCTGACAATTACTGGAGACACAAAATCCATGATTCGGAATGGACCTCCAAATCTTGGCGCCAGTTTAGCAGCAAATCCTTCTATTGCGTTGGACAGGTGGTGTTCCTTGGCCCACACGACTTCACCTACTGCTGGCGTCCAGTGTCTTCTTCTCAAATTATAATACCTGGCTTGGTTCTGCGCCGCGGTTTCCATATTCCTTCGCACTATCTCGAAGACTTCTTTCAAGTTCTTTGCTTGCTCTGTTGGATCCTGTTGCGGCCTTCCAGTTCCAGTTGTTGCCTCGTCATACACGGCTTTTGAAAGTCTTGGTTCTCTTCCCTGGGTTAGGAACGCGGGGGAATATCCTGTTGATTCTTGGGAACTTGTGTTTACTGCCAGTGTTATCTCGGGCAGCAAATCATCCCATTTTCTTTGATTCCCTTCCGCGTATTGGGCAATCATTGTCTTTACCGTTCTATTTGCCCTCTCTGTAGGATTTTCTTGCGCAGTATACGGCGCAGTGAACTGGTGACGAACCCCCATCTCATCCAGGAAACTTTTGAACGCTCTGCTGGTGAATTGTGTCCCGTTGTCCGTAATAAGGACTTTGGGTACCCCAAATCGCGCTAGGATACTTTCCCTGAACGCTTTCTTTAGGGTATCTGTCGTGGCTTTTCTTAGTGGCACCATCTCAGTCCACTTTGAAAACCTATCGAAGAACACTAGCAGCATTGTGTTTCCGTGTGTGGATCTTGGCAGTGGCCCCACAAAATCTGCACACACGGTGGACCATGGCTCCTCCGGGATTTGCGTCAGCATAAATATATATCATATTTTAAATATATATCATATTTTATACTTTTCTTGATTTTACTTTTTGTTATTTTTGTTGTTTCCTCCTCTGTCCCGGCTGCCGATCCGTATCCTCGGAATTATTCACATTTTCTTGTGCTTTTGCCTCTCCTTCTGGTTTCAGGGCACTTATGTGGGCACGCCGATCTTGTCCAGTTTTAATGTCCTTTAATCTGACAATTACTGGAGACACAAAATCCATGATTCGGAATGGACTTCCAAATCTTGGCGCCAGTTTAGCAGCAAATCCTTCTATTGCGTTGGACAGGTGGTGTTCCTTGGCCCACACGACTTCACCTACTGCTGGCGTCCAGTGTCTTCTTCTCAAATTATAATACCTGGCTTGGTTCTGCGCCGCGGTTTCCATATTCCTTCGCACTATCTCGAAGACTTCTTTCAAGTTCTTTGCTTGTTCTGTTGGATCCTGTTGCGGCCTTCCAGTTCCAGTTGTTGCCTCATCATACACGGCTTTTGGAAGTCTTGGTTCTCTTCCCTGGGTTAGGAACGCGGGGGAATATCCTGTTGATTCTTGGGTACTTGTATTTACTGCCAGTGTTATCTCGGGCAGCAAATCATCCCATTTTCTTTGATTCCCTTCCGCGTATTGGGCAATCATTGTCTTCACCGTTCTATTTGCCCTCTCTGTAGGATTTTCTTGAGCCGTATACGGCGCAGTGAACTGGTGACGTACCCCCATCTCATCCAGGAAACTTTTGAACGCTCTGCTTGTGAATTGTGTCCCGTTGTCCGTAATAAGGACTTTGGGTACCCCAAATCGCGCTAAGATTCTTTCCCTGAACGCTTTCTTTAGGGTATCTGTCGTGGCTTTTCTTAGTGGCACCATCTCAGTCCACTTTGAAAACCTATCGAAGAACACTAGCAGCATTGTGTTTCCGTGTGTGGATCTTGGCAGTGGCCCCACAAAATCTGCACACACCGGGATTTGCGTCAGCATTTTTCCCGCTACTTGTAACTGGCTGGCCTTGAAACGCTGACACTCCAAACATACAACCGTACATCCTGCTGAATTCCTGGCCAGAAATATCTTGCCGCAACCCTGGCGATGGTCTTTCGGCTACCTGTGTGTTCTGCTGTCGGTGCATCATGGTTTTCTTTCAATATCCTTTCTTTAAGCCCTGAAGGTACGCATAATTTCCATGCGGCTACGTCTTCATTTCCAGCCCTTTGAGGGATGTTTCGGTACAAACCACCCGCTTCCCATAAATAATCTGGAAACTTCTGAGGGTGCGCCTTCATCTCCTTCAGTTTTTTCTGGGTCCATGCACAGGTTTTGTACTCCTCCAGGCTGAAATGTTCTCCGCTCCCAATCATGTTCAGGCTTCCGTTTCCAAAGGCTGTCGTGAAAGTGCATCTGCCACCGTGTTCAGCTTTCCCCGCCGATAAACGATGTCGAACTCATATTGCTGCAACTCTAATGCCCATCTTGCGATCCTTCCAGTCGGGCTCTTGATAGAGTTGAGCCATTTCAATGCCATGTGGTCCGTATTTACTTGGAAATGATATCCCTCCAAGTATGGTCTAAACTGTTGGATTGCCCAAACAATGGCCAGGCACTCTTTTTCTGTTGCTGAATAGTTTTGTTCTGCCCCATTTAATGTTCGACTAGCGTATGATATAACCCGTTCTTGGTTATCCTGGTGTTGTGTTAGGACCGCTCCTATTCCCACATTGCTGGCATCCGTTTGTAGCACAAATTTCTTGTCAAAATCCGGACAGGTCAGAACTGGTGATGCGATCAGGCTTTCCTTTATATCCTTAAATGCTTGTTGCTGCTTTTCATTCCACTGCCATTTTATGCCCTTCTTCAACAGTCCTGTTAACGGGTTGATTTTGGTTGCAAAATCCGGAACGAAACGCCGGTACCAAGATGCAACACCTATAAACCTACGCAAGCCTTTGACATCCACTGGTGCTGTCAGTTCTCTGCCACCTTATCAGGATCCGTACGGATCCCTTGATCCGTCACAAGATGCCCTAGGTACTTTAGCTCCTTTTTGAAGAACTCGCACTTTTCGACGTTGATCTTTAGATTGGCTTTTCTCAGCCGCCGAAATACCTCTTGGAGGTTGTTTCGGTGTTCTTCGAGTGTGCGTCCTATGACGATGATGTCATCCAAATATGCAAAGGCATATGGCTCCATATCAGGCCCGATAACACTGTCTAGTGCTCGTTGAAAAGTAGCCGGTGCTGAGTGCAATCCGAAAGGCATAACTTTCCACTGATACAGACCCCGTCCTGGGACTGTAAACGCCGTTAATGGTTTGCTTGACTCCTCCATAGGTATTTGCCAGTATCCGTTTTTCAGGTCTAAGCTACTGATGTATTTAGCCTGCTTTAACTGATCCAGGATGTGGTGAATCCTCGGCAAGGGGTATGCGTCTGGGATTGATTTTGCATTTAACTGCCTAAAATCCACGCATAACCTCCACTTGCCAGTCTTCTTCTGCACCATGACGATTGGGGCGCTATGAGGGCTACTCGAAGGCTCTATACAGCCTTGTTTGAGTAGTTCATCAATCTCCTCGTCAATGGTGGCCCTCATCGCTGGATTTCTAAGGAAATATCTTTGTTTCAGGGGTCGCGGGTTCTTCATCACTATCTTGTGCTCAGCAATGTTTGAAACCCCCCTGATTCCCTCGAACATCTCTAGTTCTCGTTTCAAAAATGCATCCATCACCTTGTCGGTTAATGGCGCTTCAGTTGCCATTTTTAACCGTTCCTCTGGGGCTTTGTTACGGTTATATTCTCTATTTCTGTTGGGTTCCTTGATCTGCATTTCCTTACAACTGAATTGTCTGTCCTGCGCAGTTCAATTCTGCCTCCATATCCTTTAAAATATTGTAACCCAGGACTAGATCATCGATGATCCCTGGCATTACAAACAATATTGTTGTGATCTGTCGGCTCCCAAACTCCAGATTCACCTCGAGCTGGCGGCTTATCTCGCCCGCTCGTCCATCAGCAAATCTCACCGGTCTCCAAGTTGGGGTCAGTTTTCCCCCAGCGGCCAAAATCGCTGCCAGCGTTTCACTGATGAAACTGCTGGTGGCTCCTGTGTCGATCACTGCCTTATAGGATTTACCTCCTATTGTGACTGCCGCTGACAAATAGGAACCCTCATCCCTAAATCCGTTTTGGTTTAATGCCGAGCTGGATTTCGCGACTTCTGCTGCGCTCCGGGTGGCGGGAGTCGGGGACCGTTTCCCATGGATCCGCAACAGTTTGGCGTCCTGCGTCCAACAATCCCACATCTCCAGCAGAAAACTACGGTGTGGTTCCGACACTCTCGTTTCCAGTGTCCTGTTTGCCCGCAATTCCCGCATGCATTTAAGGGGTCCGTTATTCTTTGTGGAGGTCCCGTGTTTGCCTGCCTGTTAGGCCTCCATCCGTGTTGTGCCTCATATGGCCGGCTGAATGGGTTTGTGTTTCTAGGCTGCGGAGGGTCGTTCTGGTAACTTCGAGGAGACTGGAGTCGGGCGTTCCTAGGCTGCGGAGGGTTGTTATGGTACATTGGAGGAGACTGGAGTAGGGCGTGGACCGACCTGGACCGTAATCGTTCCCTGTCCCGGTCTAACTCCTCAAGCTCATCCGCTAAACCCATTAATCCTTCCAAAGTGGTGAACTGGGATGGCCTGGCGAACGCTCGCAGATCCGGAACGCTGTTCTCATAAATCCTTTCCAGCTGTTCCGTTGTCGATAATTTTAATGGTCTCATGAGCGTCTGCATTTCGACCATATATTCTTTAAACGGTTCGCCAAGCCGTTGTTTTCGCTGCAACACCTCCTCCCGAAGGCGGTTAAAGAAACCCCTTGGAAGGAAATACGCCTGAAAACTGGTCGTAAATGCCGCCCATGTCGTCCAGTGGTTATTGTTAGCCACGTACCATTTTAACGCTAGCCCCTGCAGCAATTCGGGCATCGCTCTTGGTAGGTGGTCTAACTCGAGACCGTATGTCTCCGCTGACCACTGCACTTGCTCCAGAAATTCCAGAGGTTTTGCTGTTCCGTCGAAGCGGAAACTCCATTCTCTCACCCTCGTTGCTATCCTTGAATAGTCGGTGTTCTGTGGTCTCGCAAATATCTCCTGTGGAACTCTGGATTCGTGGTTTTGCATTTGTATGGGTTCTGTTTTGTTCTGTTCCGTTTCTGTTCTGTTAAGCGGCGGGAACTCAAACTGTATATTCTTGTGAGTTGGTTCGTATTCCGGCATATTCCCTGGAGGCTTAGGAGTAGTGTTCTTTTCTTTTTCACCACTGCCTATCAGTGACCTAGCTGATAACGGCCTAGCGTGCAACTCAGCCAATTCTTTGAACCTGAGCCTCTGCACCGGGTCTACGAGCTGTTCTCGTGCCCATGTTACAAACCCCCTCCGCAACTCGTCTACATTTCCTGTCAATGTTAGACCAAAAACCTGGCTATACTCCAGTAATTCTTCCCGTTTTAAGTGGTATATCCAGCTGGTACTCGCCATGATGGATATTTTTTTATGGGGCAATAAATATAGTATATAAAACACAGGTGGTTCTTATAGGCACAGCTACCTGTATCGGGCGCCAGTTGTAACGATCTTGCCGGGGTAGCTTAGCCTCGTCCAGGATCCGCTGCAACAAATTTATATTTGTCGGCGCTGCGCCAAATAAGAACACTAGGGGCTGTAGGTTTTAGCAATATAAATATCGATTCCTTACACAGTCGAAGTCGCGTATAAAAAAAGGGAAATTCGGAAGGCAGGGGGGGGAACAAAATATTATTAAAGGTTGTTTCTTCCTTTTAATAGGGGGGGGGGGGGTTGTGCTTTCTGAGTTTCTCTCTCATTTGTGAAGATAAAAAAAAAGCATATTGTATTAAAAAGAACACTCCCATTTAGCAGAACAATTTCTTGTTAATTTGTGTACAGTTCTTCAGAACGCGATTGCTTGTATTAAAGCGGAATTTTACAGATTATTTCCGGATAAGGTGAGTCTTTGGCAGTGGTGCTTAGAAAAGCATTAAACATGGCGGACGCCGAGAAATCGGTGCCCGCCCAAAATAACAATAACAGTGATTCGAAAAAAAGATAAAATGCAGTTTAATAGTGTTGTTGTTGCCAAAACTAGTGTTAATCCAGCTGCTAAAAGTGTATTAAATGAATAAGAAAGTGATTCGAGTAGTTCCAGTGTAGAAAGCATCAAACCTTACCTCAATTCCAGTAGCACCAATACAGTGGCAGGCCGGGTTAAAAACTTCTATGATGTACTTCATATTGGTCAGGCATGAAAATGGTGGCAGCCATGTCGGATGTGCTATTCCACAGGGGATGGAAGCTGTCAGGTACGAGAAAAACGGGCTTTTCACATCACAATTGTAACGATCTTGCCGGGGTAGCTTAGCCTCGTCCAGGATCCGATGCAACAAATTTGTATTTGTCGGCGCTGCGCCAAATAAGAACACCAGGGGTTGTAGTTTTTAGCAATATAAATATATATATTATACTGCGTCCGGGTCTTTCACCTTCTTTTCACACCACACCTAACTTAAACGGGACACAATACGCCCTCTCTCTAACAATAGTTACAAGCCCGACTCGCCGGCTAGGTGATCACGCCGCGCTTACGCTTTGCTAAACACTCCGGGCTACACGCACTCGGAAAAACTCCCGCTAAGCTCACGCTCCGCCAGATACTCCGGGCTATACGCACACAAATACTCCGGTTAAGCTCACGCTCCGCTAGATATACACTCCGGGCTACACGCACTCGGAAAAACTCCCGCTAAGCTCACGCTCCGCCAGATACTCCGGGCTACACGCACACAGATACTCCGGTTAAGCTCACGCTCCGCTAGATATACACTCCGGGCTACACGCACTCGGAAAACTACCTCTACCTAACGCGCTGGCTATTCACCGTCGCCTGGGCACTTAAATTACTTAGTGTAAGTAGGCTGTACGCCTGCTGAGACTGGACTGGGTTTTCTCTGATCAAAGGAATTCTCCCGACTGACTTACTGTGCTTGTGCTGCTAAGAACTGCTCTGTCCTGTGTTCTGCTGTAGTGATCCTTGGCTCGTTTCCCAAGAATTCACTATTCCTCGCCTCCCCGATCACTTCTCACTCCACTATCCACTTAACAGCCCCGACTCAAGTTCTACCCCGCCCTTTTATACCCCCTTAACATTGCTGCTTACCCTATTCAGCAGCCCTCTCTACACTCAGCAAATCCTCTCTCCCGCCAAAACGTCCGCGTCCTGCTGCGCTCTAATCTGACCGCCTACAGCGGCTCTGTTTACATTCAGCAGCCCGCTCTCTCGACCCCACTCTTTGTTCAGCCCATCCCGCTACGTGCTGACTGCCTGCTTACACTTACACTCCCACTCTTTGTTAAATCTCTTATACTTATAACTGCTGACTGCCCGCTTACCCTTACTCTCACACTCTTTGTTTAATCTCCTATACTGTGTTTTGTAAGGGATCTTAGCGATTCCTTACAGAACCGGGAGTCGAGGCTCTGATACGCTGGCATTGGATAATTGCCTCGGAAAGTATGCGCTTCTCTCGGTCACAGTCTTGGCAGTCTTCCACCCGATTTTTCAGTCTGCAGTCTGCAGTCTTTGGCCTCCAGTCGACTTTCGCTTCGATTGGCTGTCCGTTTGGTGAATCATTCTGGGATCTCGGATCGGGAACGGGATCGGGAATTCGGGGATTGGGGGAAGTCCACTGTCCAATTAATTACTTTTGCCCAGCTAGCAGCAATAGCTGTGAGAAATGATTTCATTTTGTGGCAGCAGCTTATTGGCCACAAAACGAGGAATCCGAGAGTCAGAGAAAAAGAAGTGGGCAGGAAATAGAGTAGAGTGATCTTTACCGTTCTTGGAGCAAATATCGATCACTAATGGCTGAGCTTCATGGGATAGTTTCAATGAGTAGTGCTCAGTCAGTCGATCTCTCTTTTTAGTTTAAAAAAACGCTCCGAAAAAAATGTTTTTGTGAAATTGCGGGATCACACTTGCGGCAATGTCAACACTTTACACAGTCAAATGATGGGCACACACTCGCACGTCTATGGTATGACGGGTGCTGCCATCTCGTTGTTAGTTTTTTCACGTCACGTGTGACAACCTGCCCCGGTCTACACTATGTGAGCGTATTTTGTGCAGTTTAGTAATATGTGTGTGAATCACAGAGAGCGTTGTTAAAAACTCTCATTTTAGATAGGGTGAATTTATCAAATGCGTGTCCGCTTAGAATTCTGTTCATTTGTTTTGTTTCCAAAACAAAATATTTTGTTTTACTTTATTTAGTTTTTCTCTTTATAAGGAAGCAATAATGGCTTTATTAGCCATTTCTTTATTTGAGCAAGTGCCTTTAATAAAATTAGTGTCTACTGCTATACTATCAAAAATAATTTCAAACTCGTTTTAAACACTTCCGTAACTTGTCTTTTTAGCCAGGAAGGACCCCGACAAAAGCGATGCTGCTGGAAGACCATGAGCAAACGTTTTGACAAGTTCCTTAGCTGTAGCAAATTTAATTCTATACTCTGGAGGGAGTTCTGCTGCAAGACTATAAATAATGTTAACAGGTGTAGATTTTAGAAGCCCTAAGACCTTTCGCAAATAAAAGTTAGCGTGAGTGTTTTTACAACTTTGAACTGTTTTGGATACATTAGAAAAAGAAGAACAAGCGTACTCGTATCCTGTTCTAATGTAAGCTTTATAAAACAGCAGTGATTTGCTTGAATGTACTTGTTGTGATTTCTGCCAATGCAAAATTCAAAGTTGAGCAAACTCTGCTCTGGGGACTTTTTTCCACCGTGGTATAAAGAAAAGAATGAGTTAACTTGACTGGTTATTTGTTTACACAACTTATTAAATAATTACCAGGTAATTTATTACCGGTAATTAAAATTAATCAGATTCGTTATAACTTGGGTGAGGTAATCGACAAATCTTAGATACGGATCGCTTGTAAATTCCTGTGGCACTTTTGACCGTCACAACGCGAATTAAATCATCCGTCCCAGGGTGCACGTCGACAATCCTTCCCAGCTTCCATTCATTTGGGGGAAAGCGATCGTCCTTGACGATTACAAATTCATCGAAGCTTAAATTGCTGGTCACATGTCGCCATTTGGGTCTTGCTTGTAAATGTGAGAGCCAATCAGAGCTCCATCTATTCCAAAATTGGCGCAGCAGTCTCTGATTGTTTTAAAAATGTTGCATTAAGGAACCGTCCTTATTTGTGGGTCCTGGCAAGGCTAGCAACGAATCTCCAATAAGAAAGGGAGCAGGCGTAAGAGCCGAAAGATCATCTGGATCAGCTGAGAGGGGACATAATGGTCGTGAATTAAGGCAAGCCTCAATTTGGGTTAGCACTGTGGATATCCATCAATTTTTCACAATAAGTTTCGAGCAGCTGCATTCGGTATTCAATTTGAAATTTATCGAAAGAAATAGTTTTTTCCTCGAATGCCGTTTTCATACGCCTAATGTCACTCATAACCTTGTCGTGTTTTTGCATTGTCGACAGTATTTTTGTTGTTGATTTGGTGTTGTGATTTCTGCCAATTCAAAATTCAAAGTTGAGCAAACTCTGCTCTGGGGACTTTTTTCCACCGTGGTATAAATAAAAGAATGGGTTAACTTGACTGATTATTTATTTACACATCTTATTAAATAAAAACTTACTAATCTTGTGACCAAACGTGTGGTAAATTAACAAATTAAGAAAAGGGAAAATCGGGTTGAAATTCCGCGGCCAGACACGCAGAGCCTGTAATTTCCGCAATTTGGTTTAGTTCAAAATAATCGTTGATGACCTTAGTATACTTTGTGGCAAGATCAGGTTGGCGCTGGAATTTCCTTTCTAGCAAGTGGAAACGATTGAGCGCAATTTGACGTGACCTTCCGATTACTTGAGAAGTATCGAATAGACATTTCAATGGTAGTCGTACCCTATATTTTCCGTTTGGTTGTCTGATATGTGTGCGTTGAAAGTGGTCCTCGCACCACTGTTCCTCTTGTGTAAGGTGACGAGGTTCAGTAATATAATCAAGCTCAAAGAATTTTTGTACCATCTGGTCTAAGCTTGAATGATGACATTGAATTGTAGCCACATGTGAGCACCTTGTAGTGGTGGGACCAAAAACGATCCAGCCGAGCTGCGTATGCTGCGCCATGGGTTGATCAGGATTTCCTGTACGCAATTGAGGTAACATTAGTGTGGGTGGAATGTCTACTCCGATAATTAAGTCAATGGATCCAGCCTTGTAGCACGTTGGATCGGCAAGCTGCAAATCTTTTAGATGTTCCCAGCTGCGTACGTCGATTTCCGTTTTAGGCAAAAAAGATGTAAGTGATGGCAAGACAAACGCTCGGTCTACGGATACAGAAAACTGCGGGTTGACACGTGATCCCAACTTAAACTCGGCAGTATGCTTGCAGGCATTAGATGTCTGTCCTCCTATTCCTGCAATCTCGGCGGTAATTGGATGACGTTTTAACCCCAGCGCTTGTACTAGACGCTCCGTAATAATTGTGCCTTCTGAGCCATGATCGACAAGTGCTCTTACCACTGCTGCTTGGCCAGTTTTATTATTGATCAGCGTAACAAGTGCGGTGGCAAGTAGCATGACTCGAGGTGTTCCAGTAGATGCTACAGCAGAAACAATTTGGGTAGAGCTGGATGCTACTGATGAGTTGGAAGGATTTGAAATGCTTGATGATTGGACCTGTGAAGAAGAATGCGTTTTAGTTTGAGTTGGAAAATGTAGCAAACTGTGATGACGCTGTCCGCATTGTAGGCAATTTTTGGTGCTTTTGCATTGATTTAAAGCATGAGACAGACTGAGACAATTTAAACATGCCTTTGTGCGATCGACAATAAGTTTTCGTTCGAAACAGTCCTTGGATAAAAAGTCAGGGCAACGACGCAATATATGTGACTCGCCGCAGTGAGCGCAACGAAAGGAACCTGCTGTGCCAGCGTTAGTGTGGAAGCTATAGGTTTTGAACGATGTCGTGCCTGATTGTTCAGGATTTGGGTGATTGCGAGGAGCAGTATTATATTGTGTGCCTTGAGACGTACTGCGATTCTCGATGACGTCAATGCTGATGAGTCGATTGTTGAGAAATGTTTCAAAGGTATCAAAGGTGGGAATTTCAACGGTGCTGCCAAGAACGTGCTCCCAGGCTTGGAGCGTCACGGATGGAAGCTTAGACACCAGGTGGTGTACAATCCAGTGATCGCAGGTAGCAATGGCGATTTTTAGAAGTTTGAATTCATTAATGCAAACGTTAGCTACGTTTAAAATATGTTTTAAATCGGAAGACTGCTCTTTACTTAACGATGGCAGCTCGAACAACGAGTTCATATGATACATGAACTGAAGACGTGGGTTGTTGTACCGCTTGACAATCAGATTCCAGGCAGTAATGTAATTAACTTCGGTTAGATCCATTCGCTGCACATCCTGATCTCGATCGTTGGGCATAGCTTGCTTAAAAAAATGGAATTTCTGAACGTCAGATAGGGCCTGGTTATCGTGAATGAGTTGCACAAACGCGTCATGGAATGCAGGCCAGTCTATAAACTTGCCCGAATACTTGGGTACCGGCAATTTTGGCAATTGGACTGCAGACACAGGAGCTGTCGCAGCCAATGTACTATTTGCCGATGGTACAGTTACAGATGGTTCCTCGTTTGGAGGAAACAGAAATTCCCGTGCTTCACAAATGGCGCAATATATGCTGATATAGTCTTCGTCAAACTTAGCAGCTGTTTGTTGAGCGAAATAGGCATGTTCCGTGGCGCCAAGTTGCTGAATAATAGACGTATGTGTTTGATGAAATTCAGTTGAGAGCTCTGTTAATTTTGACAATCGAACTTGGAAATACACCTTTGTTTTGCGGCTCTTACTATCCCTTTTAAAATTATTATAAAATTGTGTAAGTCGTGCAGTTGTATCCAGCTGTAAGGCATACAGTTTGTCGATGTTGGCAACGCCGGTCTCGCTTTTGTCGTTCGGCATGTTTGAGTGAAATTAAATAAACTGCGCTCACTTGATCGTCGCAAATGCTCAATAAACACTCACCCTTTGTTTTGTCTCTCTCTAATTTGAGCGGCGCCGCTGCCGACTAGCACAAGTAACGACGAAGAGCAGCGTGGTCCCACGAAGACAAGCACAAAGCGAACAGCGAACAGCGGTGTGGTTGTGGTCCCACGAAGATCAGCACAAAGCGCAGGCTGCGCTTAACGGTGAATTGTCGGGTTGGTACAGGGAACAGTTACTTTACAGAAGTTTTATTTGAATGTATGTATGTAAAAATAACTTGAAATCGACCACAGTTGGGTCTTGCTTGTAAAAGGTTTAGCCTATCTATCTATTTAACAAATGGGCGGTCTTAGATTAGTTTGGGTAAAAATGTTGCATTCATGGAGCCGTCCAAATGTTGTGGGTTCTGCCAAGGCTAGCAACGAATCTCCAAAAAGAAAGTGAGCAGGCGTAAGAGCCGAAAGATCATCTGGTCATCTGGGGGGACTTTTTCCAGCGTGGTAATAAAGGCAAGCCTCAATTTGGGTTAGCACTTGACTGGTTATTTATTTACACATCTTATTAAATAAAAACTAACTAATCTTTTGACCAAACGTGTGGTAACTTTACAAATTACGCCCAAGGAAAAAACCGAGGTTTGGATTATGGGCCGGACAAAATGCCATTGAATACTTCGACTTCTCTTTCTGCACTTATTTGCAGCTGCTTAAGTGTGTAGGCCGTGGAGAGTCGGAGAGCTTGTATGGAGAGCGCGAGGGGTGCTAGAAAACCTAACATGCCGGCCCCAAAATACGGACATCCGTATTTTAAGTCTAGAAAGGTTTGCTCTATGGTTCTGTGAAAGAGAAAAGTGTTTATCGTAACAAAAGCAAGCGATCAAATAAATGTGAAGCATTAAAATTAATCAGATTCGTTATAACTTGGGAGAGGTAATCGACAAATTTTAGATACGGATCGCTTGTAAATTCCATTGGCAGTTTTGACCGTCACAACGCGAGTTATATCATCCGCGCCAGGGTGCACGTCGACAATCCTTCCCAACTTCCATTCATTTGGGGGATAGCGATCGTCCTTGACGATTACAAGATGCTTAAATTGCTGGTCACATGTCGCCATTTGGGTCTTGCTTGTAAATGTGAGAGCCAATCGGAGCTTCATCTATTCCAAAATTGGCGCAGCAGTCTCTGATTGTTTAAAAAATGTTGCATTAAGGAACCGTCCTTATTTGTGGGTTCTGGCAAGGCTAGCAACGAATCTCCAATAAGAAAGTGAGCAGGCGTAAGAGCCGAAAGATCATCTGGATCACCTGAGAGGGGACATAAGGGTCGTGAATTAAGGTAAGCCTCAATTTGGGTTAGCACTGTGGATAATTGTTCATAGGTCATCCGAATTCCTCTAAAGGTTCTATTTAGATGGGTTTTTACGGCCTTTACATTTGCCTCCCATAAACCACCGAAGTTTGGACTATGGGGCGGATTAAAATGCCATTGAATCCTTCGACTTCTCTTTCTGCACTTATTTGCAGCTGCTTAAGTGTGTAGGCCGTGGAGAGTCGGAGAGCTTGTATGGAGAGCGCGAGGGGTGCTAGAAAACCTAACATGCCGGCCCCAAAATACGGACATCCGTATTTTAAGTCTAGAAAGGTTTGCTCTATGGTTCTGTGAAAGAGAAAAGTGTTTATCGTAACAAAAGCAAGCGATCAAATAAATGTGAAGCATTAAAATTAATCAGATTCGTTATAACTTGGGAGAGGTAATCGACAAATTTTAGATACGGATCGCTTGTAAATTCCATTGGCAGTTTTGACCGTCACAACGCGAGTTATATCATCCGCGCCAGGGTGCACGTCGACAATCCTTCCCAACTTCCATTCATTTGGGGGATAGCGATCGTCCTTGACGATTACAAGATGCTTAAATTGCTGGTCACATGTCGCCATTTGGGTCTTGCTTGTAAATGTGAGAGCCAATCGGAGCTTCATCTATTCCAAAATTGGCGCAGCAGTCTCTGATTGTTTAAAAAATGTTGCATTAAGGGGGGAGTACACTTTGAATTTTCAAAAAAAATTTTTTTTTTTTTTTTTGCTTAAAATGTTCCTTGAGATGTATACTTTAATTTAGAAAAGACTCCAGTCCGCCAGAATATTGCTTACTGCTTTACGAAGCGATTTCCTAAAACATGTACCGTACATTTACATGTACAAGCACATCTTTAAACGCGTGTATCTCGAAACGGTTTTTTCAAACTGGCCGGGGAAAAACTCTAACCAGTTCTCATCAAATTTGGATATCGCCTATGTTTTCTTGTTCAGAATTAAATTCTGCTTAGAAATACGCGGCCACATTTTCGATTTTGTCAAAAATGGATTTTTAATCCACTGTTTTGTAAGCATTTTTAGGGTGAAAAATGGACTTTTTTTTTTTCGAAGGCCACAACTTTTAAAAAAATTTTTTTTTAAAAATCGGGCCGCGTATTTCTAACCCAAATTTCATTACTAATCAGGATTTTGATCCATTTATGTTCCATTATCACATGGGAAGGAGTATTTTCCCCCGCCGTATACCGACTTCCGCGCGAGGACGCCCCACGCGACCTGGTGCACCGGCCACATGGAGACGCCAATCGAGTTCAAAAAAAAAAAAATTGTAGTTCAAAGGATGAGTAATAAATGGGTTATAACATATTTGCCCTCCCTGAGTGTTTTATTGCTTAAAAAAATTAACGAAAATGCCTTACTTTTTTGACGTTCAAAGTGTACTCCCCCCTTAAGGAACCGTCCTTATTTGTGGGTTCTGGCAAGGCTAGCAACGAATCTCCAATAAGAAAGTGAGCAGGCGTAAGAGCCGAAAGATCATCTGGATCACCTGAGAGGGGACATAAGGGTCGTGAATTAAGGTAAGCCTCAATTTGGGTTAGCACTGTGGATAATTGTTCATAGGTCATCCGAATTCCTCTAAAGGTTCTATTTAGATGGGTTTTTACGGCCTTTACATTTGCCTCCCATAAACCACCGAAGTTTGGACTATGGGGCGGATTAAAATGCCATTGAATCCTTCGACTTCTCTTTCTGCACTTATTTGCAGCTGCTTAAGTGTGTAGGCCGTGGAGAGTCGGAGAGCTTGTATGGAGAGCGCGAGGGGTGCTAGAAAACCTAACAGTACTCCAAACCGACAACCACTGAGCATATGCATATTTTTTAATATGTTGAACTGACGAGTTGTTTGAACTTATGATTCTACCTAAATAATTAACACTATCTACGATTTTTAAAATTAAATTATTGCACAAGACGTTTGATGGTTTTCTTCTAAGATTAAAATGAAAAGTAGAAGATTTGTCAGGATTAAAAGTTAAATTTATTGCATTGCACATTTCCATAAAATTGTTTACTTGTTGTTCAAGTATTTCCTGAGCCGACGAGAAGTCTTTTTCATAGCAGACCAAGAAAAAATCATCGGCATATTGAAAAAGAATACGGTTGTGTTCGTTGCTAAGGCTATGAAGATCCGCTGTATATAAATTAAAAAGGATTGGGCTTAGACAGCTACCCTGGCTAACCTCTTGACAACTTTTACCTCTGCTTTACCCATTGTAAGAACTCTTTTGCTGAGAAAGTTACAGGCTTCGTAAATAACACACACTGTTAAAAACATGTCAAATTTTTATTTACAGTGTGAAAAACAGTTATTGACATGTGTGTTAAAATTGGTAGTGTTCATGTATTTAAAACGTTTTTGACATAAATATCTTACATGTGTTTTTAACACAAGTGTTAAAAACGAATTTTCGTATTTTACACACACTCAGGAATCGTTTTTAACACAATTTATTTTTGACACTCATGTGTCAATAACAATTGTGAAAGTGTGAAATACTTCAATACTTAGAACCCGAAATACAAGTGCATTATTTCTAAGCCAATCAGAGTGCCGCAGATCTAAGCCAAAGAATGCGAAATCCATGTGAAATAAATGTTTGGTTAAAGACAGTTGTTTAATCTTTATTACAGCCATGTGATGTTTAGGAGTTGTCTTAAACCATTGTGGCCTGAAGATTTCGCGGATTGATTTTGATACTTTTTTCTGCATTAGTTAAAAGTTCATGCTTAACATACAAAACTACTTGAGGGATGTTCTTAAAAACCTCGCGGTCCATCGAGGAAAATTAATTTTTAACGGTTCTTTGGGTTATTGAACGCTGTACCAGCCAATTGCCGCAAATTGCCCACCGAGGATAACTTTTTCGCGGTTTTAAATTGTACTCATAATGGACTTCAAGAGTCACCCTTTACGCTACAGACTAACTAAAACATAATATTAATTAAATTTCTAGCCGTTTAACTTTTATTTTCAATTTTATAATATAATAGAAAATAGGAATATTTCACACTTTCACAATTGTTATTGACACTTTAGTGTCAAAAATGTATTGTGTTAAAAACGATTTCTGGGTGTGTGTACAAAACTAAAAATCGTTTTTAACACGTGTGTTAAAAACACATGTAAGATATTTATGTCAAAAACGTTTTGAACATATGTACACTACCATTTTTAACACACATGTCAATTATTCGTATTTCACATTTTTTTTTGTCGTTTGACAAGTAAAAAACAAATGTTTTTTACATTTTGTGTTATTTTCCGAACCCTGGAAAGTTAGTTGAAAATTATATCTGCGTGTGATCAAATCCAAGATTAACGAGTTTAATTCCCAATATGGGAATATTAACTGCGTCAAAAGCTTTACTCAGATCTAACACAGCGGCAGTTACGTGAAATCCTCTAGCTTTCAAATTGGCTATATTATTAATTACGTCATTAATGCATTGGGCAGTAGAATGGTTTTTTCTGAAAGGATCTGGGCGGGAGAATGTTATTTTTATTTACGTGTTCTTCCATTCGTAATTTAATCAAACCCTCTAGGCACTTAAAAACAACGCTTAGATGAGTCGGTTATTTGTAATGATTGAGGAGTCTAGATTCTTTTTTGGAACCGGAATAACCTTAATTCTCCGCCAATTTTCTGGAATATCACCATTGTCTAAAGTTTTATTTAGAAGGGATACCAGGTTCTTAATTGGTTCTTAATAGTTGGCTACAAACTATGTCTTACAACGTTGTGCCAGCTTAACTTATTTTTTTTGTATTTTTTGCTTTTATTTTTTTGTCTCTCCTTTTATTTTGTATTTTTGGCGCAGGCAATGCGATTTTGTAGTTGCGTTGCGCATGCGCGCCAGCTTCAGCGCCATCGCCATCAACGCCTCTCTCCCAACTGCGAGTGCGAGGGAGAGGGCACGAGAGTGCGTGAAAGAGAGGGGAACACTGTGGGCACACACGGGCTTTTTAGAGGGAGAAAGACACGCGTGCGCACTAACAAGCAACGACAGCTGACGATCAGTGCGAACGAAACGAACGCAGCGTGTGGAGAGTGGAGAGTGGAGAGGGGAGGGGGGAGGGGGGAGAGTGGAGAGTGGTGCAGCGGGAACCCGAAGACTCTGGAGCTGCGTAGATCCATTTGACAGCCAGAGATGACGAAGGATCTTCCTTAGTATTTGGATAAAGAAAAGAAATCTAATTTTGGAAACAGAATAATATAAAATTTTGCTTGAAATTATTTGTAAGATTTTTGAACTTCCCAATCTGAGTTATTTTTTGTCTCTCCTTTTATTTTGTATTTTTGGCGCAGGCAATGCGATTTTTGGTTGCGTTGCGCATGGGCGCCAGCTTCAGCGCCATCGCCATCAACGCCTCACTCCCAACTGCGAGTGCGAGGGAGAGGGCACGAGAGTGCGTGAAAGAGAGGGGAACACTGTGGGCACACACGGGCTTTTTAGAGGGAGAAAGACACGCGTGCGCACTAACAAGCAACGACAGCTGACGATCAGTGCGAACAAAACGAACGCAGCGATTGGGGGGGGGGGAGGAGGTGGAAAGTGGCCAATTTGGGGAACGGAAACCGAAGACTCTGGAGCTGCGTAGATCCATTTGCCAGCTAGAGATGACGAAGGACCTCCCTTAGTATTTGGATAAAGAAAAGAAATCTAATTTTGGAAACAGAATAATATAAGATTTTGCTTGAAATTATTTGTAAGATTTTTGAACTTCCCAATCTGAGTTATTTTAAGTTTGTATCTCTGCAAACATTGAAGACAACTAATAATTATTAATTACTACAGCTTGGATATAAATTTGTAAAACATGGAAAGCCTTTAAAAAAGTTCTAAAAAATATTGTGGATTGCAGAAATCATATTAGATTGTTTATGATTAATTTAGAATTTAATGTATTGGTTTTCTTTTTTTTTTCTTTTTGTATATTTTTGATGAGAGGATATTACAAAAATAGTTCATCCTGGAAAAAAAGGCCAAGTGGTCATAACAAGTGGCAACACACGAAGCACTTGGTGCACAACTAGTGGTGCTGGTGGTGCAAGTGGTGGTGGTGCTGGCGTCGCTGCGGTGGCGGCTCTGACGGCTCTGAGGCGTTGTTGGCGTCAGGGAAACTGCAGACAGGCCGAAAGTCCCGCTTCTCCCAACCGGCGACGCCCTGGCGACGCTGGAGAGGATCGGGAAATTAGGGAGCGGGAATAGGGAATGGGGAATGGGGAACTGGAAACTGGCAACTGGGAACCGGGAGTCGAGGCTCTGACACGCTGGCATTCGATAATTGCCTCGGAAAGTATGCGCTTCTCTCGGTCACAGTCTTGGCAGTCTTCCACCCGATTTTTTAGTCTGCAGTCTGCAGTCTTTGGCCTCCAGTCGACTCTCGCTTCAATTGGCTGTCCGTTTGGTGAATCATTCTGGGATCTGGGATCGGGAACAGGATCGGGAATTCGGGGATTGGGGGACGTACACAGTCCAATTAATTACTTTTGCCCAGCCAGCAGCATTAGCTGTAAGAAATGATTTCATTTTGTGGCAGCAGCTAATTGGCCACAAATCGAGGAATCCGAGAGTCAGAGAAAAAGAAGTGGGGCAGGGAATAGAGGAGAGTGATCTTTACTGTTCTTGGGATAGTTTCAATGAGTATTGCTCAGTCAGTCGATCCGGCGATGATTTCCGCCGCTTCCGAGCCAAGATCTGCAGCCAGGTGAGAGACATTTTCCATTTTGACGAGTGTGCCGGGCCGGCCTTTCCCGAGGAGGCCCACCGCGTGCTCAGGGAGCTTAAGTCCAATCCCAATTCCGAGCCGGAGTCCATCAAAATCAGCCTTAAGATGAACGAGGCAGACAAGCGCGGCGGCAAAGATGGCAGCGTTATCACCCTGGATGCCATATCCAGTGATGACGAGAACTTCGGACTTGGACCCATTCCCGTTCAGGAGGTCACCAAGAAGGTGATGCGCAAGAAGGCACAAGCAGCTGCAGGAGGAGAAGAAGTGCGATCCCAATCAGTACGACTACAAGCCCGAGTGGATTAGCTATTGGAAGGATCGCCGCGTCGAGCTGTTCAACATTGCAGTTATAAAAATCAAATAGGATCTCAAGGACAAGTGTAACCTGGGCGACAAGGACGAGGAGAAGACCAAGGAGCTGATGGAGCGCTACAAGATCCGCGCAGCTCTTGCTGATGTCATAGAAATCAGCGATGATGAGAACTCCAGTCCTCCGTTCCGCGCTCGCCCGTTGTACAACAACCGGCGCTCCTACTCGCGTTTTTTGTCTCCCAAGCGAGGCGGACGTCGTCCCTTGAGGCGTTCCCTCCACCGTCTCCGCTTTGGGCTCCTCCTCGATGCCAGCCCTCTCCTCGCTCACCTCCCGGCGCCGCCTCAGCTCGGAAAGGGAGCGCGACCTGGCCAGTCTGCCCATGAACAAGCAGCGACGCGGAAGATTGAACTCACCCGGCTTCATGATCGATGACGACGACGACGAGGACGATGACTACAACTTTGACGATGTGATGAAGGCGTGGGACTCGAATGGCGGCGGTGGTACCCCAAGTGGGGCCAAAAAGTCAGCAGGTCCGGCCATCATACCGGTGGGTGCATCCGTATCCGGGAGGTGAGCGAGGAGAGGGCTGGCATCGAGAAGGAGCCCAAAGCGGAGACGGTGGAGGGCACCGAACCAAGGGCGGACTTGACCAACGCTTTCGACGACACCCCACCACCAATTTAAACCACACACGACAGGAAATCACTGCTGGATTCGCCGTCGCCACTCAGGTCCGAGTCGGTCAGCGACTCCATGCCATTGCTGCTGCAATGTGGACCATCCTCTGCTAAAGAATTCGCGGTTACAACTTTTTTTTGTCATCATTGATATTAAAGGTAAAGGACCAATGTGGACCATCCTCTGCTGAAAAATTCAAGGTTTTAACTTTTTTTTGTCATCATTGACATTAATGGTAAGGGACCAATGTGGACCGTCCTCTGCTGAAGAATTCGCGGTTTCAACTTTTTTTGTCATCATTGATATTAAAGGCAAAGGACCAATTTGGACCATCCTCTGCTGAAGAATTCAAGGTTTTAACTTTTTTTTGTCATCATTGATATTAAAGGTAAAGGACCAATTTGGACCATCCTCTGCTGAAGAATTCAAGGTTTAAACTTTTTTTTGTTATCATTGATATTAAAGGTAAAGGACCAATGTGGACCATCCTCTGCTGAAGAATTCGCGGTTTCAACTTTTTTTTGTCATCATTGATATTAAAGGTAAAGGACCAATGTGGACCATCCTCTGCTGAAGAATTCAAGGTTTTAACTTTTTTTTGTCATCATTGATATTAAAACTAACGCACCAATGTGGACCATTCTCTGCTAAAGAATTCGCGGTTACAACTTTTTTTTGTCATCTGTTGAGCTAACAAGCCCTTTTGTTAGCTATTTTAAAAACAAATCACAAGGCGAGATAAATTCAATACTTCAGTTTATTAATGTTTATATGTATGCAAGGGCTACGGGCTTTGCGAACACCGCAGCTTGCAATCAACAACAACAAGAGTAAATGTATGCGCTGACGACGGACCGTAGGCGCTGAGAGGTGGTTTGAGAATGAGTACTCCAAATAATAGAGAGATAAGAAGGGCCGATTAGACATGAGTGATTCTGAATCTCTCTCTTTAGTTGGAGTGGTTTGCCGCTGCGCTCAACATCATCATTGATATTAAAGGTAAAGGACCAATTTGGACCATCCTCTGCTGAAGAATTCAAGGTTTTAACTTTTTTTTGTTATCATTGATATTAAAGGTAAAGGACCAATGTGGACCATCCTCTGCTGAAGAATTCGCGGTTTCAACTTTTTTTTGTCATCATTGATATTAAAGGTAAAGGACCAATGTGGACCATCCTCTGCTGAAGAATTCGGGGTTTCAACTTTTTTTTGTCATCATTGATATTAATGGTATAGGACCAATGTGGACCATCCTCTGCTGAAGAATTCGCGGTTTCAACTTTTTTTTGTCATCATTGATATTAAAGGTAAAGGACCAATTTGGACCATCCTCTGCTGAAGAACTCGCGGTTTCAACTTTTTTTTGTCATCATTGATATTAAAGGTAAAGGACCAATGTGGACCATCCTCTGCTAAAGAATTCGCGGTTTCAACTTTTTTTTGTCATCATTGATATTAAAGGTAAAGGACCAATGTGGACCATCCTCTGCTAAAGAATTCGCGGTTTCAACTTTTGTTTGTCATCATTGATATTAAAACTAAGGCACCAATGTGGACCATTCTCTGCTAAAGAATTCGCGGTTTCAACTTTTGTTTGTAATCATTGATATTAAAGGTAAAGGACCAATGTGGACCATCCTCTGCTGAAGAATTCGCGGTTTCAACTTTTTTTTGTCATCATTGATATTAAAAGTAAAGGACCAATGTGGACCATCCTTCGCGGAAGAATTCGCGGTTTCAACTTTTTTTTTGTTATCACTGATATTAAAGGTAAAGGACCAATGTGGACCCTCCTCTGCTGAAAAATTCGCGATTTTAAAAAAAAAGTTAAAAGTTTGGTTTGACCTAACGAAAAACATCTATCCAACCTATCCAGCGTACAAATGTCAAACAGATGAACATGTTTGAAAATCACTTTCATCAAAGGGGAAGTACACTTTGATTTTTCAAAAAAAAATTTGTTTTTTTTTGGCTTAATTTAGAAAAGACTCCAAGTCCGCCAGAATATTCCTTACCGCTTTACGAAGCGATTTCCTAAAACATGTACCGTACATGCACATGCACATCTTTAAACGCGTTTATCTCGAAACGGGGTTTTTCAAACTGGAGGGGGAAAAAACTCTAACCAGTTATCATCAAATTTGGATATCGCCTATTCGCCGATTCTTGTTCAGAATTAAATTCTGCTTAGAAATACGTAGCTACATTTTCGATTTTGTCAAAAATGGATTTTTAATCCACGGTTTTGTAAGCATTTTTAGGGTGAAAAAATTGACTTTTTTCTTCTAAGGCCACAACTTTTGAAAAAATTAATTTAAAAAAAAATCGTGTGACGCATCGTTTTGCGATGCACACATTTTAGTTATAATTTCTTTACATTTTTCTACATTATTGAAGTGAAACTTCTTTAGGCGCATGAGGGTAAAATTTGTACAAATGAAACGTCAAGAAACGAATGAAACGAAAAAGTCGAAAAGAGAGAGGGAGCGATCGAAAGTGATTGAGAGTGAGTAAGACAGGGCGAACGCAGCATAACGCAACTAGCGATGGTGAGAGAGTAGCCATGAGAGAGCGATTGTCGTATCACGCACTGTCCCCCTCTCAGCGCTGACGAACGTTCTCTGTCCTCTTCTTTCCTCTCTTCTCTGAGCGCGCTCGCATCATGGTGCGAATATATAAGGTGGTGGTCGTCCGCTTTGCTGACGACGTTAAATATGTTTACCTCTCTGTCTCTCTCAATCGGTAGAATGAGGTAGCTAGATAGAGACTGGCACAAATAACGTCCTCATAAGAGAGCAGCTCTCTCGTTGAGACCACCTTACACATATAGTTGCACCATGCGCTCGCACAAAGTTGATAGAGTAAAATCTAAAAATAGAATGAGCTTGCTTGTGTGAGAATACGATTTTTAGTTTTAATATTTACACATAACATGTTGCATTTCAACTTGCCACTCCGTCATTAAATAATTCAATAAATCATTTTCCTTAAAATAAAAATATTTGATAAATTCGCTTTTCTAAATTTTAAGTTCTGTAACGATCTTGCCGGGGTAGCTTAGCCTCGTCCAGGATCCGCTGCAACAAATTTATATTTGTCGGCGCTGCGCCAAATAAGAACACCAGGGGTTGTAGGGTTTTTAGCAATATAAATTGATATATTATACCGCTTCCGGGTCTTTCACCTTCTTTTCACACCACACCTAACTTAACCGGGGCACAATACGCCCTTTCTCTAACAATATTTACAAGCCCGACTCGCCGGCCACGCCGGCTAGGTGATCACGCCGCGCTAACGCTCTGCTAAACACTCTGGGCTACACGCCCTCGGAACTCCTGCTAAGCTACGCTCCGCCAGATACTCCGGGCTACACGCACACAGAGTCTCCGGTTAAGCTCACGCTCCGCTAGATTTACCCTTTGGGCTACACGCCCTCGGAACTCCTGCTAAGCTACGCTCCGCCAGATACTCCGGGCTACACGCACACAGATTCTCCGGTTAAGCTCACGCTCCGCTAGATTTACCCTTTGGGCTACACGCCCTCGAAACTCCTGCTAAGCTACGCTCCGCCAGATACTCCGGGCTACACGCACACAGATACTCTGGTTAAGCTCACGCTCCGCTAGATTTATCCTTTGGGCTACACGCCCTCGAAACTCTTGCTAAGCTACGCTCCGCCAGATACTCCGGGCTACACGCACACAGATACTCTGGTTAAGCTCACGCTCCGCTAGATTTATCCTTTGGGCTACACGCCCTCGAAACTCTTGCTAAGCTACGCTCCGCCAGATACTCCGGGCTACACGCACACAGATACTCTGGTTAAGCTCACGCTCCGCTCGATATACACTCCGGGCTACACGCACTCGGAAACTACCTCTACCTAACGCGCTGGCTATTCACCGTCGCCTGGGCACTTAAATAACTTAGTGTAAGTAGGCTGTACGCCTGCTAAGAATGGACTGGGTTTTCTCTGATCAAAGGGAATCCTCCCGACTGACTTACTGTGCTTGTGCTGCTAAGAACTGCTCTGTCCTGTGTTCTGCTGTAGTGATCCTTGGCTCGTTTCCCAAGAATTCACTGTTCCTCGCGCTTAACACTGTTTCTGACACTTGTTCCTGTAACTCGCACTTGACACTGACACCCCGATCACTTCTCACTCCACTATCCACGTAACAGCCCTTGTGTACTCCTGTAGTGATCCTTGGCTCGTTTCCCAAGGAAGCACTATCTCTCGCCCTTGCACTGGTCACTGTCAACGCCCCTGTAAAGTCCTGTAGTGATCCTTGGCTCGTTTCCCAAGGATGCACTATCCCTCGCGCTAATACGGGCCACTGCCTACCACGGCACTTGTCCCCTAACGCTCAGGTCACCTCGCACTCAACTATCAACTTCACAGCCCCCGACTGCAGTTCTACCCCGCTCTTTTATACCCCTCTAACATTGCTGCTACTTCTATTCCGCAGTCCTCTCTGCATTCAGCAATTCCTCTCTCCCGCCAAAACTTCTTGTCCGTCTCCCGCTCTGCTCTCACTGTCCGCCTACAGCGGCTCTGTTCTCATTCAGCAGCCCGCTCTCTCGATCAACACTCTCTGTTCAGCGCGTCCCGTTATGTCAAAAGATCTCACTCAAATCTCTTATAATGCGTTCCCGTTTCCACTCAACCTTTCCTACTGCGTTTTGTAAGGGATCTTATCGATTCCTTACACTCCCCTCCTTCTTCGGTTAACAAAAAAAAAAATAACAAAAAAAAACTCCCTAACTCTTTCCTAACTCTTCTGCCGTCCCCCCATTCAAATGTCGTCAGTTTCCCGCCTTAAGTTCCCACTAGCTCAGTCTGGTTCGATTGTAAACTCGGTGATCTGGAACTGGTTCCTTTGGAACCAGCTGATCGCGCGGTCCACCACCAGACGATACTCCCACCACCTGCATTGTTTACGTTTTAGTTTTTTTAACCAAAACAGAAGATATCTGTTTTCTTTTAAAAACAAAACACAAAAATGCAGACCATGGCAGGTTTTCCCCCCCTCTTTCTCTCCGCTGCCTCTACTACCCTGTCCTAGCCTGTCATTACCCAAAACCTATCCAGTCCACTTCCTTTCACTTTACCTATTGTTTACATATTTACTTAGCCTAACTTGTCCTAACTTTTTCCTGCTGTCGCCTTCGTCGCTTATGTACGGCCGATCCAGCTGCTGTCCGCCGTAAGGGAGCTCCTCCCACTGCTGCTGGTATACCCTGGGGTCCATGGGACGCTGGCCTGGACGCTGATCATCCCGCTGCGGATACTGCTGCTTCGGATACTGCTGCTGCTGTTGATGGTGCTGTGGCTGCTGTGTATCTGGCTGCTGTGGCTGATTCGGATGCGTTCATGGATGCATGCGGACACTGATACTGCTGCTGATGATGCTGTGGAAACTGCTGCTGCGGCTGCGCCTGTGACTGCGCCTGTGGCTGCTACTGTGGCTGCTGCTGTGACTGCGACTGTGGCTGCCCCTGTGGCTGCGGCTGCTGCTGATGTGGCCGCGGAAACTGCTCCTGCGTTGAGGTGGATGTGGTGGATCTGGCTACGGTTGCGTGGTCTGCCGTTGCTGTGGTTGCTCAGCGTCCCGATCCAACTCCAGCTGCAAGACCCACGCCTCCACTTTGTCGTCCAATCTCGCCTTTTTACCTGCCTCCACTGCCAAACTCCCTGCTCAATTCTACTACGTTCCCTGTCACTGTGCGGCCGAACGCCTGGCTATACGCCATTAGTTCTTGACTTTTAACTGCTGTATCTAGGTGGCACTCGCCATGGTGGATTTTTATGACTGGGACAATATATATATAACATATCAACTCTGGTGATTCTTATAGGCACAGCTACCTGTACGGGCGCCAGTTGTAACGATCTTGCCGGGGTAGCTTAGCCTCGTCCAGGATCCGCTGCAACAAATTTATATTTGTCGGCGCTGCGCCAAATAAGAACACCAGGGGTTGTAGGGTTTTTAGCAATATAAATTGATATATTATACCGCTTCCGGGTCTTTCACCTTCTTTTCACACCACACCTAACTTAACCGGGGCACAATACGCCCTCTCTCTAACAATATTTACAAGCCCGACTCGCCGGCCACGCCGGCTAGGTGATCACGCCGCGCTAACGCTCTGCTAAACACTCTGGGCTACACGCCCTCGGAACTCCTGCTAAGCTACGCTCCGCCAGATACTCCGGGCTACACGCACACAGAGTCTCCGGTTAAGCTCACGCTCCGCTAGATTTACCCTTTGGGCTACACGCCCTCGGAACTCCTGCTAAGCTACGCTCCGCCAGATACTCCGGGCTACACGCACACAGATTCTCCGGTTAAGCTCACGCTCCGCTAGATTTACCCTTTGGGCTACACGCCCTCGAAACTCCTGCTAAGCTACGCTCCGCCAGATACTCCGGGCTACACGCACACAGATACTCTGGTTAAGCTCACGCTCCGCTAGATTTATCCTTTGGGCTACACGCCCTCGAAACTCTTGCTAAGCTACGCTCCGCCAGATACTCCGGGCTACACGCACACAGAGTCTCCGGTTAAGCTCACGCTCCGCTAGATTTACCCTTTGGGCTACACGCCCTCGGAACTCCTGCTAAGCTACGCTCCGCCAGATACTCCGGGCTACACGCACACAGATTCTCCGGTTAAGCTCACGCTCCGCTAGATTTATCCTTTGGGCTACACGCCCTCGAAACTCTTGCTAAGCTACGCTCCGCCAGATACTCCGGGCTACACGCACACAGATACTCTGGTTAAGCTCACGCTCCGCTCGATATACACTCCGGGCTACACGCACTCGGAAACTACCTCTACCTAACGCGCTGGCTATTCACCGTCGCCTGGGCACTTAAATAACTTAGTGTAAGTAGGCTGTACGCCTGCTAAGAATGGACTGGGTTTTCTCTGATCAAAGGGAATCCTCCCGACTGACTTACTGTGCTTGTGCTGCTAAGAACTGCTCTGTCCTGTGTTCTGCTGTAGTGATCCTTGGCTCGTTTCCCAAGAATTCACTGTTCCTCGCGCTTAACACTGTTTCTGACACTTGTTCCTGTAACTCGCACTTGACACTGACACCCCGATCACTTCTCACTCCACTATCCACGTAACAGCCCTTGTGTACTCCTGTAGTGATCCTTGGCTCGTTTCCCAAGGAAGCACTATCTCTCGCCCTTGCACTGGTCACTGTCAACGCCCCTGTAAAGTCCTGTAGTGATCCTTGGCTCGTTTCCCAAGGATGCACTATCCCTCGCGCTAATACGGGCCACTGCCTACCACGGCACTTGTCCCCTAACGCTCAGGTCACCTCGCACTCAACTATCAACTTCACAGCCCCCGACTGCAGTTCTACCCCGCTCTTTTATACCCCTCTAACATTGCTGCTACTTCTATTCCGCAGTCCTCTCTGCATTCAGCAATTCCTCTCTCCCGCCAAAACTTCTTGTCCGTCTCCCGCTCTGCTCTCACTGTCCGCCTACAGCGGCTCTGTTCTCATTCAGCAGCCCGCTCTCTCGATCAACACTCTCTGTTCAGCGCGTCCCGTTATGTCAAAAGATCTCACTCAAATCTCTTATAATGCGTTCCCGTTTCCACTCAACCTTTCCTACTGCGTTTTGTAAGGGATCTTATCGATTCCTTACAGTTCAAAAACAAAATTTAATTAATAACACAGGGCAACACTAAAAAAAAATCCACGGATCATTTGCACTTTTCCATAACACTTGGTTTCTCCTGAGTTCAAGTCCCATACAAAATTATTTTCCATCACCAATAGGTTCCGCGGTATAGCGACGAATAGAAAAGTAGCATGTTGGACGACATTTTTAATTATGTCGCCTATTCCATAGAAGTGACCGTGCTATTTTTAGCTGGATTATACACTCAAAACACCACTACACTGAACAAAAATTGTCCCCGGCTTGGACATTTGTCCATGCCTTTGAAATAGGACGTCAAAGTTGAAATCTCTCGTATAAGTCAAGTTTTTGTCACATTCACCGGCCTGTTAAAAATATACCTTAAATGGTAGAATTTTTTATTTTATAGCCCTATGTTCGGATCAATTTTGGTTTTTGTGCATATTCGTGATACTATTTTATTGGAATTCTTATAGCAATTAAGGTTAGTTTTTTTTACTATTTCTACTATTATATTTTCTCCCAATTTTTGAAAAGTCATGGCAATCTTAAACACACATGCTTATATTATTTTGGAGTTAAAATAATTATTTCTTAATGGACCATCTAAGCATGCCATGACTTTTCAAAAATTGTGGAAAAGTAAAATAAAAAATTATACCATTTTACGTATATTTTTACCAGGCCGGTGAAGTGACAAAAACTTGACTTGTACGAGAGATTTCAACTTTGACGTTTTATTCCAACGGCATTGACAAATGTCCAAGCCGGGTACAATTTTTGTTCAGTGCAGTGCTGTCTTGAGTGTGTAATCCAGCTAAAAATATCACGGTAACTTCTTTGGAATAGGCGACATAATTCAAAATGGCGTCCAACATGCTACTTTTCTATTCGTCGCTATACCGCGGAACTTATAGGTGATGGAAAATAATTTTGTATGGGACTTGGACTCAGGAGAACCCAATTGTTATGGAAAAGTGCAAATGATCCGTGGGTTTTTTTTTAGTGTTGCCCTGTGTAATTTTAATATTGACAAAAAACACGTGGCATTTTTATTTACAATAAATCATTTTGCATAAAATTTAAAACCTGGAGTTTCTATAGTTATTATTAATTTACAATGATTTTGTATACATTTAAATTGAGGTCAGGTATTTTTACTATTTACAAAAAATCACGAGGAATTTAAATTTTTAATATTAAACATCTGAGATTTTATATTTTATATTAATTTTCAACACTTTTAATATTTTAATGACAATTAAATTCCTAACATATCTTCCTTTTTCCCTTCCTTTAAGTCTTGGAAATCTAAAGTTTTAGATTTGTATAAATAAAGACAAGACTGATAAACTAGTTCGCCAAAGAAGTTTCACTTCTGACATGTGTACTTTGTACACACGCACTTTTTTTTTAAGCTAGTCTATAAGCGAAACAACCCCATGAAGTATTCATCTTTGTTAATTAGGTTTAAGAGAAACATGTGAAGCTTTATCCGCTACGAGTATTAAATTTAAACCTAAGCGCGCCCTAAACAACGTTGCCATTTACGCCAGTTATCCCGTGTTACCCGATCAACACGCTGACAGATCACCCGTTGCCAGATCATAAGACATCGCCAGATCGCTACGCTCGATATCGAACGACACCATGAGTCGATGACCGACATCGCTCGATATTTCAACGATCGACAACGCAACCATGAGTCGATGACCGACATCACTCGATATTTCGACGAGTGATAACGCAACCATGAGGCGATGACCGACATCGCTCGATATTTCAACGATCGACAACGCGAACATGAGTCGATGACCGACATTACTCGATATTTGGCCGAGTGGCAACCCAAAAAAATCGATGTCCGAGATCAATCGAGCTGCTTCTTTCTCTTAGTTTCCGGTACAGCAGCAGGGAGCAGACGTGTGCTCCTGAACTTGGTAATTAAAAACTCGTGGTGCAAAGTGATCAACGCGCGGTACAGCCTGCGGCTTATACAATACGAACTCGGTGCAGCAGCAGGGAAATAACACAGGACAAGAACAAATAAAGTGAATCTGTAACTATAAATAATAAAACCTTTGTGTTTTCTTCGCTATTTTAGTAGTTTCATAAAAAATACCCTTAATCCTCCCTGAACCCGTAGTTTTAATCCTTCAGGCGTGGCTACGACAATACCTGGACAATACCTGTTGGAACATATTTACAGTCTTTTCGTAGTTTTCTTAGAAAATAACCAGATCCCGCAGCTAGTGCTCCCTCAGGCGTGGCCACGACAATACCTGGTACTCCCAGAGAACGCCGGCGTGCTCCTGTTGGAACATATTTGCGGTATTTGCGTATCTTCTCTGAAAATAACCCTGATCCTTCCCGAGCCCGTAGTTAGTGATCCCTCAGGCGTGACTACGGCAATACCTGGTACTCCCAGAGAACGCCCGCGTGGCCCTAGTGGAACATGTTCCCACTTTTCCCTCTCAGATATAGGTTTCGCATAGCCAGGGGTCGTACAGGCACGCGGGAGCACCCCACGGTGCTCTCCCCCCTCCCCTCTGGCCAGCGACGCCAAGCGCGCCATACGTGCGTAGCGTGCGCAACAACCGCGATTTAGCCGATCCAAAAACCCTCGCTCACAATTTCCTTTAAAAGCAAGTCTCCTATAGATTACAAATTTCTTGTAAGGATCTCTGGCACGACTGAGGCATACCCCAGCCAAAGAACTTCGTTACAGTGGCGCCCGAACAGGGACTTGTAAAGTAAAATCCTAGGAAAATACCACCTTGTAGAGCAGGTTAAAATTTGGGAAAAGTAAAATCTGGTGTCGGAGCACCAAAAATTCGCGCGAAAATCGTGATAAACGCCCAGTATCACGTGGTCAGTGACGCCATAAAAACGCAAAGCGTGACGCAGAATAACGCTTCTTAAAGAGTGAAAATATAATAACAACCTAAATACAAATATAAAAGTAAATACACGAAAACCTGAAAACAATATAAACAAAAATACACTGAAAATTAAAAGAGAATAAATAAAATAAATTTTAAATAAATTTGAATACACTAAAAAAATATAATCCCCTCGCAAGCACAGCAAAAACCACGAACAATACAAAGTTTATAATAAAATTAAAAATAAACACACAGAAGACGAGATGCCAGCCATGGACGGAGAAAAGGCCCAAGCGCAGCACAAAGGAGCAGCAAATAATCCTGGTGAGTCTGTTCCAATTAGACTTAAGAATCCTGGGGTGGGAACAACTTGGATATATTCCCGTCGCAAAGAGGAATTATTAGCATTTGCCGGAGAGTTTGGGTTTCAATCAGAGGGCCGCGTTGAAGACCTACAGAAAAATTTTGCCACGTTCGTCAAGCATTCGGAGCTGCCCGAAGCAATCTGGGGAAAGCTTAAGGCCCTAGAAATGCATTTCGCATCGCGTGCTGCAAGCCCAAACCTGGGCGAGGATAAAGACAATGCCACCGACGATAAAGCCTCCGTGTCGAGTGCAATAGGCAACAGAAATATGCACTCACTGCTTGTCCCCGGTAATCTTCCCCCCGGTAGCCCAGGCATTACCATAAACGCACCACAGACTCAAGGAGCCCCAGGGCTCGAATTCCCTAGAGGTTTTACAAGCACTCCGGAGAGAATTCGCAAGTGGGGACTACAATTTGACGGTCGATCCGACCCTTTAACTTTTATCGAGCAGGTTGAGAGTCGCGCAGAATTACGAATACTTCCTCGAGCCATGACAGAGCTTCTGACCGACCGGGCGGATAAATGGTTCCAGACCTGCCGATTACAAGGGGCAGACTGGACAACCTTCCGAAAGGAATTTTAAGAATTCTTTTTACCTCCACGATACCTTCAACGGCTAGACGATAGGATTAGGGCGCGAGAGGTCGTGACTGGGGTTTTGCGGGAATTTTCCCGGCATACGCTACGTTGCTTGACGGTTTCAAATTCCGTGGCAGGACGGAGAGAGTTTTAAGGACTTTGCGCTGGATCTTCGCGTACTCATGAGACATGCGGGTTACACCGAGAAACAAGAGCTCGACAGGCTCTACGAGAACGCCGCACCAAATGTACATACGCCGTCACGAATCCGAAACTATCGGGGAACTGACCCAGCTCGCCACGGAATTTGAAATCGTCAAGCAACGTAGCGTATGCCGGGAAAATTCCCGCAAAACCCCAGTCACGACCTCTCGCGCTCCACCTTTGATACACTCCGGGCTACACGCACTCGGAAAAACTCCTGCTAAGCTCACGCTCCGCTAGATACTCCGGGCTACACGCACACGGATACTCCAGTTAAGCTCACGCTCCGCTAGATTTACACTCCGGGCTACACGCACTCGGAAAACTCCCGCTAAGCTCACGCTCCGCTAGATACTCCGGGCTACGCGCACACGGATACTCCAGTTAAGCTCACGCTCCGCTAGATTTACCCTTCGGGCTACACGCACTCGGAAAACTCCCGCAAAGCTCACGCTCCGCTAGATACTCCGGGCTACACGCACACGGATACTCCAGTTAAGCTCACGCTCCGCTAGATTTACACTCCGGGCTACACGCACTCGGAAAACTCCCGCTAAGCTCACGCTCCGCTAGATACTCCGGGCTACGCGCACACGGATACTCCAGTTAAGCTCACGCTCCGCTAGATTTACCCTCCGGGCTACACGCACTCGGAAAACTCCCGCAAAGCTCACGCGCTGCCAATTCACCGTCGCCTGGGCACTTAAATTACTTAGAGTAAATAGGCTGTACGCCTGCTGAGACTGGACTGGGTTTTCCTGATCAAAGGGAATCCTCCCGACTGACTAATTGTGCTTGTGCTGCTGAGAACTGCTCTGTCCTGTGTTCTGCTGTAGTGATCCTTGGCTCGTTTCCCAAGGATTCACTATTCCTCGCGCTAATACGGGCCACTGCCTACCACGGCACTTGTCCCCTAACGCTCAGGTCACCTCGCACTCAACTATCAACTTCACAGCCCCCGACTGCAGTCCTACCCCGCTCTTTTATACCCCTCTAACATTGCTGCTACTTCTATTCAGCAGTCCTCTCTGCATTCAGCAAGTCCTCTCTCCCGCCAAAACTTCTTGTGCAGCGCGTCCGTCTCCCGCTATGCTCTAACTGTCCGCCTACAGCGGCTCTGCTCTCATTAGGCAGCCCGCTCTCTCGCTCACCACTCTCTGTTCAGCGCGTCACGTTACGTGCTGACTGCCCGCTATGTCAAACGCTCTCACTCAAATCTCTTATAATGCGTTCCCGTTCCCACTCAACCTTTCCTACTGCGTTTTGTAAGGGATCTTATCGATTCCTTACACAATCGAAGTCGCGTAAAAAAAAGGGAAATTCGGAAGGCAAGGAGGCGATCAACGTATGCTAAGAGTGCATGTGCCTTCTCGATTTGACAGCGGGCGCGGTTGTGCTTTCTGAGTTTCTCTCTCATTTGTGAAGATAAAAAAAACCATATTGGATTAAAAAGAACACTCCCATTTAGCAGAACAATTTCTTGTTAATTTGTGTACAGTTCTTCAGAACGCGATTGCTTGTATAAAAGCGGAATTTTACAGATTATTTCCGGATAAGGTGAGTCTTTGGCAGTGGTGCTTAGAAAAGCATTAAACATGGCGGACGCCGAGAAATCGGTGCCCGACCAAAATAACAATAACAGTGATTCGAAAAAAAGATAAAATGCAGTTTAATAGTGTTGTTGTTGCCAAAACTAGTGTTAATCCAGCTGCTAAAAGTGTATTAAATGAATTAGAAAGTGATTCGGGCAGTTCCAGTGTAGAAAGCATCAAACCTTACCTCAATTCCAATAGCACCAATACAGTGGCCGGCCGGGTTGAAAACTTCTATGATGTACTTCATATTGGTCAGGCATGAAAATGGTGGCAGCCATGTCGGAAGGTGTATCAATAGTGCCATCGATTATTTTGCTATTCCACAGGGATGGAAGCTGTCAGGTACGAGAAAAACGGGCTTTTCACATAACAATTGTAACGATCTTGCCGGGGTAGCTTAGCCTCGTCCAGGATCCGCTGCAACAAATTTATATTTGTCGGCGCTGCGCCAAATAAGAACACCAGGGGTTGTAGTTTTAGCAATATAAATATATATATTATACTGCGTCCGGGTCTTTCACCTTCTTTTCACACCACACCTAACTTAAACGGGACACAATACGCCCTCTCTCTAACAATAGTTACAAGCCCGACTCGCCGGCCACGCCGGCTAGTTGATCACGCCGCGCTTGCGCTTTGCTAAACACTCCGGGCTACACGCACTCGGAAAAACTCCCGCTAAGCTCACGCTCCGCTAGATACTCCGGGCTACACGCACACGGATACTCCAGTTAAGCTCACGCTCCGCTAGATATACACTCCGGACTACACGCACTCAGAAAACCCCCGCTAAGCTCACGCTCCTCTAGATACTCCGGGCTACACGCACACGGATACTCCATTTAAGCTCACGCTCCGCTAGATTTACACTCCGGGCTACACGCACTCGGAAAACTCCTGCTAAGCTCACGCTCCGCTAGATACTCCGGGCTACGCGCACACGGATACTCCAGTTAAGCTCACGCTCCGCTAGAATTACCCTCCGGGCTACACGCACTCGGAAAACTCCCGCAAAGCTCACGCGCTGGCAATTCACCGTCGCCTGGGCACTTAAATTACTTAGAGTAAATAGGCTGTACGCCTGCTGAGACTGGACTGGGTTTTCCTGATCAAAGGGAATCCTCCCGACTGACTTACTGTGCTTGTGCTGCTGAGAACTGCTCTGTCCTGTGTTCTGCTGTAGTGATCCTTGGCTCGTTTCCCAAGGTTTCACTATTCCTCGCGCTAAACACTGCTTCTGACACTTGTTCCTGTAACTCGCACATGACTCTGCCACGCCGATCACTTCTCACTCCATTATCCACTTAACAGCCCCTGTCTAGTCCTGTAGTGATCCTTGGCTCGTTTCCCAAAAATGCACTATCCCTCGCGCTAATACGGGCCACTGCCTACCACGGCACTTGTCCCCTAACGCTCAGGTCACCTCGCACTCAACTATCAACTTCATAGCCCCCGACTGCAGTCCTACCCCGCTCTTTTATACCCTCTAACATTGCTGCTACTTCTATTCAGCAGTCCTCTCTGCATTCAGCAAGTCCTCTCTCCCGCCAAAACTTCTTGTGCAGCGCGTCCGTCTCCCGCTATGCTCTAACTGTCCGCCTACAGCGGCTCTGCTCTCATTCAGCAGCCCGCTCTCTCGCTCACCACTCTCTGTTCAGCGCGTCACGTTACGTGCTGACTGCCCGCTATGTCAAACGCTCTCACTCAAATCTCTTATAATGCGTTCCCGTTCCCACTCAACCTTTCCTACTGCGTTTTGTAAGGGATCTTATCGATTCCTTACACAACAACCCTTTAAAAAAAAGGGAAATTCGGAAGGCAAGGAGGCGATCAACGTATGCTAAGAGTGCATGTGCCTTCTCGATTTGACAGCGGGCGCGGTTGTGCTTTCTGAGTTTCTCTCTCATTTGTGAAGATAAAAAAAAAACCATATTGGATTAAAAAGAACACTCCCATTTAGCAGAAAAATCAGAACGCGATTGCTTGTATTAAAGCGGATTTTTACAGATTATTTCCGGATAAGGTGAGTCTTTGGCAGTGGTGCTTAGAAAAGCATTAAACATGGCGGACGCCGAAAAATCGGTGCCCGCCCAAAATAACAATAACAGTGATTCGAAAAAAAGATAAAATGCAGTTTAATAGTGTTGTTGTTGCCAAAACTAGTGTTAGTCCAGCTGCTTAAAGTGTATTAAATGAATTAGAAAGTGATTCGAGCAGTTCCAGTGTAGAAAGCATCAAACCTTACCTCAATTCCAGTAGCACCAATACAGTGGCAGGCCGGGTTGAAAACTTCTATGATGTACTTCATATTGGTCAGGCATGTGTTTTATTGGATACGAAGGAGTGTAAGTTAACGGAGAATAAAGTTGTGAAAAATGGGCTTCATCTTTTTGGAAAAATTAAAGATGTGGGACTACATAATATTTCTAACATAGTAATCTTGGGTGCTAATCTTTATAAAATCTTCTTCAGGGGTTGGATTGATGCAAATGCGTGTGTTATTAACCAGAAATTGGCTGACATGAAAATTAAAGCATTTATTCCTAAAAATTTCACTGAAACCAGTGGGGTTGTTCGAAATGTCCCTGTAGATTTAAGTGATAACGAGATAGCAGAAAACATTACATCAGAGATTGAGATCAAGGAAATAGAACGAATTTGCAGAAGGACTAAAGTAGCAGGTGAGGATGGACAAAGTACTTTTAATATGGAGCCTACAGAATCGGTTAAAATTCATTTTCTAGGTGGTGAAATTCCGGAAAAAGTGCTTCCAGTGTAGCCGTTTGGGGCACACGACAAGTCGTTGCAGGGCTAAAGAACGTTGCAGGAGCTGTGGGGCACAAGAGTGCAAAAATAGTTGCAAGATCAAAAAATGCATTTTATGTCATAGCACGGACCATCATTCATGGAGCACGTATAAATGCCAGGTATGGTCACAGGAAATGCATATATTGAAATTTATGACGATTCAGAAATTGTCCAGAAAAGAAGTCTTGGAAAAATATTCTGTTCCCAGAGAGTTTCAGAGTTTTAAGAAATATGAACAGGAATTTCCAGTTCTACCTCAAAACAATAAACCGGTAATAGTTAACAGAGACGAGGTGGTCAATAAATCACTACAAAAGCATTCATATGTCACCAGGCTGGTACTGTAAGGAATCGCTAAGATCCCTTACCTACAGTGTGAGAGTAAGGGTAAGCGGGCAGTCAGCAGTTATAAGTATAAGAGATTTAACAAAGAATGGGAGTGTAAGTGTAAGCAGGCAGTCAGCACGTAGCGGGATGGGCTGAACAAAGAGTGGTGAGCGAGAGAGCGGGCTGCTGAATGTAAACAGAGCCGCTGTAGGCGGACAGATTAGAGCGCAGCAGGACGCGGACGTTTTGGCGGGAGAGAGGTTTTGCTGAATGCAGAGAGGGCTGCTGAATAGGGTAAGCAGCAATGTTAAGGGGGTATAAAAGGGCGGGGTAGAACGTGAGTCGGGGCTGTTAAGTGAATAGTGGAGTGAGAAGTGATCGGGGTGTCAGAGTCGAGTGCGAGTTACAGGAACAAGTGTCAGAAGCAGTGTTAGGCGCGAGGAATAGTGAATTCTCGGGAAACGAGCCAAGGATCACTACAGCAGAAAACGGGACAGAGCAGTTCTTAGCAGCACAAGGGAAGGATTCCCTTTGATCAGAGAAAACCCAGTCCAGTCTCAGCAGGCGTACAGCCTACTTACACTAAGTAATTTAAGTGCCCAGGCGACGGTGAATAGCCAGCGCGTTAGGTAGAGGTAGTTTTCCGAGTGCGTGTAGCCCGGAGTGTATATCGAGCGGAGCGTGAGCTTAACCAGAGTATCTGTGTGCGTGTAGCCCGGAGTATCTGGCGGAGCGTGAGCTTAGCAAGAGTTTTCCGAGTGCGTGTAGCCCGGAGTGTATATCGAGCGGAGCGTGAGCTTAACCAGAGTATCTGTGTGCGTGTAGCCCGGAGTATCTGGCGGAGCGTGAGCTTAGCAAGAGGTTTCCGAGTGCGTGTAGCCCGGAGTGTATATCGAGCGGAGCGTGAGCTTAACCAGAGTATCTGTGGGCGTGTAGCCCGGAGTATCTGGCGGAGCGTGAGCTTAGCAAGAGTTTTCCGAGTGCGTGTAGCCCGGAGTGTATATCGAGCGGAGCGTGAGCTTAACCAGAGTATCTGTGTGCGTGTAGCCCGGAGTATCTGGCCGAGCGTGAGCTTAGCAAGAGTTTTTTCCGAGTGCGTGTAGCCCGGAGTGTTGAGCAAAGCGTAAGCGCGGCGTGATCACCTAGCCGGCGTGGCCGGCGAGTCGGGCTTATAACTATTGTTAGAGAGAGGGCGTATTGTGCCCCATTTAAGTTAGGTGTGGTGTGAAAAGAAGGTGAAAGACCCGGACGCAGTATAATATATATATTTATATTGCTAAAACTACAACCCCTGGTGTTCTTATTTGGCGCAGCGCCGACAAATATAAATTTGTTGCAGCGGATCCTGGACGAGGCTGAGCTACCCCGGCAAGATCGTTACAACTGGCGCCCGATACAGGTAGCTGTGCCTATAAGAACCACCTGAGTTTTGTATACTATATTTATTGCCCCATAAAAAAATATCCATCATGGCGAGTACCAGCTGGATATACCACTTAAAACGGGAAGAATTACTGGAGTATAGCCAGGTTTTTGGTCTAACACGAGTTGCGGAGGGGGTTTGTAACATGGGCACGAGAACAGCTCGTAGACCCGGTGCAGAGGCTCAGGTTCAAAGAATTGGCTGAGTTGCACGCTAGGCCGTTATCAGCTAGGTCACTGATAGGCAGTGGTGAAAAAGAAAAGAACACTACTCCTAAGCCTAAAGGGAATATGCCGGAATACGAACCAACTCACAAGGATATACAGTTTGAGTTCCCGCCGCTTAACAGAACAGAAACGGAACAGAACAAAACAGAACCCATACAAATGCAAAACCACGAATCCAGAGTTCCACAGGAGATATTTGCGAGACCACAGAACACCGACTATTCAAGGATAGCAACAAGGGTGAGAGAATGGAGTTTCCGCTTTGACGGAACAGCAAAACCTCTGGAATTTCTGGAGCAAGTCCAGTGGTCAGCGGAGACATACGGTCTCGAGTTAGACCACCTACCAAGAGCGATGCCCGAATTGCTGCAGGGGCTAGCGTTAAAATGGCGTTAAATAACCACTGGACGACATGGGCGGCAGTTTTCAGGCGTATTTCCTTCCAAGGGGTTTCTTTAACCGCCTTCGGGAGGAGGTGTTGCAGCGAAAACAACGGCTTGGCGAACCGTTTAAAGAATATATGGTTGAAATGCAGACGCTCATGAGGCCATTAAAATTATCGACCACGGAACAGCTGGAAAGGATTTATGAGAACAGCGTTCCGGATCTGCGAGCGTTCGCTAGGCCCTCCCAGCTCACCACTTTGGATGGATTAATGGGTTTAGCGGATGAGCTAGAGGAGTTAGACCGGGACAGGGAACGATTACGGTCGAGGTCGGTCCACGCCCGACTCCAATCTCCTACAATGTACCAAAACGACTCTCCGCAGCCTAGGAACGCCCGACTCCAGTCTCCTCAAAGTTACCATAACGACCCTCCGCAGCCTAGAAACACAAACCCATTTAGCCGGCCATATGAGGCACAACAAGGATGGAGGCCTAACAGGCAGGCAAACACGGGACCTCCACAAAGAATAACGGACCCCTTTAATGCATGCGGGAATTGCGGACAAGCAGGACACTGGAAACGAGAGTGTCGGAACCACACAGTAGTTTTCTGCTGGAGATGTGGGATTGTTGGACGCCGGACGCCAAACTGTTGCGGATCCATGGGAAACGGTCCCCGACTCCCGCCACCCGGAGCGCAGCAGGAGTCGCGAAATCCAGCTCGGCATTAAACAAAAACGGATTTAGGGATGAGGGTTCCTATTTGTCAGCGGCAGTCACAATAGGAGGTAAATCCTATAAGGCAGTGATCGACACAGGAGCCACCAGCAGTTTCATCAGTGAAACGCTGGCAGCGATTTTGGCCGCTGGGGGAAAACTGACCCCAACTTGGAGACCCGTGAGATTTGCTGATGGGCGAGCGGGCGAGATAAGCCGCCAGCTCGAGGTGAATCTGGAGTTTGGGAGCCGACAGATCACAACAATATTGTTTGTAATGCCAGGGATCATCGATGATCTAGTCCTGGGTTACAATATTTTAAAGGATATGGAGGCAGAATTGAGCTGCGCAGGACAGACAATTCAGTTTAAAGCGAATAGACCCATAGAAAAGAACAGCTGTAAGGAAACGCAGATCAAGGAACCCAACAGAAATAGAGAATATAACCGTAACAAAGCCCATTAACCGACAAGGTGATGGATGCATTTTTGAAACGAGAACTAGAGATGTTTGAGGGAATCAGGGGGGTTTCAAACATTGCTGAGCACAAGATAGTGATGAAGGACCCGCGACCCCTGAAACAAAGATATTTCCCTAGAAATCCAGCGATGAGGGCCACCATTGACGAGGAGATTGATGAACTACTCAAACAAGGCTGTATAGAGCCTTCGAGTAGCCCTCATAGCGCCCCAATCGTCATGGTGCAGAAGAAGACGGGCAAGTGGAGGTTATGCGTGGATTTTAGGCAGTTAAATGCAAAATCAATCCCAGACGCATACCCCTTGCCGAGGATTCACCACATCCTGGATCAGTTAAAGCAGGCTAAATACATCAGTAGCTTAGACCTGAAAAACGGATACTGGCAAATACCTATGGAGGAGTCAAGCAAACCATTAACGGCGTTTACAGTCCCAGGAAGGGGTCTGTATCAGTGGAAAGTTATGCCTTTCGGATTGCACTCAGCACCGGCTACTTTTCAACGAGCACTAGACAGTGTTATCGGGCCTGATATGGAGCCATATGCCTTTGCATATTTGGATGACATCATCGTCATAGGACGCACACTCGAAGAACACCGAAACAACCTCCAAGAGGTATTTCGGCGGCTGAGAAAAGCCAATCTAAAGATCAACGTCGAAAAGTGCGAATTCTTCAAAAAGGAGCTAAAGTACCTAGGGCATCTTGTGACGGATCAAGGGATCCGTACGGATCCTGATAAGGTGGCAGCTATTGGAGAACTAACAGCGCCAGTTGATGTCAAAGGCTTGCGTAGGTTTATAGGTGTTGCATCTTGGTACCGGCGTTTCGTTCCGGATTTTGCAACCAAAATCAACCCGTTAACAGGACTGTTGAAGAAGGGCATTAAATGGCAGTGGAATGAAAAGCAGCAACAAGCATTTAAGGATATAAAGGAAAGCCTGATCGCAGCACCAGTTCTGACTTGTCCGGATTTTGACAAGAAATTTGTGCTACAAACGGATGCCAGCAATGTGGGAATAGGAGCGGTCCTAACACAACACCAGGATAACCAAGAACGGGTTATATCATACGCTAGCCGAACATTAAACGGGGCAGAACAAAACTATTCAGCAACAGAAAAAGAGTGCCTGGCCATTGTTTGGGCAATCCAACAGTTTAGACCATACTTGGAGGGATATCATTTCCAAGTAATTACGGACCACATGGCATTGAAATGGCTCAACTCTATCAAGAGCCCAACTGGAAGGATCGCAAGATGGGCATTAGAGTTGCAACATTATGAGTTCGACATCGTTTATCGGCGGGGAAAGCTGAACACGGTGGCAGATGCACTTTCACGACAGCCTTTGGAAACGGAAGCCTGCCTCATGATTGGAAGCGGAGAACATTTCAGCCTGGAGGAGTACAAAACCTGTGCATGGACCCAGAAAAAACTGAAGGAGATGAAGGCGCACCCTCAAAAGTTTTCAGATTATTTATGGGAAGCGGGTGGTTTGTACCGAAACATCCCTCATAGGGCTGGAAATGAGGACGTAGCCGCATGGAAATTATGCGTACCTTCAGGGCTTAAAGAAAGGATATTGAAAGAAAACCATGATGCACCGACAGCAGGTCACACAGGAAGCCGAAAGACCATCGCCAGGGTTGCGGCAAGATATTTCTGGCCAAGAATGCCGCAGGATGTACGATCGTATGTTCGGAAATGCGAAAAGTTTCAGCGTTCAAGGCCAGCCTGTTAAAGAGTGGGAAGATGCTGACGCAATCCGAGCCATGGTCCACCTGCGCCGTGTGGGACTGCCAAGATCACAAGAAAACACAATGTGCTAGTGTTCTCGATAGGTTTTAAAGTGGACTGAGATGGTGCCACTAAGAAAAGCCACGACAGAACCAAAGAAAGCGTTCGGGTAAGAATCCTAGCGCGATTTGGGGTACCCAAGTCTATTACGGACAACGGGACCATTCCAAGCAGGCGTTAAAGTCGAAATTCTTACAGAGAGGGCAAATAGAACGGTGAAGACAATGATTGCCCAATACGCGGAAGGGAATCAAAGAAAGTGGGATGATTTGCTGCCCGAGATAACACTGGCAGTAAATACAAGTACAACTGGAACTGGAAGGCCGCAACAGGATCCAACAGAGCAAGCAAAGAACTTGAAAGAAGTTTTCGAGATAGTGCGAAGGAATATGGAAACCGCGGCGCAGAACCAAGCCAGGTATTATAATTTGAGAAGAAGACACTGGACGCTAGCAGTAGGTGAAGTCGTGTGGGCCAAGGAACACCACCTGTACAACGCAATAGAAGGATTTGCTGCTAAACTGGCGCCAAGATTTGGAGGTCCATTCCGAATCATGGATTTTGTGTCTTCAGTAATTGTCAGATTAAAGGACATTAAAACTGGACAAGAGCGGCGAGCCTACATAAGTGCCCTGAAACCAGAAGGAGAGACAAAAGCACAAGAAAATGTGAATTATTCCGAGGATACGGATCGGCAGCCGGGACAGAGGAGGGTAAACAACAAAAATAACAAAAAGTAAAACCAAGAAAATTATAAAATATGATATATATTTAATATAATAAATAATAATAAATATAAGGTAAAAACAGGTAAATTGGAAATCTATATATATAAAAATGGATTATAATTAAAATATAATAAAAAACTCAATAAATATTTAGAATAAACCAGTTGTACGGAAATAACAGGATAAGGTCAGCAACGTAATAAAATTTTTATTATAAACTCAGGGACCCGGCGAAAACAATAATTGTCTCTCACCTAATATAAACGCCATTAGTATAACGACCCATGGGTAAAAGTAAAAACAAATCATTTCAATATTATTCGGTTTCTTATTAGGTGTTATCAGATATACTATGTTTTTTGTTTTATTTCTTCCTGTGATTTGTAAAAACAATACAATGAAGACGGCTTACCAACATTGCGAACGACGCACACGTCGACAGCTAGTCGGATGTCCTGAAAGTCAAACGCAAGACAAATGTGCAGCATGTGGTGAATCCAGACGCTTCCCATTCAACACAGATACATCCAACAACGAACTACGTCCAAAAACCTTCTGATTAACGATGTATATCCATAAGAATTTTTACCTTTAGCTTGAATACTCGTGCAGTGATGTCAGGTCGATCGCTGGATGTTTGTCCTTGGTGCAACAAATTCGTAATTTCGGGCCATTTCGGATTGCATGTAAACGTGATAAATAAATCAGGTCGTCCGTAATCATCCGCCAAGCCATCGTCATCGCATCTTGAGCGTACTACATGCATATGGCCTGCGGGCTCCCAACATAAGTAGCTGGCAGAATGTTGTCAAACAACGTCAATGTTTGCCGCAGTGTCCATCAGTAGCGATGGCGTCACGCAAGTGGATGTACTCGTCAGATCGTAACTTTGACTGATTGAAACGAATGAAATTGAGAACGCTACGTTTTTACGAATTTGCATACAATGTCGACACAGTACGGCTTGACCAACAAACGGGCGGTATCTCCCCAACAGATGATTGTCAACATCTAGTCGAATCATCAATCGATGTGCATTCAAAAATTCAACTTGAGCTGACGTTTCTTATTCGTTTCTTCTCCTGTAATAATGCAACAATTGCAAAATCGTGCAGAATGAAAAAGAATTGGTCAGATTAAACAAACCTGTCGTTGGATTGACCATGCTTTATGTTGAAGTGATAGCCATCTTTCACCGATGACAGAACATCAACGGATATTCAAGTGCATTCATATGACCGATGAGTCTCATAAACGCGTTGCAATTGTCCATCATCCCGACGCTTGAGAACAATATCGCGTGATTCCACATTCTCGCCAACAATCACCACTGCGACTTCAGTTGATAGTGGGCGCATTGGTATATGTCTTGAATGGCTTCCTGCTGGTCTTTTATCTGCTCTGATAATGATGGTTTGTGGTCATCATAATGCATTGTATCCAACGACAGGTTTGTTTAATTTTTCAATCTGACCAATTCGAATTACACTACATGAGAAGAAGATTTTGCAATTGTTGCCATTATTTCACGTTTAGTTGCAGGTGAAAATTGCGACAACGCTGATTAAGTTCAGACTGCCGAATCACCATTTGGGATAGATCTGAAGGAATTTATGATCTTTGTTTGGTGGTGGACGAACGATGAAAGCTCTCGATGGTGAATTTGCCCTTGGGTCTTTGAATTTTGCTGATGCAGATTTTCGTGAAAAATTATGAGTTGCTCATGTTGCCAAAAGAGTGACGCTATTACCTTAAACTCGGATTGTAGCCTGGTTGTTGAACAAAACCTCAGCTAACCCAAATGAGCGTCATTGAGAATGACCATCCGTTATATTTTTGTGCGTGCAACTTGGCAGGAAATGGTCTTTAATTTGCTTGTATTTCCATATAGAACGAATACGGCAATGGCTCTGCGTGGCATGAGTCAAAACCGGCAATTTTACCTTGCCACCTGTTCCGCAGACATAAGCCGCGGACTTATCGAAACATCGACTGCATTGTAGTGAACGGGAACATAGCCGCAGACAATGAACCGATAATTGAATTGCAGTTATTCAAAATCAGGTCGTTGGAGAACGTTGATACAGAGTTGCAGGTGCGACGAGATGCAGCGCGATTCAAGTCGTGTATTTTTGTACTCGTTAGTGTAGCCAGCGAATCTGTGCTAAATTGGGTTCTGTCTCGATTCATTTCTTTACTGCACGTTCGTCTATGCGTTTGACTTTCATGGACATTCCGACTATATGTTGCTCGACGTGTACGTCGTCACAAAGTTTGGCCGTCGTTAGTAGCAGGCATTATTCCTACAAATCACAGGAAGAAATTAAACAAATCCGGACGTCTGATAAAAACGAATAAGAAACCGAATAATACTGAAACGATTTGTTTTTACTTTGGACATATATTTCGATACACTACTCTTTCATATCGCTCTATAATTTAAAGATTTAAGTATTTGTTTTTCACCATTACCCTGGAGGATTTTCTAAAAATTTTATTACGTTCTGACCTTCTCCTGTTAGTGTAATCCTACATACTGAAATAAAATTTGAACAAAATCGGCCCAGCCGTTCTTGAGGAGTTTTTACGGAAATAAAATTTTTGGGCTCCATTTTTATATATATAGATAGTATCGACCACAATTCTGCAAAAGCCAGTTAAAATTAAAAAAAATACCAAAGTTGACCAAACCAAAACAATGGGTTAAAGGTAAACATAAGCATAACAAACGGATAAGAGAGAACTGCAATAGGTGACACTGCAAGTGGGAAAGAGAGGGAAGATAATAGATTCGAAAAGTTCGGTGAGGACCCGTTAGAAAGTAGAACAGCGATTTAGGGCAGCCGAGAGTGAGGGTAAAGGAAAGAGGGAGTAATAAACTCAACTCACTTTGAATTCAGAACTCAACATGAACGCTACACTTAACAGCCAAGAGGTAAGGGGCGAGAAGCCCAGAGTGGCCGGCGAGCAGCCAGCCGGGGGTGTTGAACCCAGAGCGGCAGGCGAGCAGCCAGCCGGGGGTGTTGAACCCGGAGTGGCAGGCGGGAAGCCTGCCAGGGGCGTGAAGCCCGGAAGAAGAGGCGAGCAGCCTGCAAGGGGCGCGAAGCCCGAAAGGAAAGGCGGAAAGCCTGAAAAGGGCGTGGAGCCCGGAGTGGCAGGCGAAAAGCCTGCCAGGGGCGAGAGGCCCAGACGGTCGCGGCGGGGCGAGAAGCCCAAGGCTGGCAAGGGCGAGAAGCCCAGCCAGCCAAGTGCCGACATGGCGGAGCCGGAGGCCAAACAGGCGGCAGACAGCGGCGAAAAGGTACCGCTTTATAAGCGGCGGCCCAGGCCTCCAACTCCACCACGGCCGGCGGCAACTGAAGTGCCGATGGAGGAGGAGGTGGTGGTCATAAGTGACGAGGAGTCGGTGGCGGCGGAGGAGGAGTCGGAGGACGAGAGACGCCATGTCGAGTCCCGCCAGACCAGGAAGTACCGGGATGGGTTCTGGCGGCACACCATGGTGTACACGATCACCTGGAAGGAGAATGTGATCGTGCCCGGAAGAGATTCCAGACCCCGAGGCCGAAAGGACGGCCGCCAGGCGGGCAGCCGAAAGGGCGGCGGCAGCAGAGGCAGCGGCAAGAGCGTGGGCAGCGGCAAAAGCGGCAGCAGAGGCAGCAGCGGCCGAATCAGCAGCAGCAAAGGCGGCCAAGGAAGCTGACCAGGTGGAAGAGGACCTGCGTATGCTGGTGGACGACGACCTGGGCAGCGTCAGCGGGCTCTCGATGGTGGCGGATGAAGTGGAGGCGTAGGTGTCGCAGCTGGAGCTCGACTGGCAGACCCCGCAGCCGCATCCACAGCCAGATCAGCCACAACAGCAGCAGCCGCAGGATCAGCAGCCTCAGCCACAGCACCCGCCGCAGCAGCACCAACAGTCGCAGCAGCAGCATCAGCAGCATCAACAGCACCTGCAACAACAACAATATCAGAGAGGGGCGTCACAAGAACAGCCACAGCAGCAGCAGCCACAGCAGCAACAACCACAGCAGCAGCAGCAGCAGCCACAGCAGCAGCAACCACACCCGCAGCAGCCACAGCAGCAGCAACCACAGCCGCAGCAGCCACAGCAACAGCAGCCACAGCAGCAGCAGCCAGGACCGCGACCAACGGACCCGAGGCTGCAACAGCGGCAGGGGGCAGCCGGCCCAGAGGCCCATGAACGCCGGCCGGTGGAAGGATCGTGGGCCCACCAGGTCGAGAAGGCGGAGAGACAGGAGCTACAGCAGGCCGGGACCCAAGGAACAGGCTGGCAGCGGCAGTGGAAGAAAGTGGAGAGGCGGAACTGGCCGGCAGAGGTGAGGCAGTCCCTGAGAAGGCGGCAGGAGGCTCACGGCGCAGGGCAACGGAGATCTATAGTCCTAAACCTGCCGGAGGGCCGGTCAGGCTGGGACGAGAAGGCGATGCTCGTGTGTTTCGGCAGGAGAAGCCGACGTAGCCGCGGTTTCAGAGAGAAAAAAAATTAAAATGTTTGAATAAGTTAGGCTAAGTATTAAATGTAAATAAATGGAGTAGAATGGACTGGACGGGTTTTGGTAGGGACAGACTAGGAAGAGGAAGTAGGGGCGGGGGGGTGTAAACTTACCTGGGGGGGAGAACTTGCCATGGCTTGCATTTTTCTGTTTTTTTGGAAATTAAAACAGATATTTTGTTTTATTTAGAAAAATTAAAACGTAAACAATGCAAGTGGTGGGAGAATCGGCTGGTGGTGGACCGCGCGATCAGCTGGTTCCAAAGGAACCAGTTCAAGATCGCCGAGTTTACAATCGAACCAGACTGAGCTAGTGGGAACGTAAGGCGGGAAACTGACGAAATTTGAATGGGGGGACGGCCGAAATGTTAGGAAAGAGTTGGGGAATTTTTTTTTTTATTATTTTTTTTTTACCGAAGAAGGGGGGGAGTGTAAGGAATCGCTAAGATCCCTTACAAAACACAGTATAGGAGAATAAACAAAGAGTGTGAGAGTAAGGGTAAGCGGGCAGTCAGCAGTTATAAGTATAAGAGATTTAACAAAGAATGGGAGTGTAAGTGTAAGCAGGCAGTCAGCACGCAGCGGGATGGGCTGAACAAAGAGTGGTGAGCGAGAGAGCGGGCTGCTGAATGTAAACAGAGCCGCTGTAGGCGGACAGATTAGAGCGCAGCAGGACGCGGACGTTTTGGCGGGAGAGAGGTTTTGCTGAATGCAGAGAGGGCTGCTGAATAGGGTAAGCAGCAATGTTAAGGGGGTATAAAAGGGCGGGGTAGAACTTGAGTCGGGGCTGTTAAGTGAATAGTGGAGTGAGAAGTGATCGGGGTGTCAGAGTCGAGTGCGAGTTACAGGAACAAGTGTCAGAAGCAGTGTTAAGCGCGAGGAATAGTGAATTCTTGGGAAACGAGCCAAGGATCACTACAGCAGAACACAGGACAGAGCAGTTCTTAGCAGCACAAGCACAGTTAGTCAGTCGGGAGGATTCCCTTTGATCAGAGAAAACCCAGTCCAGTCTCAGCAGGCGTACAGCCTACTTACACTAAGTAATTTAAGTGCCCAGGCGACGGTGAATAGCCAGCGCGTTAGGTAGAGGTAGTTTTCCGAGTGCGTGTAGCCCGGAGTGTATATCGAGCGGAGCGTGAGCTTAACCAGAGTATCTGTGTGCGTGTAGCCCGGAGTATCTGGCGGAGCGTAGCTTAGCAAGAGTTTTCCGAGTGCGTGTAGCCCGGAGTGTATATCGAGCGGAGCGTGAGCTTAACCAGAGTATCTGTGTGCGTGTAGCCCGGAGTATCTGGCGGAGCGTAGCAAGAGTTTTCCGAGTGCGTGTAGCCCGGAGTGTATATCGAGCGGAGCGTGAGCTTGACCAGAGTATCTGTGTGCGGGTAGCCCGGAGTATCTGGCGGAGCGTAGCTTAGCAAGAGTTTTCCGAGTGCGTGTAGCCCGGAGTGTTTTTAGCAAATCGTAAGCGCGGCGTGATCACCTAGCCGGCGTGGCCGGCGAGTCGGGCTTATAACCATTGTTAGAGAGAGGGCGTATTGTGCCCCATTTAAGTTAGGTGTGGTGTGAAAAGAAGGTGAAAGACCCGGACGCAGTATAATATATATATTTATATTGCTAAAACTACAACCCCTGGTGTTCTTATTTGGCGCAGCGCGACAAATATAAATTTGTTGCAGCGGATCCTGGACGAGGCTGAGTTACCCCGGCAAGATCGTTACACTAGATCCATTGACACTATCAGCATTAGAAAACTCCGCGGACGCACCCACAGAAGTCCCAACACTCGACAGTATGTTATCGTTTCGAGAGAAGCGTTCATGCATGCTAGAAACACTAGATAATTAACCCACAGTTGCAGTCCCCAAATAGTCACTAAAACGCGACAGAAGATGCGGAATCTGTTACCAAGGGGATCATCGCTCAATGTTCTGCAGCCAGTTTCAGGAAATGGATCCTATAACTCGTCGCCAGGTTATATGGTAGAAAACTGTACATCGTCGCAAACCTGTCACCATTGTCAGCAAAAAGACCATACAATGTTGCATAATTTTGGACCAACAAACCATCCGCTATCTGGATTATCTAGTCGTTTCTAACGAGGATTCGAGAGGCTACGTACTGCTACCAACCGCAAGGGTAGTACTTGAGGGACCAACCGGAAAAATCCAATTTTGTCGCGCGATCTTAGATGCAGGATCGCAAGTGAATCTGATCTCTAGGAAAATGGCAAACTTGCTATCCCTAAAGGAAACAATAACGTTGGTAATCTTAGGCATTGGAGGAAGACAGACAACAGCAACGCGAGTGATACTAAGGCTGTCGTCAGGCACTTCAGATTTTGAATCACAGGTGGAGGTTGTTATTGTCCCCACTATAAATTCAGATCAGCCGTCAGTGCCGATAAGAAACACTCTCACTTTTCCAAAGAATCTTTAGCTAGCCGACCCTGATTTTCGGCAACCTGGGCCAATCGACCTGAACTTGGGAGCTGAACTGTATGCGGCCGTAATAAAAGAAGGATCTTTCATATTGGGACCTGGAAAACCTATTGCTCAAAACTCAAGGCTGGGTTGGATGCTAATGGGTCCGCTGAAGAAAGAGGACGTTACCGAATCAGCAAACAATATTACTGTAGAAGAAATCTCGGATCATGGCGCACGTCATAGAAGCACAAGATAACAAACGTCTTAATCTGCAACCGATTGCTCTACAAAATTGTAGGCAGCCAAGCAGGTTTTAAAGATGCAGCTAGTAAGACAAAAAAGTTCAAACTGCATCATCGAAGTTGAAATCGTTGGCTATCACCAAACTTCCCATGCACCCACTTATAGCCAGTCAGCTCAACTAAGCTGACCTTGGACTTGGTACCAGGCGCTAAGCTAGTAACTGCTGATCAGCAGATTCTTCTACTAGCCAAAAGAACATCTCACCAACCAAGCGACCGACTCACCAAGTGGCCGTCTCATTAACGTACGTCAGCACAACTGAAGAACCAACAAACGCTGGCCACAGCAGAACTGCGCTGACCCACTGAACTGGCCTCAACTTGAGGTAATCTAGATAATCAGCATTATGTAATCTAGATTATCAGCAAAAGCCCACACCACACTTTACACCATGTTTCCGCATACAAAGTAGTATATAAGCTAGTACCATGATATAAATAAAGTTAGTTATTGTCACAGGATCAACCCCGCGTCTTACTACGGCATAGCTCCCGATAGTCTCGTCGCTTAAAACAACCTATGAACGGCCCCAGGAGCATTCGAGACTCCTGCGCGGACAATCGGTGACGGTGTGAGAACAAACAGATATTAAAAGTAAAGGATCAATGTGGACCATCCTCTGCTGAAGAATTCGCGGTTTCACATTTTTTTTGTCATCATTGATATTAAAAAAGTAAAGGACCAATGTGGACCATCCTCTGCTATATAAAAATAAGTCGGTTTTCTTTCTGACGCTATAACTTCAGAACGCACGAACCGATTTCCACGGTTTTGCATTCGTTGGAAAGGGCTCGGGCTCCGTAAGGTTAATATCAAAGAAAATTCAGGACAAATTTCAACAGAACAGCGGGAAATTCGTTTTTTACATATAGCGCCACCTCATGTACTACAAACCAATATTTTAAGTAGGCTCAGTTAATTTCATGTGACAAACCGGTATTGTGTTCTCTGTAAAATTGTGAAAAAATTGTGAAAAATTTAAAAAATAAGTTATTTGTTTGGAAAATAATTGGAAACCATCGAATCAATCGCGCGTATTGTGCAATTTCTTATTGTGTCCAAAATGCCTAGATACCGACGTGTGAACACCGGCCGCCGCAAAAGACATGCAATGTCAATGAATTGCAACACATAACAACTACCTATACACCACACACTACACCATCAAAACACCGCGATCAAAAGTTACACCGTATTCTTCAACAAATGATTGCTTGCAATTACAGATACAAGGACAAATATATCATTTGCATGGTTTAATGGTGCCAACACCAGATGAACCGCATCAATTTCAGCAAATATATTTCATTTCGTCAATGGTGGATCAGTTGAATGTGCGGTGCAATATACAGGGAACACAACAGTAAAAGATACGAATTATTAGACAGTCGCAAGCATTTCTTCACGCTAATACCTATCGTGGTGTTCCTCAGTGTAAGGAATCGATAAGACCCCTTGCAAAACGCAGTAGGAAAGGTTGAGTGGGAACGGGATCGCATTATAAGAGATTTGAGTGAGAGCTTTTGACATAGCGGGCAGTCAGCACGTAACGGGACGCGCTGAACAGAGAGTGTTGATCGAGAGAGCGGGCTGCTGAATGAGAGCAGAGCCGCAGTAGGCGGTGCACAATAAGTTTTGGCGGGAGAGAGGACTGCTGAATGCAGAGAGGACTGCTGAATAGAAGTAACAGCAATGTTAGAAGGGTATAAAAGAGCGGGGTAGGACTGCAGTCGGGGGCTGTGAAGTTAATAGTGGAGTGCGAGGTGACCTGAGCGTTAGGGGACAAGTGCCGTGGTAGGCAGTGGCCCGTATTAGTGCGAAGGATAGTGCATCCTTGGGAAACGAGCCAAGGATCACTACAGGACTACACAGGAGCGTTGACAGTGACCAGTGCAAGTGGAAGAGATAGTGCTTTCTTGGGAAACGAGCCAAACATCACTGCAGAAGAACACAGGGTCGGTGACAGTGATAGTCTAAGTGCAAGTGATAGTGATAGTAAAGTGAGAGATAGTGAATCCTTGGGTAACGAGCCAAGGATCACTACAGCAGAAACACAGAGCAGAGCAGATTCTTAGCAGCACAGTAAGTCAGTCGGGAGGATTCCCTTTGACCAGAAACCCAGTCCAGTCTCAGCAGGCGTGCAGCCTACTTTCACTAAGTAATTTAAGTGCCCAGGCGACGGTGAATTGCCAGCGCGTTAGCTAGCAGGAGTTTTCCGAGTGCGTCTAGCGCGGAATGTATATCTAGCGGAGCGTGAGCTTAGCGGGAGTATCCGTGTGCGTGTAGCGCCGGAGTATCTAGCGGAGCGTGAGCTTAGCGGGAGTTTTCCGAGTGCGTGTAGCCCGGAGTGTATATCTAGCGGAGCGTGAGCTTAGCGGGAGTATCCGTGTGCGTGTAGCGCCGGAGTATCTAGCGGAGCGTGAGCTTAGCGGGAGTTTTCCGAGGGCGTGTAGCCCGGCGTGATCACCTAGCCGGCGTGGCCGGCGAGTCGGGCTTTTAACCATTGTTAGAGAGAGGGCGTATTGTGCCCCGTTTAAGTTAAGTGTAGTGTGAAAAGAGGTGAAAGTCCCAGACGCATGATAATATATATAATTGTATTGCTTAAACTTAAAACCCCCGGTGTTCTTATTTGGCACAGCACCAACAAATATAAATTTGTTGCAGCGGATCCTGGACGAGGCTAAGTTACCCCGGCAAGATCGTTACACTACAAAGACCTTGTGTGCCATTTTGAACTGCCAATTTCCCAAAATTAGACTTCGTATAAAATGCAAAGTCTGATGTTAAATATACATATCCTGTTAAGGATGACAATTCCTAATACGACAGTACAAAAACTTTTTTAATGACCTTATAATTCAACTAATTTTTCCTCTTGCTGAGGGTAAAAATGAATTAACAAGAAATATCATGCAAATTAAGCAATAGGCTTGATTTTTTAAAAACAAGACAAAAGATAAGTTTTTTTTAATTGATTGACTTGACTATTAAAAAATAAATAAAAATTAAATAATGTTCAATCATTAACTTATAACAAAAATGACAAAGAGTTTGTCTTAAATAATGAGAAATTTGATATCGTTTTTCTTCTTAGATATTTTCTCACAATGTGATTAATAATCGAAGAAAGATTGCGCTTTTTAATAAAATAGAAAAACATAGAAATGATAACTACGGAGGTGTAGCTATTGCCTTTAGAAATCACATACGTTTTAATAGAATCCCTGCGAGTTCCACGTATATAATTTAAAAAACAAAACTCCTAAACTATGGTGGAATAGTGAGCTCAAAATACTCCTCGAAAAGTACAAAGCAACACAAACTTTAGCCAACCGACACCCTTCAATGGATAATTTCATTTTAGCTGTCAATGCGAAAAGTCTGTCATATAACAATAAGTTAAAAGAAATTAATGAACAACCTTCCACCAAGTCTGCTTGGAATTTTTTTAAGGCGTTAAAAAATATTATTTCAGAAAACTATTGTAAGGTTAATAACTGTAATCAGAAAAAAAATTTAGATATGTTAGAACAACAAATTCCAGTAGATATTTCCAACTCAGTGATTGGAAATCTGAGAGTAGAGCTTGAATGTTTTCAGGAGTTCAACATAAATGAACTTAATCAGGTTTTAAGTAACAAAAAAAAAGTGCTGGAGGTAAGGATGGTGTAACCTTCGAAATGATCAACAGCTTAGACCTTTCAGCTAAAGAGCATTTAATCAATCAATTTAATCGTCTAGTCTCTGATAACAAGACACCAAAATGTATTATCAGTTCAAAAACTAGTGATTTGTGCACAAAAAGTTTGAAAACCCCCCCCGAAATATTTTTCTGGATCCGCCCCTGGGCATAAATACCCTTATTTACAAGGACTACGGTTCTTGTTCTACTTACGGTCGTCGGGTAGAAAATGTTGTAAGTAGGTGACCTTAGCCCTAAGACCTTCTTGCCCGACGCGGGAGGACCACTAGCGTCCTGTCACCGTCCTCGTCTTCTGGTGGCTTCGGTCACCTCGGTTAACCCGAGGCCCCTCTCCGCTTTCCCAGCCATCAGCGTGTTTGTTTTCTCGTCCTCGGGGTGGAGCTTCTTGAGACGCTGGTACACGCTACCTACGCCCCATGCCATCATCCCGATGCCTTCTTGTAAAACTGGATGACCATATGCTGGCACTTGGCTTTAGTTTTCGCAACATGGACTCCCATCTAGTCGTAGGTAGGCGCGTCCTTGTTTTGCATTGTTCTGTTTTAGCAGTTGCAGTGCCTGGTCTTTCAAAACGACCCGCGGGAAGAGCGCTCTCGCACTCCATACGGACGGAATACTTGTTTGGTCCACTACCTCTAGCTACGACGACGGTGACCCAAATCAAGGTGATGTCATCCCTGCAGCTCAAGATTTTTACTCCGCTGAGCCACCCCGCACATCCGCTTCAGAAGCTCCTCAAACAATGACGTCTTCACCGTCTTCCACTTTTCGGGCTTCATTTGGCCGTTGTGGGCGCTGCGGTAAATCAGCGCAATGACAACGTGCCTTCTGGCCACGTCACTTGCCGTCTGCTTTTTGGGCTGCGTCTGCCTTGTTTTCTGCCTGAGTCGCTTCGTATCTTGGCCTTTTCGCGGCCAGATGCTCCGCGATGTTTTTGACATGCCCCTCGCTCTGGGCGCCCATATTGAGCTTCTGAGCAAAGTGCCCCGACCCTCCTCGATCTTTGCATCGGCCCACTCCAGCTTGGTACTCTTCTCTGGGGTGAGACTGCTGCTGTCGCCAAGCCGAGCGCGGAACTTGTGAGCATCTTATACATCGCTTTAGCCTTCATGGATCAGGGGCCAAGGGGAATGCGAGCGGCAAGCAATCGGAGGCAGCCAGCAGCAGCAATGGCATGGAGTCGCTGACCAACTCGGACCTGAGTGGCGACGGCGAATCCAGCAGTGATTTCCTGTCGTGTGTGGTTAAAATTAGTGGTGGGGTGTCGTCGAAAGCGTTGGACAAGTCCGCCCTTGGTTCGGTGCCCTCCACCGTCTCCGCTTTGGGCTCCTCCTCGATGCCAGCCCTCTCCTCGCTCACCTCACGGCGCCGCCTCAGCTCGGAAAGGGAGCGAGACCTGGCCAGTCTGCCCATGAACAAGCAGCGACGCGGAAGATTGAACTCACCCGGCTTCATGATCGATGACGACGACGACGAGGACGATGATTACAACTTTGACGATGTGATGAAGGCGTGCGACTCAAATGGCGGCGGTGGTACCACAAGTGGGGACAAAAAGTCAGCAGGTCCGCCCATCATACCGGTGGATGCTTCCGTATCCGGTTCTGGCCCGGGATCAGGGGCCAAGGGTAATGCGAGCGGCAAGCAATCGGAGGCAGCTAGCAGCAGCAATGGCATGAAGTCGATGACCGACTCGGTCCTGAGTGGCGACGGCGAATCCAGCAGTGATTTCCTGTCGTATGTGGTTAAAATTGGTGGTGTAGTGTCGTCGAAAGCGTTGGACAAGTCCGCCCTTGGTTCGGTGCCCTCCACCGTCTCCGCTTTGGGCTCCTCCTCGATGCCAGCCCTATCCTCGCTCACCTCCCGGCGCCGCCTCAGCTCGGAAAGGGAGCGCGACCTGGCCAGTCTGCCCATGAACAGGCAGCTACGCGGAAGATTGAACTCACCCGGCTTCATGATCGATGACGACAACGACGAGGACGATGACTACAACTTTGACGATGTGATGAAGGCGTGCGACTCGAATGGCGTCGGTGGTACCACAAGTGGGGCCAAAAAGTCAGCGGGTCCGCTGCCTTTTCGAAAATCTCACTGAAGGACACCGAAAGCATTATTGCCAACCTGATGGGCACTTTGAGCTCTGCCGATGCCACCTTCCTTCTCGGGCGGGAGGACCACTAGCGTCCTGTCACCGTCCTCGTCTTCTGGTGGCTTCGGTCACCTCGGTTAACCCGAGGCCCCTCTCCGCTTTTCCAGCCATCAGCGTGTTTGTTTTCTCGTCCTCGGGGTGGAGCTTCTTGAGACGCTGGTACACGCTACCTACGCCCCATGCCATCATCCCGAACCTGGGGTAAAGGATGTCTTCTGCCTTCTTGTAAAACTGGATGACCATATGCTGGCACTTGGCTTTGGTTTTTGCAACATGGACTACCATCTAATCGTAGGTAGGCGCGTCCTTGTTATGCATTGTTCTGTTTTAGCAGCTGCAGTGCCTGGTCCTTCAAAACGACCCGCGGGAAGAGCGCTCTCGCACTCCATACGGACGGAATACTTGTTTGGTCCACTACCTCTAGCTACGACGACGGTGACCCAAATCAAGGTGATGTCATCCCTGCGGCTCAAGATTTTTACTCCGCTGAGCCACCCCGCACATCCGCTTCAGAAGCTCCTCGAACAATGACGTCTTCACCGTCTTCCACTTTTCGGGCTTCATTTGGCCGTTGTGGGCGCTGCGGTAAACCAGCGCAATGACAACGTGCCTTCTGGCCACGTCACTTGCCGTCTGCTTTTTGGGCTGCGTCTGCCTTGTTTTCTGCCTGAGTCGCTTCGTATCTTGGCCTTTTCGCGGCCAGATGCTCCGCGATGTTTTTGACATGCCCCTCGCTCTGGGCGCCCATATTGAGCTTCAAAGTGCCCCGACCCTCCTCGATCTTTGCATCGGCCCACTCCAGCTTGGTACTCTTCTCTGGGGTGAGACTGCTGCTGTCGCCAAGCCGAGCGCGGAACTTGTGAGCATCTTATACATCGCTTTAGCCTTCATGCCCTCCTTTGTCCGCTTGAGTACTGTAGATATAAATTATAATTTGAAAGGTTTTTTATTGTTTTAGAGCGCTAGGTAGTTCACTCGAATCATGCTTTATTTCATCTGCCGCTTAATTCTATAACATATATTCGTAAAGATAAGAACGTCAGGCGATGTCGGCAGAGGCGTCGGCAGCGCCGCGTTTTATGCTTATATATAAGTGTTTATATTGTAACGACCCGAAAACGGGCCGTACAATTTTCGACCATGTTCCATACTATTTTACTACTATATTTCTAATTACTATATTCTTTCTAATTACTAGTTATATCTGTTAAACCCATTTTTATTATTAATACCCTTAAATTAAGACATCAAATGAAGCATCGCGATAGTATAAACGCGCCACCACTAGGTGCGAATGATGGAAGCAGGCCATTACTAGGCAGCCGGCGTGGACAAGGAATCGCCGAAAACCAACGGAACCTAAGCAACGAGAATGGAAGACCAACCGAACACGCCATAGGAAAATTCCGACGCGCACATGCAAAGGCATGGCAAAGGGGCGACCGGGAAGGCTAGACACCCGCGCAGCTGCAGACGCCAAGACCGAGACAAAGCTACCGAAAGGGCCACCTGCGGCTGAATACGCAGGCGCGAGGGAGACGAATCAACTTCGCAGACGCCGGCAGAGGATGCAGCAGAATCGAAACTTTAGGCGACAAGGAAACGGACGCCGAGTATTAGAAGGGAGTCTTTTCGGGAGCTGAAGCTGATCGGTCGACATCGCGAAAACGTCCTAGTCTGCCGCGAAGGCGGAAGGGCCTCGCGCCTCCCGCTGCAGTGCCTCTTGTCGCCCGCGCCTCCCGCTGCAGTGCCTCTTGTCGCCCACGCACCTCCCGCCGCAGTGCCTCTTGTCGACCACGCGCCTTCTACGACCTTGCCTCTGTGCCCACGCGCCTCCTGTTACCGTGCATCGTCGACCACGCGCAGCCTGTCACCGTATACCTCGCCGCAAGATCACGCACCTCTGGCCGCCCACGCGCAGCCCCGCCGGCCACGCGCAGCCTGCCGACCACGCGCATCCTGCCACCGCGCACCTCGCCGCAAAGATCACACGCCTCTTGTCCCCCACGCATCTCGTCGCCCACGCATCTCGTCGCCAGCAGCCACGCGCACCCCAGAGCCAGTAATAAGTCTGCAGTCATCCTGCCTGAGCAAGTAGTGCTACATTAGGGAGTGCGGTATAGGCAAGCCAGGGGAACATGTTCATCAACCAGATTCCCCCAACTTAATGAAATAAAGCTTGTACATTAGAGGCCTGTATGGCTCCATTCACATTGTAAAAGCAGTAGAATGTATTCGAATAGAATAGAAGTGAATGAGTTCAATTGACAATCGGGTTGAGTTTGTGCGAGTGAGATAGTTCGGGGAGATTGCCACTCATTGCCACTCGGTTGTTTCAAGTTGAGTGAAATAGAACCTAAAGCACACTATTTACTGTGTCCCATTGCCGAGTTAGGTCGAATGATTCGAATGGTTTTAACACACAATGTCCATTCGTTCATTTCGTTTGGACATATCTGGACATTTTCGGACAGCCCCATATAAAGAATGCTGTTTCACTCGCACTTACTAGGAACCCTTACTTACAGAACCCTTCTCACTTGCAATGTTTGTTACACTAACTGTTGCGATGAGACTGGGTTGTGTGATTCGAATTAATCCGAATCCTGCCGACCATTCGCACTAATTCAATTCGTGTTCGTTCAACCAAATGTTGTGTGTGTGAGACCTACACGAATGTACACATTCACTCAAATATGTTTGACAGCTCATTCTATTCTATTCAACTCATTTCGACAGTTGTGCATTTGAATGTCATTTTTGCCATTCATGCAGACCTCTATTGTACATATATCGTTAAGGTTAAACTCTGTGTCCGTTACTTGACCGTTACGTTTTCCAGCAGCCTAAATCAAAGTACGACGTAGGTAACCCTTCCCCCTCTCGCCCTGAAACCGCTAGGCGTACAGCCTCAGTTGTACCCTCTCCCCTCTCGCCCTGCAACCGCTAGGGCGTGCAGCCTCAGTTGCCGCCCGCTCCCCGCTCGCCCTGCCAACTGCTAGGCGTACCAGCCTCAGTTGCCGCCCGCTCCCGCTCGCCCTGCAACCGCTAGGCGTACAGCCTCAGTTGCCGCCCGCTTCCGCTCGCCCTGCAACCGCTAGGCGTACCAGCCTCAGTTGCCGCCCGCTCCCGCTCGCCCTGCAGCCGCTATAGGCGCCCCGCCTCAGCTGCAGCCCGTTCGGCCAATTTTTCCCAACAACTCAAACGTGAGACTGACCACTAAGTCAGCTCACTCTCTTACAGTTTCCACCAGTCCCATCTTATAAATTTTCTGTAAGCGACCCCTGGACAGACTGAGACATACCCCAGCCAGGATCACTACTTTACAGATGGCGCCCGAGCAGGGACTAAGGGAATCAGGATATTAGAGAATAACATCCTTCGTGACTTAAAACCACTCCCGAGTAATTTTTTAAAATTTTTGAAAATTTAAAAAAAAAAAAATTTAATATTTTTTTTTAAAATTTGCCAGGAAAAATCGATTTTTTTACGGGCCCAAATAGCGTAGGGAAAGCATGCGTAGGACGATAATGGAGAATTATCCTTGCTAGAATTTATCGTTGTCTTGGAAAAAAAATCATTGTCTCAGCCTAGGGAAATCACTGTCCCAGCTAGGGAAATTTCAGCACAGGAAAACAACACGGTCTCAGCCTAGGAAAAATCACTGTCCCAACGAGGGAAATCTCAGCTTAGAAAAAAATCATTGCCACTGCCCAGGGAAAACCACCGTCCAGCATAGGAAAGTCCTGCCCTGCCTCGACGCATCGACGACCGCACAGGCGCCGCCCTGTCCAGCCCTGCATCCAGCCCCGACGACGACACAGGCGCAGCCTTGTCCAGCCTGCATCGACGCATCGACGACAGCACAGGCGCAGCCCTGTCCAGCCCCGCATCCCGCGATTAGCACACGTACACAAGCGCAGCAGCCCTGTCCAGCCCCGCATCCCGCGAATAGCACACGTACACAAGCGCAGCAGCCCTGTCCAGCCCCGCATCCCGCGAATAGCACACGTACACAAGCGCAGCAGCCCTGTCCAGCCCCGCATCCCACGAATAGCACACGTACACAAGCGCAGCAGCCCTGTCCAGCCCCGCATCCCGCAAATAGCACACGTACACAAGCGCAGCAGCCCTGTCCAGCCCTGTCCTGCCCTGAATCGACGTACCGACGACAGCACAGGCGCAGCCCTGTCCTGCCCTGCATCCTGCCCCGACGACAACACAGGCGCAGCCCTGTCCTGCCCTGCATCCTGCCCCGACGACAACACAGGCGCAGCCCTGTCCCGCCCTGAATCGACGCACCGACGACAGCGCAGGCGCAGCCCTGTCCGCCCTGCACCCTGCACCGACGACCGCACAGGCGCCGCCCTGTCCAGCCCTGCATCCAGCCCCGACGACGACACAGGCGCAGCCCTGTCCTGCCCTGAATCGACGCACCGACGACAGCACAGGCGCAGCCCTGTCCTGCCCCGCATCCGCCCCGACGACAACACAGGCGCAGCCCTGTCCTGCCCTGAATCGACGCACCGACGACAGCACAGGCGCAGCCCTGACCTGCCCTGCACCTTGCACCGACGACGACACAGGCACCGCCCTGTCCTGCCCTGAATCGACGTACCGACGACAGCACAGGCGCAGCCCGTATCCTGCCCCAGAGTGCTCGGAATCTAGACGCAAGAACCAGACGAACCCCTGGCACCACAGCAGTACGCACCACTGCTCCCGAGGAACCCTCTGTCAGAGCCACCAACGCCGTGGTCGAGGAATATATGCAGGCCGACACGCCCAGGCGGCCCCATGTCACACGGACCGATGCGACGCAGCTCCTGGATACCCATCCCAACCAACTGGCGGATGCACCCGCCGCAACTCCAACTACCGGATCACGTCGTGGAACGTCTACAGGCCCGGGTGGCCCGTAATCTCCACCAGAACATCCGAGTGTTGGAGTCGGACAACGACCAGTTTTACCGGGTACGGATTGAAACCATCGTCACCACCTCACTTCGCCCGGGGAAGTAAAGGGGGGGTGTAACGACCCGAAAACGGGCCGTACAATTTTCGACCATGTTCCATACTATATTACTATATATTTCTAATTACTATATTTTTCTAATTACTAGTTATATCTGTTAAACCCATTTTTATTATTAATACCCTTTAAATTAAGTATCAAATGAAGTATCGCGATAGTATAAACGCGCCACCACTAGGTGCGAATGATGGAACCAGGCCATCACTAGGCAGCCGGCGTGGAATGGAAGACCAACCGAACACGCCATAGGAAAATTCCACCGCGCACATGCAAGGCATGGCAAAGGGGCGACGGGGAAGGCTAGACACCGCGCAGCTGCAGACGCCAAGACCGAGACAAAGCTACCGAAAGGGCCACCTGCGGCTGAATACGCAGGCGCGAGGGAGACGAATCAACTTCGCAGACGCCGGCAGAAGATGCAGCAGAATCGAAACTTTAGGCGACAAGGAAACGGACGCCGAGTATTGAAGGGAGTCTTTTTCAGGAGCTGAAGCTGATCGGTCGACATCGCGAAAACGTCCTAGTCTGCCGCGAAGGCGGAAGGGCCACGCGCCTCCCGCTGCAGTGCCTCTTGTCGCCCACGCGCCTCCCGCTGCAGTGCCTCTTGTCGCCCACGCACCTCCCGCTGCAGTGCCTCTTGTCGACCACGCGCCTTCTACGACCGTGCCTCTTGCTGCCCACGCGCCTCCTGTTACCGTGCATCTGTCGACCACGCGCAGCCTGTCACCGTATACCTCGCCGCAAAGATCACGCACCTCTGGCCGCCCACACGCAGCCTGCCGGCCACGCGCAGCCTGCCGACCACGCGCATCCTGCCACCGCGCACCTCGCCGCAATGATAACACGCCTCTTGTCGCCCACGCATCTCGTCGCCCACGCATCTCGTCGCCCACGCATCTCGTCGCCCACGCATCTCGTCGCCAGCAGCCACGCGCACCCCAGAGCCAGTAATAAGTCCGCAGTCATCCTGCCTGAGCAAGTAGTGCTACATTAGGAGTGCGGTATAGGCAAGCCAGGGAACATGTTCATCAACTAGGATTCCCCCCAACTTAATGAAATAAAGCTTGTACATATATCGTTAAGGTTAAACCCTGTGTCCGTTACTTGACCGTTACGTTTTCCAGCAGCCCAAATCAAAGTACGACGTAGGTAACCCTTCCCCCTCTCGCCCTGAAACCGCTAGGCGTACAGCCTCTGTTGTACCCTCTCCCCCTTTCGCCCTGCAACCGCTAGGCGTACAGCCTCAGTTGTACCCTCTCCACCTCTCGCCCTGCAACCGCTAGGCGTACAGCCTCAGTTGCCGCCCGCTCCCGCTCGCCCTGCAACCGCTAGGCGTACCAGCCTCAGTTGCCGCCCGCTCCCGCTCGCCCTGCAGCCGCTATAGGCGCCCCGCCTCAGCTGCAGCCCGTTCGGCCAATTTTTCCCAACAACTCAAACGTGAGACTGACCACTTCCACCTTAGTCAGCTCACTCTCTTACAGTTTCCACCAGTCCCATCTTATAAATTTTCTGTAAGCGACCCCTGGACAGACTGAGACATATCCCAGCCAGGATCACTACTTTACAATATATGTATGCGGCCGACGGACGGTCGTCGCGGAGGAAAGAGAGAGCCCACGTTATCATATGAAGTTATTTTCTAAATATATTTTTTGTTTTGTATTTTAATGTAATGTTATTTTTGTATAAATATTCCATAAGTGTTTAGTTAAAAATGTTGTGTACTTGTTATTGTCAATTATTTTTCATACAAGAAAAAGGTTCGGTTTTTAATACAAAAGTTGTAATCTATCTTTATGTATTGTTTGTAGTTTATTTTGAATTATTTGAAATTGTTAGGTATATGTATTTTTTTTTTTCATTTTAATTTTTCTTTCTTGAATGAAAGAACACTTATCTAATAATTAATTAATTATTAATAATAATTATTAATTAATAATTATTAATTAATTAAAGTGAATCGATTAAGAAGGTAAGTGTAATGCATTTTTATTTAGGATATTTAAAATGTCTGCTAAAGTTGGTTGTGGGCACCAAAATTGGGGGGGTTGTGGGCACCCGTTTTTTTTTGGGAAAATTTTTTATTACCTACAATTTCTTGTAAAATTGTTCTCAAAAATTGTTTGGAACCCTCTAGAACATTCTTGTAGAAATCTTAGGCTCTTGGAAAAGGATCCTCTCCTGCTGAGAGGGATTATCACCAAAATTTGTAATTTTGCGATCGAGATTTTAAAAAAGTCCATATGATATTGTTTCGCATGACAAAATCAAGTATGTTTCTTCATAATTAGTTAGTTTAGGTCTCTAGCTTTACACAGATACCCATATGTCCAAATAATATGCTCTAGTTCGGTAATTATAAGCCAAAAACAAAACTATGCCCACAACCCCCACTTCTCCCCTACTACTTAAAGCAATTCATCAAGCTCGTTTTTTTTTTTTTTTTTTTTTATTTAGCGCGTAGTCCCACGGCTTACTTACCCGCCCAACCGACCGGGGGGCGCAGCCGTGTATCGTACGGCACGATTCGCGAGAAGATAGACGCAAAAGTCCGAGGAAAAAGTAGGATCTAATTTTGTGCTAACGATATTAGTATACGTCGTTTTAAGCGCGGCAGAGAGTCAGAATTTGAGATTATAGGATAAAGTCTATTATAGTCAGAACATAATACTCTGAAAGGCTCATGCAAGTCATAGTTAGATCTACAATGGTTTAATATTAAGGGTATATAATTTCTAGTTAATCTACTTGGCACAGAAAAGCTAAGCCGACCTACCAAGTCGGCGCTGTCAATATCACCACGAATAAGAATATAAATAAAAATAGTACCAAGCATCGTTCTACGGTTAGCTAGGGAGGGTAAATTAATTAAAAGTAATCTGCTAGAATAAGAAGGTAAATTAAGGTTTGCATCCCAGTTGAGGCGCCGTACAGCAAAAATTAAAAAGTTTTTCTGTACAGATTCAATGTGATCTATATGTACTCCGTATTGGACGGGAGACCCATACTCCAGAACCGAACGAACTAACGAAGTAAATAAGGTCTTAGTGACGCAGGGATCGTCAAATTCCTTCGACCATCTTTTAATGAAACCAAGCACTCCCCTGGCTTTATTAACCATGGACGAAATGTGATCAGTAATCTCAAGTTTTGGGTCCAAAAGGACGCCAAGATCGTCAACCAAAGTTATTCTATCCAAAGATGCACTTAAACCCGTTTAAATTTAGTAAATTATCACGGCACCAGTTTTGAAAATTATTTAGATCGGATTATAAGTCAGAATGGCTGGAAATATCCTTGTACCGCAGGCATAACTTAACATCATCTGCGTACATAAGTACGCGAGAATGATTTATAATTAATGGAAGGTCGTTAATAAATAAAGTAAAAGGAAGCGGACCAAGGTGACTACCTTGTGGGACGCCGGAGGTAACTCGAAGAAGACCAGAAAGAGAATTTTTAAAAAGGACTCTCTTTGTCCTGCCATTCAGATAACTTAAAATCCATCTAAGAAGATCATTTGGAAACCCTAACAAGTCAAGTTTCCGAGCTTAAAGTGAGTGATTTACAGAGTCAAATGCTTTACTAAAGTCAGTGTAAATGACATCTGTTTGAAAGCTACTTTTAAAGCCCTTTATCACGAATGAGGTGAGCTCCAAAAGGTTAGTAGTTGTTGATCTTCTTTTCATAAATCCGTGTTGACACGGAGATATTACTGAGCTACAAAGGTGCTGCAAATGAGAAGTAATGACATTTTCGAAAAGTTTGGGGATAGCCGACAACTTAGAGATACCTTTATAATTGCTGGCATCCAATTTGTTACCTTTTCTGTGGAGAGGAATAACAAATGACTCCTTCCAAATAAGGGGAAATTGGGAGGTTTCTAAAGATAAGGTGAACAATTTGAGAAGGGGTTTGCACAGGGCTTCCGCGCAATTCCTAAACACGCAGCCAGGAATTCCGTCGGGACCTGGAGAGTAAACAGGCTTAACACGTTGAAGATCCAAAAATAAAGAGCTTTCGTTTATAGTAGGACTGAATATAAGGTTCGACGTGGACATGGTGTAAAAATAAGGCTCTTTTGGATGTGCGGAAGTAGTATAAGTTGTTTGAAAAAATTGGGCATAAAGATCGGCTATTGCCTGATCTGTGGTTGCTGTTACGTACGCCGATTAGGGCCAACGTAAGACTTAGCTTAAGGCAGAAGAAAACCAAACGGGAACCAATTTCAAATGTGCACAATAGGCATGCCCACGTTCAGTAAGAACCAAAGCAACAACTACGTAAGAATTTGGCCCAGACGAAATATGACACCGCCTCAACAGCACGAGTACGGCCATGCACTCACCGGTAATAAAACACCGCCGGGTTGATCGAACTGGCCGGTGTCCGAACGCCGATAATGCAAAATACGACTTGACCAATTGAAATACAGAGGGGAACCAATGCACCTAAGTGGGAACACTTTGGTGTTCGATTCCGGTGACCCGTAGACAAATTTTGGCACGGTCATGGGTATAAAAGACCCCCAATTTGGAGTAGGGAGAGAGTCAAGTCAAGAGTCAGAAGCTTGAAGTTAACCGGTCAGAGAGTTGGAGTTTTTGTTTGAATTCTCAAAGTCCGAAAAATACATAGTCCGGGATAGTAACGTCTTCGACTAATCACGCCGCTCCGACGGCAGGATGTCGGTGCAACTATTACCCGATCTCGGCGTGATGCAGCAATTACGCTCAGCGGCTTTAAAAACACTCACCAATCGTTAAAATATACCAATCGTTATATGTGATGCATGTATATAATTCATACTTCACACTACGTTAAGATCCTTTAATCCTGAAAGTGTGAATCGAAAAACTTGAGCTTAAACTCTCCGCATCAACGAAAATGTGTAAATGCCATGGTCTGATAGATCACCAAAATCATCAAATGTCTGCCAAAAATGTAAACTTCATTTTAAAACTTTAAATGCAAACCACAAGTGACCAAATATATCCAGCAACCATAAAACAAATAAAACCAAATAAAATCATTTAATTCGTGCACGAGCAATGGAGAGTAACCCCAGACTACACCTTCCCCTGCCCGGGAGTGAACTAACCATGGAGACACCACCGCCGTCGACCGTGTTTATTTTGTGCAGCTTTTTGTTTTATATTAGTTTACTTTTTTTTCTTTGTGACTCCGTAAATTAACTACCATTTAATATTCAATACATTTAATATTCCGAACATCCAAGTCCATAGATATGCACGAATATACCTTATATATATATATATATAATTAAATTCCAACCTTAAACAGTGCCCAAATTCGACCAGGAGATCTCTCGACGTTGGAGCCTAAAGAGGGTAAGTTTTACGGATCAATGATTCAAAAATTCCAGATAAATATATATATATATATACTCGTGCTTCCTTTTAATTTTGTTCTTACACCTTTATTTCGTTATTCATATTAAATTAGTAAAGTAAATGTGTTCCCTAAAAAGAGTCTTTATGAAAAGAACTATTTAGAAATAATATCCCGTTGTAATTCAAGTTTATATCCCAATTGCCATTCCATTTATAGTTATCCTAAAACTTTACTACTTTCAATTTTTTATGTTCGTATTGCCTTCCTCACCAATTTTGTAAACGTACACATAAATTATTTTTATATAATTTATTATAGCCAATATTATTTCTTAATTGTGGGTAAGTTGCAAGTTTTGGTTTGACTCGGCACAAAGTTCAACTTTTTAATTATGCCTTTCTTTGAATTTAGTAAATTCAATACACGGCACACAGTTTCCCAATATGTTTAGATGGATTGTAAGTGAATGGCTGGAAAGTATCCTCCACTCGCAGAAAATATTATAACCATCATCTTCTTTTCATTACTTAAATGTTTACTAATTAATGGAAGGTCGTCATTTAATATACTTTTAAATTGCACGGACCAAGGTGACTACCTTTGGACTCAATTACTCGGTTTTCCAAGAGTATTTTTGAAAGGACTCTTTTTGTCAAGCCATTTGTAACTTCAAATCCATCTAAGAAGAATCAATTGAAACTTCCTAAGAAGTCAAGTTTCTGAACTAAAAGTCAGATTTACAGATTTTATTTTTAAATGTCAGTGTACATGACAGTCTATATTTTTAGCTACTTTTAAAGCCCTTTATCACGAATTAGGTGAGCTCCAACATGGTTAGTACGTGTTGATCTTCTTTTTCAATAAAATCTGTGTTGTACACAGGAGATATAACCATGACTTCTACAAAGGTGCTGCAAATAGAGGGGGAACTGCATATTTTGGAAAAATTTGGGAATAGACGACAACTTAGAGATACCTCTATAATTGCGGCATCCACATTTGTTACCTTTTTGTGCAGCAGGAATGACAAATGACTCCTTCCAAATAAGGGGAAATTGGGAGGTTTCTGAAACCTGATAAGGTTTACAATTTCGAGAAGGGGTTTGCACAGGGCTTTGCGCACCTGGACCTGGACAGACTAAACAGTGTTTAACACGTTGAAGATCCAAGCAAATAAAGAGCTTTCGTTTATAGTAGGACTGAATATAAGGTTCGACGTGGACATGGTGTAAGAACTAAGGCTCTATTGGATGTGCTGAATTAGTACTAAGTCGTCTTGGGGGAAACTTACATGGGCCTTCAAAGATCGAAGCTATGGCCCGATCTGTGGTAGCCGTCATGTTTTCAAAATATAGCGAGGAAGGGTAAGAAGTAGATTTACGCTTGGTGTTAACAAAGTTATAAAACAGTTTCGTGTCCTGCGAGAACTGGACCTTACAACGATTTAAATAATTTTTATAGCACTGCGCGTTAAGCACGGTAAATTTTGACCGAGCACTTAGATATTTTGAAAAAACAGATTGAGAACCGGAGTCTTTATATTTCCTGTAAAGTCTAGACTTAACATTTCTTAGGTGTGACAACTCTTTACTAAACCAAAGTGGTTTACTGGAGATTGACGGATAGTACATCGGAACACAAGAATTAAAAAATGATTTAATTCCAGTATAAAAAATATTTATGGCATCAGCCATGTTATTGCATGAGTAGAGATCGGACCAATTGAAGCCAGTTATAAAGTAATTAAGCCTAGAAAAGTTCGCCTTACGAAAACAATGTATTCGTTTAGTTGACTTTTCTGATTTTTCTTCTATCACGATACCCGTGTCGACTGTCACATCGAAAGTATGATGATATGGATCTTCAGGTTGCGTAAGTGGTGGTACCCTGGATAAAAACACGGCTTCAAGATTCGAGACAAGGCACAAGTCCAGTAAGCGGCCTAGTGAGTTCCGAACATGGTTTACTTGACTAGAAGATATGTCAAGCAAACCGTCAATAAAGTCATGTTGTGCAATAGGAAGTAAGATATTTGATTTTTCATCTGTGGACCACGTAGTTCCAGGTATGTTGAAATCACCTAGAACTAATAACTGATCCCTATCGGACAGCCTATTTGAAACGGACTGTATCACAGAAAGATGATTTAAGTATTCTTGGAGTTCAGAAGACGGCGGAACATAGGAGCAAGTGATATATAAAACTTTCCCGGAAAGGTCAGCTTTATACAAATAAATTCAATATTATTAGATTCCTCAACACATACCTCTTCCGACATGAGGTTGGAGTCCACGGGAATTAAAACTCCACCTCCCCGTTTGGAAGGACGGTCAAGCCTATATATTGTGTACTTACCGGGAAAAACTTCGGAGCTAAGAATCTCCGGCTTTAACCAGGTTTCTGTAAACACAATAACATGGGATGCAAATGAAAAGCTATCAGAATACAATTTAGTTAGCTTGCTAAGCAAGCCTCTTGCATTTTGATAGGAAAGATGTTTTGATGTTCTTTATTCCACTCAAAGGGCGTATCCATTCTAGTAAGGTTTCTAAGCTTTGCTGTTCTTGAAGACAAATCTGGAATAAATTTAGCTAAATATTTAAACAGACCAAGAATTCTTAAAACACCTTTTTTGTCATCAGGGGTTTTAATGTTACGAATTGCATCTAGATGTTTTTGTTGCGGCTTGATTTGACCTTCCGAAAGAATATGACCCATAAACTCAAATTGATGTTTTCTATACTGAACCTTGTCAGGGTTAAAACGTACTCCATTGGACTTTGCGCGATCTAGTGGTCAATAATGTTTTATCGTGCTCTTCAAAAGTGTCTCCCAATATTCCAATGTTATCGAAGTATACGATTACATTGGGAATGTCTCTAAAAATTTGTATCATATTTCGTTGAAATATCTCAGGGGCACTATTGATTCCAAACGGAACACGATTAAACTTGTATCGCCCAAAAGGGGTCATAAAGGTCGTCAATTCAGAACTTGCTTCTTCTAGCTCCATTTGCCAGAACCCTTGGGACAAATCAAGAATGGTAAAAACTTTCTTTCGAGATAGTGTTCTCGTTTGATCGCGTTATTTTGGGGTTTGGGGTCCAAACAAAGTCTAATCTTTCCATTAGGTTTCTCTACAATTTGTAAATTATTTACCCAGCTAGTGGGATGTGTAACTGGCGAAACAATTTTGTTTCCTACCATATTTTTAAGTTCTTGCTCTAGTGCTGCGATCAGACTGTGGGGAAATCTCTTTTTGTAGTGCAAAACAGGTTTTGTATCTTCTTTCAAAACGATTGTTTGCTTGTTCGGCAGCTTTCGTAGTCCCTCAAACAATGGCTTGAATCTTTCCGCAAATGTTTCTATATTAGCAGGTAAGTTACACAATGAGTCAATATTCAAATGTTTGATTAGCTTTAATTCAACTGAAGATTCAAGACCAGGCTTGCCCACGGGCTGCTTATGGGAGAGCAATTCACCAATACGCACACATAACCGTTTTTTTTATTTGAACTTTCTGCACTGAAAAATCGGGGTGAATAAAAACGTCAACCATCGTGCCTGCAAGTTTTCGTTCAACTGATTTCTTGAGTGTAGAGTGCGCGAAACTCCAACAACAATTTACACTCGGCGCTAACTGTAAAGCCTTTGAAGTGTTGTTGCTGAATTCACCGAATGCGTGGAGACCAGAGAAACTGAAAATTGTTTTTGTTTTTCGTGTGTTTGGTGAATGAGCAGTTGTAGGCACACGCCTCGGCTCTTCCTATGCGGCGAGCAATTACAAAACAAAGGAGCTCGAGAGCTATGGCCTGGGCATCCCTGTTCAAGACCTAATAAAGGTTCGCATTTACTTTCTTCCACTAAAAATGCAATATTCTTACATATTTTTGAGTTTAAATCAGTGCAGCTGTTGCTGTTGGTGCTGGTGCTGTTGCTATTCCGTAGTTATTAACTTTAACATTGTTGTAATCAAAAATTATGAGATTCTCTTTTTTAACTTCAAGTTTGAGATCTTTCACTATATCTATTGGAATAAAATTGACGTCTGCACCAGTATACACTTTAAAGGTAATGTATTTTCCATTAATATCTAAGGTCTTTGTCCATTTAACTCGGTTTAGTCCACACCCACTTATTCTTAAATTTAAATCATTATAATTTACTTGTTTGTTATCTTTGATAGATTTGTCTGTACCTGATTCCAACCAGTTTATTGTAGCTCCCTTGGCTAGCTTGTGATCCACTTCCACTAATGATTTGGCGTTGCTGTTGGTCACTCGATTTTCCACTTGCTTGTTGTTGTTGTTGTCCATGCGCTTCTTTTTTTTGCAGTATTTTGCAAAGTGTCCAGCTTTTCCGCAGACATGGCACATGGAATGTAACGCCTTACATTCATTGATGATATTCTCCAACTGCTTATTCTTTGCGTCCAGCAGCTTAAGCTGTAGTTTTTTATCGTGTACCGCAATTATGACGCGATCGAACAGCATTCGTTCTTCGTATGATTTTCCGCACTCACATTTGAAGTCACACAACTGTACTTGCTTACGTAGCTGTGTCTCAAATTCCAAGAATGGCTGTCCGTCGCTCCGCATGACATTGTTGAACTTGAAGGATTCCATCGTGATGTTCATAAATGGAATGCTATAGTCATCAAAAGCTTTAAATACTTGATCCATTGAACGGATTGTAACTGCCGCTGACGTTGATAGCTCTGATGACGTTCCGTCGTTCGGAAACAGCGTACTGTAAATTTCCGTCACCCTTGGTCCAGCAAGCCAAAGAAAAGTTTCAATTTTTTTTGCTTCTGTGTCAGTGTCTTTTCCAGCGGCCATCATGTACATCAGAAAAGACCTTTTCTGGTCTCCATTACGTGTTTAATAATATTTTTAATTCTGACACCACGCAATAGGCCTGATTGGCTTATAATTAAAAGAATTAATTATTTTGTTTAGCGTGGCGCGTTAGCTCCTTAGCGTCCCTTTTATTCAAGTGTTGCTGCATATTCTTATTTATATAATCTTAATAGTTACCGATAGTAATATACTAAAATGGTATTTTAACTTTATATACTAAACATTAATATACTTATAATGTTAACTTATTACAGTGTTGTTCACCACTAATCAAAAAAAAAGATTTGTTGTGAACAAGCTTTAAAACCTACAACAAAAATAATCTACACCAGAAATAAGCTGCATTTAAGTAGAGGCGCCTGTTTTCTACCGTTTGAGAACTTAACCACCACTTTACAAACATTATTGTAATATATAGAACTTATTTTGTATGAGTTGTTGCGCAGTGTTATGGACTAGAAAAAAATAGTGGATGGTGGGAATAGGATTTAAGTATGTACTAACCTGTTCACATATCAGCGAAATTTGGAGGACCGATGAGAAAAAGGTGAAAAACTGGAATACGTGTTCACATTGCCACCAACTACCGTCTACTGGAGAGGAACAATCCTGCTATTCAGTGGGCTTCACTTTTTGAAAACATGTTTTAAATCTAATAAATTCTTGTTTATTAAGTTGTTTTGGTACACATTTGCACTTTCGGGTCTCTGCTGCTCGCTTTGGATGTCATTTCGCTCCTTGGGCAGAGTGGATGACACTATTTTTTTCCGCTCGCTAGGTGGCTCTAGGAAATACCAAACTCCCGTTCCTCTACCGTCATTGCCATTTTCTGGTAGATGAGTGCGACTTCTTTCGGGATCCTATCAAGTCCGACGATCACCGCACTCTTCATTTCCGTGTTCCACTCAGTCCGGGATGATATAAGCTTCGAAACTGCAGAGTATAGTAAGCTAATTAATTAGGAAAAATGTTAAAACACTAAAAAACAAATATTAAATCTTTAGCCGGGCATTTTTTTCTGATTCTGCCATTTAAATAACGCCGTTACAATGTTGTCTTTTTCGTTGTGAAATGTTTTATTTAGTGATGCACCCAAAAATATCGCATATCGGCTGGGTAAAACAGTCTGAGATAGGAACATACAAAAATTGGCGGTGGAATATTTTGAGAAAATTTGACACGGCAAGCTCTTGTGCACCATAATTGACTGTCAACGGTAGACGGAAGATGGTGGCTAGTGTGAATTGACTATAAGATATTTAGTGTTCTAAATAATTTCGTGTTTCCTTGATGTGCCAAAATAACAAAAGTCTTAACGACGGCACCTTGTAATTGATTAAAAAAAAAGTTAATCTTTTTAACCCTTCTGTGAGCAGAAGGAACATTTTTGTTCCATTTCGATTTTGCTTGTAAATATCTCGGGTTGTGTGAAAGCTATCGATCTGAATTTTCTGACAACTCGTCTTCAACGATTCTAAACAAGTTTGCCGATTTTTAAATAAATAATCTTGGATTTTATTAGAAAAAACTTTTTTTAACTACGTTGTTTGTTGAGCGGAAGACACAAATTTGTGCATCGTGTTTGAACGGAGTATATCTTAAAAACCTTTATTCAGAAAAATTTGAAATTTTTACTGAATATGTATTAACTCAAAATCATTAAATTTAAAATTTAAATTTTTAAATTATTCCTACACTAAAAAAATTTTTAAGTTTTACCTTGAATAAAAAAAAGCAGGTTAGAATAATTACGTAAAACTCGCAAACTGATCAAACAATTGAAAAACTTGATATACTATAGTACCTTATAGGGCTTTCAATAAGCTTTCCAAAATGGTCAAATGTGTCATACCCTTCTTTGGTAAAACTTTAAGAAAAACAACCAATATTGTTGAAAAATTACATTTATTTTATACAAAATTGATAAATAATACCACAAACATACTAGAAAACTAGTATTATTTGTATTTCAAAATTATTATTCTTATAAAAAAAATTGTTTTAATCCCATAATTAAAACTAAAAATGTCCAAAAAGGGGTATTTGTGGTTTTAGGTACTCTTGCTAATAAAAGTAACGGTCACAAATCACCCAAATCATTTATGACCGCCAGGTGCAGGTGCCGACAGCTCCCTTTGGAATGACCCAAAAAAGGGTTGATGGTAAAACAAACTACCTGCACACATTTTTTGCACGTTTTTAGACCTTTGAACTACTTTTATAGTGACTTCTTCTAAAGAAAGGTATGACACATTTGACCTTTTTGGAAAGCTTATTAAAAGTCCTATAACTAAGTATACCACGTTTTTCAATTGTTTGATCTGTTTGCGAGTTTTACGTAATTAATCTCACCTGCAATTTTTTTTCCAAGGTAAAACTTAAAAATTTTTTTTGTGTAGGCTTAATTTAAAAATTAAAATTTTAAATTTAATGATTTTGAGTTAATACATATTCAGTAAAAATTTCATTTTTTTTCTGAATAAAGGTTTTTAAGATATACGCGGTTCAAACACGATGCACAAATTTGTGTCTTCCGCTCAACAACGTATAAAAAATCTTCCGCTCACAGAAGGGTTAATATAATTGCCTTACCATGTCAATGTCAATGGCCAAAATGTCCGATTACGGCAGAAATTACTTGCTACTGCTCTTATGTTGCTCAACCTACAAATGAGGAAAATAAAATAAGGATTGTGCTGTGCGACCGAAACGGAAAAATTATTATATATCATTTAAATTGGGAATGTATTACGTTTAAACCTCACACAAGTCTTAATAACATGCTTGCAACTGTTACTCAAGATAGAAACTACGAAATTCATATTGATATATGTATACGATTTACGAAAGTTGACCAAAAAGCAAGGAGCTCCTATAATTGCTTCTGCCCATTAACATGTTACAAGTACCGCATCTTGCATAACTGTAGAAGTTATTGAAGAAAAATTACTTGCATTGCACTATGGTTTTTTTCAGTTTTTTTTGGCATAAACTCTAATTTTAAACCTATTGAATTGAAATTTGGTTTGAACCTATTTTTTAAGCTCCCAAGCTGACCTACCAAGTTTCAAATGATGATTATAGCTGCCATATAACCGATCTGGCCGATTTTCCCCAACTTTTTTGTTTATCAAGCTATTGCTTTGAAATTTGGTTTGTATACATTTTTTAAGCTCCCAAGATGGCCTACCAAGTTTCAAATTATTTGGGGTACTGTTTCATATAGCTGCCATATAACCGATCTGGCCGACATGCAAAAAAGCTCCATTAAACAATTTTATTTCATATTTTCTTTATATTAAATGAAAAAAAAACAAATATCTAAGATCACATTTTAGTATTCATCACTCTCAATATGTGCTGTTGTACGGCGTCTCCTGAGCGAATGTTGTTGCTCCAAATGTCAACAGTTCAGCACGACTGAACACATATTGTACTAGAAAATTTTGATTTTTTCGAAAACGTGTGGATTCGGACAAAAACGGTTAGTTTCTAATTAATCTGCACACTTTGGTTTATAGTTTCTCGTTTATAACTTTTTGCAACACTTTGCCATGCAAAAGTATCCACGAAACACAACTACACTTGTTAAGCTAAAAATACACATAAACAAAACACGGAACAATTGGACAAAAACACATAACAACGACACAAACATTGGTAAACTTTAGTTTTAAATACATGGACAATCGTTTTCCATATTTATTTATCTTACTTTTTCGTAAACTTTTGCCACAACAAACGATCAAAGTCGCACAATTTTTCGCGCCAATTTCATACAAAACAGATGGTACATAATCAGGTGACTTTAACAACTCGCCAGCAGAACAGTGTTGCTCCATATGTTAAAGTTAGATATTTTTTTTATCTGTCTAGGGTGTTTAAAAATTAAAAAAAAAAAGAATTTAAAATACAAAAAAAAATTGACTTTATGCAAAAAAAACGCGAAAAAAACCATAGTGCATTGGGCATAGGTTTCGAAAACGGTGATATTCTCTTGCATTATGGAAAAATTAGCCGAATTTTCTCCGCAAATATTCGAGTACACAATATATCTGGAAACCCAATAAAAGGAATTAATTTCGACATTAAAGCCCAGCAACCGGATACTCAAATAATGTTTGTAATATTTTTTCACGGAGTGTATTGCTTTATTTTAAAGGACAAAGGCTTTATGGATCAAAAATTTATACTTGATAATGATAAAAGTGAAGTTAATCATTGCTGTACGATGCGTTAGGCTGGCAACGGAGATTTTGCAGAGTCTATGTTGGTTGTAGGACGAGCAGACGCAGTGTATTGCTACACCCGGGATTGAAGGAGCTAAGAATTGTCTTGCGTGGGTAGGTCATTATCTTATCGTCGTTGTCAAGCCCAGAAAACCTGATTTGAAGCAAAGCCCATTAACATTGATTGTTGTGGATACCGATAACAAAATCATAGTCTTTTACAAACAATTCGATAATTTGTTTTGTACAATCAGTGAAAATGACTATTGCTATATTTTAAGCAACACTGGTGTCCAAAGTACTTGCAATACGTTCATGTTAGAGCAGCACAATATGATTAATAAAACATGCCTTCTTGTTGAAAAAAATATGTACGATATTGCATTGAGGTTGTTACATCGAGACGGCTATGCTTTCTCACCAGAAGCTGCTTTGGTGCGTTTTTAATACGGAAATCATTTACTACTAAAAGGCGAAATAAGTAGAGCAGTTAAAGAATATATAAAGACAATTGGTTTTATTAAACCATATGCTGTAATTTCAAAAATTTTATCTATTTAATATATCATATTAATTATGACTTCAAACTATCTATAAAACTTTTTGAGTGCTGGTTTTAACGTATTCAAATGGAACATAAAATGCAGTTATCAGAACGAGTTGAACCACTAAGTTTTAAGAGCAATCTGGACCTAAAGCAACTTTCAAAGTTATCAAAATTGTATTTCCAATCTACAAATCAAGATCAAGCCGATGTTGAAGAAAACTATTTACATAGATTTTTAGAAAATGGCCCAGGAAAGCTAATAGTAGATCCCGCTACGTGTTTAAAGAATATTAAATCGAAAATTTTGATAAAAAATTTGAAAATATTCTTTGTTTTTTTCTATTTTGGCAGAACATAATGAATAATGCGCCAACATGTTAGGTAGCATTACTGATATGTTTTCAGCCTGTGACAAAAAACTATATTTTTTTTTACTTGTTCTTTATCTTGAACTTTGGCGGGTCAACAAAGTCAGTACCAGCTTTGTTTTAGATTTTTTTTAAAAACATATTACATAAGTTTGGATAATGTTTTAGTAACATGTAAGCTTTATTCGTTTTTAAGTGAAATTAAAGAAATGCATAACAACAAACAGAATGTTGTTATATTCGACCCTAGAGTGGTTAATAAATATGTACATACTCTTATTGAAAACAATCCTGAAGTAGCCCTAAATTTAAATAAAAATAAAAGTTCATTTCTTATGATGCTAAAAAGTTCTTGTACTAATAAAGCAATTAAAGCAGTGCAGCTTAAACCTGTATTTAAAGAAAAATTTATCCGCGAAATAGTAGATTCAGCATCTGAAATTCATTTAATCGAAAATTTCAAAAAATTTGAGGTCCATGTATACAATTACTTTGTTTTCCCTTACCCATCTGTGAGCGAAAGATTTTTTATACGTTGTTGAGCGGAAGACACAATTTTGTGCATCGTGTTTGAGCCGCGTATATCTTCAAAACCTTTATTCAGAAAATTTTTAAATTTTTACTGAATATGTATTAACTCTCAATTATTAAATTTAAAATTTAAATTTTTTAATTAAGCCTACACTAAAAAAATATGTTAAGTTTTACCTGGAATAAACAAATTGCATGTGAGATTAATTATGTTAAACTCGCAAATTAATCAAACAATTGAAAAACGTGTGATACAAACTTATAGGACTTTCATAAGCATTCCAAAATGGTAAAATGCCTTTCTTTAGAAGAAGTCACTATAAAAGTAGTTCAAAGGTCAAAAAACTTGCAAAAAATGTGTGCAGGTAGTTTTTTTTTTACCATCAACCCTTTTTGGGTCATTCCAATTTCGTTCTGCACCTGGCGATCATAAATGATTTGGGTAGATTTTTAGAATATGGCCCAGAAAAGCTAATAGTAGATCCCGCTACGTGTTTAAAGAACATTAAATCGAAAATTTTTATAAAAAATTTGAAAATATTCTTTGTTTTTTTTCTATTTTGGCAGAACATAATGAGTATTGCGCCAATATGTTAGGTAACATTACTGATATGTTTTCAGCCTGTGACAAAAAACTGTATTTTTTTTTACTTGTTCTTTATCTTGAACTTTGGCGGGTCAACAAAGTCAGTACCAGCTTTGTTTTAGATTTTTTAAAAAGATATTACATAAGTTTGGATATTGTTTTAGTAACATGTAAACTTTATTCGTTTTTAAGTAAAATTAAAGAAATGCATAACAACAAACAGAATGTTGTTATATTCGACCCTAGAGTGGTTAATAAATATTTACATACTCTTATTGAAAACAATCCTGAAGTACCCCTAAATTTAAATAAAAATAAAAGTTCATTTCTTATGATGCTAAAAAGTTCTTGTACTAATAAAGCAATTAAAGCAGTGCAGCTTAAACCTGTATTTAAAGAAAAATTTATCCGCGAAATAATAGATTCAGCATCTGAAATTCATTTAATCGAAAATTTCAAAAAATTTGAGGTCCATGTATACAATTACTTTGTTTTCCCTTACCCATCTGTGAGCGGAAGATTTTTATACGTTGTTGAGCGGAAGACACAATTTTGTGCATCGTGTTTGAGCCGCGTATATCTTCAAAACCTTTATTCAGAAAATTTTTAAATTTTTACTGAATATGTATTAACTCTCAATTATTAAATTTAAAATTAAAATTTTTAATTAAGCCTACACTAAAAAATATGTTAAGTTTTACCTGGAATAAACAAATTGCATGTGAGATTAACTATGTTAAACTCGCAAATTAATCAAACAATTGAAAAACGTGTGATACAAACTTATAGGACTTTCATAAGCATTCAAAAATGGTAAAATGCCTTTCTTTAGAAGAAATCACTATAAAAGTAGTTCAAAGGTCAAAAAACTTGCAAAAAATGTGTGCAGGTAGTTTTTTTTTACCATCAACCCTTTTTGGGTCATTCCAATTTCGTTCTGCACCTGGCGATCATAAATGATTTGGGTAATGTTTGACCGTTACTTTTATTAGCAAGATTACCTAAAACCACACATACCCACTTTTGGACAATTATAGTAATAATTATGAGAATAAAACAATTTATTTTTATAAGAATAATAATTTTGAAATAAAAATAATACTAGTTTTCTAGTATATTTGTGGTAAAATAAATGTAATTTTTCGACAACATTGGTTGTTTTTCTTATAATTTTACCAAAGAAGGGTATGACACATTTGACCATTTTGGAAAGCTTATTGAAAGCCCTATTTTTCAATTGTTTGATCAGTTTGCGAGTTTTACATAATTAATATCACCTGAATATTTTTTTTCCAGGAAAAACTTAAACAATTTTTTTGTGTAGGCTCAATTAAAAATTAAAATTTTAAATTTAATATTTGAAAGTTAATACATATTCAGTAAAAATTTAAAATTTTCTGAACAAAGGTTTTGAAGATATACGCGGCTCAACAACGTAGTTAAAAAAAGTTTTACCATTTTTAAATCAAGTTTCATAAAAACTTTTTTATCAACCAATTTGTCTAACAGGTCATTAATAAGGGGAATGGGTAATTGTCTTTAATAAATATTTTGTTAAGTTTTCTAAAGTCTGTGCATAATATTTTGTACCCCGTTTTCTTCTTAACTAATACTTTGCATTCAATTATCTCTTTTAGCCGACGGTTAATCTCTTGGTTGTCATGTGTACCGCATATGTAATCATTTTGCTCGTCGTCTTAAATGTTTGTGTTTAACATTTCCCTAACAACCATTTCAGTTTCATTAATTTCCTTGTTATCTTTTTTGCCACCACCAATAACTATCTCATTAACCGTTGTTCCGATTGTTTTACTTACTATAGGACTAAACTGTTTACTAAATGCATTGCTCCCTGATTCACTAACTAAGGAACTAGCTGTTGTACTAAGTGTAGGACAAAATTGTTGACTAACTTTTTTACTAACTATTTCTTTAACTGTTTCACTACCTGGACTAACTGTTGGACTAACTTTTGGTCTTACTGTTTCACTAAATGTTTTACTTACGCAGAGCACGCAGTTCCAATCGCGTCCCAGGTCACGACGGCCGAACCCGAAGACTCCCGGTCTCCGCAGGAGGAAGAAGCCCAACCCGAACTCGAGGTGGAGAGCGAGGACGATCTCGACCTAAACTTGTTGGGGGAGTTCAAGGACACCGACCTAGCATATAGCCTGGACGACCTATTCGACGACATTGAGTCGCTAGAAGAGGCGGGAGTCGGCACTACGCCAACTACGCTGGTGGAAGCTCCTGAGGCCGTATGCTCCCCGGAAACTAGTAGATGAGTTGGCGAGCTTCACACCGCGGGGGCCTAAGCCCCTATGAAGCCACAGATAATTTAAAATATATTGTTCGTGTTGCAACATCGCTGGCTTGGCATCACTGGTACCCAACCGGTTGAAAGCTCTCTCCCAACATAGATCGTAGGCCCTTAGACTTCACGCCATGTTGAAATCTATTCTCTTGTAACCTATATCATACCGAAGCATAAAGTGAACGCAGCAACAAGTGTTTTTTCAACCCCGAACACCAACATCGTTTTCTTGATTTTCTACTGGAGACTTGGAGGAATTAGCTTGGCACGGACCCGCCCCAACATTTGATCCTTAGAACCGGATTTACCTTCTCATCGTTTTTTCCACCAGCTAAGTTATTCCAAGGTTTTCCATTTCGACATATTTATATTTTTCACAACCACACTCCGCCGAATTGGCCTCCATTTTGTGTGAAAAAAATATATATATATATCCATACTTGACTCTTTTTTCCAATCATAATTTATCCGAGCATAATTATAATATGCACAACACTATTGGCACATTCCGTGCAAGCTCAGCAAAATAAATCGGTTCATACTAGAGGGCTGCATGAATGGCAAAAAAATGACATTCGAATGCACAACTGTCGAAATGAGTTGAATAGAATAGAATGAGCTGTCAAACATATTTGAGTGAATGTGTGCATTCGTGTAGGTCTCACACACACAACATTTGGTCGAGCGAACATGAATTGAATGAGTGCGAATGGTCGGCAGGATTCGGGTTAATTCGAATCACACAACCCAGTCTCATCACAACAGTTAGTGTAACAAACAGTGCCAGTGAGAAGGGTTCTGTAAGTAAGGGTTCATAGTAAGTGCGAGTGAAACAGCATTCTTTATATGGGGCTGTCCGAAAGTGTCCAGATATGTCCAAACAAAATGACCGAATGGACGTTGTGTGTTAAAAACCATTCGAATCATTCGACCTAACTCGGCAATGGGACACAGTAAATAGTGTGCTTTGGGTTCTATTTCACTCAACTTGAAACAACCGAGTGGCAATGAGTGGCAATCTCCCCGAACTATCTCACTCGCACAAACTCAACCCGATTGTCAATTGAACTCATTCAATTCTATTCTATTCGAATACATTCTACTGCTTTTACAATATGAATGGAGCCATGCAGGCCTCTAGTTCATACACAAATATATTTTGCATTGGCCACCACTCTGTGTAAAAGTATACATATGTATATGTATGTGTGCACAGATTTATTTTACTCTCCGATCGGCATATAACCTATTGGCACTTTCCGTGCCAAATTAATAAAAATTAAACCACATACATCACCTTCACACATTTTACATTTCCCGTCGGCGCTGATAATTAATAAAAATCATCCAACGCAATTTTTATTTTTTCTATGTGAACACTTGGCTATGCAGAAAGAGACAGGGCATATGCCAAATATAACATCCACACACACACATATTTAATTCCACATCCGAACATTCATACACATCTTTAATTTCACAAACATTCACCGTGCATAAATTCTGTAAAAGCTTATGCACATTTATATACATATGTACATAGGTGTACATATTTGTTTGCACATTCATCCAAAAATTAAAACATCAAAACAATAACAAACCCGGCTTACGCATTTCGCTGCGCCGACGGCCAATTATCCAATTGGAACAAGCACTTGTCGGACGAGCGAGGCTGCGGGCAACACAACAACAAACGATCGCGGCACCGCTAAACGATCGCGGCATCCCGAAAAACAAAACCCAATAAATATAAAGTGTTATTGTTTTGTTATTAAGTTTCATCCATATCTACATACATATGTGTTGGTTGTTGTGAAATTACGCAGGGCTGCATATCGCATTTCAGAATAAGTAAGGCCAATTAAGGTGCGTTAACACTGCACCGCATTTGCCAACTGCAACAACCTGAAACTCGATAAACCTTTTTCACCTTAAAAAATAACAACAAATTTAATTATTTCGAGGTTTTCCATCCAAAATTAATTTGGACCATCAAACACCGGTCCGATTCCACGCGTTCCCATTTCTGCTGTTTTGTTTTTTTGTTTTTGTTAAACATAACAACAAATTTAATTATTTATATCGTTTTATTCAAAAATGAATTAAAACAACTAACAGCGTTCCGTTTCCACGCGTTCCGCATCCAGTTTCCTGGTTATTATATGATTTAATCTGCTCAACTACACACATATTTTGTTCCAAATATACATTCTCCAAGCATTTATCCATTTTACATCCCAGCACAATAATATATCGCACCCACTTAAATATTGGTATTAGTATATTGACCGTGGTTAAGCATTTTCAATTTATTTCTTTTTGCACAATTTCCAAATCGATAAGCCGTTGTTTCCGAATATATTTCGGCACGCGTCACTCCGCATCGGCAGCACAACTTCCCAGTTGATGCCTTATTTCCACTAAGTCTTCTGCACGCATTATCCAGCGTCAGCATCCACGACCATCGGCTCGTCCCATCCGTTTATTGTTTGTACTCCCACGCGAGTTTATTATGCCAATTGGTGAAGGTGAGGAACCAAAAGTTCAGTTGACCGTCCCAACAGCTGGCACCTCACACCAAGTCAGAGCTAAAAGCGAGTCGTCACTGCCCACCCAAAAGGCAGAACCCAGTAACTCTTTAAGTCCCTCTATTAATATCAGTGTCACGTGAGGACTTTAAAATCCGTGAGATTGCGTCACGCCACAGTCCACAGCCTTAACCTCCTCTTAAGTCCACAAGCACGTCTGTGACACAGTCAGCAAAGCCAGTTGTAACTCTGCCAAGCACGAGATCAACTGCAAAAATGGCTCAGGCTGACGCTGACACAGCTTTGACAAAATTCGTGACTTTAACCGATAGAGTAAGTCAATTCGAAGCCAGAGTCAACACCCCAGCAGACCAACTTCCGTCCGTTCACACAAATAGGGTCCGACTTGAGCAGATACGGGCTCTCTGGGACAAGTTGGAGAGAGAGTTCGAGACGTGCTCTGCTGTCCTCTCTGTATTAAAGTGTAAAGACACGATTACAGTCATGCAATCTTAGAATGATTACTGTTACTCGGTTTTCGAACTGTGCGCGGCAACCTTAAACGAAACGATTGAGAGCGCTAGCGTTCAACATTTGAGTCAGCCTTCAACACCGGCACCTCTTCCTAGTGGGTGCCGCGTTCCACCTATAGATTGCGAAATTTTCAGTGGCGACTATGTTCATTGGCCGACATTCCGAGACCTTTTATCCGCCATCTATGTTCAAAATCCTAGGCTTTCGGGCGTCGAAAAGCTGTTCCACCTCAACTCGAAAACGAGTGGTGAAGCAAAGTCCATCGTTGCGCTATCTCCTTTAACCAACGAAGGGTTTGAATCAGCATGGGGGAACCTGCAGAATCGTTTTGAAAACAAGCGACTGCTCGTCAACAGCCAGCTTAAGATTCTGTTCAATCTTCCCTCTGTCTCCCAAGAATGTGGGAAATCCTTAAAGCACCTGGAGAGCACAGTCCAAGGCTGTTTGACAGCCTTGGAAATCGCTAAAGTAGACACCACCAAATGGGATTGTCTGCTCGTCTTTTTGTGCTCCTCGAGGTTGCCGAAATTGACGCTGTCTCTGTGGGAGCAGTCTCTCCTTCAACCATCCGAGATTCCAGGGTGGAATGATTTCAACAGCTTTTTACAAGGTCGTCATCGAACCCTTGAAGCAATTGAAGAGTTCAAACCTACTGTGGCGGCTCAATCCAGAGACCCACGAACTGAAAGCGGCCCGCGGATTATCCACAACTTTGAAAATAGGGTCACAGTAAATCCACAATCGTGTAAACTTTGTTCAAGGGAAAACCATCCCATCCGTCTGTGTCCCCAGTTCCAACATATGTCCGTCGCGGATCGGGAGCAGTATATAAAACAGCAGAAACTCTGTTTGAACTGTTTTGCAAGAACCCACATGTTGAGAGACTGCACAAGTACTCACAACTGCTACACTTGCAAAGGTCGCCACAACACTCTCTTGCATCGTTGCGGCCCCCCACAACTCCAGTCAGGACCCATACCTGACCTCCAACCCCCATTATAGTCAGTATCCATACCTGACCACCCGCAAAATATACAGTCCACTCCATCGAACGTCCAATCGTACCTCGCCGTTAACACGCAAGGGGTCCTCCTGAGCACGGCGCTTATAGAGATCTGCCACTCGGGCATAAGGTACTCTGCATGCGCTTTAATTGACTCAGGATCAGAAGCAACCTTTATATCAGAACGGTTATTCAACCTAATTAAGCTCCCCTATGAATCTATCCAAGCTCAAGTGGCGGGAGTAAACCAAACTGTTGCTGCCCAGCCTCGTAAGCGCTGTCAGTTCAACATAGCTCCCAACATAGGCCACATATACAAATCGAAGCCTCCGCATATGTGTTACCACATTTAGCCGGAAATCTCCCATCCTGTACGATAACCGAAGGTCCGTTAAGGGACCTGCCCAACCTCCAACTAGCAGATCCGAATTTCTACCATAGTTCGCAGATTGACGTGCTCATAGGCGCCGATCTACTTCCATCGATTCTTCTAGGCGGCTCCCAGTCAAATGTTTGCGGAACACTTCTTGACCAAGAGACCATATTCGGGTGGATTCTTTGCGGCCCAATCGCGAAGAATCCCACTAACAGAATAGCTGCCTTCTCGGCACGACTGTCTGTCGCTGAGTCTAGACTAGACAGCATCCTCACCAAATTTTGGGAGGTGGAGGATGTTCCAGTGAAGTTGGTTGAGGAATCCAGCTCGGTGTGTGAGAACAACTTCCAGCAGACCACTAAAAGGGATGAGAAAGGGAGGTATGTGGTTTCCTTGCCATTTAAAGATCCTAGCAGTATAAACCTGGGACACTCAAGGCCTATTGCACTGGCGCAATTCCTTAGAAACGAGGCACGGCTAAACAAGAACGCCCCTTTAAAAGAACAGTATGACTCAGTCATCCAGGAATATTTAGATTTAGGTCATATGCATCTAGTCTCTCCAAATGACGACTCCAACAATTTTTATTTGCCACACCACGCGGTTTTCAAACCAGACAGCACCACAACAAAGGTTCGCGTCGTGTTTAACGCCTCCAGTCCATCTTCAAACGGGTACAGTCTTAATGATATCCTTCATACAGGTCCGGTACTGCAATCTGATTTGACCACCCAGATCCTCAAATGGCGCTTCTTTAAGTACGTCTTCAACGCCGACATCACCAAGATGTACCGGCAAATTCTCGTCCATTCCGATCATACACGCTTTCAAAGAATCCTGTTCGGCGATAAAGAAGGAAAGCTCTGTGACTATGAGCTTAATACTGTGACTTTTGGCGTTAATTGTGCGCCCTTTCTGGCCATTCGCCATTCGCGTGCTTCAACAGCTAGCCCAGGATGTACTTGACCAATATCCTTTAGCAAGCGACATAATTTCCAAATTCATGTATGTCGACCACCTTCTAGCTGGCAACCACACGCAGCAGTCCGCTGTTCTAGCCATCAAAGAGCTCCGTCTGGCCCTCGAGAGTGCAGGCTTTCCACTGCGCAAGTGGACCTCAAACGAGAAGGGACTTTTGCAAGGGATCCCAAAAGACCACTTGATCAGTTCCGACTTCCTTGAGTTGGAAGAGGCCAGTATGGCAAAAACCCTAGGAATCCGTTGGCAAGCGACGTCTGATAGTTTCCTTTTCCTGCCGAGGGAAATTTCTCTTCAAACAGACTACACCAAACGAGAGGTTTTATCCCAGATAGCTAAACTGTTTGATCCAGCAGGATGGTTATCGCCGTTCGTCATCCGGGCGAAAATTTTCATGCAAGAAATTTGGCTGCGTGAGTTAAGCTGGGACCAGCCTCTCCCGACTGATCTCGTCACAAGGTGGCATGATTTTCTTAAAGGGTATCCAGCCCTGAAGGAGATTCGCATTCCAAGATGGGTGCGATTCCATCCAGCAGCGAAACTGCAGTACCACGGGTTTTGCGATGCATCGCAGAGCGCCTATGGTGCTGCCATTTATGTTCGTGTCGAAACGACCGACGGCTGTTTTATCCACTTGCTTTCATCCAAAACCCGAGTTGCTCCAGTAAAGTCCATTTCCATACCTCGCTTGGAGCTGTGTGGCGCAGTGCTTCTCTCTGAACTAGCTGCAGCAGTTCTCTCCGAAATGCCTCCTACTCACTACGACACATTTTATTGGACGGACTCCACGATAGTGCTTGCATGGTTAAGCAAGCCAGCATGCGCCTGGACTACATTCGTTGCCAACAGAGTTGCGAGAGTTGACCAACTCACCAACAAAGAACAGTGGTTTCACGTGAAATCGGAAGATAACCCGGCTGATCTGGCAAGCAGAGGCGTGTCAGCCTATGAGCTTAAGGACAGCGACCTGTGGTGGCGCGGGCCTGAGTGGTTGCTTCACAACCAAGAGCAATGGCCACGCAAGTCGTCGGTCCAGCTCGAAACCGAGCTCGAACAACGCCCAATAAAATGTAACATCGCTTCTAGAGAGGTTTTCAGCGTTTAAGAGGGCGTTACGTGTTTTCGCTTACGTGTTCCGGTTTGCAAGAAGGTGTCGCAAGCAACATGTCGACGGGGAGGCAGAACTCTCTGCAGCAGAATTGTCTGACGTCCAAGAGAGGCTAATTGTGCTCACTCAGCGGCATGAATTTGCAACAGAAAGCCAGGCCTTGAGCAACAAGCGACAAATTCCAGTCTCAAGCAGCATCTCTAATTTAAACCCCTTTCTCGACAGTCACGGTGTCCTAAGAGCAAGCGGACGTTTAAGAGCGTCTGAGATGCTAAGTTATGATGATTATCATTATCATTATTCCAGAGAGGTGTATTTTTGCAAAACTCCTTGTCCTTTTTACCCATCGCATATCCTTACATGGGGGTAATCAGTTGGTGATGCGACTGATTCGTTCCAAGTATTGGATCCCTAAGCTGAGAAATCTTGTAAAAGAAACGATTAACTCTTGTCGAGTGTGTGCCATCCACAAAAGAAAGCTGCAGACTCAGCTGATGGGAGATTTGCCCTCTGCGAGATCCACATTTTCCAGGCCATTCACTCACACGGGCATTGATTTCGCGGGCCCATTTGACATCAAAAGCTACGTTGGTCGAGGTTGCAAGGTGACAAAGGGGTATGTTTACGTTTTCGTATGCTTTAGTACCCGAGCTATCCATCTAGAAGCTACGTCAGACTTGACCACTGAGAAGTTTCTGGCAGCTTTCTCGCGCTTTTCCGCCCGACGTGGCTGTCCACGCCACATACACTCTGACAACGGCAAAACGTTCGTTGGAGCCTCAACGTCCTTATCCAAGGATTTCATTGAAGCCACGAGAACACTGATCCCAACCCTCCCGGCGTACCTCATATGGGGGGCTATGAAAGGCAGGTGTCAAAAGCTTCAAGACACACTTCTACAAGCAGACGGCTGCCGGGAAGTACACATTGGAAGAACTAACTACCCTCCTAGCAAAAATTGAGGCCTGTTTAAACTCGAGGCCTATTTCTCCAATGTCCGAAGACCCCACGGACTTGGTAGCTCTCAGCCCTGGGCACTTCTTAGTGGGTGGGCCGCTCCTTTCAGTGACCGAGCCCGAGATTAAAGAGAGCCCTATTTCTATTATTAACCGGTGGCAGCGGCTAAAGGCCCTACGTCAGCAGTTTTGCTTTCGATGGAAGGAAGAGTATCTAAAGGAGCTCCACAAAAGAAATAAATGGCAATTCCCAACACGAGACATTCAGACGGGGGACATGGTGGTGATCAAGGAAGAAAACCTACCACCAAACGAATGGCGTCTTGGTCGGATCCAACTTGTGCACCCAGGCGCAGATGGCATGACCCGAGTGGCAGATGTCCTCACTACACGCGGCGTCATCCGACGACCAATCGCGAAGATGATCCGTCTCCCGATGGATGCCACTGATTCCAAGTGACTCTTTCCTTGGTTTCCGCCTCCCAAAATTATCCACTGGCAGACGTTCTTACTAGTCCTAAGTTCATGTCATCCTCTGTTGTCTGTCCTCATACATGTCACAGTCATCCACATCATCCATAACGCATTACGTCTTTTTTATCTACTCCCACAAACAGATTGTTTACGATGGCGCCAACCACGAACCAACACGCGTGCAGGTGCCGAGTGTGCAGAGGCGTGCACGCCTTAAGAAAATGCCAACGGTTTCTCCGTTTTCCGGCACTTAAGCGACTCCGCGCGGTCCTGCTCAATCGGTATTGCGCAAATTGCCTTGCCCACGAGCATTCGGTCCAAACCTGCCGTAGTAAGGCCAAGTGCCGCGTCTGCAGTGGCAATTATCACACCCTCTTGCACATGCAAGAGCCCCAGTCGCCGCGCACATCACGACCAAGACAGCAGCAGCAGAGGACGTCGTCGGCGATGTCGCCACGCTCACCATCCCGTGACTCTGATACAGGCCCATCGTGCTCTGCTATCCTGCAGCGCACGAGTGTGAGCATCCTGCCGACTGCGTCGGTTTTGGTCGGTTCCGATGTAAAACGGTTTGACGCCCGAGCTTTGGTGGATCCATGCTGTCCCGTGAGTCGCATCCACGCATCCTTGGCAAAGGCGCTCAACCTTTCCGTCACCCGCGTGGGCGATGAACGGGTTTGCACCACCGAGATCCGCTCGAAGACGACAAGTATGGGCCGACAGCTGCTGATGCTGGTTGATGACCAGATGCAGACCCGAACGCCGGCCAAGCCCCTTGATCCCAAGGTCCGAGATGGCTTCCAAAACATCACGCTGGCGGATGACAGGTGGTTCCATCCCTCGTTGGTGTCGGTCGTTTTGGGAGCCGACATCTACGCCGAATTGATGCTGCCGGGCATCCGCCCGAGTCAGAATGGGTTGCCCATGGCACAGGATTCGACCCTAGGCTGGCTCCTCTCAGGCACTTGCTCGCTCTTCTGAGGTCCAGTCTTCCCATTTCGAGGGGGGGAGAATGTTCGTGTTGCAACATCGCTGGCTTGGCATCACTGGTACCCAACCGGTTGAAAGCTCTCTCCCAACATAGATCGTAGGCCCTTAGACTTCACGCCATGTTGAAATCTATTCTCTTGTAACCTATATCATACCGAAGAATAAAGTAAACGCAGCAACAAGTGTTTTTTCAACCCCGAACACCAACATCGTTTTCTTGATTTTCTACTGGAGACTTGGAGGAATTAGCTTGGCACGGACCCGCCCCAACATATATTAATCATAGTTCTAAGAAAACCCATACGCCTTAGTCAATAGATACATAGTAGGGTAGCGAGAAAGGGAACAGGGAAAAAACAGCCAAACCGCCGCGCAGCTGCATAAGAAACGGCGAGAGAGAGAGAACGACAAAGCAAAGCGACAAAGCGTACAGCGGCGACGGCGTAGCCGACGCTAGACAGAGCGAGAGGCAGTAAAAAGCCACGTAGGGAAACGAGAAAGCTCGCGACAGCGTGTGAGCCCGTAAGCCCGCGATCAGAGAGCCTAGCGACAAAAGCTCACCTCAGCGGCCGCGCGTAAGCACGCGCTGTGGTGTGGTGAAAAATGCAAAAAGCTACGGCTGCGCTGGTCGAAGGCAAAAGGAAAAACGCCGGCGAGTCAGTCGAGTGCGAGGACTGAAACTGATCGGGACATCAGAAAACCGGGAGTTATTGTTATTAAGCAGAACCACGCGGCTTTTAGGCTAAGCGCGCGGTTCAGTCAGTTTATTATCTGGTGCAGCAGGAAAAGTCTCGTGAGAGCAATTGTTTGTATAAAGAAAATACCAAAATCAAAGACTTGTAACACCATGTTGTTTAGTGTTCTTCGACGCATTCGCCAAATGGGTCGAACTTGTACCCCTCCGGAAGGCAAACACGACGACTCTACTCAAAGCACTTCGTGAGCGTATTCTCGTGCATTTTGGAGTCCCCCGAGTATTCGTTTGTGACAACAGAACGCAATTTACGAGCCGTGCATTCAAGGAGTACAGAAATCGGATGCACCCTACTCACCACACGAGAATCCAACGGAGCGGGCAAATCGCACCGTCAAGACTATGATCGCCCAGTTCATCAAAGGTGAACAGTCCAGAAGGGGACAATCTTTTGCCCGAGATGACCCTGGCAGTGAACTCGAGCATTTTGGACACTACCTACTAAAGCCCTATGTTCTTGATGCATGGTCGCGAACCGAGGATGCCCAAGGCCTTGTACGAAGAAAAGACGAAAGGGAACGGGAACCCGCCCGAGGACCTCGCACATAAGGCAGCCAAGGTGAAAGAAGTATTCGAGGTCGACAAAGTCAACGCAGAACGAGCCAGCGCCGACCAGAAGTGCCACTATAACCTGAGGAGACGGAAATGGCGTCCCATCTTGGACTCGCAAGTGTTGGTCAAACAGCATCAGCAGTCAAAAGGAGCTGACGGCTTTGCGGCGAAGTTGGCGCCGAAGTATGAAGGCCCGTTTCGGGTGGTCAAATTCATATCGCCTAACATCATCCGAATCCAGAAGCCCGGAGAACGCAAGAGACGAGTGGCCAACATCGCAGAGCTAAGAGAACTTCGAGACGAGGGAGCAAACGGATTCGAAAGGGTTTTGTTAAGCATATTAAACTAACATTCAAAATAAAACAATTTTAGCTAGATAAAAGACGTCGATTGTAAGCTGCACCAGTAGGTAGGGAAATCACAGGAAAATTGAAACCGTGAATTCTTCAGAAGAGGATGGACCACATAGGTTCTTTACTTCTTAAGGGGGGAGTACACTTTGAACGTCCAAAAAGTAAGGCGTTTTCGTTAATTTTTTAAGCAATAAAACACTCAGGGAGGGCAAATATGTTATAACCCATTTATTACTCATCCTTTGAACTACAATTTTTTTTTTTTTGAACTCGATTGGCGTCTCCATGTGGCCGGTGCACCAGGTCGCGCGGGCGTCCTCGCGCGGAAGTCGGAAAACGGCGGGGGAAAATACTCCTTCCCATGTGATCCCGGAACATAAATGGAACAAAATCCTGATTAGTAATGAAATTTGGGTTAGAAATACGAGTTCCGATTTTTTTTAAATTAATTTTTTCAAAAGTTGTGGCTTTAGAAAAAAAAAAACAATTTTTTCACCCTAAAAATGCTTACAAAATCGTGGATTAAAAATCAATTTTTGACAAAATCGAAAATGTGGCCACGTATTTCTAAGCAGAATTTAATTCTGAACAAGAAAACCTAGGCGATATCCAAATTTGATGATAACTGGTTAGAGTTTTTTTCCCCCGCCAGTTTGAAAAACCCCGTTTCGAGATAAACGCGTTTAAAGATGTGCATGTACATGTACATGTTCGGTACATGTTTTAGGAAATCGCTTCGTAAAGCGGTAAGGAATATTCTGGCGGACTTGGAGTCTTTTCTAAATTAAAGTATACATCTCAAGGAACATTTTAAGCCAAAAAAAAAAATGAATTTTTTTTAAAAATCGAAGTGTTGTCCCCCCTTGACTAAATGATTACACACAAAAATAAATTTAATTGTTCATAATTAAATCGTAAAAAACTGATTGGTGTTTATCAAAAGGGGATTTTTTTTTTCAATAATAGTTATTAAAATTAAAAATGGGATCAGTCCACGTAAGAAGCTATTTTTTTAAAAGTTCTTTTAAATTTTAATAGCAGTTTAACCGTATTCTCCAAAAAGTATATTTTTTCAGTTAATTGAAAATAGGCCAATTTACATGTAAAATGTAGTAGGGGAGAAGTGGGGGTTGTGGGCATGGGGGGGTTGTGGGCACCCCTACGTATATTTTCACAAAATGAAGATTGACTTTTTTTGGTAATGTCGTTCGCAAGCAATTACCTTATGTATGATTTATGCCAAATATCAAAGTAAACGAACGCGTTTGCTTTTTGAAATGAACGAATTGGTTTTTTTTGTGCTTGGAAAAGGTGGTGAAGTTTTTTTCAAAGATTTTCAAAAGGTTATTAATTAAAGTGAATCGATTAAGAAGGTAAGGTATTTTTATTTAGTCAAAGTATTATACTAAATGGAACAATATCGATTTGAACCAAAAAATTTATGCAAACACATTTTTTAATTACTTCTTAAAATGTCTGCTAAAGTTGGTTGTGGGCACCAAAATTGGGGGGTTGTGGGCACCCGTTTTTTCTTGGCAAATTTTTTTATAACCTACAATTTCTTGTAAAATTGTTTTCAAAATTTGTTTGGAACCCTCTAGAACATTCTTGTAGAAATCTTAGGCTCTTGGAAAAGGATCCTCTCCCGCTGAGAGGGATTATCACCAAAATTTGTAAATTTGCTATCGAGCTTTTCGTCTGAAATGTGTTGACATGCGGGCCAGTTATTACACATGTCAAAATTGTGTTTCCGACGATGAATAACGCTCATGTAGTCTTTGAAATAAATAAATTGTCATTTTGTTGATATTGGTTGCGGTTTTTTTCCATATATTTCCATTTGCAGCATTTTTTCCCAGGGTGCCCACAACCCCCCCAAAAAAAATTTTAGCTGAAAATTACGTTTTTACAAAAGTCCATATGAAATTGTTTCGCATGACGAAATCAAGTATGTTTCTTCATAATTAGTTAGTTTAGGTCTCTAGCTTTACACAGATACCCATATGTCCAAATAATATGCACTAGTTCGGTAATTATAAGCCAAAAACAAAACTATGCCCACAACCCCCACTTCTCCCCTACTATTTAAAGCAATTCATCGAGCTCGTTTTTTTTTTTTTTTTTTTTTATTTAGCGCGTAGTCCCACGGCTTACTTACCCGCCCAACCGACCGGGGGGCGCAGCCGTGTATTGTACGGCACGATTTGCGAGAAGATAGACGCGAGTTATGAAAATATAGGCAAAAGTCCGAGGAAAAAGTAGGATCTAATTTTGTGCTAACGATATTAGTATAAGTCGTTTTAAGAGCGGCAGAGAGTCAGAATTTGAGATTATAGGATAAAGTCTATTATAGTCAGAACATAATACTCTGAAAGGCTCATGCAAGTCATAGTTAGATCTACAATGGTTTAATATTAAGGGTATATAATTTCTAGTTAATCTACTTGGCACAGAAAAGCTAAGCCGACCTACCAAGTCGGCGCTGTCAATATCACCACGAATAAGATTATAAATAAAAATAGTACCAAGCATCGTTCTACGGTTAGCTAGGGAGGGTAAATTAATTAAAAGTAATCTGCTAGAATAAGAAGGTAAGTTAAGGTTTGCATCCCAGTTGAGGCGCCGTACAGCAAAAATTAAAAAGTTTTTCTGTACAGATTCAATGTGATCTATATGTACTCCGTATTGGGGACTCCAGACGGGAGACCCATACTCCAGAACCGGACGAACTAACGAAGTAAATAAGGTCGGACGAAATGTGATCAGTAATCGTAAGTTTTGGGTCCAAAAGGACGCCAAGATCGTCAACCAAAGTTATTCTATCCAAAGATGCACTTAAACCCGTTTAAATTTAGTAAATTATCACGGCACCAGTTTTGAAAATTATTTAGATCGGATTATAAGTCAGAATGGCTGGAAATATCCTTGTACCGCAGGCATAACTTAACATCATCTGCGTACATAAGTACGCGAGAATGATTTATAATTAATGGAAGGTCGTTAATAAATAAAGTAAAAGGAAGCGGACCAAGGTGACTACCTTGTGGGACGCCGGAGGTAACTCGAAGAAGACCAGAAAGAGAATTTTTAAAAAGGACTCTCTTTGTCCTGCCATTCAGATAACTTAAAATCCATCTAAGAAGATCATTTGGAAACCCTAACAAGTCAAGTTTCCGAGCTTAAAGTGAGTGATTTACAGAGTCAAATGCTTTACTAAAGTCAGTGTAAATGACATCTGTTTGAAAGCTACTTTTAAAGCCCTTTATCACGAATGAGGTGAGCTCCAAAAGGTTAGTAGTTGTTGATCTTCTTTTCATAAATCCGTGTTGACACGGAGATATTACTGACCTACAAAGGTGCTGCAAATGAGGAGTAATGACATTTTCGAAAAGTTTGGGGATAGCCGACAACTTAGAGATACCTTTATAATTGCTGGCATCCAATTTGTTACCTTTTCTGTGGAGAGGAATAACAAATGACTCCTTCCAAATAAGGGGAAATTGGGAGGTTTCTAAAGATAAGGTGAACAATTTGAGAAGGGGTTTGCACAGGGCTTCCGCGCAATTCCTAAACACGCAGCCAGGAATTCCGTCGGGACCTGGAGAGTAAACAGGCTTAACACGTTGAAGATCCAAAAATAAAGAGCTTTCGTTTATAGTAGGACTGAATATAAGGTTCGACGTGGACATGGTGTAAAAATAAGGCTCTTTTGGATGTGCGGAAGTAGTATAAGTTGTTTGAAAAAATTGGGCATAAAGATCGGCTATTGCCTGATCTGTGGTTGCTGTTACGTACGCCGATTAGGGCCAACGTAAGACTTAGTTTAAGGCAGAAGAAAACCAAACGGGAACCAATTTCAAATGTGCACAATAGGCATGCCCACGTTCAGTAAGAACCAAAGCAACAACTACGTAAGAATTTGGCCCAGACGAAATATGACACCGCCTCAACAGCACGAGTACGGCCATGCACTCACCGGTAATAAAACACCGCCGGGTTGATCGAACTGGCCGGTATCCGAACGCCGATAATGCAAAATACGACTTGACCAATTGAAATACAGAGGGGAACCAATGCACCTAAGTGGGAACACTTTGGTGTTCGATTCCGGTGACCCGTAGACAAATTTTGGCACGGTCATGGGTATAAAAGACCCCCAATTTGGAGTAGGGGAGAGTCAAGTCAAGAGTCAGAAGCTTGAAGTTAACCGGTCAGAGAGTTGGAGTTTTTGTTTGAATTCTCAAAGTCCGAAAAATACATAGTCCGGGATAGTAACGTCTTCGGCTAATCACGCCGCTCCGACGGCAGGATGTCGGTGCAACTATTACCCGATCTCGGCGTGATGCAGCAATTACGCTCAGCGGCTTTAAAAACACTCACCAATCGTTAAAATATACCAATCGCTATATGTGATGCATGTATATAATTCATACTTCACACTACGTTAAGATCCTTTAATCCTGAAAGTGTGAATCGAAAAACTTGAGCTTAAACTCTCCGCATCAACGAAAATGTGTAAATGCCATGGTCTGATAGATCACCAAAATCATCGAATGTCTGCCAAAAATGTAAACTTCATTTTAAAACTTTAAATGCAAACCACAAGTGACCAAATATATCCAGCAACCATAAAACAAATAAAACCAAATAAAATCATTTAATTCGTGCACGAGCAATGGAGAGTAACCGGAGACTACACCTTCCCCTGCCCGGGAGTGAACTAACCATGGAGACACCACCGCCGTCGACCGTGTTTATTTTGTGCAGCTTTTTGTTTTATATTAGTTTAATTTTTTTTCTTTGTGACTCCGTAAATTAACTACCATTTAATATTCAATACATTTAATATTCCGAACATCCAAGTCCATAGATATGCACGAATATACCTATATATATATATATATATAATTAAATTCCAACCTTAAACAGTGCCCAAATTCGACCGGGAGATCTCTCGACGTTGGAGCCTAAAGAGGGTAAGTTTTACGGATCAATGATTCAAAAATTCCAGATAAATATATATATATATATACTCGTGCTTCCTTTCAATTTTGTTCTTACACCTTTATTTCGTTATTCATATTAAATTAGTAAAGTAATTGTGTTCCCTAAAAAGAGTCTTTATGAAAAGAACTATTTACATATAATATCCCGTTGTAATTCAAGTTTATATCCCAATTGCCATTCCATTTATAGTTATCCTAAAACTTTACTACTTTGAATTTATTAGCGTGAGTTTCCTCTCGACCTCGTCGTAGTACGCCATAAGGTCGGCATCTCCCTGTCGAACCATCTCCAAATTCTGACGTAGCACCCTTAGGGACGTTTTGTCCGCGTATGTGCAATCTAGCCTGGCTAGAGTTGCATCGAAATTTAATACGGTATTGTGGGACGTGAGGAGTTACCGAGCGGGACCGCAAATTTTGTTTTTGATTATAACAACAGCCTCGTAGTGGGCTTCGCTGCCATTGTATTTTTTAAATATTTCATATGCATCTGATGCAGCCTGCCTCCACGATACGTATTCGTCGTGGCTTCCATTGAATTTTGGCAGGGATTTTACGATGTCTAATTTGACATCGCATTTTATTTCAGGGTTTGGTACTGCCCTTTGATAAACCTCAACCTGCGGCGCTTGCATCGTCAGCGCGCTAACCTGTGTTCTAACAGATTCTAACTCTAAGGCAAAGGCGCTTCTCAAACGCTCTTCCTGCGCAGCAAGAGCGGTGCCGACAGCATTTGCGACAATCGCTTGGACCATTTCCGCGTTCATCTCTGGTTGGTCTATGCTCCTTACTACGGGACAGAATCCTATTTCTTCGCTGCCGTCGCTGTCAATTTCTTGCTTCACTTCCCTTTAATTCCAACTCATTGGCAGCTAAAGGGAGCTGAGTAAGTTAACGCTAGGTATACTGGACAATGCGAGGTATGGAACGATTGAGGAGCAAGACAACAGACATTGGTCAGTTCGACTACTAACACAGATACACTGGATTAATTCGGAACAAAATTCGATGTAAGCACAGGCACAATGGATCATGTAAATGTAAAAAAAAATCAAGGAGAAAAGCGAGTGGCAACCTTTGCATGTGTATAAAAACTCACACTAAGCATATAAAATACTGTGTGATTTATTTCTTTATATTATTTATTCAAATAAAAAAGTATAGCTTTGGAACCAGTGTGCGTTATTTGAGGTTTTTGATTTTTTTATTTTATCATGCACTTGGAACAGCTAGTGCAAGTGTACGTAACTTGATTTACTTGACACTATTTTTTGTCACGCACCCAAATAGAATTAAAACTCAGAAATCGAAAATCGAGTCACTTTTTACATAGGAAACTGTATGCACTTGAGGCACTGGTAGTTGTGTGTTATTTATGTGTAGACCTTTAGCTATTGTTGGCGTTCAGCTACTTACGTATTATATTACTTCAGGGGTGGAGTTCGAATATATTTAATATTATTCCTTTGGTTGGGCACCAATTATGTAGTTGGCGTGCCGGCTGGCTGTCCGTCCGTAGCGGTGATGAAGCCGGCTGGCTGTACGTCTGTGGCGGGGGGTCGGTTGACCGTAGTTGCAGCTAGTGAGACTAGCCGCAGTGTATGGAGTAAGTGGCCCGTTGACCCGTGACATCTACTGTAGAGATATGTCGATTAGAGTGAGAGGGTAACTGACCTCTTTTTGCCCCCTGGCCTTGAGACTCAGACTGGTGTTACGTCGGTCCTACTTCGTCCTTTGAAGGACATATGTAAGTTTGAGGGAGTGGCCGCCCGCCAAGCACGATTTGGTGCAGCTGAGCTCGTCGGATTTGGGGTGGGTTCTTTGGACGCCACTCACCTCTCCACACGTAATCAAAGTAATTATTTACGTGCTTGGAAATACTAAATTCTGTTAGTCAGTCTGTCTCTCAGTGTACACCGCCCGCAAGCTTCGCGAAAGCTTGATCGAAATCCGATCGGCAGTGTTTCAGCCAATGCCCTCCCCTTCACGACTTCGCGTGCCAATGGATCATCGCTGGCTGCGCTATATGATCTCCTAATGTGTTTGTTGTTCGTCAAAAGTTATGTCATTGTTCTTGACCCAGTTTTTCCATTTATGCCAGTTCCCCCTTTATTCGGTTTCTACCAAGACATGGTTAATATTCTGTTTACATTATACATTTTATTGGGTAAATATAAAAGTGCATGGTTGAATATAAAAGTGTGCGATTAATAATAAGAATATAAACTGTCTCTTGACATTGTAATAAAAAAATGGTAAATTAAAATGATTAAAAATAATAGTGAATTATTCTTTAAACAAAACAAATAAAATGATTAAAAGTACATTTAATTAAAATTACTAACGGTATATAAAAATGAATAATTGTTTTTCTGAACAAATTAAAATTTCATTTCTTTAAAAAAATACAAAAATTTAAAAAAAAAAAATACAAGATACATGTAAATAAAGAAAAATGATAATATATTGAAAATTTGATTAATTTAAAAGGTAATCAAAAACTACATTTAAAAAGGAAAAATTAATAATGATAAAAAAATGTAATTCTACAGATAATAATATTTCTCCCAGTGGAGGTGTGTGTGTAGCACATAAATATGTATAAATGTATGTTGGTACATACATACCTCTTTAGAGGTCCAACGTCGAGAGATCTCCCGGTCGAATCTTGGGCTGTTAAAAGGAGTTATCGCATAAACATATTCATGTGCATTTGTGTGTTGAATTAAAATTAATTAGGTATTCACTTATCCGATATTATTAAAAAAAAAAACATATGAATATATATATTGATTGAAATGTCAGAAAATATTTTGCCGCTGGGTAGCCGACAATGGTGTCATCTTCACTTTGGAGCCTTAAGGGGGCGCGGTGCGGGACGCGGGGTGCATCACTGTTGGTCACTTTGTTGGGAGCAACGCTCGATGGCGGCGACGACTTCTCGAGCTCACTCGTATTTCATGTGCACCGGGACTTCAGTTATTGTTTTGCTTTTTTTTGCATTTAAATGCATTTAATTCGTTTGGTTTTGATTATTTCTGCTTGTAGTTATTAATGCTTTTGAGACAATTGTCAGTCAGACTTGGATGATTCTCGTAGACCTGGATTTTCGCATAAAATATACGTTCATCAAAATTCTAATTAAATGGAATACTGCGATGACCAAGAGTATGTGACACACGCGAGCGATTTGAGGGTTGTGGTCCACTATGATAGTACATTCTTTAATGGTTTCTTTGGTCACTTTTCCGCCCATTTTTAGGCTAGTTTGAAAATAGTCACTTGAATTAAATCCCTAGGCTATTGGTTTTGATGTCATTTAATATATTGTATTAATTCACAAGTTTATTGTTTTGTGTTTGTTTTACTGACGGTCGGGCCAGTTGGCTGCCAGAGTGACAACTTTGTTTAATTCATGTCCTTGATCACGGCGACTTTGGACCGATCGCTTGTACAGACGGAGAGTGTTAGTACGGAGTACTAACAGAATAACAAATAGTCCAGCAATAAAACACAGCACGTTATACACTTTGGAAATTTCGTCCTTGTGATCAATAATTTCAACATTGTTCACCACGTTGGCAGTATTATCCGAAGCTTTTGACGTTGTAGAACCCATGATGGAAAAAGGATTTAATGCAACTTTCAAGGATATTTAGTTTGAGTTCTGGGCCATACTGGCAGGATCTTTGATTTCAAAACTGATTGTATTTGGTTGAATGTCGCGGTGCCGAGTACAGGTCTTTCCGTGAAGAGTTCCAGGTTCTTGACTTTTCTCTGCTCTCAAAATTGGGGTCTTTTATACCAGTGACCGTGCCTAGCTTCGCCTATGGGTCACCGGAATGGAACATCAAGGTGTTCCCACCTAGGTGCATCGGTTCCCCTCTGTATTCTAATTGGCCAAAGTCTTATTTGGGTCATCTTTGTTCGAGTACCGGACAGTTCGATCAACCCGGCAGTATTTCGTTACCCATGAGTGCATGGCCCTATTCGTATAGTTAAGGCGGTGTCATTTTTTTTTTTTTTTTCAAGCCAAATTCCGGTGAAATTTGTCATCATAGTTCTTATGGGGCACGGGAATGCATGACTCAATGTGCGTATATTGTGAAATGCTCCCCTCTTGGTTTTCTCTTATGCCCTGAGCTAAGATCTTACGTTGGTCCTAACCGGCGTACGTAACACTGGGTACAAAATTATAAGTCGATAACGGTGATAGCCGGAGTTTCAATTATTGAGCTTCAGCTCTTTATTCAATCAGAACATAATGTGGACTAAACTTAAGCTGACAAAAAGTAAAACGTATGGCCCTATGCTCGTGACATCTTCGCTGACCAAGCACAAAATTGCTAAAATCATACGATCGCTGGCCACCAATGGCACGAAGGCACGGCACATAACGGTGCACTTTGCTGGCTCAGCACTTGGACACCATAAGGGTGATACAATATTAGGGTGGTCATACGTGAGAAATATAAGTATAATATAAAAAGATTATTAAGTGATATATAAAAATATAAAAATGGAATGATAAAATATAAAATTGCCCTGCCTAGCTTATGCTGGGAGCTGGTTGTTAATTTATATATGTACGAAATTACATCACAATTACAAATTTTAACGCAAATTTATAGCTTTGTGTTTAAAGTTTAAACTTATATATCAAATTTTAAAATTTTAAGGGCTTTTTTTTCATTATTTTTGCTTCTTGACAAAACCAAAGGTACATTTTCAAAAACTAGTGATGCAGTTTTATAACGTTGGTAATTTAATTAGAAAATACAAAAAAAGTTTTCACTTTCAATGCCTGTTTAAAATATAACCAAACAAGAAGATTATATCCTTGACAGGTTATATCCTTTATAAAATAATACATTTTTTAATACTTGCTACGACTTATACGTCTTCAAACCACATCCTACCATTGACTCCACCGAATTTTAGGTCTCCAGATGTAATATCTTTTCAAACTTTTTATATGGATTTTTGAGCACATGTTCTCCAGCCTTCACTAAGTTTGTAATTATCAACCGACAAGTTCAAAATTGTCGCTTAATACTCTTAGATTGATATCGGTCCATGTTGCATACTTAAATTTCACATTGTTTTGACTTCTCGGCCCGTATGTAGACTTTAGTCCGCCACATATTTATTTCAGGGACCGTAAATAATGATTATCGATGTAATTTTCAAACAAAAAAATCATCCACTTGGAAAAGCCGTATAAACAAACAAATTATACCAATCGGCTACTATTTGTATGATCTTTCTATATCCGCAATGATTTTTTACTTCTTGATTTTTATAAATTTTACTCCATTTTAATAATTACTTGTTAAGTTTTTTCAATCGCTCAAAGAACAATTATTATTATTCTGAGCGAAAAAAATATCGATCAAAAAATAATGATTATTTTTGAGCGTTATTTTTTTGCTCAAAATATCGCTCAAAGTGCGATATCTTCTTTCTCAGAGGTTTCTTTGGAAAACTTTTTACGCAGCATTATAAAGTGAACTTCGACGAACCCAAAAAACCAATTTTTAGATTTGAAAAAAAAAGTTTAAAAAATATTTTTTTAAATATATTTAATAATTTATTTTTAATTTATTTTTTTCGCTCAAAACATCGCTTATTGTGCAATGTTCTCTTTTCAGAAATTCTTTGAAAAAATTAATGCTCAACTTTATAAGGAAAGCCTCGACGAACCCAAAGAACTAATTTTAAGAAAAACAATAATCATTTATAAATCAAAGATTTATTTAAGATTGCATCTTAAATCAGTTAGAACTTATTTAAGGGCTGAAAACGATCTTTCCACGCTCACTTGAGTTGCTGGCACGGCGTGAACAACTTTTGCCAGCATGAATAAATATGGGTAGGCAAACTTTTTTGTCTCCCAATATTCCATAATGTTCATGTTGACGTCAACTGGCTTTGGGTTGTAGTTGTCGATCTCTCGGTGAGCAGCCTTAACGAGTTCACTATAGCTGTCTTCTGCGTCTTCGTCGCCTGAGCCAACCTCAATAGTATTAAGAAACTCACTTAAGAGCGAACAAGTATTTGATTCCTCGAGCGGTTGCGCATTTTGTAGGGGAGAAGGGGGGGTTGTGGGCATGGGTCGGTTGTGGGCACCCCTACGTATATTTTCATAAAATGAAGATTGACTTTTGTTGGTAATGTCATTCGCAAGCAATTACCCTATGTATGATTTATGCCAAATATCAAAGTAAACAAACGCGTTTGCTTTTTGAAATGAACGAATTGGTTTTTGTGCTTGGAAAAGGTGGTGAAACTTTTTTCAAAGATTTTCAATAGTGTATTAATTAAAGTGAATCGATTAAGAAGGTAAGTGTAATGCATTTTTATTTAGTCAAAGTATTATACTAAATGGAACAATATCGATTTGAACCAAAAAATTTATGCAAACACATTTTTTAATTACTTCTTAAAATGTCTGCTAAAGTTGGTTTTGGGCACCAAAATTGGGTGGGCTGTGGGCACCCGTTTTTTTTTGGCAAATTTTTTTATTACCTACAATTTCTTGTAAAATTGTTTTCAAAATTTGTTTGGAACCCTCTAGAATATTCTTGTAGAAATCTTAGGCTCTTGGAAAAGGATCCTCTCCCGCTGAGAGGGATTATCACCAAGATTTGTAATTTTGCGATCGAGCTTTTCGTCTGAAATGTGTTGACATGCGGGCCAGTTATTACTAGACATCGGATTTTAGGTTTTTGAATACGATTGCGTTGTCCAAAAATTTTCGTTTGCAGACAAATGCGTTTCAGATAAAAGAATTTTTTGGCCCTAGTTTTTTTGCATATTCGACCTTTTTACATATTTTGAACCTAAAAGCATATTTCGGAATATGTCAACCTTTTCTACCTTTACCTATTTCTGTTTATGTCTAAAAACATTTCTCAGTCGTGCGCTGTGTTTTTCAGTGATTTTTAAGGATGAAGTGGCTGGAGGAGTTTAAAAGGGCCAATAAAACTGTAGAAGAAAAATTGCGCAGCATGCAACAAATGTAAGTAAATATTCTAATATGCGTTTTTGTCTATCAGTTAATAAATCAATGTAATTTTTTTAGATGATTGTAAACAAAAGTCACAGCTGCTGCAGCATATTATAACTAACATGCACATAAACAACAAGCAAAAACAACATCCAGAGGTAACACAGGAAGAGGAGATGATTTTAATTTAGTTTGTGCCAAGCAATGTAGCAGCCAATATACCATTCAACACTTTAAACAACCCAACATCAACAACTTTTGGAAAAATACACTACCCACAATATTCCCAGCGAAAGCACAATACGAAAAACTATTTGGATAACTGTTCTTGCATAAAATTAATGAAATAAGGAAGTTGGAAACACTGCATATGGAAAAGAACAGCAGGACAGGAAAGTTTATTGCAAATTTAATTGTTGGAACACTGGAGGAAACACCAAAACACGCCATACCTAATAGCTTGTAGGAAATTGAGAAAGTGTGATAAGTCGTTTTGTGAACAGTACACTTAATAGTATTTGGCCAAACGAAATGGAGAACAAAGTGTTGCAAACTAACACCAACAAACATGGAAAACTTATAATTATATATTGTAAACAAACTATAACTAAATTATTAAACATACAAATACTTTTTAAACTATTTTACACAATTTGTATAAAACAAATAACAAAACATAAATAAAAATATTTGTATAAAATATTGTTATTACGTCCGGGAAAGGTTTAAAGGTGTTTTCGCTTTGATTGATTTCTTGAAATCTTGCCTATGTCATTTCACACACTTAATATTGTTCCATTATTGTTTTTTGGGCTGTTGCACAAATCTTTATTTTAAAAAATACAATTTTTATTTTTTCTTTGTTTTAACTGCTTTTACCTGTCCTTTTTTAGTCTGCTTTTTATAATCTATTATTTTTCACCTCCCTCTACTCCTTTTTACTAAGCATTCTGTTCCTCTTTTTGACCTAAAATTGTTTTGATTGCCTTTTAACCACTTTTTTATTAGTCTATTTCCAAATTTCCCTTTTTTTGGCCACAAAAAAAAAAAAAATAGTTTCACATGTCAAAATTGTGTTTCCGACGATGAATAACGCCTATGTAGTCTTTGAAATAAATAAATTGTCATTTTGTTGATATTGGTTGCGGTTTTTTTTCCATATTTCTCCATTTGCAGCATTTTTTCCCAGGGTGCCCAAAACCCCCCCAAAAAAAAATTTTAGTTGAAAATTACGATTTTACAAAAGTCCATATGAAATTTTTTCGCATGACGAAATCAAGTATGTTTCTTCATAATTAGTTAGTTTAGGTATCTAGCTTTACACAGATACCCATATGTCCAAATAATATGCACTAGTTCGGTAATTATAAGCCAAAAACAAAACTATGCCCACAACCCCCACTTCTCCCCTACATATTAACCAATAAACAACAATATTATTTTTTATTAGCTTTATGGATGGCTAAATATTTAATAAAAAGTTCAAGTTAATATGAAATAAGTATAGGTATGTGCATAGTAAGTGAAAATTAAAAACACTTACATAATAAATTTTGTAGATTTTTATTTTTAGTTTTTTATTAGTTTATATGCTTTACTTTTTATTTGCGATACTCGAAGATTAAGCAAATACTGTAAACGATCAAATGTCTGTCTGTCCGAGCATCGAGATCTCGGGAACTATAAGAGCTAGAACCACCAAATTTTGCACACAGACTTTTATGAGCAAGGCGCAGATAAAGTTTGTTTCAAAACCTGACCACGCCCCTTTTTACGCCCACAAACCGGAAAATTGTGGTGTCCACATTTTTAATGCTAGAGAAAAGTGGTCCTTAATGTTGTTTGTATTGAAAATATCTACCCAAATATCTAAAAATTTTGAAAATCTGGCCATTTTCAAGAAATTGTGCATACAAGTGCGTAAAAAATTTTTATTGCGCTCAAAAGTAGGATAAACTTTTTTTTGAAATGGGCGCTAAAAATTGGCTGCGCCCGAAAGTAGGCTACACTTTTTTAAGAGAGCTAGTAAGCTGTTTTTAAAGAGGGCAATGAGTATCGCAAATCTTATAGTCGGGAAACCCGACTATAGCGTTCTTTCTTGTTTAATAAAAATTTGATTAACGCGGATTGGCATTAAGGTTGCCATGTTTTGGAGAGTTGTAGGGTTTTGATCCCATTCCTGGAGCAATGCTTTTTTCAGGTCGTTTACCGTATAAAACTGGCGTCCGTTCTTGTAAACTTTGTTGGATAATATTCTCCAAAGGTCTTCAATTGTGTTTAGGTCCGGGCCACTGCAATAAATATATTTTCCTGTCATCAAAAAAGTACATTGTTTTTCGTGCCGTTTGGATTGAAGCGTTGTCTTGCTGGAAAATCCACTCATCCCCGTAACAGTTTCCAGAAAATTTAATCAGCACTGTTTCCAACAACTCTACATACATTTCTGCATAGGTCCTGGTTTGTATTAAAAAGAGGGTAGACTTTCCAGCATAACCAAATCCTGCCCAATCCAAAAGTGATCACCCATCATGATTTCGTTTATGGAAGTGCTGCCTTGGCTGCCTTTTGTCGCGCCAATACTTTTGGCAGGAGTCAGGGCCGTCTAAGTTAAATTTTTTTTCGTCCCAAAATATAACTTTTGTCATCTCCTCTGACCAAAACTTGTATTGTTCAGCTCATCCTCTCTGCTGTAATGTGTCGCTTCAATAATCTCGGTACAGCGTCGCGGGAAGCATACGTTGTGGTCTCGTTTTCTTTTCAAACTTGATTGATATGATTTGAGATATGTCAAGCTTCAGTTGACTTTTAATCTTCATGCAAGACTTGTTGTCTTGAACAGCTAGAAGCCAAATTTGCCTTTTGCACCTTGCATTGATTTCTGAAGGTCTTTCGCTTTATTTTCCCATACATCTCCGGATTTTTAAGGAAGTTCGAAATTGTGTTTTTATGCCGATTAAGTCTGGCGGCAATATAAGAGATGTTCTTGCCAGATTCGGCCAGCCCATTGATCAGCCCACGATCTTTCCCCGAAAAATGCGTTCCACGTGGCATTCTACCGTAAAAATTAAATATACAATGCACATTTTTCTTTCCAAACGGATAAAAACAATTTAACTTAGTTTCTGCTAAGCTAAGAAATTTTTTGGTTACACTTCTAAGCTTGCCGACACGCGAAAGCGCAATAATATCAACTTGCACATATACTTATTTCCTTTGAAAACCTAATTCTTTCCCTGAGGTATTAAAAAAATAGTCGTTTGGGTAACAGGTTTTTAACAAGTTTTAAGCCATTGAGTGGACCGACACTAGGGTGAAAAACGCACTCTCAAACCATCACGACACCTCCACCGTATTTAATAATATTATGGGTATATATTTGTTAGATATCGGTGGTTACTGATCGTCTGACTTGCAGAATACTAAAATTGTCTGTCCAAAATTTGTGATGAATTTTGGGAACCTTTTTGGGTTTTACAATTGCACTTTTATTTTACTTTTATCCCACAAACCGTTGCCTTGCAATCTGAGACGCACTACTTCATTGCTTTCAACTTTACCACATTAAAGTTTTTCATTCCCCCAACCGTTCTTGGTGAAATTAGGGCCCTTTGACCATGAGGATCGAGTTTGTTCTTCATTTTAATGTTTATTTTTTTTATTTTAATGTTATTTTAATAGATCTGTAAAGTTTTTTTCATTAGCTTGTAACCGGCAATAAAGCTTCCTTCTTGCTTAATGGGATGATGATTCCCTCAACCGTTCATGGTGAAATAAAGGCCCTTTGACCGTGAGGATCGAATTTATTATTTATATTAATTACGTTCTTAAATATTTTAATAGATCTGTATTGATTTTTTTGACTAAGTATACACATTTAAAATTCGTTCGAGCAAACATTATATCAGTTAACGTTTTTCGTTTAGTGTAAAGTCTATCAAAATAAAATTTTTCCAAAATATTTACAGCTGTGTTCAATGAAATAGTAGTGCCGCACCTCACCTTTTTGAAAACAATTTTTGAAACACTTTCGGGCTTCGAAGTTAAACGAGCGAAAGCATTTAAAAACCGAAAAAGTTTTGTTACATTCCAAACCCTTTTTTTTGTTTTTCATGATTTATTAACAATAGTTTTCAAAATTGCTGTTCATAAAAATAGTAGTGCTGGGAGCAGGGTCTTCAGCTCGAGGGACGAAGTGTCCGCAAAAATAGGGTTAACCCAGAGATATCAGTTCCAAAACTGACTTTTTTAATTGATAACGAAATAGTCTGCAAACGTTCCATAGAAACCAGGCACGAATCCAGAAATTTGTTTCGGGGGTTGCTCAAGGACAAAAATTAATCAAAAAAATGTGGACTTATTTGAATAGATTCAGAAAAACACAAGGAGGATCGAGGATTTCGGGCACCCCGGGCACCCCCTGGATACGTGCCTGATAGAAACCGTCAGCCGAATAGGGCGAGATCATAACATTTGAAGCCCATCTAACTCGGAAGAACTTGGTCCCCAAGAACTGGTGAGATAGTTCGAAGGGAAGCTTAGCTGGGGCCACCAGGCGGGTCGCAGGTTGCGGATAGCGAACGGCCTTCCGGGAAGGTTAAGCGAATAAGCGTAAGCGAATAAGCAACCCCGGACAAACAGCGGGTATACCTACGAAGGTATACCGACAAGACGCTTGTTCGGCCGTTTTACCACCGTACACACCCCTCCCTCACAACTACCTACCACCATCCTATCCCCCATCTCACCTTGGCGACTAAGGTGTCATCCGACCCGTGCCGATAGTCAGCCTGGCTGAGGGCCCGAATCAACAAACAGCCCAGTCGCAAACGGAGGGTTCAGACAAGTGGCGACCGTCTGTCCTAACTGCGCCTTACCCGGATACGGCGGATCTCTGCCCGGGCGGACCTATATTTCTCCGCAACTCGTGGGAACTCATGAAGTCCAACAAGAATACGTTAAAAATCCCGCAGGATATCCCTGCAACCGGTGTCGCAAGACACTTCGAGGACAGATCCCTCGACGGCGAGAGACCCCAGGCGGCAGCGCACACGCCTAGGATCCCACCAGCAGTTCAGGCCAGACCTGCGCTGCAGGTGTTCCCAGCCAGAGAGCGTGGTGTGCCAGCAGGACTTACCCTGCCAGCACGTCCACCTCTAGCGTCTGATAGGCCACAATCTATTAGACAGCTGAAGAAGCAAGACGCCCTGCCAGCCCTAGGACAGCCCGGAGGACTGGATGACCCGAAAGGCAAGTGGTACCTGCCAGGCGTCAAAAGTTGAGCCAGGAGGAGGCCTTAAGGAAGGCAAAGGAGCCGAGGGAGCAACCGGCATTAGGAGCAACACCTGGCAAGCGGCTGAACACCAGCCGCACACCACCCGCAGACACCCCCAAAAAGTCCAGGCATGGCAAGGCTAACCTCACGGGCCCAGGCTGATGGACCTAGTACATCAGCAGCAGCAGCGGTAGAGAAGGCAAAGGTGCAGGCCAGGAAGATTTCTTCCCAGCCTCGCCGAGACCATCAACCGACACCCGCCGGAGGACGACCCTCTGGCCCGGCACCACCGCCCACCGGACCCCGTCCGACATACGCGGAGGCTGCCAAGAAGGCATCGTTCATAAAGGTGGCCATCCTCCCGAAGAGGTTCCCGGTGGTCAGCCTGACCAATGAGGACCTGTCTGGACTACAGGAGTCCATCATGGACGAGATGCTCACGTCAGCGTGGAGCGGTCCGGTCGTTTTCATGGGGATTTACTTCAGGGTGGGTCACCTGATAATCGATTGCCTGGACGAGGGCACAGCTGAGTGGCTAAAACTTGCCGTACCTCAGCTGCGGACTTGGAAGGGAGTACCCCTTGAAACACGCACGGGAGCCGACATCCCGGCAGTCTTCAACGCCACGTTGTTCTGCCCGAGGAGCGCAGATAGGACGAACGAGGAGATTCTGGCCTTCATCGGTTTCCAGAACCGCGTTCAAACAGACGCCTGGAAGGTCATCTCCAGGAGAAACGACGGAGCTGGTGCACTCCTCGTAGTAGGGATGGACCAGACCGGAAGGGATGAGATAGTGGAGTGTGACCACCAACTCAACTTCCGGTATGGTCACGTCACCGTGGAACGGTCTGAAGAAGACTATGAAAGCTCCGGAAGAGGCGTCCAAAGAAGGCACCTGCGAGGCTGTCGAGGATACCCTCGAACCACTGAGTGTGGAGTCGACGTCGCAGTGTGGTGAGGACAGTCAATCTGTCATGGAGATTGGGGACGACCAGGGGGATGGACACCCCATGTCATCCCAAGAGCTGGCCCAGGAGCTCCTCCTGGATGACAGCTGTGATGAGGCGGAGGTCACCGTGATAGACGGTGGTGGAGAGACTTGCTCGCTCTCTTCACCAGAAATCACGGGGCACCAAACCCCCATCTGATGGCTGCAACAAGCAGCACTCGGATAGCCCAGGTGAACATCCATCGGGCCAAAGCAGCATCTGCTGTCTTGGCCAGGATGATCACCTCCCAACACCTAGGGCTAGTCCTTGTACAGGAACCATGGTGGCACCATGGCATTAAAGGCCTGTACACGAAGGACACCAAGGTAATATGCGATCCAGCAGAACTACCTCCCAGATCATGCATTGTTATAAGGAAAGATATCAATTAAAATATCTTTTCAGAGTTCCTGAGCAGGGACTGTGTCGCCATTTCCATCGACGGCACAGGAGCTACACAGAAGCTAGCAGTGGCCTCCGCCTACTTTGCTGGGGAGGAAGCCTGTCCACCGCTAGAAATACTCGGGCTAGTGGACCACTGCCGGAAGAACAAGATCCCCCTTATCATCGGATGTGATGCCAACGCACATCATGTGATCTGGGACAGTACTGATGTTAACAACGGAGGTGAGCAACTACTAGAATTTATTTTAAACAATAACCTAGAGATTTGTAATGTCGGCTCCACGCCGACATTTGTTACCAAGGTAAGAGAAGAGGTGCTAGACATAACTCTGGCAACCAATTCAATCAAACCCCAAATTAGGAACTGGCATGTGTTACCAGAAGAATTCATGTCCGACCACAGGACAATTTTGTTTGAGGTAACCTTCAATACAAAAAGATACAGCCCTAAAAGAAACCCTAGGAAAACAAACTGGGATAAATTCAGGTCAACTCTAGAGCTAAATCTTTCCAACGAACCGTCAGGATACCCTAGACATCCCTTGGAACTAGATAGAGCAGTAGACAACCTAGGTCACAAAATAGTGAATGCCTTTGAAGAGTTTGCACTAGGCACAAGAAACGGGAAACAGACGCACCGTGGTGGAATGCTAAGCTTGAACGGGTACGAACACACCACTCGAAGGCTCTTCAACAGGCCAAAAACTGAAAGTAACTGGGAACGGTACAAGCAAAGCCCGACGCTCTATAACAAAGAGATCAGGAAAGCCAAACGGAAGGACTATAGAAACTTCTGTGAGGCAATAAGTAACGTCAACGAGGGCGCAAGACTGCACAAGGCAATGGCTAAAAGTGCAACGGATAGTAATTTAGCCCTGAAGAAAGGTAATAACACCTTTACTTCCACGGATCGGGAGAAATTAGAACTTCTTTTTGACACGCATTTCCCGGGAAGTACTCCCATTACGGGAAATATTATTCGTGATCATCATAGAACCGGTTAGGCAAAACAGTAGCAAGTGAACCCTGGGCGAGGCAGCCAAGTCTATTGTAATGCCCGTGACACCAGTGTCCCTATTGGGACCTTCCAACCATTTAAGATCACGGGATTAGATAGGATCTCTCCATCCTTCTCTACAGCCAGGGCCACAGGTTTCTCCTAACCCGCTTAACAAGGCTAATGGTGAAGGCCTGGCCCTAAGGTATCATGCGACCCAAGTGCCGATGGTGCACCTGGCTAGGGTGGCCTTCATCACAATAGACCGGTCGAAGAAGGAGATTATCACCAGCCCAAAGCCCTTCGGATCGCTATCAGCTTAACTCTCGTTTTAGCGCTTAAATCGCTGGAAAAACAGGTGGACTACCCTATTCGGGAACAGCTCGTGGGAGACATGTCTGTACCGAACACGCAGATCATAAAAAGCACGCCGTTCAAGGAGACACGGCACTTCCTTAAATTTCCGGCCCTAGGACCGAGGGTCCAGTTGACAGGGGCAAAGAAATACCTATTTGTCCTTCCTAAACTAGCAGGAGGAATGACAGAGCTCACTGGGGCTAAAGTCAACTCCACCCCGGCGAAACAGCCAACTGGGCTCAATCGCCCCCTGGTTAGAGGCAAGGTGGTGACCGCAACCGACACTCCTGTCACCTCGAGCGACCAGCAAGGTGCTACCACAAGCGCAGCTGCAGCTCAGTCGGGTGCAAGAGCGAAGGGAGGCCATCCACAAGCAAGGCCAAGATGGATAGGGTACGGGGAGAGGAAATCCGCCGCGGCCATCCTTAAGAGGCAAGCACACAGCAACATCACCACCCCCTCAGCGGAGTGGTTAAAGAAATTGGATTGGGCTAAGTCTGTGTTGCCCAATTTCGTATTGGAGAGGCCGAAGGCGGACCCTAAAAATCCCAAACGGCAGCGCTCCCAGGAAAGTGCGGCTCAAAATGCCCCGAAGAAGATTCGCACGCACGTGCCCGTCGTGCCGAACAAAAGCTTCGCAGAAATGGCAAAGGACAAGATCCTTCTAGAAGTCCTGGACCAAGGCGACGCTGAGGGCAGAATCCCGAGAAGCCAATGGAAGTGGGTTGAGGCAGCACTGGCTGTGCAATCTTTCGAGGTGCTGGAAGCGGACCCTGGTCCCCCACCAATCTGCAAAGATGCAGGGTGGTACCAGGGTAACGTCAAGGTGATGGCGTGCGAAGGGGCTAGGTCGGCAGAGCTACTGAAAGCGGCCGTATCTAGACTGGGTGAGGTCTACCCGGGTGCCAAGCTGGTCGCTGTCGACTGGAAGGACGTCCCGAGTAGGCCAAGAGCCGTTATATGGGTCCCGTCCTCCTTTAAGGAGCCGGAGAAGATCCTGGCGATGTTGCAAAGATGCAACCCCAACCTGCCGTCCTCCGACTGGAAGGTGGCGAAGGTGGAAGAGACGCAGGGCCCCTTGCGTCAGGTGGTACTCATTTTTAATAAGGACTCCGCTGCACCCATTGATGCAATGCACGGAGAGCTAAACTTCGGTTTTAGCTCGGTGCGCATCAGGGTGTACAAGTCAGACACCAAGCAGAAGGACGAGCCTGGTGTTGAAGAGGTGCTGGCCACCGAGATGGAGGAGCCAGGTAGGGATGAGGAGGACTGCGAGTCGGTGATATCCGATGCATCCCTTCTCCAGGGCTTCAGCAAGCTGGGTCATGGGAGTACTGACTCCATGGGCGAAGTTTTCGCTGAGGACCTGGATGCTGACGCGACGGTGGTGGAGGCAAATCAGCACGATGTCTCTGAGAGTCGTGCAGATAAACCTCCATCATTGTAAAGCAGCCTCCGCTGCCCTCATGCTTCGTCTTGCGAGAGACGAAGCCGACCTGGTGCTGATCCAGGAACCCTGTATTGTATCCAATAGGATATGCGGACTCAGCACCCCTAAGTCCCCGATAAGTCTGGAGCTCCAGGAAAGGTCGCTATGTGTGGTGTCAGCGTACCTGGCGTACGACATCATGGACCCAATACCGGGTCACAAGCTGAGGGAACTTGTAAAGGTTTGCGAAGATCGTGGCACTGGCCTATTGATCGGATGCGACGCAAATGCCCACCATGAGATGTGGGGCAGTACCAATACAAAGGAGAGGGGTGAGTTACTTTTTGAATACCTCTTCTCCACCAACTTACTTATCTGCAATAGGGGAAACGACCCCACTTTTGTAATCAAGGACTGGGAGGAGGTCATAGACCTAACCCTTACCTCAAACTTCATGCATGACCAACTTATAGGGTGGAGTGTTTCTAAAGAACACTCCTTCTCAGATCACAAATATATCGACACAAAATTATGTGCGCCCAATCCTGACCCAGTAACGTTCTCAAACCCCCGCAGAACCAACTGGCCAGCCTTCAAAAACAGACTGGCTAAGGCCCTACCAGCTCCTCCAGAGCAGATTCCTCCAACGGAGGAACATCTCACTTACCTCACGACAGCCTTCACTGAAGCCTGTAACAATGCATATAAAGCATCCTGTCCAATCAGCAAGCCGAGAGGCAAATGGAGACCACCCTGGTGAAAACAAGAAATAGACAAGCTGAGGGTAGAATGTAGGAAACTCTTCAATAGAGCAAAAAGACTAAGTTGTGAACAGAACTGGTCAGATTATAAACACAGTCTAGCTCAATTCAAAAAGCTCACTAGGCAGGCACAAAGAGAGGATTGGAGAAAATTCTGTTCGGGAATTGAATCCTCTTCAGAAGCCGCAAGATTACGAAAAGGTACTCTCAAAGTCATCCTCAAATCTGGGCTATCTCAAGAGACAGGACGACTCATGGACTTCTTCTAGCGAAGAAACACTTACACTATTACTAGATACGCATTTTCCAGGTAACACCTTAGGTCCACAAACAAGCGACCCTCAACCATGCCACCCGGTCAAAGTATTGGATGGCATCATGACTGAATCCAACATTAAATGGGCTATAAATAGCTTCGCTCCCTACAAATCTCCAGGTCCCGATGGGATATTTCCGGCACAATTGCAGCAAGGGGAAGATCTTGCTGTCCCTTGGCTAAAAGCCATCTTCACGAACATCATGGCGTTAGGCCATATTCCCCCTTCTTGGCTAACGTCCAAGGTAGTATTTATACCCAAGGCCGGCAAAGCCTCACACACAACACCGAAGGATCTCAGGCCAATAAGCCTGTCCTCATTCCTTCTGAAAACCTTGGAAAGATTGATAGGGCTATACCTAAGAACATCAATCAATCCCTCTCTGCTATCTGAATCTCAGCATGCATACCGTAAAGGCAAATCGACAGAAACAGCACTTCACTCTGTCATATCCAGTATAGAAAAATCCCTGCAAGACAAGGAATATACCCTAGCCGCCTTCTTGGACATAGAAGGAGCCTTCAATAACATCGACTCAAGGGCAATAACCAATGCTATGCTGAGCCTTGGAGTAGATGCTCAGTTGGTGAGATTAGTCACACAGCTGCTACTGAGCAGAAAAGTGACCTCTTCACTGGGAGCATCTACTCTGTGCAGGCATGTCAGCAGAGGTACTCCTCAAGGGGGGGTACTCTCTCCGCTTCTATGGAACCTAGCAGTAAACACGCTGCTTCGAGACATAGAAGATGGGGGGTGCAAGATTGTTGCTTATGCAGACGATGTGGTTGTTAAGTTGCGGGGAAAATTTCCGCAAACCCTCTGTGACATTATGACAGTCAAACTAAGAAAACTGTCAAGATGGGCATCTGAAAGTGGGTTAAACGTAAACCCAAGTAAAACCGATCTTATTCTCTTCTCCAATAAGAATAAGATCCCCAAGTTATCTGCCCCAAAACTAAATGATTCCGTTCTAGAGTTTAGCGATAGTGCAAAATACCTTGGGCTTGTACTAGACAAGAAACTGAACTGGAATCTCACTATAGCGGATAGAGTGCGTAAAGCCAACATTGCACTCTTCACCTGCAAAAAGGCAGTAGGCCTCAAATGGGGAATGTCCCCGTCTGTAGTTAGCTGGTTATACAGCGCCATAGTAAGACCCATCCTCCTGTATGGGGTATCCATTTGGTGGCCAGCGCTGCTGTATAGTTCCAAACTCAAGGCACTCAACAGGGTGCAAAGGGTAGCGCAACTATGCATGACAGGAGCTCTTAGAACAACCTCTAGTGAAGCGCTCAACGCTATTACTAGCATACCCCCAATTCTACTGGTGGCAAAAGAAATTGCCACCATCACAGCACGACGTCTGAGAGACGCAAACTGCTGGACAGTCCATAAATACGGACACTCATCCATCCTACCAGAAGGCGCAAACATGCAATTAACAGACTATTGCACACCCGTAGAACACACCTCTACAACGTTCAAAACAGTCTTCCCCTCTAGGGAGGACTGGGCGGCATGCCCCTTTGGACAAAATGACTGTATAAATTTCTTCACAGACGGCTCCAAACTCGACAATCGAGTTGGAGGAGGGGTCTTCTGTGAACAACTTAGTATCAAAATACATTTCCGTCTTCCGGACCACTGCAGCGTTTTTCAGGCAGAGATCCTGGCCATAAGCGAGGCTCTCAGTTGCCTACGCCACTCTAGCCTTATAAACGGAGTAATTAACATTTACTCAGACAGTCAGGCAGCAATAAAGTCACTTCGTGCGCTATCCTCAAACTCGACGATAGTGAACAAATGCCGCAAATCTCTTCAAGAGATGGCACAGCAGTTCGTTATATCCCTAATCTGGGTGCCAGGGCACCCAGGGCAAAAATATTGAGGGAAACGAAATAGCTGATGAACTGGCCAGACGCGGCACTACCACAGTTCTCCTTCCAGACAAGGAGGACTTCCGTATGCCACTAGCCACTTTTAAGCTCAGGACAAGGGAGGGTTTCAGATCCCTTGAACAAGAAACATGGGACAATACCACTCACAGCAACATCAGTCGACAAACATGGCCTAAGGTTGACGCCAAACGTACCAAAAGGCTTTTCAGTCTACATCGCACACAGTGCTCAGCTGTAATTAGAGCAATTACAGGCCACTGGCTCGTAGGAGCCCACGCATCCCGACTTAACGTCCTAAACAACGACTTCTGTAGAAGCTGCAAAAACGAGGAAGAAGTAGAATCAGTAGAGCACTTTCTCTGCTCCTGTGTGGCCCTTATCAGGCGCAGGAAAAAGCATATAGGAGAATATTTCCTTGACAATCTAGCTGAATTAGCAGCTGTCCCCCCGAATAAAATAGCAGGTTTCATTAGAGAAACGGGCTGGGATTCTTTATAAATTAGTGGTTTAAAGGGTATAAATGATCCATTGCGGTATCACAATGGGCCAGTGATGGCCTAAGTGGGCTGACCTTGTGTCAGCCGCCGCTCTAACCTAACCTAACCATCGTAGAACCCCTAGGACAGTAGCAAGTGACTGGGCAACAGCCAAGTCTATAGTTACGCCCGAGAAACTTAAATGGGCTATTCGAACCTTCCAACCAAGTCACCGGGATTAGATAGGATCTCTCCATCCTTCTTACAGCAGGGGCAGGAGCTACTCCTAACCCGCTTAAGAAGACTAATGGTAAGCAGCCTAGCCCTTGGCTATATCCCAAGTGCATGGTGCAACGCTAGGGTGGTCTTCATCCCCAAGACCGGGAAGAAAGATATCACCAGCCCAAAGTCCTTCAGACCTATCAGCTTAACTTCGTTTTTGCTTAAAACGCTGGAAAAACTGGTAGACTACAATATTAGGAGAACAGCTCTCAGAGACTGTCCGCTGCAACACACGCAGCATGCATACAGAGCACGCCGTTCAACAGACACGGCACTTTATCAACTATGCCGCACCCTAGAGGGGGCAGTTGACAGCAAAGAAATTGCTATTTGTGCCTTCCTAGACATAGAGGGAGCCTTCGACAGCACATCACATGATGCGGTTCGAGCTGCCCTGTCTAGGAGGAACATAGATGTTACAACGAGTAAATGGATTGGTAACCTACTACAATCCAGACAGGCAACATGTACACTGGGCTCAGATAACATGACGATAGCAACCAGCAGAGGCTGTCCGCAAGGAGGAGTGCTTTCCCCTTTGCTATGGAGTCTGCTGGTAGATGAGCTTCTCAGCAATTTGCTGAAAAGGGGATCCAGTGTCAGGGATACGCCGATGACATTGTGATAATAGCCAGAGGCAAATTTTAAGAGACACTCTTTAACATCCTCCAACTCAAAAAAAAAAAAAACAAAAAAGTGGGAAGGGGGGGATTAAAAAAAAAAAAACCAAAAAAAAAAATAGTTCCCTTTTAGAAACTACAGAGGATCTGTGACAAATCTCATTGCTAGGAATTCCTATAGAAACTAGCCGAGAGGTTAAGTATCTAGGAATCACTTTAGATAGTATGTGGGAAAAGTGCTATAGAGCTCTCTATACCTGTCGAAAAATTACTGGAAAATCCGGGAAAAAACCCCACAAAAAAAAAAAAAAAAAAAAAAAAAAATTAAAAAAAAAAAAAAAAAAAAAAAAAAAAAAAAAAAAAAAAAAAAAAAAAAAAAAAAAAAAAAAAAAAAAAAAAAAAAAAAAAAAAAAAAAAATATTTTATAAAAGAAAAAAAAAAAAAAAAGACCTGTCACACCCTTAGAAGTTCTGATGGAGCTAACACCACTCCATTATTAAATTGAACTTCAACGCAAAGCTACCCTCCTGAGAATAAGCACTGAGGGCACGGGTAGTGGTTGCATTCTAAATAACAGGGATGCGACTAATCTGTTAGGTGAGGTGCCCCTAATACTTCACCCTAGGGATGAAATGACAGCCGAATTAATCTTCGAGCTGAACTTCACAGCACACTTAGGCAATAAGAAAGATTGGACCACATTGTCCGAAGTGCACCCTATGGCTAAACACACCATAGCATGGTACACAGATGGATCCCTGACACAAAAAGGCACTGGCCTTGGAGTGGTAGGGCCCCGCATAAAATACCACGAATCCCTTGGCCAATACACCAGCATATTCCAGGCTGAGGTATGCGCTATTGGACGTTGTGCAGAGCTCAACATACAGCGTGGATATAAGAATAAGGACATCTCGATCCTTTCGGACAGTCGAGCAGCAATTACTGCTCTATGCAGTAATAAAGTCACCTCAAAGATAGTCCTAGAGGTGAAGAGTAAACTAAAACCGTTTGGGCAGTCTTAATAGAGCCCTCAGATGGATTCCGGGTCATAGGGACATATCCCGAAATGAAATTGCCCATAAAATGGCAAAACTAGGAGCCGAACAGCCCCTGATAGGACCAGAACCCCACTGTGGCATAGGAAGGCACACAAAAAAAAAATACATTAGGAAAGAGGAAGGCACCATGAGGCAGGAACAATGGAGGAATACCCCAGGCCTAAGGCAAGCCAAAACTCTAATAGAAAACTATAACAAGAAGAGGTTCGAGGAACTTATGCAACTAGGGAAGAATTCACTTAGGATCGTTACCGGATTACTAACCGGGCACTGCAGACTGAAAAGTCACGTAGGTAAGTGTGGAAATAACCACTTCACAAGCAAAAGATATTTGTCCAAACACAATCTGGTCACATTAGAACTGTGCCTTTTTTCTCGCTCTTATCTTTCATTCTTATTGTCCTCACTTGCGTTTTGAAATTTGAACGGACCAGTTGATATAAATTAAAAAGGAAGAAATTAAAGAAACAAAGTATTGATAAAGTAAATTCGACAAAGTGTTTTTATTCAAGTGTGGTACAAGGTAAATGGTCTTTTTACAACAGGTTATGGGCACAGTGATCGCATAAATCTGTAAAGATCGAATAATAAAAACACCGAGAATTTGTCAAATTTGCCAATTGCGGTGTGTGTGTGAGTACATTTGTGAGAAACAAAATGAAACAAGCGAAGCAGCCAGAGGACTGCTATTTCCTTTAAAACAATTATAAGTGAAACAATCAAACATTTGAAATAAAGTGAAAGTTTGTGTTAAATATATTTTTTTCGAAAAAAAAAGAGGATAAATATATGTGAACAAGTGTATGTGTGTGTGAAACCTCGTGGCTTTTTCTTTTTCACCATACTTGCTTAACATATCTTTATGTGCGTGCATGTGTGTGTGTGAAGCCTCGTGGTTTTTCTTTTTCACCATACTTGCTTAACATATCTTTATGTGCGTGCATGTGTGTGTGTGAAGCCTCGTGGTTTTTCTTTTTCACCATACTTGCTTAACATATCTTTATGTGCGTGCATGTGTGTGTGTGAAGCCTCGTGGTTTTTCTTTTTCACCTTACTTGCTCTACACATTTTTACGTACATATGTACTTGAAGGCACTTAACACAATATTTATTTGACATAAATTTTCTTTTCTTCCCGTTTGCAAAAATTACAAGTTACGTTGGAGTTGGAGAGAGAAGTATTCCGTATGGAAGTTTCGTATCAAGGCACTTTTAGCAGAAAACGATATTTTATATGTACTAGAGAAGGAGAAGCCAGAAAAGGAAGATGAAAAATGGATAAAAGCAGAGAGAACAGCTCAAAGTGTTATAATCGAATTCTTAAGCGATTCTTTTCTTTCTCTTGCTGACAATAATTCAACTGCAAAGGAAATTTTTGAAAAACTAGATTCTGTGTATGAGCGTAAAAGTTTGGCAACACAGCTTTCTGTGCGGAAGCAATTATTAACATTTAAATTAAATGGCGACACTCCACTTATTATTCATTTCAATAAGTTTGATGAATTAATCTGTGAATTAATGGCATCGGGAGCAAAAATCGAGGAGGTGGATAAGGTTGCACATCTACTTTTAACCTTACCTTCTGTTTTTGATGGAGTTGTGACCGCTATAGAAACTTTATCTGCCGAACATGTAACTCTTTCGTTTGTCAAAAATCGCTTACTTGATCACGAGATCAAACTTAAGAATTTAAGCACGGACACGAGCAGTAAAGTTCTACAAGCTACATCTTTAAATACTAATAAACCAAAAGCATTGCATGTAAAATCGAAGTTCAAGGCCCAACTCTCTAAGAACTTTAAATTATATTTGAAATGTCACCATTGTGGGAAAAAAGGGCACTTCAAAATGGATTGTTTTAGTTTCAAAAGGGGCTTAGAGAATAAAGAAAAGGAAAAACAAGCCCAAGTAGCAAATGCTCAAGCAGACAGATCCTTTGCTTTCATGTTGAGGCAGGGCAAGGGTTTTACAGGTGGTGCTGACATACCTTTCATATTAGACTCTGGAGCTTCTGACCATATGATAAATAACATGAATCTGTTTACCAAATATTCAACCCTGGATGCACCAATCGAGATTGCGATTGCAAAACAAGGTGCATTCATTTATGCATCTGCAAAAGGAACTGTACAACTTCGCAGCAAGCTTAATGCGAACATTACACTGGAAAATGTTCTATTCTGCAAAGATGTTCCACAAAATTTACTGTCCGTCTCGAAGATGCAAGCTGCAGGTATGCAAATTGAATTCAAGTCAAAGGGAGTAAGAATTTCAAAGAATGGACAAGGAATTTTTGAAGGTATGTGTGAAAGTAATGTATCGATTGTTAATTTTAAAATGAACCATTCAGCTTATGCAACTGAATCTAATAAAAATCAAAACTATAGTTTGTGAAGCTCATTTCAACTTAAAGGTTGTAAATCTTTACATCGATAATGGCAGAGAATATTTGTCAAATGAGATGAAAGATTATTGTAGTGAAAAAGGCATAAGTTACCATTTAACAGTTCCACATACACCGGAACAAAATGGAGTATCCGAAAGCATGATTAGATCTATAACTGAAAAAGCTAGAGCAATGATTAGTGGTTCTAATTTAAATAAATGTTTTTGGAGTGAAGCTGTTTTAACAGCAACATATTTAATTAATATTACTCCAAGTAGGGCTTGTCAGGATAAGGAAACTCCATTTGAAATGTGGCACAACAGAAAGCCAAAATTGAAATATTTAAAAATATTTGGTTCTACAGTATAGTATGTTCACGACAATGCGAAAGAGAAAGTTTGATGATAAATCATTCGAATGTATACTAGTTTTTTCATTCTGAACGATAGTATGAATAATCTACAATTGTCTTCTGAAATTAATTCAGAGGCAGAGGAGTCAATTATCCCGAATGAGAGTACGGATGGAAAAACTGATAGTTTTGAATCAGATAAACAGCCTAGTGAGACAACAACTTGCAAAAATGCCGATCCAATTGTAATTATTGGTGAACAATTGCCAAGTGAACAAATAGAAGAAGTTGAAATTGAAGTCAGAAGAAGTGAAAGATTAAAGGATAAGCCAAAAACTCCCTATCGGTTATTACACAATTGTTTAATGAATGCGCACACTTTTTGTAATGATATTCCAAATAGTTATAATGATATTAAGAATAGAACAGACAGAACTAAGTGGGAAGAAGCCATAAAAGAAGAATTAGATTCCCGGATACGGATGCACCCACCGGTATGATGGGCGGACCTGCTGACTTTTTGGCCCCACTTGGGGTACCACCGCCGCCATTCGAGTCCCACGCCTTCATCACATCGTCAAAGTTGTAGTCATCGTCCTCGTCGTCGTCGTCATCGATCATGAAGCCGGGTGAGTTCAATCTTCCGCGTCGCTGCTTGTTCATGGGCAGACTGGCCAGGTCGCGCTCCCTTTCCGAGCTGAGGCGGCGCCGAGAGGTGAGCGAGGAGAGGGCTGGCATCGAGGAGGAGCCCAAAGCGGAGACGGTGGAGGGAACGCCTCAAGGGACGACGTCCGCCTCGCTTGGGAGACAAAAAACGGGAGTAGCAGCGCCGGAACGGAGGACTGGAGTTCTCATCATCGCTGATTTCTATGACATCAGCAAGAGCTCCGCGGATCTTGTAGCGCTCCATCAGCTCCTTGGTCTTCTCCTCGTCCTCGTCGCCCAGGCTGTACTTCTTCTTGAGATCCTTTTTGATTTTTATAACTGCAATGTTGAACAGCTCGACGCGGCGATCCTTCCAATAGCTAATCCACTCGGGCTTGTAGTCGTACTGATTGGTATCGCACTTCTTCTCCTCCTGCAGCTGCTTGTAGCGTCTGTTGCAGAACTGCTACCACTCGTCGGGATAGTCGGGATGCTTCTCCAGGTTGGACTCGTACTCGTACTTGGACTGCTCGAGCTGCAGTTCCAGCATGCAGCGGAACTTCTCCCACTTGTAGCGCTCCTGGGCGACCAGGGAGGCCTGGATGGCCAGCTCTTTGGGCGTGGGCAGTTGCTGGATCTTCGGTGGACCGCCCGGCGGCGGCGGCGAGCGATTGGCCCCACGGCCACTGGCGTCCTGGGCCAGTGTGAGTGCCTTCTTGCGCATTTTACCTGAATAAAATGTATGGATAAATTTAATTAAAAGTAAAAATACAAGTATTTCCAAAATATCTTATGTTTTTTTAAACTAAAAAGAGAGATCGACTGACTGAGCGATACTCATTGAAACTATCCCATGAAGCTCAGCCATTAGTGATCGATATTTGCTCCAAGAACGGTAAAGATCACTCTATTCTATTCCCTGCCCACTTCTTTTTCTCTGACTCTCGGATTTCTCGTTTTGTGGCCAATTAGCTGCTGCCACAAAATGAAATCATTTCTCACAGCAATTGCTGCTAGCTGGGCAAAAGTAATTAATTGGACAGTGGACTTCCCCCAATCCCCGAATTCCCGATCCTGTTCCCGATCCCAGATCCCAGAATGATTCACCAAACGGACAGCCAATTGAAGCGAGAGTCGACTGGAGGCCAAAGACTGCAGACTGCAGACTAAAAAATCGGGTGGAAGACTGCCAAGACTGTGACCGAGAGAAGCGCATACTTTCCGAGGCAATTATCGAATGCCAGCGTGTCAGAGCCTCGACTCCCGGTTCCCAGTTGCCAGTTTCCAGTTCCCCATTCCCCATTCCCTATTCCCGCTCCCTAATTTCCCGATCCTCTCCAGCGTCGCCAGGGCGTCGCCGGTTGGGAGAAGCGGGACTTTCGGCCCATCTGTAGTTCCCCTGACGCCAACAACGCCTCAGAGCCGTCAGAGCCGCCACCGCAGCGACGCCAGCACCACCACCACTAGCACCACCACTTGCACCACCAGCACCAAGTGCTTCGTGTGTTGCACTTGTTATGACCACTTGGCCTTTTTTTCCAGGTCGAACTATTTTTGTAATATCCTCTCATCAAAAATATACAAACATAAAATAAAAGAAAACCAATACATTAAATTCTAAATTAATCATAAACAATCTAATATGATTTCTGCAATCCACAATATTTTTTTAGAACTTTTTTAAAGGCTTTCCATGTTTTACAAATTTATATCCAAGCTGTAGTAATTAATAATTATTAGTTGTCTTAAATGTTTGCAGAGATACAAACTTAAAATAACTCAGATTGGGAAGTTCAAAAATCTTACAAATAATTTCAAGCAAAATCTTATATTATTCTGTTTCCAAAATTAGATTTTTCTTTATCCAAATACTAAGGGAGGTCCTTCGTCATCTCTAGCTGGCAAATGGATCTACGCAGCTCCAGAGTCTTCGGTTTCCGTTCCCCAAATTGGCCACTTTCCACTCTCCCCTCTCCCCTCTCCAATCGCTGCGTTCGTTTTGTTCGCACTGATCGTCAGCTGTCGTTGCTTGTTAGTGCGCACGCGTGTCTTTCTCCCTCTAAAAAGCCCGTGTCTCCCTCGCACTCGCAGTTGGGAGTGAGGCGTTGATGGCGATGGCGCTGAAGCTGGCGCCCATGCGCAACGCAACCAAAAATCGCATTGCCTGCGCCAAAAATACAAGATAAAAGGAAAGACAAAAAATAAAAGCAAGAAATACAAAAAAAAAAAAAAAAAGTTAAGCTGGCACAATTTTGTAAGCAGGGACCGAAAATAATGATTAATTCTGATTTCCTTGATCAAAAAAATCACTAAGTTAGAAGAGTCGTATAAAAAAAATCAATTACACCATTGGACTTACATTCGCTTAAACTATGCAAATCGGCCATGATTTTTATTTTTAATTTTTATTTTGTAAAACTCAACGATAATGATTATTTTCTGATTTTTATTTTTAAAAATCAGGCAATAATCGTTATTCTGTGAGTAAAAAAAAGTAAAACTCGGAATAATCGTTATTGTGTAAGTTTTATTTTATAAAACTCAAAAATAAAACTCGAAACGCCGCAGCGGCCGTTGTATAAGGAATTATGATAAGATTAATACATCATCTTATAACGAAAACCGTGAAGAATCAATGTGTATCAATAAAATAGTGTCAATTTAAGGATAGACCGCAGTTTTAATGGATCATAGGTCAAAATTATTAATTTTTCATGGAATTTCTGAGCAATGCCTTATATCAGAGCAAATTGTTTTTCATGTTCTCATAAATTGCACTTGACTAACAAGAACTTGAAAGTCATATTGCGGTCCATGGATGAAAATATTTTTTTTTACGTTTTTCGTGTTATGGACCGCTGTCTTAACCCATTGCGACCTGAAGATTTCGCGGTTTGATTTTTATCAGCTTTTGCTATTAGTTACGAGTTCGTTCTTAACATACAAAACTTTTTGGTGGTAGCTCTGAAGAAGTCGCGGTCCATGGATGAAAAACCGTTTTTAACGTTTTTTGAAGGTGTTGACCGGTGTTGAGGATAGTTTTTTTTTGGCGGTTTTAAAATTAATATCGTACTGAAAAATCGTTATTGTGGAGGATTATTGTAAATTTGTTTACGACAAACGGTTTTTCATCCATGGACCGCGACTTCTTCAGAGCTACCACCAAAAAGTTTTTTATGTTAAGCAGGAACTCGTAACTAACAGCAAAAGCTGATAAAAAACAAACCGCGAAATCTTCAGGTCGCAATGGTTCAAGACAGCGGTCCATAACACGAAAAACGAAAAAAAAATTTTCATCCATGGACCGCAATATGACTTTCAAGTTCTTGTTAGTCAAGTGCAATTTATGAGAAGATACACATTGATACTTCACGGTTTTCGTTATAAGATGATGTATTAATCTTATCATAATTCCTTATACAACGGCCGCTACGGCGTTTCGAGTTTTATTTTTGAGTTTTATAAAATAAAACTTACGCAATAACGATTATTCGGAGTTTTATTTTTTTTACTCACACAATAACGATTTCGAAAAAATAAAAATCATACATAACGATTATTGCTGAGTAAAAAAAATAAAAATCAGAAATAATCGTTACTGTGTAAAAAAAAAAAAAAAAGCAGAAAAATGATTATTTTGTGAGTTTTATAAATAAAACTTATAATGATTACAGTCCCTGGTTGTAAGACATAGTTTGTAGCCAACTATTAAGAACCAATTAAGAACCTGGTATCCCTTCTAAATGAAACTTTAGACAATGGTGATATTCCAGAAAATTGGCGGAGAATTAAGGTTATTCCGGTTCCAAAAAAGAATCTAGACTCCTCAATCATTACAAATAACCGACCCATCTAAGCGTTGTTTTTAAGTGCCTAGAGGGTTTGATTAAATTACGAATGAAAGAACACATAAATAAAAATAACATTCTCCCGCCCAGATCCTTTCAGAAAAAACCATTCTACTGCCCAATGCATTAATTACGTAATTAATAATATATCCAATTTGAAAGCTAGAGGATTTCACGTAACTGCCGCTGTGTTTGATCTGAGTAAAGCTTTTGACGCAGTTAATATTCCCATATTGGGAATTAAATTCGTTAATCTTGGCTTTGATCACACGCACATAAAATTTATAACTAACTTTCTCAGCAAAAGAGTTCTTACAATGGGTAAAGTAGAGGTAACAGTTGACAAATGGGTTAGCCAGGGTAGCTGTCTAAGCCCAAACCTTTTTAATTTATATACAGCGGATCTTCATAGCCTTAGCAACGATTTTTTCTTGGTCTGCTATGAAAAAGACTTCTCGTCGGCTCAGAAAATACTTGAACAACAAGTAAACAATTTTATGGAAATGTGCAATGCAATAAATTTAACTTTTAATCCTGACAAATCTTCTACTTTTCATTTTACTCTTAGAAGAAAACCATCAAACGTCTTGTGCAATAATTTAATTTTAAAAAACGTGGATAGTGTTAATTATTTAGGTAGAATCATAAGTTCAAACAACTCGTCATTTCAACATATTAAAAACCAATTTCTTAATCTAATCAAGTTAATATGTTCCTGCATATGCTCAGTGGTTGTCGGTTTGGAGTACATCCAAGCAAATCACTGCTGGTTTATAAAGCTTACATTAGAACAGGATACGAGTACGCTTGTTCTTCTTTTTCTAATGTATCCAAAACAGTTCAAAGTTGTAAAAACACTCACGCTTACTTCCATTTACGAAAGGGCTTTAGGGCTTCTTAAATCTACACCTGTTAACATTATTTATAGTATTGCAGCAGAACTCCCTCCAGAGTATAGAGTTAAATTTGCTACAGCTAAGGAAAAAAGAAAAGTTATGGAAGTGTTTATAACGAGTTTAAAATTATTTTTGATAGTATAGCAGTAGACACTAATTTTTTTAAGGGCACTTGCTCAAATAAAAAAATGGCTAATGAAGCCATTATTGCTTCCTTATTAAGAGAAATAATAATAATAATAAATAAATACTAAATAAACTAAAACAAAATAATTTGGAAGTTTTTTACACTGACGGTTCTGTATCTCAAAATGGAACAGGTAGTGCATTTGTACATTCAAGATCAAACACAACACAAAGTTTTTTTTCTGACAAAACGCTGTCGTCGCTGACTGCTGAACTCACAGCCTTAGACAAAGCCATTGACTTTGCAATTTCGCAGTGCTATCCGAGAATAGCAATTCTGACTGATAGCCTTGGAGCTATTCAAACGATAAAAAACAAACATTCCAAAAACTATATCTCCCAGAATATAATGATCGTTGTGAAATTTCACCACATTCCAAGTCACGTCAACATCTTCGAAAACGATCTGGCAGATTTGGCTGCAAAAAATGCAAGAATTAATGGTACGTTTGTTTACATCAGATGGTCACTTAATTATGCCATCAATCATATATTTACGCAAATTTAACATGACTGGGAGAGAGCATACAGTTTGATCTCTTTAGAGCGTAACAAGGGTTACTCTCTGTTGATGCCATTCACCACTAACAGACCATGGTTTCACAATAATGAAGATATATTTGATCGTCTGGAAACAAAACAAATGAACAGAATTCTTAGCGGACAAGCGGACTCTAAAATAAGAGTTTTTAACAACGCTCTCTGTGATTCCAGCAACACAATAGAAGGCATCTCACACATATTACTAAACTGCACAAAATACGCTCACATACGACAAAATTTTCCAACACTACTGAAATGCAATGATATATATCGTTTACTTGCCCAAGAACCTCTTGAAAACTGCTCATCGATTACACAATTCACACATGCTGCTAACATAACAATTTAATTCATCCCACCACTGCACTATGGGCCAGAAATTTCACATTTTGGCCAAAAATACCTTTTTTTTTTAAGAATTTTAATAAAACTAGTATGAGATCTTGTTTAGAATACTTCAAGCTAATTTTTTTTTTTATGTCATATTTTTAAAGTTAAAACTTCGTAAAATATTGCACAATTTTTTGAAAATTGCAGCCAAAATGTCGTTGCCTACAGCAATACGAAACATTTACAAAAGTTTCACACATAACTTATTTAGCAAATAAAAAATATAATATCGAAATTATATTTTAAAAATTAAAAAAATCTGTAGGATTAGCTGTTTTTTTTTAAAATGTACTTTGCTTTAATTGTGCAAAAAAGTACCTTTCGCGATTTGAGTAAAACTTTTTAATAAATAGTTTAATCAGTTGTCAAGTCGCCCGGGGGCCCGGGTTTTGTGCGCCTCTCTTAATTTTTTTTTAATGAAGTTTTAAAGTTGAGACCCAATTGGAAGTCGAACATGATTTTAGTGAATTTGTGAACTTAAAAAGGCCTAAAAGTATGCTTCACTCTAAATGTTCTATACAAAACAACCAAAGCTCTATACACAACAACCAAATCGACATTTTGTTGCATACTTGTACATCCAGGTGTTAAAATATGATTTAGCACCCAAAAAGTTAAAAAAATTTAATAAAATAAAAATAATTTTTTTAATATTTTGTGGTTGCAAAAGTATAGACGCAACAAAGTTAGCGGTAAAAATATTTTTTTCCGTTCGATTTTTTCATAAACCTCAAGGTAGTTCTCACGCAAAGTTGGCATATTTAAACCACTTAATATTTTTTTAAGGATATATTTTTTTTTAGTTGCGATCTTTTGTTGTTGAGTTTGTGTTAAATTGGGTTGAATCCCTGTAGTAGTTTTTTTATAATTAAAAAACTAAAAAATAGGAAATATTTTTCAACTTTGGCTAAGATTATTTAAATCTTAAAAAAATAGTACAAAATTTAACCCTCTACTGCATGAGCATAGAAATAATAAAGGAAAAATAAATAAAGGAAAAATTTTTGAATGTAATTATGTGTTTATTTAGGCCAAAATAATATATATTTGGACTTTTTTTTTTTGGGGGGCATAGTTTGGGGTGGGGGAAAAGGGGCCATATATGGCTTTGTATGCATTCAGCTGATTCCAGAGTTTGCCATATATGGCTCTGTATGCATTACTTGCATTACAATACTTCATGTGAATGTTGGTGAAACAGCTTCTTTTGTCGTTGTAGCATAGAAATACATTGCATTTCTCACAAAAGGTGTATGAGCGGAAAGAACAATCGTTTTTGCAGAGTTGCCTTTGCTTTTTCCAGGTGGGAAAATGCCCAATATGGTCCTCCCGAACAGAATTCAATGGAATTTCCTGGTGCTTTCGTCTTTTGCTGGTAGGAGTACCTTCCCTACTTCTACACGGGGATGAAGTTGGAGTACGCGTTACTTCATATAGAGCCATATATGGCGTCCACAGTTTTTTGCATAGAATAGTATATGTGATGCTCACCTATAGTCAAATTCTATTTTTTATGAACGAAAACTTTATATTCTTTTTAGAAAAAAATACTTCTTAGTGATAAAACTGATTTTTAGTGTAGTAATTTTAATTTTAATTTCACCACAATTCACTTTCATTCGTCTGCTTGAGACGCGAGCACAAAACTGATTGAAACTTGAGATAGGGCATCACAAAGAAGTTCTGAGTATAGACATCTAACAGAAAATAATTGAAAGAGAATAAGTGATAACAAACGGTTAAGTATATGTACCGTTTTATTGCAAAAAAAAATTATTGAAAGTGAGAAGCCATATATGGCTTTGTATGCGGTAGAGGGTTAAGTTTTGTTTTTCCAAAAGTTTAATCTTTTAAGAACATAATGGCCAAATTTCAGCTTCCTAGCTACGCCGTGGAAGAAATGCCAGATTTTTGGCCAAAATATGAACTTTCTGGCCCACTGTGCACTGGTCATTTAACACATTAAACCTCATTGTTAATCAAAGCATTTTTAACAACCTCACATCATTACACATTACATATAATTCTTAACAATCATTCATCAAACATTTATAACTCATAAATCAAAACATCGATAACATCGCTGAAATTCATCGTCGTCAAAACTCATCACTATCATTTATGATTTTTGTCCAACAAATAATAACAATTTTTTCTTGAAATCTAATTTTATACTTTGGCGGTGACGTCAACCCGTTAGAAACGGAGAGGCCAAATAAATCTTCCACCTTCAAGGACAGGAAATAGCTTAACAAAAAAAAAAAAAAGGAGCGTTCCGATTGTTTGGTTTTTGATCAAGTATATTAAATGGCCGACAAAAATGGAATCCGCAGGAGAAAAGAACAGATTCGAGGCTGAAGTGGACAGCGGACATGGAGAATCTGCTGATTGACCTGTGGCAGGAGAACTTGGCAGATCTTAGAGGAGCCAGGAAGAACTCCCATGTGTACATAGAGATGGCCCAGTACGTGATGGAGGCTGGCTTGTACGTTTCGTGGATACAGATACAACTGATTGGCAAACGCCCTGTTTTATTTGCTAAACTTTGCAGACAGGAAAAGACCAAAGTGGGGCTGAGCGGCGGGACTCCTTCTGTGTGGCAGCATTACGAGAAGCTGCACTCGTTCCTTCGGACTTTCCGCATCCACAACATGGAGCAGAACATGGTGGACAACAACAGTAAGTTCGATGAAAGAGACTTTGGTTTCGTATGTATTTAAAAACAACAAGAAAGAACGCTATAGTCGGGTTACCCGACTATAAGATTTGCGATACTCATTGCCCTCTTTAAAAAAAATAAAACAAGAAAAAACGGTAGTCACTAGCCCTTTTTAAAAGAGTGTAGCCTACTTTTAGGCACAATCAATTTTTAAGGCACTTGTATACACAATTTTTTAAAATGACCAGATTTTCAAAATTTTTAGATATTTGGGTAGATATTTTCAATACAAACAACATTTATTTAAGCCACTTTTCTCTAGCATTAAAAATGTGGACACTACAGAGTTTCGAGGTTTGTGGGCTTAAAAAGGGCTTGGTCAGGTTTTGAAACAAACTTGATCTGCGCCTTGCTTATAGAAGTCTGTGTGCAAAATTTGGTGGTTCTAGCTCTTATAGTTCCCGAGATCTCGATGTTTGTGCGGACAGACAGAAGGACGGACGGATAGACAGACATTTCAACGTTTACAGTATTTGCTTACTCTTCGAGTATCGCAAATTGCAGATGTGGAGAAACACTTTCAAGACAGTGGTGAGCTCGACCCTGATGCATCCAACTGCAGCTTCAATTCTGGGAGCAGCGCTTCCCCTGCAAAGCGCACTAAACTCGATCACCAAGCCGAGTTTTTGGAACTCGTGCGTGAAAAAGTGCAAATGCAGAGGGAGCAGCAGCAGTCCCAGGAGGAGCACCAAAAGATGCAGCTACAGTCCCAGGAGGAGCACCAAAAGAAGCTGGAGGAGCACCAGAAGAAATAGTTGGAGGTCCTGCAGCAAATGGCTACCAGCCAACAGCAGTTCCAGTCTGAACTGCTGCATCTTCTTAGCGAGTCGAAAAAGTAAAAAATAAAATAAAAGACTAGTATAATAGAGAAATAATTATGTGTTATGATTTTATTGGCCTCTATCTTGACAGTATTTGGCAATGGCTCGATCGTATATCGTCGTCTTTTTCGAACTTATTCACTGGGTTTGTTGCAACTGCATTGTTGTTGGTTTCTACCGCCACCATATTATTATTATATTATTGGGGTGTTAGTGTACCGCGACCTGTTTAGATCTATTGTATTCCCATTCGGAGCCTACAGCTCAGATATCAACCCATTTCCTCGAACAAAGTCGAAGAGTTTTGATGGGTTGATTCTTCCTAAGAGCTCATGTGATAGAGTTCTCGATCCTAAGGTTCTGCATCTTATATTTATTATTTTGCATATATATACATATATATACATATATTTATGCAAGTCCTGCTGCTGGTTATTCCTATCTTACCTAGGTGACTTTTCAGTCTGCAGTGCCCGGTTAGTAATCCGGTAACGATCCTAAGTGAATTCTTCCCAAGTTGCATAAGTTCCTCGAACCTCTTCTTGTTGTAGTTTTCTATTAGAGTTTTGGCTTGCCTCATGGTGCCTTCCTCTTTCCTAATGTATTCTTTTATTGTGTGCCTTCCTATGCCACAGTAGGGTTCTGGTCCTATCAGGGGCTGTTCGGCTCCTAGTTTTGCCATTTTATCGGCAATTTCATATGTCCCTATGACCCGGAATTCATCTGAGGGCCAGTCTATTTTAACTGCCCAAACGGTTAAGTTTACTCCTCACCTCTAGGACTATCTTTGAGGTGACTTTATTATTGCATAAAGCAGTAATTGCTGCTCGGCTGTCCGAAAGGATCGAGATGTCCTTATTCTAATATCTACGCTGTATGTTGAGCTCTGCACAACGTCCAACAGCGCATACCTCAGCCTGGAATATGCTGGTGTATTGGCCAAGGGATTCGTGGTATTTTATGCGGGGCCCTACCACTCCAAGGCCAGTGCCTTTTTGTGTCAGGGATCCATCTGTGTACCATGCTATGGTGTGTTTAGCCATAGGGTGCACTTCGGACAATTTGGTCCAATCTTTCTTGTTGCCTAAGTGTGCTGTGAAGTTCAGCTCGAAGATTAATTTGGCTGTCATTTCATCCCTAGAGTTAAGTATTAGGGGCAACTCACCTAACAGATTAGTCGCATCCCTGTTATTTAGAATTCAACCACTACCCGTGCCCTCAGTGCTTATTCTCAGGAGGGTAGCTTTGCGTTGAAGTTCAATTACACAATGGAGTGGTGTTAGCTCCATCAGAACTTCTAAGGCAGTTGTAGGACAGGTTTTCATTGCCCCTGTCATACAAACGCAAGCAAGTCTTTGCAACTTTTGTAACTGTTTTTGTATGGTGATGAGCTTAGCTCGTTTACCCCATGCAATTGCTCCGTACGTGAGAATTGGTCTCACAATCATTAGGTATAGCCATCTTATTATCTGGGGCCTAGTTCCTCAGGATTTCCCAGCAATTTTTCGACAGGTATACAGAGCTCTATAACACTTTTCCACTGTCTTTTGGACGTGGGAAGAGAAGTTTAGCTTACTATCTAAAGTGATACCTAGATACTTAGCCTCTCGGCTAGTTTCTATAGGAATTCCTAGCAATGAGATTTGTCTCATTCTCTGTAGTTTGTACTTCCTTGTGAAGGGAACGATGACTGTTTTGGCGGGATTTAGGTTGAGTCCAACCTCCCTGCACCAGTGTAGCGTTATCTTGAGTCCGAGTTGGACGATGTCACAGAGTGTCTCTTCAAATTTGCCTCTAGCTATTATCACAATGTCATCGGCGTATCCCTGACACTGGATCCCCTTTTCAGCAAGTTTGCTGAGAAGCTCATCTACCAGCAGACTCCATAGCAAAGGGGAAAGCACTCCTCCTTGCGGACAGCCTCTGCTGGTTGCTATCGTCATGTTATCTGAGCCCAGTGTACATGTTGCTCGTCTGGATTGTAGTAGGTTACCAATCCATTTACTCGTTGGCAGCTCGAACCGCATCATGTGATGTGTTGTCAAAGGCTCCCTCTATGTCTAGGAAGGCACAAATAGCAATTTCATTGCTGTCAACTGCCCACTCTAGGGTGCGGCATAGTTGATTAAGTGCCGTGTTTGTTGAACGGCCTGCTCTGTATGCATGCTCCGTGTGTTGCAGCGGACAGTCTCTGAGAGCTGTTCTCCTAATATTGTAGTCTACCACTTTTTCCAGCGTTTTAAGCAAAAACGAAGTTAAGCTGATAGGTCTGAAGGACTTTGGGCTGGTGATATCTTTCTTCCCGGTCTTGGGGATGAAGACCACCCTAGCGCTGCACCATGCGCTTGGGATATAGCCAAGGGCTAGGCTGCTTACCATTAGTCTTCTTAAGCGGGTTAGGAGTAGCTCCTGCCCCTGCTGTAAGAAGGATGGAGAGATCCTATCTAATCCCGGTGACTTAAATGGTTGGAAAGTTCCAATAGCCCATTTAAGTTTCTCGGGCGTAACTATAGACTTGGCTGTTGCCCAGTCACTTGCTACTGTCCTAGGGGTTCTATGATGATCACGCACAATGTTTCCCGTAATGGGAGTACTTCCCGGGAAATGCGTGTCAAAGAGAAGTTCTAATTTCTCCCGATCCGTGGAAGTAAAGGTGCTATTACCTTTCTTCAGGGCTAAAATACTATCTATTGCACTTTTGGCCATTGCCTTGTGCAGTCTTGCGCCCTCGTTGACGTATTTATTGCCTCACAGAAGTTTCTATAGTTATGATCTGATCTCTTTGTTATAGAGCGTCAGGCTTTGCCTGTACCGTTCACAGTTACTTTCAATTTTTGGTCTGTTGAAGGGCCTTCGAGTGGTGCGTTGTAGCCGTTCAAGCTTAGCATTCCACCACGGTGCGTCTGTTTCTCGTTTCTGTCTGCCTAGTGGACAGTGGTCTTCAAAGGCATTCACTATTTGGTGACCTAGGTTGTCTACTGCTCTATCTAGTTCCAGGGGATGTCTAGGGTATCCTGACGGTTCGTTGGAAAGATTTAGCTCTAGATTTGACCTGAATTTATCCCAGTTTGTTTTCCTGGGGTTTCTTTTAGGGCTATATCTTTTTGTATTGAAGGCTACCTCAAACAAAACATGGATTCTTCTGGTGACACATGCCAGTTTCTAATGTGGGGTTTGATTGAATTGGTTGCCAGAGTTATGTCTAGCACCACTTCTCTTACCTTGGTAACAAATATCGGCGTGGAGCCGATATACAAATCTCTAGGTTATTGTTTAAAATAATTTCTAGTAGTTGCTCACCTCTGTTGTTAACATCAGTACTGCCCCAGATCACATGATGTGCGTTGGCATCACATCCAATGATAAGGAGGATCTTGTTCTTCCGGCAGTGGTCCACAGCGCAGGTCTGGCCTGCACTGCTGGTGAGATCCTGGGCGTGTGCGCTGCCGCCTGGGGTCTTTCACCGTCGAGGAGTCTATCCTCGAAGTGTCTTGCGACACTGGTCGCAGGGATGTCCTGCGGGATTTTTGTTTTATTCTTATTGGGTTTCATATGTTCCCACGAGATGCGGTGAAGTATAGGTCCGCCCGGGCAGAGATCCGCCGTACCCGGGTAAGGCACAGTTAGGACAGACGGTCGCCACTTTTCTGAACTCTCCGTTTGCGACTGGGCTATTTGTTGACTCGGGCCCCCAGCCAGGCTGACTATCGGCACGGGTCGGATGACACCTTAGTCCGGCACCGAGGTGAGATGTGGGGGATAGGATGGTGGTAGGTAGTTGTGTGGGAGGGGGTGTGTAAGGCTACGGTGGTAAGACGGCCAAACAAGAGTCTTGTCGGTATACCATCGTAGGTATACCCGCTGTTTGTCCGGGGTTGCTTATTCGCTTACGCTTATTCGCAACTAAGCTTCCCGGAAGGCCGTTCGCTATCCGCAACCTGCGACCCGCCTGGTGGCCCCAGCTAAGCTTCCCTTCGAGCCATCTCACTAGTTCTTGAGGACCAAGAACCGCCACCATAAGATTGAGCAAAAGTCGGTTTTGCTCCTGTACCACAGCCAAATACGTAGGAATCTTATCCATTTTACCTTTTTTTTCGGATGGTGGATGGTGACCAGTGGGAATCGAAGTTTCACATCTTTCAAAAATCCCAACCGTTCCCCTGGGATGTGCTTTGTGGGATTACAGTATAAGAAAAACAATTAACCAGGTTTTTTAATTGAAGTATTAATAAGTGAAGTAATTAACAAACTTAAAAATACAGTATTAATTTAAATAAACAAAAAACACCTGACGATGGAAACAAAAGACAAAACAAGGAGGCAAGGCAATATTAGGATAGGAATGACGACACTGCAAACAGATTAATAACTAATAATAATAATGTAATGTATATATAAAATATTAAAAACAAGGTCCCTGAAAATCTTCTTCAGTAATAAAAAAGTAATCGAACTGCGTAGGAGAAAATCCGTAAGATAAATGTATTTTTATTAACAACTACGGCCAAAATAACCCACATTTTATTTAACAAGTTCATATTTGGCGTTGTTTTTCTCGTGCAGTACTCAATATAAGACAGCCCCTATAAAACTAGTATCACTTACTGAGAAATATTATCCCGCACTTCTATACGGTAGTCCCAGTGGGATTATCCCATAGTGAGCAGTGAGCCACTGTAAGCTGATGTAACAGCTGTATTTGGGAGCTATTTTCAAAGTTTGTTTACGTTTTCGCTTTGAATGATACTTTTTTCATAGCAAATGTCAAATATTAAAGATGCATTAGAAAAATAAGATCGAAAAACTATCCAGAAACGTGCGATAAGGAACGTTATTATTGGATGGTGTAACAGCTGGGAAAGTTTCGGCACTGCAAAACCCTAAGCACCGTGCTAGATTTGAGTGGCCTGAGGAAATAGGGAAATAGAAAATCGAAATAAAAAGGATTCACGACGAAGATAACTTTGGAGGGACGCTGAGAAAACATTGGAACAATGGCATTCCTGCTCTCATTCCGTTGGTACATATTTCTACATTATCGACAATGTACATATGTATTTTTACGCGAGGTCTCCCATAAGAAAATAGGTGGCATTAAAAAAAATGTAAAAAACATACGTGCAAAGGAGTCATTCAATACCAAAAAATACCTATTCCTATCGAACATTTTTTAAGTGCCATCTCAAGAACAGCTAACCTTTGGCTCCCTTTTCAAAACAAATGTCTTGTTATTATTTTTTGACAAATAGTTCAGGATCGTAATAATTCTTTTCATGTTAAAGGTGTAATTCTTTACACCTTTTTTATTTTCGAAAAATCAAAAATTTTTTTATTGCTTTATCTTAAAGAACAACTCCTTGAGAACATTTTCTCAAATTTTCATAGAGATTCGAGCAGTAGAAAAAAAGTTACAGCACTTCTACTTCGGTCGCGTGTAGACGTGTTTTCTTAAAAACAATAAGTCACTCAGTCGAAAACGATCGAAAAATTTATAAACGCGAGGTTTTGCGTTTCGCGATGCTAATCGCATACCGTAAACTAAAGTTTTAATTAATTAATTAATTAATCTTTACGTACTATCAATAATCAAATGAGTAAGAACGTGGATCAGCGCACTCAACGCCAAAAACAACAAGACGAAGCCCGTGAAAAAATTCAGAGAGAGCAAGTCAAACGTCGACTCTCTTTGGCCCGTAACAATGCTTACTATGCTTTTACAAGTAATACTCTAGAAACGAAAGTGTAAGAAAGTGCAAGTTTACTGACCGCCGAAAATCAGAGAGCTAGTTCTTGCTCTCCCGCCCTGCTTTTCACCGCGCAAACGCCGTGGAGTGAGCAATGCAAAACTCCAACCGAGCTTCTGCCACCTAGGAAAGCGATTCATAGCAGCAGGAGATTACAACGCCAAGCAAATACACTGGGGATCCCGCCTTGTGACCCCCAAAGGGAGGCAACTATATAATGCAGTCATCAAAACATGCAACAAACTGGATTACGTTTCACCAGGCAGCCCTACATATTGGCCTACAGATCCTAGGAAACTACCTGATTTAATTGATTTTGCTGTGACAAAAAATATTTCTCGCAATCTAATATCTGCAAAATCGCTTTTGGATCTATCGTCGGACCACTCACCAGTGCTAATTACTCTTCTTCAAAGCCCGGAACTAATCGAGCACCCTTGCAGGCTGACGTCGCATCGAACCAACCGGCTGAAGTTCAAAAAGTACGTAAGTTCCCACATTGAACTAACTCCACAGCTCAACATCGAGGAGGACATCGACTGCTATGCCGATGCACTGGAGTCTGTACTCGTCGCAGCAGCCAAAGTCTCTACACCGCAAGGGAGGGATGGGCACACACACCAACACAAAACTAACCTTGAAATCGAACAGCTTGTTTTGGAGAAAAGACGATTGACGCGTGCTTGGCAAACCAGCAGATCGCCATCCTCAAACAAAGTCTTAAGGAAGCTGGTCGCAGACTTACCAGGGCCCTAAGGCACGAAGAAGTAAAAGCACAACGCCAGTACATTGAAAAACTTTCACCTACCAGCACCAAGCATCCCTTGTGGAGGGCCCACCCAAATCTAAGTGCGCCGGCCGAAACAGTAGTTCCCATTAGAGACTCTTCAAACAGCTGGGCCAGAAGCGACAAAGACAGAGCTTGTACATTTGCTTTACACCTTCGAAATGTTTTCCAGCCAAACCCTGCAACTAATTCATTCGCACTACCGTCACCAATTGGAACTGAGACGGCGCCAATTCTGTTTCAACCAAACGAAGTTGCAAAAGTCATCAGCGAGCAATTGAAACCAAAAAAGGCCCCAGGCGGTGATCTATTAACTCCCAAAATGTTAATTGAACTTCCACACTGTGCAGTTGAGGTCATTTGTAAACTCTTTAACGGAATTACACGATTTGGATCCTTTCCAAAAAAAATGGAAAAAACGGTAATCATAATGATCCCAAAGCCAGGAAAAGATCACACAGTACCAGCCTCGTACAGACCGATTAGTCTACTCTGGTGCCTGTTAAAACTGCTCGAAAAATGCCTTTTGACGCGCATAATCCCATATCTGAAAGAGCACAACTTTATTCCAGCACATCAATTTGGCTTTCGAGAAAGCCATGGAACAATAGAGCAAGTCAACAGATTAACAACAGAAATACGGACTGCATTCGAATATCGGGAATACTGCAGTGCGGTATTCCTTGACGTTGCACAGGCTTTCGACCGAGTCTAATTCATCTCGATGGCCTTATGCATAAAATCAGACCGATACTGCTGGAAAACACTCATAGGATACTTGAATCGTACCTTTACATCAGAGCCTTTGCCGTGAGATGCAACACAACAACATCCGACGATTACACTATAGAGGCTGGAGTTCCCCAAGGTAGCGCCCTTGCTCCAACTCTATTTCTTCTTTACACCGCAGATATTCCCACGAACGAGCGGCTAACTACTTCCACATTCGCAGACGATACCGCGATCATAAGTCGGTCCAAATGCCCAATTCAGGCAACAGCACTACTAGCTGATCATCTCGTGGTAGTGGAGAGGTGGTTATCAGACTGGCGTATAAAACAAAATGCGCAAAAGTGTAAACACATAACGTTTACTCTTAACAGACAAACGTTTCCCCCGCTAACTCTGAATAACACGCCACTTCCACAAGCTGACGATGTTTTTCAATTGTTTAATCTGTTTGCGAGTTTTACGTAATTAATCTTACCTGCAAATTTTTTTTCCAAGGTAAAACTTAAAATTTTTTTAGTGTAGTCTTAATTTAAAAATTTAAATTTTAAATTTAATGATTTTGAGTTAATACATATTCAGTAAAACTTTCAAATTTCAAAATCAAAAAAAAAAAAAAACTTACCGCGCGTCTCAAGCTAAACTTGAAACTTTAAACTAGAATATCTCGAAATGGTCTTTTTTGAAAAATGACTTTGCGGTGACGGTGATTGGCGGAAAACTACTGAACCGATTTTCTTCAAATTTTTTTTAAATGTTCGTAATAAAATTTTTTTGTGATTAAACGATCAACTCTTCACGCACAAACTTTTTTTTCGCCGAAATTAATTTTTTAGTGAAATTTTTCGTGACCAAAAAGTTCATTTTTTGCGAAAAACTTTTCTGTGTGTACAAAAAAAAAATTAACAAAAACGATCGTTCAAGCACAAGGAATTATACTAAACTAATGCAATTTTTTTTACTTTTATGGTTTCAGTTGACTTGTTTGACCTGGGGAACCGTCACCGCAAGGCTCTTCCAAAAAAAGGCTTCTAAGGGAAACAGCCACCCCTTAAAAACTATTTAATATTTTTCCACGAAATTTCGCACAAACATTGTTAATAAAGTGTACTATCAAAAAATAAAAACATTCATGTAAAGAAATAATTGCTACATACCTAACAAAAAAATACCAACTTTCCTGTTTTTCTTCGCCAAAGAAGGTATATAACCCCTTAAGGGTTAGGTGGGTTTCCCGGGCAAAAAAAAAAAGCACATTTTCAACATTTTTTTTATATAAAGAATGAAATACTTAAGAAAAACTTAAAAGTTTTTTACACATACATATTAAAAGAATAATTTTTGAATAAAATAAAAAAAAATATTCAGCGGTCAGTCATTCTGACGTCATTTCCGGTGACCCCTCGAAAAAAAAGGTGCCTTCGCGTTGTCAGCATAATTCCTGACAGAATCATCGGAAATTAAGAAATCCAAATTTTTTCTTTTAGTACAAACCTAAATCTCGTAAATGAACGAAGAAAACCCGAAAAAATTAAAATTGGATTTTTGGGAGACTTTTTTGGAAAAAAATTCAAATTTTGCTGAAATTTTTAAACTTTTTTTTTTTTTAATAGTTGTTGTGAACAAAAAAAAATCCTTCGTTCATTTATGAGATAATCATATCTCGAAGGCCTGTGCAAAATTTCATCAAGATCGGTTGAGTAGTTTCCGAGAAATCTTGACAACCGACTTTGAAAACACAGTTTTGAAAAAAAGCATTTTAAGTTTTATTACTATTCGGATCGACTTCAAATTTTGGGACAATAATTTTGAGATTCTATTAGAATTTATGAGACAATAAAAAAACGAAATCAATATTTTTTTTTTTGCGGAACCCACCTAACCCCTTAAATATTGACAGTATGATAGTATTATAGTTTTGGGATTGATGTTTTAAAACTTTGCAGTCCCCTGGCAAGATAAAACTGCTATTCATTTTCCCTCAACTGCGGATACATTGAAATAGCCTTAATTCCGACAGAGCTAAATTTTGGTGGACGTCTTTGCTTTATCACAAGAAAGAAGTTGTCAAAAGTTCCCATCGATCGCAGGTGTGCTAACTGAATTATTCAAGGTCAAAAGTAAACATTTAAGGGTTTTTTTTTCCTATTTTGGGTTTTTCACAACAATGGTAAGTTTTATCGAAAAAGAGAAACGCATAATTGTAGATCTTGAAATGCTCTATAAAAATTATCCATATGGGTTTTTCTGAAGGACCCACCATTTCCCAGATATCCCGCTTGTAAGAAACGCGTATTACATAATATGCACTTATACGCCACGTATACACACAGTGTATGGCCTATACTAGTTTTTTTTATATCTCGAGTTGTAGCCGGCTGATTTAGAAGCATGATACCAATTATCACTACCAACAGATCAATCTTTAACATTGCAAAACTGATTGTTTAGGTTGGATAAGTAATTTGACTGTAAGAGCTCGACAAACACAAACTTTTTGAACTCTCGAAGAAATTGCGATGAAAATAATGTTATGTAATAAAATGTTTGTATTCACATATTCAATTTATTTATTATTGACAAATTCATATGAAACGAAGGTAAAACGGAGTAATCCAGTGACTCGTTTCACTTCTTTTTGGTCTCCTGATCGACCTTTCCCATGACAATAGAGATGAGCATGGCCTGGGTTATCTCAACGTCTGTGTTCAATGATCGCAACGAATTGTACAGTGCGGAGGCATTATCGATGAGGCTACGCAACTGTGGGCCATTGGACTTGGCAGCAGTTGGCAATGCGAAGAGCGACGATATGTTGTTTAAGAAAACTAGCGCTGGATTGTCATAGCGCTTCGTCAAGAGTTCCAGAGCCTTCTTTTAGTTGTCCGAGGTCAATTGGAATGCTCGAACTGTCTCTAGAGCTGGTCCTCGAAGACAGTTTAACAGCTGGTTGAACCTCTCGATTTTTGACAGTGAAACTTGATTCCCAACGACTTTGTTGAAGTTTTGGGACTCAGAGAATTTTGCGTCAAATGTTAGCAACGACAACCGTGGTAATTTGATTGCAGCATATGAGCCACATTAACCGTAGTTTCGTTAATGTCAGTGCTGCTTGCGTCAGGTCCAAGCTGCTCGCAACGTTAGTTGCGGTTCATCTCCTCTGGATCCATCTGCTCCATGGTTTCCTGTATGGAAAGTGCGAGTTTAAAATACGATTCCAAAATTGATAAGCGGCATGATAGCTCCAACGGAGTTAAGCTGAAGCCGGCATCCACTGATTTGCTTATCCGAGCCAGATTCTTGCGAGCACTAAAACGCTGAGTTTTAATTTGTTCCATACTAGCCAGGTTGACTTGCAATTGCCGAGCTCAGAAATTCTTTATCTTATTCGAGTTCGATCTGCCAATGCTGTGCGTAGCATACACACAAGGTATGCACGAGCGAGCGAGACGACAATATGTAATGAAAAGTTTTCGGTTCGCCGAGACAGTGGCGCAGGCGTTTGAGCCATGAAGAGGGGTAACGGGTGCACTGCCGATCGGGCTACGTCCGAGGTTGGTGGATGCGCAGCTGTACGTGTGTGTGTGTGGATGGAGGACCCAATGTCGACTCTAACCACGAAACTTCCAGCAGCGGTGGCTGGATGGCAGCGACGACGAGGCGCAGGTGTATGTAGGTGTGTGGATGGAGGACCCAATGTCGACTCTAACCACACAAAACTTTCAGCAGCGGTGGCTGGATGGTAGCGACGGCGAGGCGCAGCTGTATATAGATGTGTGGATGGAGGACCCAATGTCGACTCTAACCTCGAAACTTCCAGCAGCGGTGGCTGGATGGCAGCGACGGCGCGAAGTACTTTTCGGCCTGGCGAACTGAGAGCAAAGTTAAGTGGCGGAGAACATAACCTCAATAACCGCAAATCAACTCCAAAACTAACACAGTCCTGTCACGGTCGCCAAAATGTTGAAACAAGAGCTTTTTCTTGAGTCAGGCGGTGCTAGATTAAGAGTATAATTTTTAATGGTAACTTGGCTTTTTCTCGCTGCACTTAACTTCCTCATGTGAAGGCTACAATTCATGTCTGTCTTTTCTTCTATATCTCCTTTCTTCCTCTCTCTCATTCGTCTGTTCGAGTTGGCAATATCGCGGTAACAGAGAAGAAGAGCGCAATTTGTGCTAACTTACAGTCTAAAGGCGCAAAGTTCAAGTATGCTAATGATATAATTTCATGATATACCAATAACACAGGGCAACACTAAAAAAAATCCACGGATCATTTGCACTTTTTCATAGCATTTGAGTTCTCCTGAGTTCAAGTCCCATACAAAATTATTTTCCATCACCTATATGTTCCGCGGTATAGCGACGAATAGAAAAGTAGCATGTTGGACGAAATTTTGAATTATGTCGCCTTATCCATAGAAGTAACCGTGATATTTTTAGCTGGATTATACACTCAAAACACCACTACACTGAACAAAAATTGTCCCCGGCTTGGACATTTGTCCATGCCTTTGAAATAAGACGTCAAAATTGAAATCTCTCGTATAAGTCATGTTTTTGTCACATTCAAGAACCTTTTAAAAATATACCTAAAATGGTAGAATTTTTTTATTTAACCTAGATTTTGTAGCCCTATGTTCGCTTTAATTTTGGTTTTTATGCCTATCGTGATAATATTTTATTGGAATTCTTATAGCAATAAAAGTACATTTTTTGTACTATTTCTACTACTATATTTTCTCCCAATTTTTGAAAAGATTTCGTTTGTTCTTCGGTTGCGTGTAGACGTGCTTTCTTAACGCTCCAGAAAAACAATTAGACACCACAATCGAAAACGTGCAAAAATGTATAAACGCGTGGCTTTTGCGATTCGCGATGCAAATCGCATATCGTACACCAAAGTTTTAGTTAATTGATTAATTAATCTTTGCGCACTAACGGTAATCAAATGAGTGACAGCGTGGATCGGCGCAATCAGCGACAAAAAGAACAAGACGAAGCCCGTGCAAAAATTCAGAGAGAGCAAGACAAACGTCGTCTCTCTTTGGCCCGAAACAACGCTTAAATTTCTGTGACGAGTAATACCCCTGAACCGAAAGTGCCAATAAGTGCAAGTTTGTTGACCGCCGAAGACCAGAGAGCTAGTTCTTGCTCTCCCACTCTGCTCTCCACCGCTCAAACGCCAAGCGCAACAACAACAGAAACAACAACAGCAACTACTACGTCAACTAAAACGGTCTCTGTCACCAACAATGCGATAACAACTCCACTCTCTTGTTCTGCAGCGGGTAAAGCAACAACACTACCAATTGCAAAAATCGGTGCAAACGGCAATAACAAAGCGACGGGACATGGCAATAAGCCCAAAATAAACCGTTCCAACAAAGGCCATGATAATCCCGGCCCATCAGATGGAAATAGATTTTCCATTCTGGCGGAGCATGAAACGGAGTCTGAACAAATAGCCCCAAGGAAACTAAAGCCCCCACCCATCTTTATCCGGGAGAAGATCTCAAATGCCATAGTCAACAAAATAGTCGAGCTTGTTGGAAAAGATAACTTTTATGTTATTCCGCTTATGAAAGGGAATATAAGCGAAACTAAACTTCAAACAAAAACCGAAGACGATTTCCGAGCAGTTTCGAAGTACCTAAACGATGCCAAAAAGAATTACTACACGTACCAGCTGAAAAGCTGCAAAGGCTTGCAAGTTGTGCTCAAGGGAATAGAACCCGATGTAACGCCCTCTGAAATTACAGACGCCTCAAGAGAAAATGGTTTTTGCGCAAAAAATGTCATAAACATTATGAACAAGAACAAGAAGCCACAACCACTCTTCAAGGTCGAGCTGGAGCCAGACAGCAGAACCTTGAAAAAAATCGCAGTGCACCCGATCTACAAGTTGCAGTACCGTAGGATCGCATTTGAAGAGCCGCACAAACGGAACAGGCCAGTGCAATGCACAAATTGCCAGGAATACGGTCACACCAGGACTTACTGCACCCTCAGGTCAGTATGTGTAGCTTGTGGAAACTGCCACGGCTCCGAACTCTGCCCTGCCAACAAGGAAGACGCTCTCACGAAAAAGTGTGTTAACTGTCAAGAAAACCACACAGCGAACTACAGAGGCTGTCCAGTCTACAAGGAGATGAAAAGTCGGATGCAACGAGCGACAACGGCACGCTTACCACAAGAACGACGCCTGAAGTTTACTTTGGCAAAGCAGCCAGGTCCTCCTTTGGCCCTTCAATTGCCACCAACGGCGTTTCTTACGCCAGTGCTCTACTATCTTGTTACAAATGCTTGCAGCTCAGCAGTCCAAATAAACCATGCCTAGTCTTCGAATAACTCTGTGGAACGCCAATGGTGTTTCACGGCATAAAACTGAAATAACTCAATTTCTGAACGAAAACCACATCGACGTTATGTTGCTGGCAGAAACGCATCTCACCAGCAAATATAACTTTCAAATACGGGGATACACGTTCTACAGCACCGATCATCCAGATGGTAAAGCACATGGCGGAACTGGCATCTTAATAAGAGACCGCATCAAACACCACTTTCACCAAAGGTTTTTCAAAAAATTACTTGCAAGCTACATCGATAAAATTACAGTTGGGCAACTGCAACCTTGCCATTGCCGCTGTTTACTGCCCACCCCGTTTTACAGTCTCCGATAATCAATTAATGGACTTCTACAATTCACTTGGAGAGCGATTCATAGCAGCAGGAGATTACAACGCCAAGCACACGTACTGGGGATCCCGCCTTGTGACCCCCAAAAGGAGGCAACTATATAATGCACTCATCAAAACATGCAACAAACTGGATTACGTTTCACCAGGCAGCCCTACATATTGGCCTACAGATCCTAGGAAACTACCTGATTTAATTGATTTTGCTGTGACAAAAAATATTTCTCGCAATCTAATATCTGCAAAATCGCTTTTAGATCTATCGTCGGACCACTCACCAGTGCTAATTACTCTTCTTCAAAGCCCGGAAGTAGTCGAGCACCCTCGCAGGCTGACGTTGCACCAAACCAACTGGCTGAAGTTCAAAAAATAAGTAAGTTCCCACATTGAACTAACTCCACAGCTCAACATCAAGAAGGACATCGTCTGCCTTGCCGATGCACTGGAGTTTGTACTCATCGCAGCAGCCAAAGTCTCTACACCGCAAGGGAGGGATGGGCACACTTACCAACATAAAACTAATCTTTTTTTTTTTTTTTTTTTTTCGCGCGTAGTCCTACGGCCCACTTACCCGCCCAACCGACCGGGGGGCGCAGCCGTGTATCGTACGGCACGATTCGCGAGAGGATAGACGCGAGTTATGAAAAGATAGGCAAAAGTCCGAGGAAAAGTAGGATCTAATTTTGTGCTAACGAAGTTAGTATAAGTCGTTTTAAGAGCGGCAGAGAGTCAGAATTTGAGATTATAGGATAAAGTCTATTATAGTCAGAACATAATACTCTGAAAGGCTCATGCAAGTCATAGTTAGATCTACAGTGGTTTAATGTTAAGGGTATATAATTTCTAGTTAATCTACTTGGCACAGAAAAGTTAAGCCGACCTACCAAGTCGGCACTGTCAATATCACCACGAATAAGATTATAAATAAAAATAGTACCAAGCATCGTTCTACGGTTAGCTAGGGAGGGTAAATTAATTAAAAGTAATCTGCTAGAATAAGAAGGTAAGTTAAGGTCTGCATCCCAGTTGAGGCGCCGTAAAGCAAAAATTAAAAAGTTTTTTTGTACAGATTCAATGCGATCTATATGAACTCCGTATTGGGGACTCCAGACGGGAGACCCATACTCTTGACGTAGGGATCGTCAAATTCCTTCGACCATCTTTTAATGAAACCAAGCACTCCCTGGCTTTATTAACCATGGACGAAATGTGATCAGTAAACTTAAGTTTTGGGTCCAAAAGGACGCCAAGATCGTCAACCATAGTTATACTATCCAAAGATTTCCCCTTAGTGAGTAAGTTGCAAGTTTTGGATTGACTCGGCAAAAGTCATCAGCTTGCACTTAGACCCGTTTAAATTTAGTAAATTATCACGGCACCAGTTTTGAAAATTGTTTAGATCGGATTGTAAGTCAGAATGGCTGGAAATATCCTTGTACTGCAGGCATAACTTAACATCATCTGCGTACATAAGTACGCGAGAATGATTTATAATTAATGGAAGGTCGTTAATAAATAAAGTAAAAAGAAGCGGACCAAGGTGACTACCTTGTGGGACGCCGGAGGTAACTCGGAGAAGACCAGAAAGAGAATTTTTAAAAGGACTCTTTGTGTCCTGCCATTCAGATAACTTAAAATCCATCTAAGAAGATCAATTGGAAACCCTAACAAGTCAAGTTTCCGAACTAAAAGTGAGTGATTTACAGAGTCAAATGCTTTACTAAAGTCAGTGTAAATGACATCTGTTTGAAAGCTACTTTTAAAGCCCTTTATCACGAATGAGGTGAGCTCCAAAAGGTTAGTAGTTGTTGATCTTCTTTTCATAAATCCGTGTTGACACGGAGATATTACTGACCTACAAAGGTGCTGCAAATGAGGAGTAATGACATTTTCGAAAGTTTGGGTATAGCCGACAACTTAGAGATACCTCTATAATTGCTGGCATCCAATTTGTTACCTTTTTTGTGGAGAGGAATAACAAATGACTCCTTCCAAATAAGGGGAAATTGGGAGGTTTCTAAAGATAAGGTGAACAATTTGAGAAGGGGTTTGCATAAGGCTTCCGCGCAATTCCTAAGCACGCAGCCAGGAATTCCGTCGGGACCTGGAGAGTAAACAGGCTTAACACGTTGAAGATCCAAAAACAAAGAGCTTTCGTTTATAATAGGACTGAATATAAGGTTCGACGTGGACATGGTGTAAGAATAAGGCTCTATTGGATGTGCGGAAGTAGTATAAGTTGTTTGAAAAAACTGGGCATAAAGATCGGCTATAGCCTGATCTGTGGTCGCCGTCATGTTTTCAAAATAAAGCGAGGAAGGATAAGAAGTAGATTTACGCTTGGTGTTAACAAAGTTATAAAACTGTTTCGGGTCCTGCGAGAACTGGACCTTACAACGATTTAAATAATTTTTATAGCACTGCGCGTTAAGCACGGTAAATGTTGACCGAGCACTTAGATATTTTGAAAAAACAGGTTGAGAACCGGAGTATTTATATTTCCTATAAAGTCTGGACTTAACATTACTTAGGTGTGACAACTCTTTACTAAACCAAGGTGGTTTACTGGAGATAGCCGGATAGTACATCGGAACACAAGAATTAAAAAATGATTTAATTGCAGTATAGAAAATATTTATGGCATCAGCCATATTATTGCATGAGTAGAGATCGGACCAATTGAAGCCAGATATAAAATTATTAAGCCTAGAAAAGTCTGCCTTACGAAAACAATGTATTCTTTAGTTGACTTTTCTGATTTTTTTCTATCACGATACCCGTGTCGACTGTCACATCGAAAGTAGGATGATATGGATCTTCAGGTTGCGTAAGTGGTGGTACCCTGGATAGAAACACGGCTTCAGGATTCGAGACAAAGCACAAATCCAGTAAGCGGCCTAGTGAGTTTCGAACATGGTTTACTTGACTCAAAGATATGTCAAGCAAGCCGTCAATAAAGTCATGTTGTGCAATAGGTAGTAAAACATTTGATTTTTCGTCTGTGGACCACGCAGCTCCAGGTATGTTAAAATCACCTAGAACTAATAACTGATCCCTATCGGACAGCCTATTTGAAACGGACTGTATAACAGAAAGATGATTTAAGTACTCTTGGAGTTCAGAAGACGGCGGAATATAAGAGCAAGTGATATAAATAAACTTTCCCGGAAGGGACAGCTTTATACAAATAAATTTAATATTATTAAATTCCTCAAAACGTACCTCTTCCGACGTAAGGTTGGAGTCCACGGCAATTAAGACTCCACCTCCCCGTTTGGAAAGACGGTCAAGCCTATATACTGTGTACTTACCGGGAAAAACTTCGGAGCTTAGAATCTCCGGCTTTAACCAGGTTTCTGTAAACACAATAACATGGGATGCAAATGAAAAGCTATCAGAATACAATTTAGTTAGCTTGCTACGCAAGCCTCTTGCATTTTGATAGGAAAGAAGGAGGTTACTAGTTAGTTTTTTGTAGATGAAGAAGAAGTAGAAGATGGCACAATGGTCTGGCCGCGACTGGGAAGTCTTATTCCCGTGGGCCCTTTCTTTTTTTTCTTAGCTTCGAACTCCTTTACCACCAAATTGTCCGGCCAGAATTTGGCAGAGCATATGGTAGCAAAGAGCTCGGGTGGGACAGTGATCTTGAAAGATGAAATATCCCTAGCATAAGAGAAGTTGAATTTTTCCACCTTAACGTTTTCGGCTTTTGTTTTGTCTTGTATATAAAACATTACATCAGAAGATGTTTGATCAGGGGAAAGCCGAGAAACAAATATTTGTTTCTTTAGTGGAACCACTGAAAGAGCTTTAGGTGGTGCAGGTTGTGCGTCTGCAGAACCACCTATGCCCGGTAGTCCGGACTCAATATCCCCTTGTGGCGGTATGTTTACTAGGTTAGGTGGATTCACCAACTGTGAAACCACTACGGACAAATCGGAATTTTCAGGATCTCCTGTTTGCATACACTCCGCTGTGGATTGATCGGGCCGAATCTTTTTTGGCTGCCGATCTTAGCAACATTTGAGCGGTTGCTGAGTTCGGCTGCTGATCCACGGGAGTGCTCTGCTGGTCACCTGACGGAGGCTGCGGGGTGTTCCCTTTGGCCTACCACCAGCGGTTTTTGCGCTTTGGAGACTCCTCTAATAGTTTTATACTATTAAATTGAGTGTCAGAGCTTGGAGCAGATCATCTGCCTTGCGAAAACTATCTCTAGCTCCGGCAAAACAGGTGATCAGCCCCTTCAAGCCGCCTTTAGTTTGGCGCATGAACAATTTCATCTCGTTCGCAACCTCGAGACAGGCGTCACAACAAAACTGCAAATTTTACCCTTACTTAGGTCATCACTTTTTCGGCCAGTAAAACCAGCGCACTTGGTGTGCACCATTTTTTCACATAGCCAACAAGTCATTTTAGGCTGGTCAGCCTTGATTGCCTTCTGGCATTTTTTATCAACACAGACAAAAAATGTGTCCATAATTTTGACTAATCGGACCACTGTACCAAATGAAATGAAATCGAAACTTTTGAGCGAGCAGCTAAACTTTCCGCAAGAGTGCAGATAACTACACGATTAGCAGTTTCGATATAGAGAGCGAGATAAAGAGCGAGAGAGTTAGAGAGCGCAGTGCAATGCAATTGATGTGCATGCAAAAACACCAACAACGATTAACTCTGCGTGGGACGAATAAAGCACAAAAGAAAGACAATAAAGAGCGAGAGAGTTAGAGAGCGCAGTGCAATGCAATTGATGTGCATGCAAAAACACCAACAACGATTAACTCTGCGTGGGACGAATACGCAAAAAGAAAGACAAAATAGAAACGCAACAACAAAAAAAAACACAAAAGAAACTAAAAGTTTAAATTGTTAATTCGATGTTATGCACAGAATAGAACAGATTTCACTCGCGAAGCGAACGGAATATAAAAGTTTAAAAATTAAGAAGGGGATTTATATGTTTTTTATATTCCCACCGTTGGGTTTACTCAACAAACAAATAAAAAATCGGAGCGCAGAAAAAAAACACGACCGTTCACTTTGAAAGTACAGAGCGAATTGAAAAGCTTGAAATTGAAAAGCTTGTTTTGGAGAAAAGACGTTTGAGATGAGCTTGGCAAACCAGCAAATCACCATCTGTATTGGAATGGGGCGGAGTGGCAGAAAATATTCGTGGTTGGGGGGCTGAGCTGCAGATTTTACCCTCGGGGTTGTGGTGGTGTAGCAAAAAGGTGATGAGTTTCACTTTTCTTCACTTTTTATTCTCAAACTTCGTAAACTTGTCTCTTACAGTGGTTGCTTAGAATTAACTTAGAAATATGGGGGTGGGTACGTCCAGAGCGGCTTGGAGACTGGAGTGGAGACCTTTAACAGCGCGAGAGAGCGAGATGCGAGCGATCTGGAGGAACTGCTCTCTCGACTGCTAAAGACTCCAGGGCCGCTTGGAAGGGACTGGAAGGGCCGCTTAAATGGCCACTGGAAGCGCCGTTTGGCGCGAACATTCTCCCCCCCTTGCGAGGGCGAGCGCAGCAATAATGTTGCCCGGATATGGCCTTAAGCGTGCCTGCAAGCTCCAGATACGATCCACCAACACGCGGTGCTCTGTGCAACAGGCAGCCCATCACGTATGTTTAGGAACCCGGGTCGGATGACGTCGGGGTATACGTCGGAGCCCAAAATCAGCGACACTGTTGCTGGGCGGTGGAACTGTTCGTCGGCCAGCTTGATGCTGTCGAACTCGGCTCGCACAGTGGCATCCAACGCACGAGTCGGGGTGCGGACCCTTAAACTAGGGCTGACCTTGAGGAGCACGTCGAGCTGGAAGTCGCCCGTCCTTGACCGGATGGTCGTCGAGCAGACCTCCTCGCCTCTCACGGTTGTCCTGGCTAGCTTGAAGGCGGCCGCCAAGGAGCTGTCGATGGTGCTGACGGGAGTGCACGGGTCGATTAGCGCGCCGGTTTCGAAAGTGGTGGCCCCAGACTCAAGGACCACGATGGCAGTCGGAAGTATGTGCAGGCTCCGATGCTGCAGCAACGCCGCCACGGATGGGGTTGCCGCTGATGTTGAATGGCGTACCGGTGTACGTGATCGGCTCGTGGATGGAGATGGAGATCGGGAGAGTGACCTCGAGACCCGAGCGGCCGAGTGGCGACGAGAAGCACGCGAGGACGTCATCTCGTGCAAGTGGAGCAACGTGTGGTGGTCCCGTCCACACTTTTTACACCCATCTCCACTGAGGCAGCTCCCCTCGGAGTGTTGATGTGCCAAGCAATTGGCGCAATACTTGTTGATCAACACCGCGCGAAGGCGCTTTTCGGAGCTAAGCTTGAGGAAACGCTTGCACTTCCGAAGAGGATGGATGCCCTTGCAGATTCGGCAGCGGTAGGACTTAGTACCTCGGGTACATCTGCTTTCCAAGGCCTTGACAGAACGTGGACGAGGAGCCATATTGGAATTGGTCTGAGGATGGGAAACGAACAGAACGACTTAGAATATTTTAAACCTAGGAAGTGTACTAAAGGTTATCGGAGAGGAGCCGAGGCTTCCATAGCTTCCATTGAAAGAAGAACAACTTTGTGTACTGGACGCTTTATGGTACCCCGAGAAGTAAGGATATCCACTACGCGAACTCTGGTATTGGCTCCTGGAAATGCAGCTACGATTCTGCCGAGCCGCCAGTCATTTGATGGCATATTGTCTTCCTTGACGACTACAATATCATCGACTTGAAGGTTTCTGGATGGATTTTGCCACTTGTTGCGCTTGTGGAGTTCTTTAAGATACTCCTCTTTCCATCGCGCACTGAAATGTTGATGCTGGGCCTTGAGATGTTGCCATCGATTTATAATCGACTTAGCTTCGCCCTTAATCTCGGGCTCGGCCGTGGAAAGCAACGGACCACCGATCAAGAAATGGCCTGGCGTTAGGGCAAGCAAGTCTGTAGGGTCTTCCGACATTGGAGAGAGCGGCCTGGAATTAAGGCAAGCTTCAATCTTGGCAAGAAGCGTGGAAAGCTCTTCGAAAGTATACTTGCGAGTGGACGTGGACTTATAAAACAGAGTTTTAAAACTCTTCACCCCTGCCTCCCACTGACCTCCCATATGCGGAGCTCCTGGTGGGATGAAACGCCACACGAGTCCCTGATGGCTATACGCATCAGTCACAGACTCCTTCAGGGCTTGCGTAAAGTCACGGGAGAGAAGAGTTGCTGCCCCAACAAAAGTTTTGCCGTTATCGGAATGGACCCGCTGAGGACAACCTCGCCTAGCTACAAAACGCGCAAACGCTGCTAGGAACTTCTCAGTGGTAAGGTCGGAGGTGGGTTCTAAATGGATGGCCTTCGTAGAAAAACACACAAACACGCACACATATCCCTTTGTGATGAGGCACGCTCTCCCTGTATAGTTTTTAATTTCAAAGGGGCCGGCATAATCGATGCCGGTGTAAGTAAATGGCCTGGAAAATGAGGCCCGATCAGTCGGCAGATCGCCCATCAATTGGGTCTGCAGTCTCTTTTTATAAATTGTGCACACCTTGCACGAGTTTACCACGCCTTTAACCAGATTCTTGACTTTAGGAATCCAATATTTGGATCGCATCAGGCGCACTATCAACTGGTTGCCGCCATGAAGCGTAATCTGGTGCGTGAATTGGACAAGAAGACGAGATAGCCGACAGCTGTACGGGAGAATTACAGGATGGCGCTCGTCATACTGCAGGACTTTGGAGGCAGTTATGCGACCACATGCTCTTAAGAGCCCATGTTGGTCTATAAAAGGAAATAAATTCAAAATTGGACTTGAGCTTGGAATCGGACGTTTATCACTTAAGAAATGATACTCTTTTGAATATTCTCTGCGTTGCGCAATTGAAATGAGCGCTCTTTCCGCTTCTCGGATTTCGACGCTAGTTGGACGCTGATCTGTCTCGATCAGCAACTTGCGGCAGCGCTTTATAAACCGAAGCACATAGGCGAGGACCCGCAGAGCTTTGTCTAGCCTCGAGAACCGCTCGAGAAAGTCCTCAGCTGGGGCCTTTGCAAAGCAGACCTTCACGGCACGCTGCTCTAAGTCGGTGACAGGATTGTCGTCACTTTGCGCTGGCCATTGGCTTCGCGGCCTTTGTAACCACTCTGGCCCATGCCACCAGAGTTGGCTATTAGCCAGATCGGCTAACGAAACGCCTCGACTGGCCAAATCGGCGGAATTTTGCTCGGATCGAACATGTGACCAATTTTCGACTTGTGTCGCCTGTGCTATCTTAGTCACCCTGTTGGCCACAAACGTGGTCCACTGACACGCGGGCTTTTTCAACCAGGCGAGGACTATTGTGGAATCAGTCCAGCAGAAAAGTTTGGAATTGGCAGTGGGCAAGTTTGGAAGGATTGCTGTCGCCATTTCGGTCAACAGCAGGGCGCCACACAATTCTAGACGAGGAAGTGACACGGTCTTGACAGGAGCGACTCGTGTTTTGGCTGTAAGCAGATGTGCCATGGTTTTCTGACCGATCTCGACCCTCAGATCGCGGCCCCATAAGCCTTTTGCGAGGCATCACAAAAACCGTGATGCTCGACTTTCACCTCGGGTTGGTAGCATACCCATCTCGGAATGCGAATCTGATTGAGCTCGGAATAGCTACGCAGGAAAATTTGCCACCTATGGCTCATTTCGCCGGGAAGGTTTTCATCCCATCCCAACTCTTGCAGCCAGATCTCCTGCATGAAGATCTTCGCCCGGACGATGAACGGGGCGAGCCATCCAGCGGGATCGAATAGCTTGGCGATCTGGGAAAGAACTTCTCGTTTCGTGTACGAGGACTGGACGGATATTTCTGGGGGCACGAAGTAGAACTCGTCGGTAGTAGCTTTCCACCGAATGCCGAGAGTTTTGGCCGTGCTTTCGGAATCAATGTTGAGGAACTCAGCGTGGAGAAGATGCTCATTGGGAATGTCCCTCAGAACCCCTTTGTGGTTAGATGTCCACTTTCTAAGCGGAAAACCGCCAGAGTTAAAAGAAGTTACTAACTCTTGGATAGCTAGTTGAGCTTCTTGTTGGGAATGGGATCCCGCTAAAACGTCATCAACATACATGTAATTGCGGATTATGTGACTGGCTTTTGGAAACTGCTTCTCTACATCGTCTGCCAGTTGTTGCAGAACTCTGATGGCGAGATAGGGCGCGCAGTTGACACCGAATGTAACGGTTTTAAGCTCGAAATCACGAATGTCACCTTCCTTGTTTCGGAATAGGATTCTTTGAAAGGGCGTATGCTTCTGATCGACCCAGATCTGCCTATACATCTTCGTAATGTCCGCACTAAAGACATCAGATTGGAGGAATGGACCAGCATGAAGCACATCATTCAAGCTTGTCCCATTTGCTGAAGGGCTGGAAGCGTTGAATACAACGCGAAGTTTCGTAGTCGTGCTTTCGGGTTTTATTACCGCGTAATGTGGGAGATAGTAATTTGGAGAATTGTGAGTCGGCGAAACTTCTTTCATATGGCCTAGATCCAAATATTCTTGGATCACGGAGTTGTACTGCTCTTTTAATGGAATGTCTCTTTTTAAACGATTCTCGTTTCTTAGAAACTGAGCGAGTGCTATAGACCTTGAGTACCCCAGCTTAGATCCACAGGGATCGGGGTCGCAGAACGGTAGTGTCACTACGTACTTCCCGCTTGCGTCTCTAGTCGTGGTTCGTAGAAAATTGCCTTCGCAGTAGGCATCCGACTCTTTTACCATTTTTGATGGTAGATCTTCCACCTCCCAAAACTTTGTCAGAAGTTTGTCTAAGGACACATCACTAACTTTGGAAATCCGTGTCGTTAAGGCTGCGACTCGGTTACTTGCGGACGTGGACACTGGACCTGTGAGCACCCACCCGAAGATGGTCTCTTGCCCAAATAGAGAACCGCAAATGTTACTCTTTGTACCGCTTAGCAACACGGATGGAAGGATATCAGCTCCGATTAGAACGTCAATCTGGGAACTCTGGAGAAATGTAGGATCTGCCCATGGAAGGTTTGGCAAATCTCTCAAAGCATCTTGTGGAATCGATTGCGAGGGTAATCTGCCTGCTAATTCTGGGAGAACATACGCTGCAGTGTCTAACTGCAGGCCTGGCTTAGTGGGAGAACGAATGGCGAAATGGCAAAGCCGGGTTGACTGAGCGGAAACCGTCTGATTTAAACCAGACACTTGCGCTTGAATGGGGCGGAACGGCAGATTGACTAGCTTGAAAAGACGCTCCGAAATGAACGTCGCTTCCGATCCCGAGTCGATCAGCGCCCGTGCTCGGAAGTGGGTATCGAGGTGGCAAATGTCAATCATTGCCGTGCCCAGGAGAACTGCTTTTGAGCCTGTAGCAAAACAGACTTGCACATTTGACTGTGCATCGGGAACGTCTGAGCCTCCCGCCGAAGAAGCGGGTCTAGTTCTCGCAGGGCCAGAGGAACTTGGATTGCTGGAAAAAGGGTTGCTTCGATGCAACAGCGTGTGATGCCGGCTATTACAGGTAAAACAGCTGTGCGTGCTCGTGCAATCGCGAAGCTGATGCCCTCTAGCAAAACAATTCAAGCACAGCTGCTTCTTTTTAATGTAAGTTGAACGGGCGTCCACTGACATCTGCAGAAACCGCGGGCACAAGCGTACTGGGTGACTCTCTTTGGAGCACAGATCGCAGCCCTTTGCTTTAACGCTCACTTTGGTTTCAAAGGAATGAAGCTTCTTCGGATTTGGCTGGCTTTTTGAAAAGGATTGATTGGAATTGGGTTTCATGTCCTCTATGGCCTCTAATGTTCGATATCTTTCGCTCAGGAATTTATTGTCTCCCACTTCGGAATGTCAGCACTTGTCGCGAGAGACTGTTCCCATAGAGATAGGGTCAGCTTTGGAAGTTTACTGGCACACAGGAACACCAGCAAACAATCCCAGTTCTCTGTTGAGATATTTGAATGCGAAAGCGCTGTCAGACACCCTTGAATAGTGGACTGAATCTCCTTTAAAGAGTGTCCTGACTCATAATTTATGGAGCTGAGATTGAAGAGGAGCTTGAGCTGACTATTGACCAAAAGTCGTTTATTTTCGAAACGGTCTTGAAGCGCTTTCCAAGCTGACGCGAACCCGTCATGGGTAAGCGGAGACTTGGCAACAATTGCCTTTGCCTCACCGCTAGTTTTGGAATTGAGATGAAAAAGCTTCTCGACCGGAGTCAGCCTCGGGTTGTTAACACAAACAGCAGAAAAAAGGTCTCGGAATGTGGGCCACTTCAGGTAATCCCCGTTGAAAACTTCAGTATCGCAGGGGGGCAGCCGACAGCCGGACGATACTACATTGGCGGAAAAGCTTGCGTTTGGATTTGGCGGAATCGGAAGTGCCCGAGTAGCATCTGCCGTTGCTCTCTCGATCTGCTCACTGAGTTGAGCTGCACATGCTTCATATGCAGAATAGCAATAATCGTACTTTGCCTGGAGAATTGGTAGAGTGTCTGCTGCGCCCTCTACAGCAGACGCAATTATGTCTGAACATGCCTCGAATTCCTTTTCGACTCTTTCCCAAAGGGTCCGAATTTGGTCTCGACGGACTTGGCAAGTATATAAGGATGGAGTCGAAGGCCCGGGAGTGTTTAACTTGGCTTCAAATGAGCTCACCCGGTCGGAAATTGCGATAAATTTGTTTAACGCTGCCTCTGCTGTGGTGTGAGCCATCTTTGTAGTGGAACGAGTGGTTCTCGAAAGCGGGACTACGGTGTTCAGGGAATTTTCACTCTTAGTTTTAGCCACGGAAACTCGAGCACCTCGAGAATTCTGAGAATTGAGGAGACGCGAGCGTGATCGTTCTAGCCTGGCAGTTGGAACAGCAAAAACTTTATTGTCCCCTATGGGCATATGTATTACGATTCTGACTTCGGAAATTTTAATCGGCTGCGTTCGGCTTTGCAGTAGATTGGGCACAAAAAAAAAATGTTTTTGGTGGAAACGATATACAAAATATGGTCACACTGTCGTTGGATGTACTTTGGATAATTTGCAGCAGAACGAATAATTTTGGTGACGCAGGAACAAAAAATAATATTATTTTATTGCTGTGGAATGTGTGGAATGGGACACGCTGTTTTTTTTTTTTTTAAGCCGGAGCGAGGGAACAGGAATAACTCCCCAAAAAAATTACCAGAAAAAAAATAAAAATAACAACAATAATATAATTTATTTATAAACCCAAAATGCTTCACACTGCTGCACAGTCGGAAAATTGCGGCGCAGTTTTGTATTGCTGAACTCTCGCAGCTTGTTATATATTGGGTGATTTATTTTCTAAATATTCCTTGCAAAATAGAAAATATTTTGTAATGCAAAAAAATAATTAAATATGCCACGGAGGTCAATATTTTTTTTTTTCGATTTTTATCGATAATCGGATTTTGATGGTGGAAATATTGTATTTGGAGGAGTATTGATTTTGGATGGTTATTTGGACACAAACCTTTTGACCGAATGCAGTTTTGCTATGTCGGAACTTATGCATGTATGCGTCAGAGTTTCTGCATATGCAAAATATGTAAAGAAATTATGTTTATGATGTTTATGTTTTCAGCGCCGGCCGCGGAATACCCCAAAAAATCTTTATTGGGAGGTAGGGCCGACGTGGGTTTTTTCTTGGAAGCTGAAAATGTGTGATATGTGTGTTTCCAAAAAAATTTGATGTATGTGCATATTTTAAAGTTTGATGTATGTGCATATAGTTAATGCCCTATTCCCCAAGCCCCCCCCCCCCCCCCCCCAACCAAAAAAAAAGAGGGGCCGTAAGTTTTTCTAAAAAAAAAAATTTCCCCTTAATCAAAAAAAAAAAAAAAAACAAAAAAAAAGTTCCTAGCTAGTTTTGTAGCTAGTTTTCCTGAATACCCTAAATATTTGACATTCGCTGTGAAAAAGGACTTCACTGCGAAAACGTAATCAAAATTTAAAAATCCCCCCAAAATTTTCTTTTTTTTTTTTTTTTTTTAGTGACTCACGTTTATTTCGTTCAAAAGTAACCTGATATTAAAAGATATCACAAATATTTAAATGCACTTTTAAAAGGGCTTCTATATATATTTAGACCAAACTGAAAAAGGAACAAAAGATTGTTTTTTTATCAGTTTATTTTTTTGGTTATATTTTGTTTTTTGGATGCTGTGTATAAGTTAACTAAGTTAAGAGGATTGCATAATTTTTTTTTTTTGGTTGTTTCGGGGTAAGAATAAGCTGTGAGACACTGTACTTGGATGGTGGATGGTGGATGTGGCCAGGGGAATCGGTTTCATTTCGAAAATCTTAACCGTTCCCGTGGTGTGCTCTGTGGTTAATTTAAGTTAACCGAGCGACGGCAATGACCGTTCGTTCGACAGCTCGCTCCGGCCAAAACTGCTGACACAGCGTCTGGCCGGAAGCTCATGCATAGCCGGCAAACACAGCATATTTGCGTGGCCGCTATGAGTCCAGTTTTTGTTAGCTCTAAGTTCAGTTCAGATTTGACTTTCAATCAATAAAGAGCGACTGCTCATACAACTAACTCCGGCCAAGAGTCGTTAACTTTATATCATTTATTCCCTGCCTGAGTCCATAGATCAGCAGGAAGAGGGGCAGTCACCCCTTCATCATAATCTTCCTCAATCAGCATTAGGACACCTTCGGCCAGCCGGCCAGGAATTACCAACGGAGACCAAGAAGAGGAACCTCCAGATACCGACGGCGGATTATCATCACCCACGGATCAACAAGTAAACTAATTGGCGCTCAACTAGCGGTAACACGTTACCCAACTGGATTAAACCAAACTAAAAATTGGAAGTGACAGCGGCGCGGGAAAAACGCAGCCGCAAAACAGTTCACAAAACACAAATCACAAAACACAATCATGTAAGTGAGCATTTTCATTTACACATGCCTTCTAGCTGCATTCATTTTATAAAAAAATAAAATACACTGCCAGAAAAAATTTCTGCAGTTCCATCATTGATTTTCATATTAACTTCGTAAACGACTTTTTAAGTGCGTTTATAATAATTTAAAAAATTAACAAAAAGAATAAATAAAATTTTTTAAATCTTATATAATAAATATATTTCGACTAAATATATTTTTAATGGTGACATAATGACAATATTACCAAGTATAATTGCGTATTGTTTGCATACTATTTTCTTTTTTTGCAAATAGGCTAACCAATGTTTTAGTGCAGCCATAAAAAAAAAAAATTAAAAACTTTAAATATACCGACCGAATATCTCGCATTCTCAGCGTTAGCTTCGCAGTCTTTTTGGTTTTATTGTCTCCCCACTCCACATCCGCGAACCCGATACGGTCGCGCATGCATTTGGGTGGCAATTGTTGTTTTTCATTTTCTCGGTTTGCCATAGCGGAGGCTCAGTACCCGCGCACCCCCCACCTTGTCACTGCCTGGCAAGGCAACAACTCAGTCTGAATAGCCCCCATCCATCGTGGGCAAAACGGCGACTCAGCCCCCGCGTCCCCCTCGACAGGCCAGCTGCCTGCACAAGCATACAGCTTGACCATGCTTTAACTTTTCAGGGCGATTTTGTAGTCACAGACCCTCATGAATAATCCGTTTCAGCAATATAGGAATAATAAACAAATCTCCAGCGGCTCTGATTGTGAGACCGAAGGCCCAGCCAGAACTTCTACACCAAAACGTGTACGCAATAATATTCCCCCAGCTGTAAACATGAATTTTAATATGGAACAAATGACGGCCACCATACAGGCGGCAGTTGCCCATGCAGTCCAAGAGGCAGCCGTGGAGAGCCAGCGTAGGGAAAACGAACTACGCCAAGCCATACAGCAGCTGACCGCCCAGGTTAATGCGGTACAGGTCGCTCCCGCCCAAGCGGAAGCCCCTCAGATTAAGGCCTACGAGCCCATAGAAATTAAAAATAATGTTAAATGTGACGAGCCCCTGGACGCCGTTAAGTGCCTGCCTGAATTTACGGGAGCACAAGACGCATACGTCTCTTGGCGGCAAGCGGCAGTAGCCGCATATTATATTTTTAGAAATTATGTAGATAGCTCCCGCCATTATCAGGCAGTTATTATTATTAGGAGTAAAATAAGAGGCCCTGCCGATGCAGTACTGTCTTCGTTCGGCACTGTGTTGAATTTCGATGCGATCATAAATCGGCTCGATTTTACGTACAGTGACAAACGCCAGATCCATGTAATCGAGCAGGAGATGGGCACCCTCAGACAGGGCAGCCTAACACTCTTGCAGTACTATGACGAGGTCGAGAAAAAACTGACCTTGCTCACTAATAAAGTCACAATGTTTTATGCGACAAATTCAGGGATGATGCACTCCGTGTATTTATTTCGGGACTTAGGCGCAACCTCACAGATGTCCTCTTCTCGGCAAAGCCGAAGGACATGCCAACGGCTCTGGCTCTAGCTCAAGAGGTGGAATCAAACCACGAGAGGTACACGTTTGCAACGTCGTTTGCAAAGAGCCAGGAAGATAGGGACAAAAAAACAAATCCAAAGGCGCAAGAACGCCAACAAACATCCCAACAGCCATACACGCAAGTAGGTGCTGGAAAAAATCCACACTTTACTAAGCAGCACAAGGCACAGGTGCACCCCGCTCCACGCGGCGATGGGCACAGTGGAGGCACTCCAGAACCCATGGACGTGGATCCATCATTGTCTAGAATGTTAAAACCATCACAGGCCCCGGCATACCAGAATAGGAAGCCGGCGGCGTCTGATAAAACGCACCCACAAAAAAGGCAAAGGGTAAATCACATTGCCCAGGGCGCTGACAAAACTGGTGACGCGTACGCCACAGCGGCCTCTAGCGCGGCTCAAGAAATTGATGACGACCTCATCAACGAGTACGACTCGGATGTCATCAATTTTTTAGGGGAAAATCCCTGCTGCCCGTCATCAGACGAAGAGTAGCAGGGGTTGACATGAGACTTCTGGTCGATACGGGCGCAGCCAAAAATTTCATCCGACCATACGAAGGATTGAAAGGCGTACGCCCGGTTGAATCTCCATTCAAGGTTCATTCGATCCATGGAGTCACCACTATCACGAAGAAATGCTTCGTGTCAATTTTCAACTTGAAGGCCACGTTCTTCATTTTACCAGATTTGTCTTCCTTTGATGGAATCGTCGGCCTTGACCTTTTAAAACAGGCAGGGGCGTCACTATGTCTGGCCTCCGGCCAGCTCAAATGGGGCACGGAAGTAGACCAGCTCGATTTTCATACATGCCCCGATGTAAATTTTACTGAGGTGGACTGCTCAGACGCACCACCTTTGGTCAGAAAAGAATTTTTAAAAATGCTCAGCGACAGGAAAAAAACCTTCGCAGACCCCAATAAGGCCCTGTCTTACAATACGTCGGTGGTAGCCACCATCAGAACTATTGATGAGACGCCCATTTATGCCAAACTTTACCCATATCCAATGGGGGCAGCTGATTTTGTCAATAACGAAATACAAGATCTGCTAAAAAATGGCATCATCCAAAAGTCGAAATCCCCCTACAATAACCCAATATGGGTAGTAGATAAAAAGGGCACCGACGAAACTGGCAGGCGGAAAATGCGTTTGGTACTGGATTTTCGAAAACTAAACGAGAAAACAATACCCGATCGATACCCCATGCCAAACATCTCGATGATACTAGGAAACTTGGGCAAGGCCAAGTATTTCACGACCCTGGACTTGAAGTCCGGTTATCATCAAATCACGCTGGCAGAATGCGACCGTGAAAAAACTTCCTTTTCCGTTAACGGAGGAAAATACGAGTTTCGCAGATTGCCATTTGGATTAAAAAATGCAGCCAGCATTTTCCAAAGAACCATTGATGACATACTGCGAGAGCAGATCGGCAAATTCTGCTATGTCTACGTGGATGATGTTATCGTCTTCTCGGAGGACGAAAACTCCCACATCCGGCACGTGGATTGGGTTCTCAAAAGCCTACACGATGCAAACATGAGAGTATCCACAGAAAAATCACGATTTTTCAAAAAAAGCGTTAGCTTTTTAGGGTTCATAGTCACCAATAACGGGGCTACCACAGACCCAGAAAAAATAAAAGCCATTCAGGAATTCCCTGAACCTAAAAACATATTCGAGGTCAGATCATTCCTTGGTTTGGCCAGCTATTATAGATGCTTCATAAAAGATTTTGCGTCCATAGCTAGGCCCATCACGGATATTCTGAAAGGGGAACTTGGAAGTGTCAGTAGGCACAGATCCAGGAACATCCAGGTGCAGTTTAGCGAGCCCCAACGGTTGGCTTTCCAAAAACTGCGCAACATTCTGGCTTCTGAGGATGTCATCCTCAGATACCCAGATTACCAAAAGGCATTTGATCTAACGACAGATGCCTCTGCGTACGGCATTGGCGCAGTCCTATCCCAAGAAGGGAGGCCCATAACAATGATCTCTAGAACCTTAAAGGACAGAGAGGTTAACTACGCTACCAATGAAAGGGAGCTGTTAGCTATAGTTTGGGCACTGGCCAAATTGCGCCACTATTTATATGCAGTCAAAGATATAAATATCTTTACTGACCACCAACCGTTGACCTTCGCAGTGTCGGAATCCAATCCGAATGCGAAAATCAAAAGGTGGAAAGCTCGCATCGACGAGTCCGGCGCTAAAATGTTTTACAAGCCCGGCAAAGATAATCTCGTTGCGGATGCCCTCTCAAGACAGCAACTTAACGTTGTGGAAGAGGAAGAAGCTTTTTCTAGCGCGGCCACAATTCACAGTGAGCTGTCGCTGACCCATACAATTGAAACCACGGAAAAGCCATTGAATTGCTTTCAAAACCAGATAACTCTGGAGGAAGCACGCTTTCCATCTAAACGCAGCTTCGTACTCTTTGGAAACAAGAGGCGGCACAGCATTGACTTCACATGCAAGGAATCATTGCTGGAGGAGCTCGCGGACACTATTGTTCCTAAAGGCGTCAACGCCATTCATTGCGATTTGCACACGCTAGCAATGATACAGGACACATTGGTTCGGCAATTCCCAGCCACCAAATTTTGGCATTGCAAAAATCGAGTAACGGATATTTTTGCAATCGCCGAAAGACGAGAAGTCCTCACTGTTGAGCACAACAGAGCTCACAGATCGGCCCAAGAAACCGTGAAGCAGGTACTCTCAGAGTACTACTTCCCGAAAATGGCCAAGTTAGCTAACGAAATCGTTACTAACTGTAAGACCTGCGCTAAAGCGAAGTACGACAGGCACCCAAAAAAACAGGAACTCGGCGAAACGCCAGTCCCATCTCAAGTGGGGGAAATGCTACACATAGACATTTTCTCTACAGACAGGAAATACTTCCTCACATGCATTGACAAATTTTCAAAATTTGCAATGGTCCAACCGATTCCCTCTAGAACAATAGAGGACCTCAAACCGGCCCTATTACAACTCTTGAACGTTTTCCCCAAAGCTAAGGTCATTTATTGCGACAATGAACCGTCTTTGAATTCGCACACCATTTTGACCATGCTGGAAAACCACTTCGGCGTTAGCGTCTCAAACGCGCCGCCCCTCCACAGCGTCTCGAACGGACAAGTGGAACGCTTCCACAGCACTATGGTGGAACTAGCCAGATGCCTCAAAATCGACAAAGGCATCAGCGACACTGTAGAGTTGATTTTACTGGCCACGACGAAATACAACAAATCTATCCATTCGGTCATCGGTAAGAGGCCCGCCGACGTGGTAGTCACTCAATCGAATGACCCACAAAGCGAGATAGAGGATAGAATAAGGCATGCCCAGGATAAGCTAAGAAGCAGGGAAAATGCCTCCCGGCAGAACAATGTCGGCGACAAAGTACTAGTAAAATCCAATAGGAGACTAGGAAACAAGCTTTCGCCGCTATGCGAAGAAAAAACGGTGGAAGCGGACATGGGGACCACAGTCCTCATTAAGGGGAGGGTGGTCCACAAAGACAACCTTAGGTAGGCCAAGCATAGCCATGTTATCGCTCGCCTGATAATTTTTCATTTTTTATTACCTTTATCCATAGCCACTTGGCGTAAGCTTTTCATTACTATTATTTTTAATCATACTGCTTTCTCTGTGCTTTGGTGGTGGGTTAACCCGTCTTTAACAAAACAATACAGCATATCCGATTTACAGGTTTACAATCATACCCCTGCTATTCTTCTTGACCGTGGCTTCGGCGCACATAACAGACTACTCAAAAGCCAAATACATTCCCATCGTTGATGGTCGAATTTTGGTATGGGAAGAGTTCGCATTTGTAAGACACTCGGCGAACCTCTCAGAGTACAGGCGCGTGGTGGAAGAGACAGACGGAATGACCAGCAGGTTCCCACAATCGCATATGCAAAAACTTTTGAGCGTTGATACCGCTCACTTGCGCGACCTGCTCGAGTCATTAAGCATTCACCATAGAGTAGCCAGGAGTTTAGACTTCCTAGGTAAAGCCTTGAAAGTAGTGGCGGGAACGCCGGACGCCGAAGATTTCGAAAAAATTAAATTCAACGAATTCCTACTCATTGATGCAAACAATAGGCAATTAAATATCAATACCAAAGTCCAAGACCAAATAAACAAAATATCCACTACTGTCAATCAACTTCTGAGGTCGGCTAAAGAATCCCAAATTGATACGGGACACCTATACGAGATGCTACTAACTCGTAATAGGATGATGGTAATGGAGCTGCAGAATTTAATGCTTGCAGTCGCCCTTGCGAAAATTAATATCGTTAGCCCTAGCATACTAGATCATGCAGACCTAGAAAGTGTGTGGATGGAAGAGCCCACAGAGACCGCCATCAAAGATGTTTTGTCCGTAGCGTCCGTCAAAATTTTACAATCCATTAACATCCTACATTTTGTTATTAAATTTCCTAAAATTAAGTCAGCCTGCAACAAAATTACCGTATTTCCTGTGTCGCATCATGGCACTATTCTCAGGCTGGAAGATAATGTAATAGCGGAATGCAATGGGGAGATCCACACGGTAAAAAACTGCTCCGTAACACCAGGGGCCACATTTTGCCAACTGGCGCTAAGAAGTTCTTGCGCCCAGGAACTCCATGCTGGAGGCGCTGCTCACTGCGAAATTCAGCCAAGCGACTTGCATCCCGTCACTTACGTTGACGATGGAATTGTCATTGTTAATGATCGCCCGGCTCGTGTGAGTGTGGATAATGGCACTTACGTCCACGTACAGGGTACTTACCTCATCACCTTCATTGAGAGTGCCACTGTAAACGAAACCCGATTTGTCAATCATGACACAGCCCAGAAAAGGGCTCCGGGAGTGGCCAGCTCACCTTCTCTGAACGTCACTATGGAACGCAACATCCTTAGTCTTCCATACCTTCATCGGTTAAGTGAACGTAATTTGGAACATATCAAGAGATTCGGAGAAGAGGTCAACGACTATCGCTCATATCAGATTATGCTAATTGCAGGAGCAATATGCTGCGCGTTGATCTGCATCGGATTAACCTATCGGCGATTCACCCAGACCAGAAGAACTACGGTCCAGCTAAAAGAGATGATTGCCAGACTAGGGTCGGCCGAGGGCGGCCTCATTCCTGAGGGGGGAGTAGTTAACTAAGTTAACCGAGCGACGGCAATGACCGTTCGTTCGACAGCTCGCTCCGGCCAAAACTGCTGACACAGCGTCTGGCCGGAAGCTCATGCATAGCCGGCAAACACAGCATATTTGCGTGGCCGCTATGAGTCCAGTTTTTGTTAGCTCTAAGTTCAGTTCAGATTTGACTTTCAATCAATAAAGAGCGACTGCTCATACAACTAACTCCGGCCAAGAGTCGTTAACTTTATATCATTTATTCCCTGCCTGAGTCCATAGATCAGCAGGAAGAGGGGCAGTCACCCCTTCATCATAATCTTCCTAAATCAGCATTAGGACACCTTCGGCCAGCCGGCCAGGAATTACCAACGGAGACCAAAAAGAGGAACCTCCAGATACCGACGGCGGATTATCATCACCCACGGATCAACAAGTAAACTAATTTATATGTGTGTATTAGAAGTTGGAATAAATATGTAAATGTATGGATGTATGCGGGAACTGTGATAGATTTGTGTTTCTCGTGGGGTGTATGTATGTATATATGTGTATGTTTTTTCGGGAACTTGGAAATATTTTCACAATTTTTAATTTGGACGTTGGAAATTGGAAGTATTTTTGTGGACTGTAAACTTTGATTTTTTTTGTAGGAAATTGTTTAAATACTTGCGCATACAAGGATATGCCTACGCAAATATTTAACTCCAGTCTTGGAAATAATGTACATCAATACGCAAAGCTGGATGTAGCTTTATGTATGTATGAACATAGACTTGGAAATAGAAATGGAATTGGAAAACGGAGAAAGAGCCGCAATATGGCGGCTTTGAAAATTGCTTGGAATAAAAGCGATTGGAAATGGCCAAAAAGATACGAGAAAAAATTGGATTTTTTTTCTCTGGAAATATCTTATTGGAAATGGAAATTGGAAAAATCTTTACATATCTGTATTTTCCTTACTCCACCGATGAACACTGGAACTTGCTTGAATCCGGTCGATGGACCATGTATTGGAATGGGGCGGAGTGGCAGAAAATATTCGTGGTTGGGGGGCTGAGCTGCAGATTTTTCCCTCGGGGTTGTGGTGGTGTAGCAAAAAGGTGATGAGTTTCACTTTTCTTCACTTTTTATTCTCAAACTTCGTAAACTTGTCTATTACAGTGGTTGCTTAGAATTAACTTAGAAATATGGGAGTGGGTACGTCCAGAGCGGCTTGGAGACTGGAGTGGAGACCTTTAACAGCGCGAGAGAGCGAGATGCGAGCGATCTGGAGGAACTGCTCTCTCGACTGCTAAAGACTCCAGGGCCGCTTGGAAGGGACTGGAAGGGCCGCTTAAAAGGCCACTGGAAGCGCCGTTTGGCGCGAACACCATCCTCAAAACAAAGTCTAAAGGAAGCTGGTCGCAGACTTACCAGGGCTCTAAGGCACGAGGAAGAAAAAGCACAACGCCAGTACATTGAGAAACTTTCACCCACCAGCACCAAGTATCCCTTGTGGAGGGCCCACCCAAATCTAAGTGCGCCGGCCGAAACAGTAGTTCCCATTAGAGACTCTTCAAACAGCTGGGCCAGAAGCGACAAAGACAGAGCTTGTACATTTGCTTTACACCTTCGAAATGTTTTCCAGCTAAACCCTGCAACTAATTCATTCGCACTACCGTCACCAATTGGAACTGAGACGGCGCCAATTCTGTTTCAACCAAACGAAGTTGCAAAAGTCATCAGCGAGCAATTGAAACCAAAAAAGGCCCCAGGCGGTGATCTATTAACTCCCAAAATGTTAATTGAACTTCCACACTGTGCAGTTGAGGTCATTTGTAAACTCTTTAACGGAATTACACGACTTGGATCCTTTCCAAAAAAATGGAAAAAAACGGTAATCATAATGATCCCAAAGCCAGGAAAAGATCACACAGTACCAGCCTCGTACAGACCGATTAGTCTACTCTGGTGCCTGTTAAAACTGCTCGAAAAATGCCTTTTGACGCGCATAATCCCATATCTGAAAGAGCACAACTTTATTCCAGCACATCAATTTGGCTTTCGAGAAAGCCATGGAACAATAGAGCAAGTCAACAGATTAACAACAGAAATACGGACTGCATTCGAATATCGGGAATACTGCAGTGCGGTATTCCTTGACGTTGCACAGACTTTCGACCGAGTCTAATTCAACTCGATGGCCTTATGCATAAAATCAGACCGATACTGCTGGAAAACACTCATAGGATACTTGAATCGTACCTTTACAACAGAGCCTTTGCCGTGAGATGCAACACAACAACATCCGACGATTACACTTTAGAGGCTGGAGTTCCCCAAGGTAGCGCCCTTGCTCCAACTCTATTTCTTCTTTACACCGCAGATATTCCCACGAACGAGCGGCTAACTACTTCCACATTCGCAGACGATACAGCGATCATAAGTCGGTCCAAATGCCCAATGAGCAAAAGTGTAAACACATAACGTTTCCTCTTAAAGCCTAGTACTCAGATCGACGAACAGTTTCGATGTCGAAAAGAGGCCATTCTTTTTCTTTTTCTCGGAGTATGACCGTTTTTAGGAAGTTCATCGGTAATTTTTTTGAGCAAGTACTGCGGTCACACTGATCCCCATTCGCGCGCTGTATAAGCTGTTTTCTATTTGTTGACAAAGCAAATTATAAATAAGCTAGGGAAATGATTATGCTGGCAGCTTTGCCGATGAAACCTTCGCAATTGAAGCTGAAGCTGAATTTCCCGAGGAGGAGGAGGCCGAAAGTTCGAAGGAGCATGCACTTACACTCAACAAGGAACGATTGGGGCACATCATCGCAATGCGAATGGATTATACGGAGGTTGACTCCTTGTCCAACTGCCGGATTACAAACGGGACTTTTCTTCCCTGCCGACCATAACGCTTGTCTTCTGCACGGTCGCCGAGGAGCACTCGGTTGGCGGGCTCACCTGCGAGCTGCACCAACGATGGGCCTGCAAAAGTGAACTTATAAGTGAGAACTTATTCCTACGGTGGATCTCAAGCCGGGCGACTCTGTTCACACTATGAAGAATTTTCAGGCTAAACGGCTGTTTCCCAAGCTGGTGATCAAGCACCAGGTGCAGGAAATCAAGGATTTTTGTTTCAAGGACTGAATTAAACGGCCGTTTTTAAATTAATTTTAAAGATATATTTTACGAATGTAAGCGAATCAATTTTTTTGTAAATAAAAAAACAAATAATTTGCATACATTTCGTTGCTCAGTCGAATTTCGCGCCATCTTTTAAAATTTTGCTAAGCCCTCATATAAGAGAGAGTGAGAGGGCAATAACGTAGAACGACCTGTTTATTAAATAGTTCTGTCTGCTCTGCCTTTCGTTCTCGAAATACTTAAGAGTTAGTTGGCAACGCGATTAGTTGCCAAACAAAGTTTCTAGTATATTTTTTCTATCATCTGAGTACTGCCTGTCGAACAGCACCCTTCTATGTTATTGGCCTCTCGCTCTCTCTCACTGATTTCGAACTCATTTCGTCGATCTGAGTACTAGGCTTAACAGACAAACGTGTCCCCCGCTTACTCTTAATAACACGCCACTGCCACAAGCTGACGATGTAATGTACCTTGGCGTCCACCTAGACAGAAGACTTACATGGCGGAGACATATCGAAGCTAAGAAAAATCATCTCAAACTAAAGTCCAAAAGCCTCCATTGGCTTATAAACGCTTGCTCCCTCCTCTGCCTGGACTTCAAGGTCCTGCTCTACAATTCAACGCTTAAGCCAGTCTGGACTTACGGCTCCCAGTTGTGGGGAAACGCAAACAGCAGCAACATCGACATTATTCAGCGAGCACAATCAAAAAGCCTGAGAACTATCACTGGGGCACCTTGGTATGTTCGGAACGACAACATCCATAGAGATCTTGGCATTCTACCTGTAAAAGACGAGATATCTAAACAAAAAGCGTCCTACTACACCAAGCTAACTTCTCATCCAAATCAGCTCGCCAGGGGCGTAGCCAGGGTTTCCAACCGGACCCGATTGCGAGGCAATGACATTTCAGCTCAGCCCCTAAATCTCGCGTCATTCATTTCGACTGTCAGATAGCTTTTTAATTTAAGATTCGATTTACTTATTGTTGGTCTCAATGGAGAGAAGATCCAATAAATAAAATGCAAATGTAAAAAAAAAAAAAAAAGCAGGCAACACTTTTTTTAAAGAGGGAAATGAGTAACGAGAATATTATAGTTGGGAAACCCGACTGTCTTCGTACATAGGTTACTTAGAATCAGTGGAACCCCTTAACAGAGCGAGAGAGCGACTGCTTTTTCGACTGCTAAGACTCCAGGGCCGCTTTAAAGGGAACTTGGAGGGCCGTTTAAAGGCAAACTGGAAGGGCCGTTTAAAGGCAAACTGGAAGCGCCGTTTGGCACGAACAGTATGTTTATTTGTATTATCTGTTGAAGCTCCGGCGTGGGTTCCTTGGCTTGTGTGGTCTTCGGGTTTCTGTACGGGATTCTCTGCTGGCTCGACCTTAACTAGCGCCTAACTGAAAGTTGCAAAGGCTTGCAAGTTGTGCTCAAGGGAATAGAACCCGATGTAACGCCCTCTGAAATTACAGAGGCCTCAAGAGAAAATGGTTTTTGCGCAAAAAATGTCATAAACATTATGAACAAGAACAAGAAGCCACAACCACTCTTCAAGGTCGAGCTGGAGCCAGACAGCAGAACCTTGAAAAAAATCGCAGTGCACCCGATGTACAAGTTGCAGTACCGTAGGATCGCATTTGAAGAGCCGCACAAACGGAACGGGCCAGTGCAATGCACAAATTGCCAGGAATACGGTCACACCAGGACTTACTGCACCCTCAGGTCAGTATGTGTAGCTTGTGGAAACTGCCACGGCTCCGAACCCTGCCCTGCCAACAAGGAAGACGCTCTCACGAAAAAGTGTGTTAACTGTCAAGGAAACCACACAGCGAACTACAGAGGCTGTCCAGTCTACAAGGAGATGAAAAGTCGGATGCAACGAGCGACAACGGCACGCTTACCACTAGAACGACGCCTGAAGTTTACTTTGGCAAAGCAGCCAGTTCCTCCTTTGGCCCTTCAATTGCCACCAACGGCGTTTCTTACGCCAGTGATCTACTATCTTGTTACAAATGCTTGCAGCTCAGCAGTCCAAATAAACCATGCCTAGTCCTCGAATAACTCTGTGGAACGCCAATGGTGTTTCACGGCATAAAACTGAAATACCTTAATTTCTGAACGAAAACCACATCGACGTTATGTTGCTGGCAGAAACGCATCTCACCAGCAAATATAACTTTCAAATACGGGGATACACGTTCTACAGCACCGATCATCCAGATGGTAAAGCACATGGCGGAACTGGCATCTTAATAAGAGACCGCATCAAACACCACTTTCACCAAAGGTTTTTCAAAAAATTACTTGCAAGCTACATCGATAAAATTACAGTTGGGCAACTGCAACCTTGCCATTGCCGCTGTTTACTGCCCACCCCGTTTTACAGTCTCCGATAATCAATTAATGGACTTCTACAATTCACTTGGAGAGCGATTCATAGCAGCAGGAGATTACAACGCCAAGCACACGTACTGGGGATCCCGCCTTGTGACCCCCAAAAGGAGGCAACTATATAATGCACTCATCAAAACATGCAACAAACTGGATTACGTTTCACCAGGCAGCCCTACATATTGGCCTACAGATCCTAGGAAACTACCTGATTTAATTGATTTTGCTGTGACAAAAAATATTTCTCGCAATCTAATATCTGCAAAATCGCTTTTAGATCTATCGTCGGACCACTCACCAGTGCTAATTACTCTTCTTCAAAGCCCGGAAGTAGTCGAGCACCCTCGCAGGCTGACGTTGCACCAAACCAACTGGCTGAAGTTCAAAAAATAAGTAAGTTCCCACATTGAACTAACTCCACAGCTCAACATCAAGAAGAACATCGTCTGCCTTGCCGATGCACTGGAGTTTGTACTCATCGCAGCAGCCAAAGTCTCTACACCGAAAGGGAGGGATGGGCACACTTACCAACATAAAACTAATCTTGAAATTGAAAAGCTTGTTTTGGAGAAAAGACGTTTGAGATGAGCTTGGCAAACCAGCAGATCACCATCCTCAAAACAAAGTCTAAAGGAAGCTGGTCGCAGACTTACCAGGGCTCTAAGGCACGAGGAAGAAAAAGCACAACGCCAGTACATTGAGAAACTTTCACCCACCAGCACCAAGCATCCCTTGTGGAGGGCCCACCCAAATCTAAGTGCGCCGGCCGAAACAGTAGTTCCCATTAGAGACTCTTCAAACAGCTGGGCCAGAAGCGACAAAGACAGAGCTTGTACATTTGCTTTACACCTTCGAAATGTTTTCCAGCCAAACCCTGCAACTAATTCATTCGCACTACCGTCACCAATTGGAACTGAGACGGCGCCAATTCTGTTTCAACCAAACGAAGTTGCAAAAGTCATCAGCGAGCAATTGAAACCAAAAAAGGCCCCAGGCGGTGATCTATTAACTCCCAAAATGTTAATTGAACTTCCACACTGTGCAGTTGAGGTCATTTGTAAACTCTTTAGCGGAATTACACGACTTGGATCCTTTCCAAAAAAAAAGGAAAAAAACGGTAATCATAATGATCCCAAAGCCAGGAAAAGATCACACAGTACCAGCCTCGTACAGACCGATTAGTCTACTCTGGTGCCTGTTAAAACTGCTCGAAAAATGCCTTTTGACGCGCATAATCCCATATCTGAAAGAGCACAACTTTATTCCAGCACATCAATTTGGCTTTCGAGAAAGCCATGGAACAATAGAGCAAGTCAACAGATTAACAACAGAAATACGGACTGCATTCGAATATCGGGAATACTGCAGTGCGGTATTCCTTGACGTTGCACAGGCTTTCGACCGAGTCTAATTCATCTCGATGGCCTTATGCATAAAATCAGACCGATACTGCTGGAAAACACTCATAGGATACTTGAATCGTACCTTTACAACAGAGCCTTTGCCGTGAGATGCAACACAACAACATCCGACGATTACACTATAGAGGCTGGAGTTCCCCAAGGTAGCGCCCTTGCTCCAACTCTATTTCTTCTTTTTTTTTTTTTTTTTTTTTTTACGCGCGTAGTCCCACGGCCTACTTACCCGCCCAACCGACCGGGGGGCGCAGCCGTGTATCGTACGGCACGATTCGCGAGAAGATAGACGCGAGTTATGAAAGTATAGGCAAAGTCCGAGGAAAAAAGTAGGATCTCATTTTGTGATAACGAAGTTAGTATAAGTCGTTTTAAGAGCGGCAGAGAGTCAGAATTTGAGATTATAGGATAAAGTCTATTATAGTCAGAACATAATACTCTGAAAGGCTCATGCAAGTCAATGGTTTAATATTAAGGGTATATAATTTCTAGTTAATCTACTTGGCACAGAAAAGTTAAGCCGACCAACCAAGTCGGCACTGTCAATATCACCACGAATAAGATTATAAATAAAAATAGTACCAAGCATCGTTCTACGGTTAGCTAGGGAGGGTAAATTAATTAAAAGTAATCTGCTAGAATAAGAAGGTAAGTTAAGGTTTGCATCCCAGTTGAGGCGCCGTAAAGCAAAAATAAAAAAGTTTTTTTGAACAGATTCAATGCGATCTATATGTACTCCGTATTGGGGACTCCAGACGGGAGACCCATACTCTAGAATCGGACGGACTAGCGAAGTAAATAAGGTCTTAGTGACGTAGGGATCGTCAAATTCCTTCGACCATCTTTTAATAAAACCAAGCACTCCTCTGGCTTTATTAACCATGGACGAAATGTGATCAGTAAACTTAAGTTTTGGGTCCAAAAGGACGCCAAGATCGTCAACCATAGTTATTCTATCCAAAGATTTCCCACTTAGTGAGTAAGTTGCAAGTTTTGGATTGACTCGGCAAAAAGTCATCAACTTGCACTTAGACCCGTTTAAATTTAGTAAATTATCACGGCACCAGTTTTGAAAATTGTTTAGATCGGATTGTAAGTCAGAATGGCTGGAAATATCCTTGTACTGCAGGCATAACTTAACATCATCTGCGTACATAAGTACGCGAGAATGATTTATAATTAATGGAAGGTCGTTAATAAACAAAGTAAAAAGAAGCGGACCAAGGTGACTACCTTGTGGGACGCCGGAAGTAACTCGGAGAAGACCAGAAAGAGAATTTTTAAAAAGGACTCTTTGTGTCCTGCCATTCAGATAACTTAAAATCCATCTAAGAAGATCAATTGGAAACCCTAACAAGTCAAGTTTCCGAACTAAAAGTGAGTGATTTACAGAGTCAAATGCTTTACTAAAGTCAGTGTAAATGACATCTGTTTGAAAGCTACTTTTAAAGCCCTTTATCACGAATGAGGTGAGCTCCAAAAGGTTAGTAGTTGTTGATCTTCTTTTCATAAATCCGTGTTGACACGGAGATATAACTGACCTACAAAGGTGCTGCAAATGAGGAGTAATGATATTTTCGAAAAGTTTGGTAATAGCCGACAACTTAGAGATACCTCTATAATTGCTGGCATCCAATTTGTTACCTTTTTTGTGGAGAGGAATAACAAATGACTCCTTCCAAATAAGGGGAAATTGGGAGGTTTCTAAAGATAAGGTGAACAATTTGAGAAGGGGTTTGCACAGGGCTTCCGCGCAATTCCTAAGCACGCAGCCAGGAATTCCGTCGGGACCTGGAGAGTAAACAGGCTTAACACGTTGAAGATCCAAAAATAAAGAGCTTTCGTTTATAGTAGGACTGAATATAAGGTTCGACGTGGACATGGTGTAAGAATAAGGCTCTATTGGATGTGCTGAATTAGTATAAGTCGTTTGAAAAAACTGGGCATAAAGATCGGCTATTGCCTGATCTGTGGTAGCCGTCATGTTTTCAAAATAAAGCGAGGAAGGATAAGAAGTAGATTTACGCTTGGTGTTAACAAAGCTATAAAACTGTTTCGGGTCCTGCGAGAACTGGAGCTTACAACGATTTAAATAATTTTTATAGCACTGCGCGTTAAGCACAGTAAATTTTGACCCAGCACTTAGATATTTTGAAAAAACAGATTGAGATATGTCAAGCAAGCCGTCAATAAAGTCATGTTGTGCAATTGGTAATAAGACATTTGATTTTTCATCTGTGGACCACGTAGCTCCAGGTATGTTGAAATCACCTAGAACTAATAATTGATCTCTATCGGACAGCCTATTTGAAACGGACTGTATCGCAGAAAGATGATTTAAGTACTCTTGGAGTTCAGAAGACGGCGGAACATAGGAGCAAGTGATGTATACAAACTTTCCCGGAAGGGTCAGCATTGTACAAATAAATTCAATATTATTAAATTCCTCAACACATACCTCTTCCGACGTGAGGTTGGAGTCCACGGCAATTAAAACTCCACCTCAACGTTTGGAAGGACGGTCAAGCCTATATATTGTGTACTTACCGGGAAAAACTTCGGAGCTAAGAATCTCCGGCTTTAACCAGGTTTCTGTAAACACAATAACATGGGATGCAAATGAAAAGCTATCAGAATACAATTTAGTTAGCTTGCTACGCAAGCCTCTTGCATTTTGATAGGAAAGAAGGAGGTTTTTAGTTAGTTTTTTGAAGAAGAAGTAGAAGAGGAAGATGGCACAATGGTCTGGCCACGACTGGGAAGTCTTATTCCCGTGGGCCCTTTCTTTTTTTTCTTAGCTTCGAACTCCTTTACCACCAAATTGTCCGGCCAAAATTTGGCAGAGCTTATGGTAGCAAAGTTCTCGGGTGGGACAGTGATCTTGAAAGATGAAATATCCCTAGCATAAGAGAAGTTGAATTTTTCCACCTTAACGTTTTCGGCTTTTGTTTTGTCTTGTATATAAAACAGTACATCAGAAGATGTTTTATCAGGGGAAAGCCGAGAAACAAATATTTGTTTCTTTAGTGGAACCACTGAAAGAGCTTTAGGTGGTGCAGGTTGTGCGTCTGCAGAACCACCTATGCCCGGTAGTCCGGACTCAATATCCCCTTGTGGCGGTATGTTTACTAGGTTAGGTGAATTCACCAACTGTGAAACCACTACGGACAAATCGGAATTTTCAGGATCTCCTGTTTGCATACACTCCGCTGTGGATTGATCGGGCTCCGAATCTTTTTTGGCTGCCGATCTTAGCAACGTTTGAGCGGTTGCTGAGTTCGGCTGCTGATCCACGGGAGTGCTCTGCTGGTCACCTGACGGAGGCTGCGGGGTGTTCCCATTTGGCCTACCACCAGCGGCTTTTTTGCGCTTTGGAGACTCCTCTAATAGTTTTATACTATTAAATTGAGTGTCCAGAGCTTGGAGCAGATCATCTGCCTTGCGAAAACTATCTCTAGCTCCGGCAAAACAGGTGATCAGCCCCTTCAAGCCGCCTTTAGTTTGGCGCATGAACAATTTCATCTCGTTCGCAACCTCGAGACAGGCGTCACAACAAAACTGTAAATTTTTACCCTTACTTAGGTCATCACTTGTTCGGCCAGTAAAACCAGCGCACTTGGTGTGCACCATTTTTTCACATAGCCAACAAGTCATTTTAGGCTGGTCAGCCTTGATTGCCTTCTGGCATTTTTTATCAACACAGACAAAAAATGTGTCCATAATTTTGACTAATCGGACCACTGTACCAAATGAAATGAAATCGAAACTTTTGAGCGAGCAGCTAAACTTTCCGCAAGAGTGCAGATAACTACACGATTAGCAGTTTCGATATAGAGAGCGAGATAAAGAGCGAGAGAGCGCAGTCAGCGCAGTTGATGTGCATGCAAAAACAACAACAGCGATTTGCCCTGCGTGGGACGGATAAAGCACAAAAGAAAGACAAAATAGAAACGCAACAAAAAAAACACAAGCGAAACTAAAAGTTTAAATTGATTAATTTATTGTTATGCACAGAATAGAATAGATTCACTCGCGAAGCGAACGGAATATTAAAGTATATTTATTAAAAAGGCGATTTATATGTTTTTATTTATTCCCACCGTTGGGTTTACACGATAAATAGGTAAAAATCGGAGCGCAGAAAAAAAACACGGCCGTTCACTTTGAAAGTACAGAGCGAATTACACCGCAGATATTCCCACGAACGAGCGGCTAACTACTTCCACATTCGCAGACGATACAGCGATCATAAGTCGGTCCAAATGCCCAATGAGCAAAAGTGTAAACACATAACGTTTCCTCTTAAAGCCTAGTACTCAGATCGACGAACAGTTTCGATGTCGAAAAGAGGCCATTCTTTTTCTTTTTCTCGGAGTATGACCGTTTTTAGGAAGTTCATCGGTAATTTTTTTGAGCAAGTACTGCGGTCACACTGGTCCCCATTCGCGCGCTGTATAAGCTGTTTTCTATTTGTTGACAAAGCAAATTATAAATAAGCTAGGGAAATGATTATGCTGGCAGCTTTGCCGATGAAACCTTCGCAATTGAAGCTGAAGCTGAATTTCCCGAGGAGGAGGAGGCCGAAAGTTCGAAGGAGCATGCACTTACACTCAACAAGGAACGATTGGGGCACATCATCGCAATGCGAATGGATTATACGGAGGTTGACTCCTTGTCCAACTGCCGGATTACAAACGGGACTTTTCTTCCCTGCCGACCATAACGCTTGTCTTCTGCACGGTCGCCGAGGAGCACTCGGTTGGCGGGCTCACCTGCGAGCTGCACCAACGATGGGCCTGCAAAAGTGAACTTATAAGTGAGAACTTATCCCTACGGTGGATCTCAAGCCGGGCGACTCTGTTCACACTATGAAGAAATTTCAGGCTTAACGGCTGTTTCCCAAGCTGGTGATCAAGCACCAGGTGCAGGAAATCAAGGATTTTTGTTTCAAGGACTGAATTAAACGGCCGTTTTTAAATTAATTTTAAAGATATATTTTACGAATGTAAGCGAATCAATTTTTTTGTAAATAAAAAAACAAATAATTTGCATACATTTCGTTGCTCAGTCGAATTTCGCGCCATCTTTTAAAATTTTGCTAAGCCCTCATATAAGAGAGAGTGAGAGGGCAATAACGTAGAACGACCTGTTTATTAAATAGTTCTGTCTGCTCTGCCTTTCGTTCTCGAAATACTTAAGAGTTAGTTGGCAACGCGATTAGTTGCCAAACAAAGTTTCTAGTATATTTTTTCTATCATCTGAGTACTGCCTGTCGAACAGCACCCTTCTATGTTATTGGCCTCTCGCTCTCTCTCACTGATTTCGAACTCATTTCGTCGATCTGAGTACTAGGCTTAACAGACAAACGTGTCCCCAGCTTACTCTAAATAACACGCCACTGCCACAAGCTGACGATGTAACGTACCTTGGCGTCCACCTAGACAGAAGACTTACATGGCGGAGACATATCGAAGCTAAGAAAATTCATCTCAAACTAAAGTCCAATAGCCTCCATTGGCTTATAAACGCTTGCTCCCTCCTCTGCCTGGACTTCAAGGTCCTGCTCTACAATTCAACGCTTAAGCCAGTCTGGACTTACGGCTCCCAGTTGTGGGGAAACGCAAACAGCAGCAACATCGACATTATTCAGCGAGCACAATCAAAAATCCTGAGAACTATCACTGGGGCACCTTGGTATGTTCGGAACGACAACATCCATAGAGATCTTGGCATTCTACCTGTAAAAGACGAGATATCTAAACAAAAAGCGTCCTACTACACCAAGCTAACTTCTCATCCAAATCAGCTCGCCAGGGGCGTAGCCAGGGTTTCCAACCGGACCCGATTGCGAGGCAATGACATTTCAGCTCAGCCCCTAAATCTCGCGTCATTCATTTCGACTGTCAGATAGCTTTTTAATTTAAGATTCGATTTACTTATTGTTGGTCTCAATGGAGAGAAGATCCAATAAATAAAATGCAAATGTAAAAAAAAAAAAAAAAAAGCAGGCAACACTTTTTTTAAAGAGGGAAATGAGTAACGAGAATATTATAGTTGGGAAACCCGACTGTCTTCGTACATAGGTTACTTAGAATCAGTGGAACCCCTTAACAGAGCGAGAGAGCGAGATGCGAGCGATCTGGAAGAAACTGCTTTTTCGACTGCTAAGACTCCAGGGCCGCTTTAAAGGGAACTGGGAGGGCCGTTTAAAGGCAAACTGGAAGGGCCGTTTAAAGGCAAACTGGAAGCGCCGTTTGGCACGAACAGTATGTTTATTTGTAATATCTGTTGAAGCTCCGGCGTGGGTTCCTTGGCTTGTGTGGTCTTCGGGTTTCTGTACGGGATTCTCTGCTGGCTCGACCTTAACTAGCGCCTATGTCGATGTTCGCGTTCGTGCCTTGTAGTCTTAGTTGGGAAAGGTGGCGCTGTTGGTGATGTTGAGATACCATGTAATCGACGGCGATGTCAGTGATCGCGGTCTGGTTCTGTTGTCTTGGTTAGGTAAAGGTGACGTCGTTGGTCATGCTGTGATACCCTGTTATCTATCCTAAGTGGCCCCGATGTCAGTAATCGCGCTCTGTCTCTGTTGTCTTGGTTAGGTAAAGGTGACGCCGTTGGTCATGCTGTGATACCTCGTATTCTATCCTAAGTGGCCCCGATGTCAGTAATCGCGCTCTGTTTCTGTGGTCTCTGTTTAGCTAAAGGTGATGTCGTCATTCATGCTTTGCTACTCGGGGTTACTTAGTTACTTATCGGTTATTGTAGTCGACTGAAGAAGCCGAGGAATGCTACAGGTAGTCAAAGGGGATCGAATAGACCCAGCTCTGGTACCCTCTACTATGGTTATTGGAGTCGATTAAATGAGCCGAGCCCTGCTACAGGTAATCAAAGGTGATCGAATAGACCCTCTACTATGATAATTAGAGTAGACTGAATAAGCCAAGCTCTGCTGTGCTACTTCTATTTAAGATCAAGGCTACATTGGAGTCACTTACTGTTCAGATCTGCACATGGATTATCAGGCAGTTGGTACAACACTACACCACTTCAGATAACACTTGACCCGAGAGTCAAATAGCTAACCCAAATCATTGACACTTGACATTTATTACCCTCTAAGACATACACTTGTGCCCAAAATATCTTAGACAGATGATCCCCTAGAGTTGCTTATACATAAGGACACTGTAACTAGTACATAAGTGAAAAAGGGTATAAAAGACGCGATGAGCGCCAAATAAAGTTCAGTTCCTAACGAAATACTGTTGTGTTTTAGTCAGGATTCGGCGGTTAGCGGTATAAGAGTTGCTAGTTCCTTTAACGGAGGGTATGAGTCCCCAGAAGGAACAAATTATTTTTTTATACGTGTTTTGTAGACTGCCAAACCGATCGGTATACTTTACGGTATCCACGGTAGAAAAGTCCGCAAGGCGCACTTAACGGTGCACTACGGCAAGATTAGGAAAACAAAATCAAAATCGACGATTAAACCTAAGACTGCTGCGAGGGACAGGACTGGCAGTATACGTGAGAGAACCAGGATCAAGCGACTGAGGTGCGGCCTTTTAAGGAGACAACTGCAGACGTTTGAACAAGAGCTACTACGGCGTGGGAAATCCACTGGACGTATCAGAGGCAACTAAGGACGTTGAACAGAGCTACTACGGCGTGGGAGATCCACTGGACGTAGAAGGAGCAACTGCAACGTATCTACAACTGCGTGGGAGGTCCACGAACAACACAAATCGAGCGTCGGACCACGGCTAAATAGAAACGACGTGGGAGATCAACAACAACAACTACACATCGGCGAGGCGACAGCGGACACGTACGAAGCGTAATCCACGGCATAGTCTCTAATAAACGAGGAAAAAGCAAACGATTTTGAAAGGCGAAGGCGAAAAATTAAAGAACTTCCATTGTTAATAAATAAAACCCTTCTAGTAAATAAAATAAAAATCGACAGCGTTTGTACTTTCAAAGTGAACGGCCGTGTTTTTTTTTCTGCGCTCCGATTTTTACCTTTTTATCGTGTAAACCCAACGGTGGGAATAAATAAAAACATATAAATCGCCTTTTTAATTAATATACTTTAATATTCCGTTCGCTTCGCGAGTGAATCTATTCTATTCTGTGCATAACAATAAATTAATCAATTTAAACTTTTAGTTTCGCTTGTGTTTTTGTTGTTGCGTTTCTATTTTGTCTTTCTTTTGTGCTTTATCCGTACCACGCAGGGCATATCGTTGTTGTTGTTTTGCATGCACATCAACTGCATTGCACTGCGCTAACTCTCTCGCTCTTTATCTCGCTCTCTATTTCGAAACTCCTAAGCGGGCATTTATCTGTGCTCTTACGGTACTTTTAGCGGCTGGCTTACAAGTTTCGATTTCATTTCATTTGGTACAGTGGTCCGATTAGTCAAAATTATGGACACATATTTTTTTGTCTGTGTTAACAAAAAATGCCAGAAGGCAATCAAGGCTGACCAGCCTAAAACGTCTTGTTGGCTATGTGAAAAAATGGTGCACACCAAGTGCGCTGGTTTTACTGGCCGAACAAGTGATGACCTTAGTAAGGGTAAAAATTTGCAGTTCTGTTGTGACGCCTGTCTCGAGGTTGCGAACGAGATGAAATTGTTCATGCGCCAAACTAAAGGCGGCTTGAAGGGGCTGATCACCTGTTTTGCCGGAGCTAGAGATAGTTTTCGCAAGGCAGATGATCTGCTCCAAGCTCTGGACACTCAATTTAATAGTATAAAACTATTAGAGGAGTCTCCAAAGCGCAAAAAAGCCGCTGGTGGTAGGCCAAAGGGGAACACCCCGCAGCCACCGTCAGGTGACCAGCAGAGCACTCCCGTGGATCAGCAGCCGAACTCAGCAACCGCTCAAATGTTGCTTAGATCGGCAGCCAAAAAAGATTCGGAGCCCGATCAATCCACAGCGGAGTGTATGCAAATAGGAGATCCTGAAAATTCCGATTTGTCCGTAGTGGTTTCACAGTTGGTGAATCCACCTAACCTAGTTAACATATCGCCACAAGGGGATATTGAGTCCGGACTACCGGGCATAGGTGGTCCTGCAGACGCACAACCTGCACCACCTAAAGCTCTTTCAGTGGTTCCACTAAAGAAACAAACATCTTCTGATGTACTGTCTTATATACAAGACAAAACAAAAGCCGAAAACGTTAAGGTGGAAAAAATTTAACTTCTCTTATGCTAGGGATATTTCATCTTTCAAGATCACTGTCCCACCCGAGTACTTTGCTACCATAAGCTCTGCCAAATTCTGGCCGGACAATTTGGTGGTAAAGGAGTTCGAAGCTAAGAAAAAAAAGAAAGGGCCCACGGGAATAAGACTTCCCAGTCGTGGCCAGACCATTGTGCCATCTTCCTCTTCTTCTTCTTCAAAAAACTAACTAGAAACCTCCTTCTTTCCTATCAAAATGCAAGAGGCTTGCGTAGCAAGCTAACTAAATTGTATTCTGATAGCTTTTCATTTGCATCCCATGTTATTGTGTTTACAGAAACCTGGTTAAAGCCGGAGATTCTTAGCTCCGAAGTTTTTCCCGGTAAGTACACAATATATAGGCTTGACCGTCCTTCCAAACGGGGAGGTGGAGTTTTAATTGCCGTGGACTCCAACCTCACGTCGGAAGAGGTATGTGTTGAGGAATTTAATAATATTGAATTTATTTGTACAAAGCTGACCCTTCCGGGAAAGTTTATATATATCACTTGCTCCTATGTTCCGCCGTCTTCTGAACTCCAAGAATACTTAAATCATCTTTCTGCGATACAGTCCGTTTCAAATAGGCTGTCCGATAGGGATCAGTTATTAGTTCTAGGTGATTTCAACATACCTGGAGCTACGTGGTCCATAGATGAAAAATCAAATGTCTTACTACCTATTGCACAACATGACTTTATTGACGGCTTGCTTGACATATCTTTGAGTCAGGTAAACCATGTTCGAAACTCACTAGGCCGCTTACTGGATTTGTGCTTTGTCTCGAATCCTGAAGCCGTGTTTCTATCCAGGGTACCACCACTTACGCAACCTGAAGATCCATATCATCCTACTTTCGATGTGACAGTCGACACGGGTATCGTGATGGAAGAAAAATCAGAAAAGTCAACTAAACGAATACATTGTTTTCGTAAGGCAGACTTTTCTAGGCTTAATAACTTTATATCTGGCTTCAATTGGTCCGATCTCTACTCATGCAATAACATGGCTGATGCCATAAAAATTTTTTATACTGCAATTAAATCATTTTTTAAATCTTGTGTTCCGATGTACTATCCGGCTATCTCCAATAAACCACCTTGGTTTAGTAAAGAGTTGTCACACCTAAGAAATGTTAAGTCCAGACTTTATAGGAAATATAAATACTCCGGTTCTCAATCTGTTTTTTCAAAATATCTAAGTGCTCGGTCAACATTTACCGTGCTTAACGCGCAGTGCTATAAAAATTATTTAAATCGTTGTAAGGTCCAGTTCTCGCAGGACCCGAAACAGTTTTATAACTTTGTTAACACCAAGCGTAAATCTTCTTCTTATCCTTCCTCGCTTTATTTTGAAAACATGACGGCAACCACAGATCAGGCTATAGCCGATCTTTATGCCCAGTTTTTTCAAACAACTTATACTACTTCCGCACATCCAATAGAGCCTTATTCTTACACCATGTCCACGTCGAACCTTATATTCAGTCCTATTATAAACGAAAGCTCTTTATTTTTGGATCTTCAACGTGTTAAGCCTGTTTACTCTCCAGGTCCCGACGGAATTCCTGGCTGCGTGCTTAGGAATTGCGCGGAAGCCTTATGCAAACCCCTTCTCAAATTGTTCACCTTATCTTTAGAAACCTCCCAATTTCCCCTTATTTGGAAGGAGTCATTTGTTATTCCTCTCCACAAAAAGGTAACAAATTGGATGCCAGCAATTATAGAGGTATCTCTAAGTTGTCGGCTATTCCCAAACTTTTCGAAAATATCATTACTCCTCATTTGCAGCACCTTTGTAGGTCAGTAATATCTCCGTGTCAACACGGATTTATGAAAAGAAGATCAACAACTACTAACCTTTTGGAGCTCACCTCATTCGTGATAAAGGGCTTTAAAAGTAGCTTTCAAACAGATGTCATTTACACTGACTTTAGTAAAGCATTTGACTCTGTAAACCACTCACTTTTAGTTCGGAAACTTGACTTGTTAGGGTTTCCAATTGATCTTCTTAGATGGATTTTAAGTTATCTGAGTGGCAGGACACAAAGAGTCCTTTTTAAAAATTCTCTTTCTGGTCTTCTCCGAGTTACCTCCGGCGTCCCACAAGGGAGTCACCTTGGTCCGCTTCTTTTTACTTTATTTATTAACGACCTTCCATTAATTGTAAATCATTCTCGAGTACTTATGTACGCAGATGATGTTAAGTTATGCCTGCAGTATAAGGATATTTCCAGCCATTCTGACTTACAATCCGATCTAAATAATTTTCAAAACTGGTGTATAATCTTATTCGTGGTGATATTGACAGTGCCGACTTGGTAGGTCGGCTTAACTTTTCTGTGCCAAGTAGATTAACTAGAAATTATATACCCTTAACATTAAACCATTGTAGATCTAACTATGACTTGCATGAGCCTTTCAGAGTATTATGTTCTGACTATAATAGACTTTATCCTATAATCTCAAATTCTGACTCTCTGCCGCTCTTAAAACGACTTATATTAACTTCGTTAGCACAAAATTAGATCCTACTTTTCCTCGGACTTTTGCCTATCTTTTCATAACTCGCGTCTATCTTCTCGCGAATCGTGCCGTACGATACACGGCTGCGCCCCCCGGTCGGTTGGGCGGGTAAGAGGGCCGTGGGACTACGCGCGTAAAAAAAAAAAAAAAAAAAATGGTACTTACAAGAGAAGCGTTAAATGCGTTGGCGGCTAGTCAATCAGCCATATACAGCCAGTTGAAAAAATGGGAGGAAGAAGTGCTTCAAATAGATGGAGCAAATTTGGTATTTCTGTCTGAAGTACAGAACCAGTGGGAACTCTTTAAAAATCAACATAAGGAGTTGCTGGCAAACGCATCGGCGTTTACAGGGGACTATTTTTCCAAAGATTGTTATGGAAAAACACAAGCCCTAAAAAACATAATTATGGCGGAATTTAATAAAAAATCAGCCGAGGAAACGATGAACCATTCCATGCAACAAATTGTTGGTGATCAGGAAATGCGCTTGCACGAGTACAACCAGGCAAAACAAGCGCTTCTTGGAACCTTAAAAACTGCGGGCCAACCCCCAAGACTACAAGATATATATATGAAATATATTGAGGAAGATTTTCTGCGGCTTACCGAAAATCTAAAAGAACTGAAAATAAATGGACAAACAACCCCAACAATTTTAGAGGGGTATGAGAAGATAAAAATAGAAAAAAGAAATAAAGAAATTTGAATGCAACAGAACAAACTTGAAGAACGTCGAATAACTGTAAGGGAGATGGAGGTCCCTGCATTTTTTGGAGACATTTCCGCATGGGCAGGATTTTTTGACATGTTTAAGGAAATGATCGACAGCGATGAGATGATGAAGCCCAAGATAAAACTGATGCGACTGAAGGAAGTTGTAAAAGGCGAAGCTTCGAATTTAATAAAGCATCTGCTCATATGTGATGAAAATTATCAAATAGCTTTGGACATTTTAAAAAGCAGATATGAAAATAGACGTCAGTTATTTATAAAAAAATTATTATCAAATTCTTGATTTGCCTATGATGAACAGCGAATCAGAAAAGAGTGTTCAGAACATGCTGGACACGACGCAAAAATGCACTCATGCCATAAAGGGCATGGGCATCGCGTAAGAAGACACCGATGTCTTCATTGCTGGAATCCTATTGAGGAAATTTGACCGTCAAGGGCAGCAACAGTATGAGCACAGTTCATGTGCAACAAAAGAGGTACAGACCCTTCGAAATGTGTGGGAATTTTTGGAAAAACATTTACAAGCCATTAAAGCAGTGAGGCAACCAAGGCACTTTCAAGTAGCTCGAGAAAATCCAAGAGTGTTGATATCAGTGATTGGTGGCAACAGCGCATATGGTAAAACAAAAGGCAACTGCGCATATTGTAAAGCAAAAAGACACAAACTACAAGATTGCTTTAAATTTTGTCACTTGTCCACTACAGAAAAATGGAAATTTGTGCGCCAGGAACGACTATGTTTCAAGTGCTTGGGTCACAGATACACGACATATAAAGGTTGTCAAGTGGAACAACAGTGCTCGAAGTGTAATAGGCCCCATCACAATTTATTACATGGCAAAAAAAGGTAGCAAAGCTGGTATGATAACGACGACACAAAAAACCACATTATTAGCCACGGCACAAGTTGAAGTGCAGGATGTAAATGGGGGATGGAAAACACTTCGAGCGTTAGTAGATCAAGGATCTCAAATTTCTGTTATATCGGAAGATGCAGCAAAGATGTTACGATTACCAACACAAAAAAGAAAACCCAAGTATATGGATTGGGTGACAGTTTAGTTGTGTTATCCAAAGAATTAATTTTGCTTAAAATTCGACCAAGGTTTACAAGTCATTATGAATTTAAGACCGATGCAATCGTATTAAAAAAATTATTAAATCCTCAACCGTCAAGATCGTTTAAATATGACATGCGAAAATGGGAAGATATAATATTAGCGGACCCTACTTTTAATGAACGCGGCAAGATTGACGTGCTAATAGGAGGAGATTTATTAGCCGAAATTACTTGTAAGGGAGTAAAGCAAGATGACACTATGATTGGTCAATGCACCAAACTGGGATGGATTTTGTCAGGAATCGTGAATACACCTGGAAGAAAACAAAATCAACTGACGGAAAGTTTGCAAAATGAAACTTTAATAGCGCCTATTAAAAAGAAACTTAGTGTTTTAAATGAGAAAACAACTAAGCCCGATGTGCAAAAGCAGCGTGACTTTGAATTGGCTGAACTTCAAGCACAGACAACAATTTCGGACGTCGCTAATGAACAATTGAAAAGGCTAAGGCCGCCGGGAAGTCTCCACTTTGGAGAAGTTTGGGAATCCGGGAAACCCCCTTCCCCTTTTATTAAAGAGCCAACTATCAATACCAGAATCCCAGACGATAGGTGTGTCACCTCTGGATCGATGGAAGTTATTAACGGAACAAGAAGATGGAATGAAAGAAAATTTAAAATTGACTAAAGTAGTAACTTTATTAAGTTGCCGTTTTATGTTTTCCCTTTTCACGGGGATTAAGGCAATAGAAAGTCCAGCAAGCGGAATAACCAATATGCAACCATTGGAGAATAACACGATGATATACCTGGACAATCTTGGACTAATGGACATCGCAGCGTCGAAATGGAATTTAATTATTTATTATAACTTGGAGCCATACAACACCGAGTTAAGACAGATAAATAAATATATTTGGGAGCTAGCAGTGAATTGCAAGGCTTTAATTTTATATGAAGGAGCTTGTCAAATAATGGTACGCAACTTGAATATAAGAATTAATCAACTTAAGGCAAACAACGAGTTGATATTCAAAAGAAAGAGACAGAAAAGGCAAACAACGAGTTGATATTCAAAAGAAAGAGACAGAAAAGAGCACCTTTTGAGTTTGTTGGAACTATACATCATATATTATTTGGAACTATGGATGCTGCAGACAGGAATATGATTGAAGCAAATATGCAAAACATCTTCGATAATCAACAAGATCTGGAACATATGTATCTGAAACAAACATCCTTAATAGATTCGACGTTAAATATAATAACAAAAACATCAGAGGAAATGAATGAACAATTCAAAGCAATGGAAGACGAAATAATGAGGTTGCAAAAGGAAGTACATGAAAATCAGTATGTCAATCGGATGGCGCTAGCATACCAAACGATGCTGTTTCAAATAACACAATTGCTGGAAAGTTGTGAGAAAACGCAAGGATCAATTACAAATCTATTAATTGACCTTAATCACGGTCTGGTTAACCCCCAATTGTTAAAGCCAACCCAAATAAAACGGGAAATTGCCCTAATTAAGGAAAAACTACAACCGAACCTGCAGCTACCTGGATCAGCAACCGGAACAGAAATAAGGGAGATATACAATTTAATGACAGCCCAAGCGATCGTTGTGGATGAGAAACTGGTCATACACGCAGAAATACCGTTGTTCGATTAGGAAGCATCAACAGTGTATAGAATGATCCCAATACCATTTACAAATTATGGCAAAACAATCGTTCCGCAGTTAAAGGCTGACTTGTTAATATACAACTTCAACAAGGACTCTTATGCGTTAAAAACAAATACACAGTTAAATGCTTGCTCTCGTCAAAGTAATCAGAATTTTCTTTGTCGAGGAAACTGGATCTGGAAATCAGCTACTGACAATTCTTGTGAGTTATCGGCACTTAAGCAAAGTCGGAACCCAATATGTGAATTCCAAGAGAGTCGTGCCGAAAACATGTGGGTAGAATTATCTACTTCAAATTCTTGGCTGTATAAGGTTTTCAACGACCCGTTGTTGGAATGGACATGTGGAAACCATCGAAGTCAGGTCACGCAAATTCAAGCCCAAGGAGTACTGAGATGGGGCAATGGGCAATGGGCAACACCTTTTAACATCTGCGCACGAAATAATCACGGAAGACAACATAAAGGAGCCGGTAGCACCACTAATTACAGTAGCGTTTAATATTAAGAAAGAAAAAATAAAGCCAATGGCATCAAAGCTCATAAATAATACATATGATATAATTAACATTAAAAAGCAAATTGAAGAACAAAAAAACTGAAAATATTAAGTTAAGAGGAATTAATATCCATACTGCTAGTGGGCATTTAGCGCTAATAATTATAATTGTAACATTAATCGTAATAAGTTTTATTTATGTAAAGAGTAAATGTAAGAATGATAAAAAACATGTTAACATAGAATTCGGGCTACCAATGAATACATTGAATCCAAATAAATAAAGGCATTAAGGCCCCCGGCAGAATATTCAGATCTGCACATGGATTATCAGGCAGTTGGTACAACACTACACCACTTCAGATAACACTTGACCCGAGAGTCAAATAGCTAACCCAAATCATTGACACTTGACATTTATTACCCTCTAAGACATACACTTGTGCCCAAAATATCTTAGACAGATGATCCCCTAGAGTTGCTTATACATAAGGACACTGTAACTAGTACATAAGTGAAAAAGGGTATAAAAGACGCGATGAGCGCCAAATAAAGTTCAGTTCCTAACGAAATACTGTTGTGTTTTAGTCAGGGATTCGGCGGTTAGCGGTATAAGTTGCTAGTTGAACGGAGCGGTATGAGCTGCCCCCAAGACACGCGATATACGCTGCTAACACTTACCACTGGTTCGGCCGGACCACTGAATCTGACCGCCTTTTATATCCGTGGATCTCGATACTCGGTATTCGACATTAATCGTACCTTTCTTATCGATACGGCCCAGTGTTGATTTATGTCAATCGGCTCTTGCCGTTAGTTAGGGATGAGTCTATTTCCCATGGTTGCCTGCTGTGGGGTTGGAGAGTGAGGCGCGCTATTTGAACTGCGCGCCCTGTTTATTTAATTTAAATTCCCCGCACTTCGTGTGCTTTACTTACAGAACTTAACAAGCGGATTTTAGATTTGAGTTCAGGGTACCAATTTACTTTAAGAACTTTTTGCGACGTGCGTAAAATTTACACAGGTCGATAAAATAAGACTTTCCAAGGGTGCAGGCTTAAACTTGCAAAAATAAGTTAATATAGACAATTCTTAGCTCAACTTCATACTTACTTTTGGTTCTTACGCGTGTTATTTTTGTTATCAATTTAAAAAAAAATACAAAATTTATTTGATTGATTTAATACCATATGTTGGAGTGGGGTGGGTTCTTCTCCGTAGGGGGGCACAAGATCGTAGAATTAGGGTAGGTGTCGGCGAAGGTGGTCCCCCGTGGAAATAAGTACGAATGTTGAAAGAACTTGGAGTTGCGCGACGGGCGGCGTAAGTTTATTGTTACACATGTAAATTGGAACTAACTAAGCTAGCTTAAACGTAGTGGCTCCAGAGCGAAGCGGAAGAGGTGGAGAGAGGGAGAAGCGGAGAAGCCGTTACCAGCGGGAGAGCGGGGACACTCAGTGTGAGCGAGCGAGATGGAGGTTAGGTTAGGTTAGGTTTGAGCGGCGGCTGACACAAGGTCAGCCCACTTAGGCCATCACTGGCCCATTGTGATACCGCATGGATCTTTTGTACCCTTTAAACCATGAATTTATAAAGAATCCCAGCCCGTTTCTCTAATGAAACCTGCTATTTTCTTCGGGGGAACAGCTGCTAATTCAGCTAGATTGTCAAGGAAATATTCTCCTATATACTTTTTCCTGCGCCTGATTAGGGCCACACAGAAGAAGTGCTCTACTGATTCTACTTCTTCCTCGATTTTGCAGCTTCTGCAGAAGTCATTGTTTAGGACGTTAAGTCGGGATGCGTGGGCTCCTACGAGCCAGTGGCCTGTAATTGCTCTAATTACAGCTGTGCACTGTGTGCGATGTAGACTGAAAAGCCTTTTGGTGCGTTTGGCGTCAACCTTAGGCCATGTTTGGCGACTAATGTTGCTGTGAGTGGTATTATCCCATGTTTCTTGTACAAGGGATCCGAAACCCTCCCTTGTCCTGAGCTTAAAAGTGGCTAGTGGCATACGGAAGTCCTCCTTGCCTGGAAGGAGAACTGTGGTAGTGCCGCGTCTGGCCAGTTCATCAGCTATTTCGTTCCCCTCAATATTTTGGTGCCCTGGCACCCAGATTAGGGATATAACGAACTGCTGTGCCATCTCTTGAAGAGATTTGCGGCAGTTGTTCACTATCGTCGAGTTTGAAGATAGCGCACGAATTGACTTTATTGCTGCCTGACTGTCTGAGTAAATGTTAATTACTCCGTTTGTAAGGCTAGAGTGGCGTAGGCAGCTGAGAGCCTCGCTTATGGCGAGAATCTCTGCCTGAAAAACGCTGCAGTGGTCCGGAAGACGGAAGTGTATTTTGATACTAAGTTGTTCACAGAAGACTCCTCCTCCAACTCGATTGTCGAGTTTGGAGCCGTCTGTGAAGAAATTTATACATTCATTTTGTCCAAAGGGGCTTGCCGCCCAGTCCTCCCTAGAGGGGAAGTCTGTTTTGAACGTTGTAGAGGTGTGTTCTACGGGTGTGCAATAGTCTGTTAATTGTATGTTTGCGCCTTCTGGTAGGATGGATGAGTGTCCGTATTTACGGACTGTCCAGCAGTTTGCGCCTCTCAGACGTCGTGCTGTGATGGTGGCGATTTCTTTTGCCACCAGAAGAATTGGGGATATGCTAGTAATAGCGTTGAGCGCTTCGCTAGAGGTTGTTCTAAGAGCTCCTGTCATGCATAGTTGCGCTACCCTTTGCACCTTGTTGAGTGCCTTGAGTTTGGAACTATACAGCAGCGCTGGCCACCAAATGGATACCCCATACAGGAGGATGGGTTTTACTATGGCGCTGTATAACCAGCTAACTACAGACGGGGACATACCCCATTTGAGGCCTATTGCCTTTTTGCAAGTGAAGAGTGCAATGTTGGCTTTACGCACTCTATCCGCTATAGTGAGATTCCAGTTCAGTTTCTTGTCTAGTACAAGCCCCAGGTATTTTGCACTGTCGCTAAACTCTAGAACGGAATCATTTAGTTTTGGGGCAGATAACTTGGGGATCTTATACTTCCTGGAGAAGAGAATAAGATCGGTTTTACTTGGGTTTACGTTTAACCCACTTTCAGATGCCCATCTTGACAGTTTTCTTAGTTTGACTGTCATAATGTCACAGAGGGTTTGCGGAAATTTTCCCCGCAACATAACAACCACATCGTCTGCATAAGCAACAATCTTGCACCCCCCATCTTCTATGTCTCGAAGCAGCGTGTTTACTGCTAGGTTCCATAGAAGCGGAGAGAGTACCCCCCCTTGAGGAGTACCTCTGCTGACATGCCTGCACAGAGTAGATGCTCCCAGTGAAGAGGTCACTTTTCTGCTCAGTAGCAGCTGTGTGACTAATCTCACCAACTGAGCATCTATGGAAGATCTGGAGCGAGATGGAAGATCTGGAGAAACTGCAGCCCGACACTGCCGCTCAAAAGTGAGCGCCTACTTGGCGTGAACACCATATGTCTTTGTTAGTAGAATTTTTATTTTTTAAGCTTGAAAGGTGAAAAAAAATGCAAAAACAAGAATAACTTTTATTTTACTTAAGATGTTATAGAAAACTAAACACAGATCTAAAGAACGTCAGTTAGGCTAACTTGACATACATTAGGCGTCTCAATAATGTGGAGTAGTTAGTATCGAAGATATTTTAAATCAACTGATTAAATACGAAAACTAAGTATGCAATTGTATTTTAATGCCTATTTGGCTGCAATAAAAATAGTGTTGCGCTGTGGTACAGAAGAGATTTTTTTATATGTATAAAATCATTTGTGTTCATTAAAAAAAATTTAAGTAGGGAAGACCGGGGCTAGTTGGTCCCTGGGGCAAGTAGAAAAACGCATTTCTAATTACCTTAAATGCCTCTATAGCTGCCATCTTTTTATGGTGTATGTGCACTGTGAATGCCAACTCACATACAAAGTTTCATTGAAATGGTACCGTTATTCGGCGAGTATAAAAGATTTTCTGTTTTTTATAGTAAATTTGTCCTATTACACATCTCTAAGTTTGTGTTTTTTCCACCATTTAATGTTGTTTTTTCTCAAAGGTATATTCACCATTATTAAGTGTATTTGTAAGCTATAAAAACATCCCACACAATTATTTGTTCGTTTATTGGAATATTAGTTATGTCACAATCAAGCTTTAAAAAACTTTGGAACTTTTGGAACTTTCAATTGCCACTAACACTTCGGGAAATGGATGTGTTGTGTGTCAGAACAGTGGCCATTTAATTTATAGCTGTGGTCAACTCGCCAATCTATCAGTACAAGAGCGTATTCGCAAGGTAAAGGAATTAGCGCTCTGTCTTAATTGTTTAAAGAAGGGGCATCAAATGCGTTATTGTAAGTCAAGCTGCTGTCGAACTTGCAGGTCCAAGCATCACACTCTTTTGCATCTTGGCACTCAGTCCTCGACCCAGGTTCTGCGAGCTCCCGCTGCAGAACAAAGTACGCCTATTACAACTACTTCAAGCCCTTCTACCTCTTTGCTGGCTCAGAATGTGGATTCTGACATTGTCTTTCTTGCAACTGCAGTCATAAGCGTTCAAAGTCGATCAGGTGCTTGGATCCCATGCCGTGCGCTGCTAGATTCGGGATCTCAAGTCCACATTGTGACTTCTCGACTTGCTCACCAGTTGCAATTGCCTAAAACGAAGTCTACCATATCAGTTGCTGGTCTTGGAGATGCTCAGTTTAACTCTGAAGGATTTTCCGTTTGCATTAAGTTAAAGTCGCATACCTCCGATTACTTCGCATGCCTATCTGCTCTTGTTGCTCCAGCGATTACTGACAATCAACCCAGTTTGACCGTGAATCCCGATGGTTGGAAAATTCCCTCGAATATTTAGTTGGCTGATCCTGAATTCTATAGATCTCAGCGAATAGATCTTCTCATTGGCGCAAGCATGTTTTTTGAGCTATTATCTGTAGGGCAGATTAAGTTGCCTACTGGGCTACCCCTATTGCAAAAAACTAGGCTTGGTTGGATCGTTACAGGAGGTGGATCTTCTACTCCCAAGGCAACTGCACTACAAGGTCAAGCTGTGCAACGTGAATTGGTTGCTGCTGAAGTTCATATGGATGAACTAGTCCGTCGCTTTTGGGAAGTTGAGAGCTGTGGTGAAGGCGTGGTCACAGCCACCAAAGAAGAACTGGAGTGTGAGGCTCATTTCAAGACCAACTTCCGTCGTTTAGACTCTGGTGAATATTCCGTACGATTACCTGCAAAGAACACTCTGGAATTACTGGGTGAATCGTACAATCAAGCTTATCGTCGGTTTCTCAATTTGGAGAACAAGCTAGAGCGCAAGCCAGAGGTCAAGGTCCAATATTCGGCATTCATTCGTGAGAATTTGGATTTGAATGACATGTCCGTCGTGCCCAGAAACTCCTTGAGTCTTTGCAAATATTTTCTACCCCACCACTGCGTTTTCAAGGAAGACAGCACCACGACTAAATTGCGAGTCGTTTTTGATGGGTCTGCCAAAACGTCAAGTGGATATTCGCTGAACGAGGTGCTCATGGCAGGGCCTACCATTCAACAGAAGCTGTTCAACACGCTGTTACAGTTTCGGACTTTCCCTGTTGCCTTGACTGGTGACATTTGTAAGATGTATCGCTGTGTTCGCGTGGCTGAACCCGATAGCTATCTTCAATGCATTCTTTGGCGTGACTCACCGGACCAGGAGGTGCAGGTATTCAAACTTGATACCGTGACGTATGAAACCAAGCAGATTAAGCTGCCTGCTGGGCTACCCCTATTGCAAAAAACTAGGCTTGGTTGGATAGTTACAGGAGGTGGATCTCCTACTCTCAAGGCAACTGCACTACAAGGTCAAGCTGTTCAACGTGAATTGGATGAACTAGTCCGTCGCTTTTGGGAAGTCGAGAGCTGTGGTGAAGGCGTGGTCACAGCCACCAAAGAAGAACTGGAGTGTGAGGCTCATTTCAAGTCGCTTAGACTCTGGTGAATATTCCGTACGACTACCTACAAAGAACACTCTGGAATTACTGGGTGAATCGTACAAGCAAGCTTATCGTCGGTTTCTCAATTTGGAGAACAAGCTAGAGCGCAAGCCAGAGGTCAAGGTCCAATATTCGGCATTCATTCGTGAGTATTTGGATTTGAATCACATGTCCGTCGTGCCTAGAGACTCCTTGAGTCTTTGCAAATATTTTCTGACCCACCACTGCGTTTTCAAGGAAGACAGCACCACGACTAAATTGCGAGTCGTTTTTGATGGGTCTGCCAAGACGTCAAGTGGATATTCGCTGAACAAGGTTCTCATGGCAGGGCCTACCATTCAACAGAATCTGTTCAACACGCTGTTACAGTTTCGGACTTTCCCTGTTGCCTTGACTGGTGACATTTGCAAGATGTATCGCTGTGTTCGCGTGGCTGAACCCGATAGCTATCTTCAATGCATTCTTTGGCGTGACTCACCGGACCAGAAGGTGCAGGCATTCAAACTTGATACCATGACGTATGGAACCAAGCCTGCAGCCTTTTTATCCGTTCGAACGATGCATCAATTGACGAGTGATGAAAAAAGCACATTTCCAATTGGATCTACAATCATATTGCGGGATTTCTACGTTGACGATCTGATCACAGGAGGGCAATCAACACAGGAAGTCCTCGAAATAATGTCTCAAACAACAAGCTTGCTCGCACGAGGTGGCTTCAAGCTTAGGAAATGGTGTTCCAACGAACGTCGTGTCCTTAATCAAATTCCTGACTCGGAAAAGGAAACATTCCTGAAGTTTGATGATGGCAGTGACTTTACCAAGACACTTGGTCTTGCGTGGGACCCTGCAGCTGATGTCTTTCGATTTTCTTTCTCGCCCATACAGGTCTCTCCGAAGCCATGTAAACGACTGGTGCTTTCTACAATTGCTCGGATTTACGATCCGCTTGGTCTCATTGGTCCTGTAGTTGCCAAGGCCAAGATCTTCCTGCAACAAGTCTGGAGAGAGAAGTTGGAGTGGGATGAGAGCTTTCCTGAGGCACTCAACACATCATGGCTCAAGTTATCATCTGACATGGGTCGTACTCAGCAAATGAAGTTTCCTCGACGTGCGTTGCATCCAAATGGTGCTATTGAAATCCACGGATTCTGTGACGCGAGCATCGACGCTTATGGAGGAAGCATCTATCTCGTTTCAATAGCTGACGGCAAACGAGAAGCGCATCTATTTAGCTCAAAATCTCGTGTGGCGCCTTTGAAGACTCTCACGGTTCCCAAATTGGAGTTGTGCGCTGCTGTATTACTGGCTCAACTGATGCGGGACGTACGCAACATGAATCTCTTCGACTGCCCGTTTTATTGCTGATCGGATTCTGCTGTAGCTTTATCATAGATAAGCAATGAACCTTCACGTTTTCAAGTATTTATTGCTAATCAATTTCTTTAATTCAAGAGCTATCCAGTGGCATGAATGTACCAACTAACAGCAATCCAGCCGACATTTTGTCAAGAGGTGCGTCCCCAAGCGAGCTTCTGGAATCTGCCCTCTGGTTCAGCGGCCCAGCTTTTCTTCTCAAGAATCAGCACGATTGGCCTGAATCTTGTCTGCCTGTAAAGACTCTTCCCGACCTCCGAAAGCACATTCTGGTTGGCATCGCAAATGAAGTGGATCTATCTTTAAAATGCAAATTCGTGAATTCCTGGCAAAAGATGACCCACACTTTTGGATACATATACAAATTTGTTCACCGCATAAGACGTCCTGGTCTCGACGTCGAAGATGTTAAATTGGGCACTCAGATGCTAATCAGAAGTATCCAAATGAGCAACCTGGCTGATGACTACTGGAGGCTGCATTCTAAGCGGCAAATTACATCGTCCAGCCCGTTGTCCTCACTTTGTCCATTCATCGATAGCTTTGGTCTGATGCCAGTTGGTGGCAGACTACAAAATTCGTCCTTGGATTACAATGCGCAGCATCCTGTAATACTGCCACGCCAGCATACAGTTACTCGTGCTATTATACTGGACTTGCATCGGAAAAACTTGCACTCTGGACCGCGAGCGCTGCTCGCTAATATGCGTCTTCAATTTTGGCCGATAGGTGGCCGAAAAACAGTATCAGCTGCAACATCCAAGTGCATCATATGTTTCCGAGCCAAACCGCAACTATCTCAACATTTAATGGCTGACCTCCCCAAGGATCGTGTAAATGCGGGCCATTTTGCTACAACACCGGAGTTCGAAGCAAGGTGCCGGTGAAAACGTACGTCTGCGTTTTTATCTGCTTCGTGACGAAAGCGATCCATCTGGAGCTTGTTCAAGATCTTTCAACACTAGCATTCTTGGGAGCATTGAAGCGATTTATTCTCACCAGAGGAAAACCTGGCCGGATTTGGTTGGATAATGCTACAAACTTCGTTGGAGCTAAAAACGAGCTGGCTGAACTGAAGAACTTATTCCTGTCTGGCCCCCACACTCGAGCCATAGAGGAATTCTGCCTGGAAGATTCAATTGAGTGGCGTTTTATTCCCCCTCGTTCGCCTCACTTTGGAGGGCTCTGGGAGGCTGCAGTAAAAACGGCCAAATTCCATTTCTATCGTTCTGTTGGCCCATCTTTATTATCGTTCGATGAACTGCGCACACTCGTTTGCCACATTCTTGGCACAGCTCCGCTGGTGTTGTACTCTGAGCCTGATGTCACAAAGCTGAACTTCAACCGTTTGGACCGCTGGCAGAGAATTGCTTATTTCCAACAAATCTTCTGGTCACGGTGGCGAGAAGAGTATCTGACCCTGTTGCAGCAACGGTCAAAGTGGCGCATCCCCAAACCTGCGCTACAAGTCAACGACGTCGTCCTGGTTCAAAACGAGAACTTGCCTCCTCTTAAATGGCCATTAGCCAGGGTCATGGATTTGGTGCCTGGATCTGATGGAGTTGCTCGTGTGGCAGTGATACGAACATCGACTGGAACCACTCGAAGAGCTATCCGCAAGTTGTGCGTCCTGCCGAAGCAAGATCTGATTGAAAGCCCTGGTCTTCCAACGGGGGGAGAATGTTCGGTCATGCCGCAGCCTAATTAAATTCCTAAAACTTAAATAAAATCTCGATGTTTGCTTTGCCTTTATATTCGCCCTGCGCGGCAATTATTGCATTTCTTTCTAATTGCTACTCCTTTTTGCATCTCTTTCGCTAATCGCTGCCTGGCCCTTTGTCCACGGCAAGCATTTAATTAAGTCAGTTCGATTTTGTACTCGCTCGTTGAAGGCACGGTCGCAGATCGCCTGCCTATTCTTTCGTTGTAAACCTTCGCTATCTAAAAGGCACAGACAAATCGGTCTGCCTGCCCAACTAAACAATTACAAACATTAATTTGGTATTGAAGGCCTTGGTTACACTTAAAATAAACTTAGTGCATAATTTATTAAATATTTCTGTGCGGTTTGATTTTATTTGGGCACCACCAAAGGTAAACGGTTAGTGAAAAAGCTAGTGAAAAAGTTAGTGAAAAAAAAGTCAATTTAGAAAAAATAAATTTCACGGTTTTGTTTACTTATTCGAATTTGTTTTAAAAATACTTAAATGCCTTCTACGAGGTAAATGCCACAGAGTAATGTTTAAACGAGATATAATATATACCAAATCTCAAGGAATCGGATCGGTATAGCTTGAAATATCATGTCACCAGTCGAACGGTATTTTGCAAATGGATTTGGATCAGGCACACGTGATTGGTTTCTTTAAAATATGAGTCCTAGAAATTCTCTAAAACATATTATTATACTTTGGAACGTTTTACTTTAATATAAGTTGAGCTCAAATTACAGTTATCAATGCTTAAAGCTAGTGAACTTAAACTTTTTTTTTAAAAAAAATACCAATGCGACGGAATTTTATTAATATCACTTGAATCTTAAATAATATTCCCTTTTAATAATATGTTTCCTGCTCTATCCAACCGCCTGGAGTTCTTCTTATGAGAAATCGACGAGCCTCGTCGAAAACAAAAATTAGAAGACCAAAAGGAAATGCATACATCCACCATATAAATCTGTAAAATAGAGTTATAATGCACTGATTGCTTGATGGTAAAACTTACTCAATGGAATACATTCGCAAAGTTGTTTCAAATAAGGGAACATAGCAAAGTAGACAGGCAATTATGAATTCAACAACTAATGCGAAGTTGAGCACATGATTGCCCATTAGACTGGGTCGATTTGTATGGGCCCGAAAAAACCTATAAATCGTAGGGGGGGAACGTATTCTTTGAACCATTTTAAGCAATATTGACGAAGAAACTAATTGTTTAAAATCATGTTTGACCCCCCCCAATCGCGAAAGAAAAATACTGGTTTTTTTGAAAAAAATATCATAGTAGCCAATCCAAACATATTTAACCTTTGTGTGAGCGGAAGATTTTTTATACGTTGTTGAGCGGAAGACACAATTTTGTGCATCGTGTTATAACCGCGTATATCTTTAAAACTTTTATTCAGAAAAATTTGAAATTTTTACTGAATATGTATTGACTCAAAATCATTAAATTTAAAATTTAAATTTTTAAATTAAGCCTACACTGAAAAAATTTTTTAAGTTTTACCTTGGAAAAAAAAATTGCAGGTCAGATTAATTACGTAAAACTCGCAAGCAGATCAAACAATTGAAAAACGTTATATACTACGTTATAGGACTTTTAATAAGCTTTTCGAAAAGGTCAAATGTGTCATACCTTTCTTTAGAAGAAGTCACTATAAAAGTAGTTCAAAGTTCTAAAAACGTGCAAAAAATGTGGGCAGGTAGTACGTTTTACCATCAACCCTTTTTTGGGTCATTCCAAAAAGAGTTGTCGGCAGCTGCACCTGGCGGTCATAAATGATTTGGGTTATTTGTGACCGTTACTTTTATTAGCAAGAGTACCTAAAACCACAAATACCCCTTTTTGGACATTTATAGTTATAATTATGGGATTAAAACAATTTATTTTTATAAGAATAATAATTTTGAAATAAAAATAATACTAGTTTTTTAGTATATTTGTGGTATTATTAATCAAATTTGTACAAAATAAATGCAATTTTTCAACAATATTGGTTGTTTTTCTTATAGTTTTACCAAAGAAGGGTATGACACATTTGACCATTTTGGAAAGCTTATTGAAAGCCCTATAACGTAGTATATCACGTTTTTCAATTGTTTGATCAGTTTGCGAGTTTTACGTAATTAATCTAACCTGCAATTTTTTTTTTTCAAGGTAAAACTTAAAAAATTTTTTTAGTGTAGGATTAATTTAAAAATTTAAATTTTAAATTTAATGATTTTGAGTTAATACAAATTAGTTTATTTGTAGATCCGTGGGTGACTTCTAGCCGGTTGGCCGAAGGTGTCTTGTAGATCTGTGGGTGATTCCTAGCCGGTTGGCCGAAGGTGTCTTGTAGACCTGTGGGTGATTCCTAGCCGGTTGGCCGAAGGGGTCCTAATGTTGATTTTAGGACGATTAGGATGAAGGGGTGACTGCCCCTCTTCCTGCTGGTCTATGGACTCAGTCAGGGAATAAATTATACGAAATTAACGGCCGATGGCCGGAGTTAGCTTTATGAGCGATTGCTCTTTATTCTTTCGAAGTCAAATCTAAACTAAACTTAAAGCTAACAAAATTGAACTTCATAGCGGCCACTCCAATGGGCAGTGCTTGCCGGCTATGCACGAGCATCCGGCCAGACGCTGTGTCAGCAGTTTGGCCGGCGCGATGTTTACGTAAACTGTGGTCAACAACTTTGGTTTTGCTGGCCACAGTTAACTACTCCCCCTTTTAAGTTAAGGCCGCCCTCGGCCGATCCTAAATCTGCAATCACTTCTTCTATTTGGATGGCGGATCTTTTTGCCCTACTAAGTCGCTGGTAAGTGAGACCAATGCAGATGAGCGCACAGCATATTGCTCCTACAATAATTGCTGCGAGATGTATTTGGTTGTCGTCGATCTCGTCTCGGAACTCCTTGATAAACTCCAAATTTCGTTCACTCAAGCGGTGAAGGTACGGGAGGCTGAGAACATCTTGGTTGGCAGTGATGTTCAATAGGGGGGAGCTGGCTGCCCCTGGAGTTCTCTTCTGGGCGTTGGCGTGGTTGATGAAGAGGGTTTCATTTACCATGGCCTGTTTATCGAAGGTGATGAGGTGAGTGCCATGTATCCAGACTTCTGTCCCATTGTCCACTCGAACCTTGGCTGACCTGTCATTGATGATTACGATCCCTTCGTCCACGTATGTGATTGGGTGCAGGTCGCTCTGTTGTGTTCGACAATGCGCCATCCCACCTGCATGCAGTTCTTTGGCGCATGAACTCTCTGATGCCAAACGGCAGAACGTGGCTCCCGGTGACACGGAGCAGTTTTTAATGGCGCGAATTTCTCCGCCGCATTCCGCTATAATGTTGTCTATTATCTGCAGCATTGTCTCACTATGAGCGACTGGAAAAATTGTTATTTTTTTGCATGCTAATTTTATTTTAGGAAATTTTATGATAAAGTGTAAAACGTTAACGGATTGCAGAATCTTCACGGACGAAACGGACAAAAGGTCCCCTATGGGAGTGTTGGTGGGTTCCTCAAGCCAAACTGATTTTAGGTCTTCGTGGTCTAAAATGTTCGGACTAACAATATTTATTTTGGCAAGGGTTATTGCAAGCATTAAATTCTGTAATTCCATCATCAACATTCTGTTTCTAGCAAGTAGTGTCTCATACAAGTGTCCAGTATCTACTTGTGAATTTTTGGCGGATCTCAGAATTTGATTAACGGTCGATGTTAGCTGATTAATTTGATTTTGAATTTTGGTGTTTATTTGAATTTGTCTATTGCTTGACTCAACTAACTTCATTTCGGTGAATCTGATTTTCTCTAAATCGCCGGCGTCTGGTGTCCCTGCTACGACCTTTAGCGCTGACCCTAAGAAGTCTAGACTCCTAGCTACTCGATGATGAATGCCCAGCGACTCCAACAAGTCCTGGAGGTGGGCGGTATCTACGCTTAGAAGCTTCTTCATATGGGATAGTGGAAACATGTTTATCATGTTTTCTGTTTCTTCCACCACGCGCGCATACTCCGAGAGGTTCGCTGTATGAGTAACGAACGCGAACTCTTCCCACACTAGTATTTGGCCGTCAACGATGGGGATATACTTGGCCTGGGAGTAATCAGTTATGTGAGCCGACGCCAAGGATAGGAAAAGATAAGGTATGAGTCCGAACCTGTGGAATTGAACTTTAGCTATTTTTTTGTTCACCAAGAGGTATCCCACCACCAATGAAATAATCTTAAATTAAAAGGTATGCCGGTGGCAATGAAACTTATAGCTAGTAGGAATTTGCGCCAAGTGGCTTAAAAGTGTAATACAAATGATTAAAGAAGGACATTATCTGATTATACTATTTAAGATTGTCCTTGTGGACCACCCTCCCTTAATGAGGACCGTGGTCCCCAGGTCCGCTTCTACAGCTCTTTCCTCACACAAGGGTGTGAGTTTGTTTCCTAGCCTTTTATTGGACTTTACGAAAACTTTTTCTCCAACCTCAAAGACCCTATTCTGCCTAGTAGCGTTCTCCCTGTTTCTTAGCGCGTCCTGGGCGCTTTTTATCTTTTCCCGGACTTCTGTTTGTAAGTCGTTCGAGTCTGCCTGTACAACATCAGCTGGTCTTTTGTCAATGACCGTGTGAATTGATTTATTGTACCTGGTAGTGGCTAATAAAATTATTTCCACGGTGTCGGTTATTCCGGTGTCGATTTTTAAACAACGACTGAGCTCCGATAGGGTACTATGGAACCGTTCTACCTGCCCGTTTGAAACACTATGTAGAGGCGGTGCATTTGCAATGCTGACGCCAAAATGATTACTGAGCAAGGTTGAGATTGTCTGCGACTTCAACGATGGTTCGTTGTCGCAATAGATTACCCTAGCTTTTGGGAAATAATTCATTAACTGAAGTAAAGCTGGTTTAAGATCCTCAATGGTCCTCGAGTGGACGTGTTGCACGACAGCAAATTTCGAAAATTTGTCGATGCAAGTGAGGAAATATTTCCTGTCGGTGGAGTATATGTCTATGTGCAATATTTCTCCTATATGAGAGGGGATTGGTGTCTCACCCAGCTCCTGCTTTTTTGGATGTCTGTCATATTTGGCTCTCGCGCATGTCTTACAGTTTGAGACGATTTCGCTGGCCAATTTTGCCATCTTCGGGAAGTAGTACTCGGAGAGCACTTGCTTCACATTTTCCTGGGCCGATCTATGGGCCCTATTATGCTCAGCTGTGATAATTTCCCGCCTCTCAGCAACTGCGAAAATGTCTGTTACTTGATTTTTGCAGTGCCAAAATTTTGTTGCTGGAAATTGTCGAACCAGCTGGTCCTGTACCATGGCCAACGTGTGTAGGTCACAATGGATGGCGTTTACGCCATTAGGAACGATAATATCTGCGATTTCTCGGAGCAATGATTCCTTGCACGAGAAGCTAACTAGGTGACGCCTTTTGTTCCCAAACAGTATGAAGCTGCGTTTTAATGGGGAGCGTGCCTCTTCGAGAACTAATTGGTTCTGGAAGCAATTCAGCGGTTTGTCCGTAGAATTAATGGTGTGAGTCAGGGAGAGTTCGCTGTGTATCGTGGCCATGCATGATTCAGCCTCCTGCTCTTCCATGGCATTGAGTTGTTGTCTGGACAGCGCGTCCGCGACCAAGTTTTCTTTGCCAGGCTTATAAAAAATACGCGCACCTGACTCATCGATGCGCGCCTTCCACCTCTTGATTTTAGCGTTCGGATTCGACTCCGAGACCGCAAAGGTTAAGGGTTGATGATCAGTAAAGATATTTATGTCTTTTACTGCGTACAGATAGTGCCGTAGTTTGGCCAATGCCCAAATAATAGCTAACAATTCCCTTTCATTTGTAGCATAATTTATTTCCCTGTCCTTCAATGTCCTTGAGATCATTGTGATTGGACGACCCTCTTGGGACAATACCGCGCCAATGCCATAGGCCGATGCATCCGTCGTTAGATCAAATGCTTTTTTATAATCGGGGTATCTTAGCATGACGTCCTCAGATGCCAAGATATTTCGCAGCTTCTGAAACGCTTGTTGCTGCGCCTCAGAGAACTGGACCGAAATGTTTCGTGACCTATGTCTACTAACAGTTCCGTTTTCCCCTTTTAAGATGTCCGAAATGGGTCTTGCTATTGCTGCAAAATCCTTTATGAAACATCTGTAGTAACTTGCCAGGCCAAGGAATGATCTGACTTCAAACACGGATTTTGGTTCCGGGAAGTCTTTAATGGCTTTGACCTTCTCTGGGTCAGTTGTTGCACCATTGCTGGTGACTATGAATCCCAAAAAGCCTACGCTCTTTTTGAAGAAGCGTGATTTTTCTACAGACACCCTCATGTTTGCTTCGTAGAGGTTCTTTAGAACCCAATCTACGTGTGTGACATGTGATTCTTCATTTTCAGAAAAAATAATCACATCATCCACGTATACGTAACAAAATTTCCCGATTTGCTCTCGCAAAATGTCGTCGATTGTCCTTTGAAAAATGCTGGCAGCATTTTTCAGACCAAAAGGGAGTCTGCGAAATTCGAAATTCGAACTCCGTTTACCGAAAAGGAAGTTTTTTCGCGGTCACGCTCTGCGAGCATGATCTGGTGGTATCCTGACTTAAGGTCCAATGTTGTAAAATATTTGGCCTTCCCTAGGTTCCCCAATATCATGGAGATATTTGGCATGGGGTACTTG